>JAJMET010000001.1:0-600000 GCA_030574315.1 Ogataea siamensis
CCCAAACAGGGAGGGCACATAATTGGTCTTTTCCCTGCTGAAACGGGGGGATGCAAATCCCCCCCAGACAGGGAGGGTACTCAATTTGCCTTCTCCCTGATTGAAAGGGGGGATGCACGTCCTCCCTTCAAGAGGGGGGAACTCATTTTTGAGCCCTCTCTGTAAAACGGGGGGATGCACGTCCCCTCGTCAGTAGGGGGGGACTCATTTTTGTGCCCTTCCTGTTGAAGGGGGGGACCTACTTCCCCCCTCCGGGTAGGGGGGGATGTAGACCTCCTGTGGACCAGGAGGGGACATGCCGGTTTTTTGCGTTTGATTTATTAAAAGTTCTATATGCCCCCTCCGCCGCAGAAGGGCGGCGTCAGCGTATCCCCCCATTAGGAAAACCGGCGAATTTTCGCCAGGGGGTATACATGGCGCATTTTTTTTTAGGAAATTGATACCCTAAGAAATAAAAATGCGCCATATAAATCCTCTAGTTAGAATCATTGGGAGGTCTAACTAGAGGCTGATGGACACTGCACAACCCGACAGGTCTCGAGAAGAGGAACCAAGGTCGTGCAAGTATCCAAAAATAAGCGCCGTATAGTAGGCAGCCAACTAGGCTATTTGATAGATGATTGCAACCAGCAGCAAGTGTAAATGATTGTGGAGGCAGCGTGGCGAAGCTGTCATTATGTGTGACTTGATGGTGTAGCTCAGGTGGGTATTGTGCATGAGCATTGAGGCCAGTGTCGTGTTCAGAGTTTGATTGTGTAGCTCAGGTTTATGCATGAGCATTGAGGCCAATCTCGTGCTCAAAGAATCGGCACGCCATTGTTGAAGAAGAAGGAAGATTTTCTGCGTGATTGAGTTTTTTAGGCCAGATACGTCGCCTTATATAGTAGACAGATTAACCGCCAGATCAAATTAAAAGATAGAGTTTGTCCGGCGTGTATTTCTTACTCAAAACAAATGCCTTGTGATCCAAGTCACGAGATGATTTTTGCAGTGTGGGACTGAAATGGAGTGGGTGTAAAACAAATGTACGTGCTGCGCAATTAATAACTGCATCTATGCAGCTGTATATGCTCGACCGGCGGAAAAATGGCTGCAGGGCTTCCATACAGCGTGCTCCGGAGAAGTCTACGCGGCGCAAGTTCTGGTTAGGTGCATGATGTTTGCGAGCTCCATATGGACGAGTCTGTGTGCAATTGTAGCGCATAACCATACATCCAAGCAAAGTGAGATTCATCAGCTTGTTCCCGCAGAAGCGGTGGACTGCAGCAGAGCAAGAGATGATCGGTGTTTTCTTGGGCACGTGCAAACATCACGTGCACACGTTTGGATATTTTGAAAAAAAAAAGGTTGGCTGTGCGTTGTTTAGTTAAACAAAATGACCGAGCAGTAAGTGCCCACCATAAAATGCACTAACGTGAGACCGCTGGAGAAAGTACTAGGCTCACTCGCAGACTGCGAGCTGGAGATGGACGAAGTGGAGAGGCAAGTGGAGACGTACCGTTTTACCAAGGCCAGGCCGATTTACGAAAAGAGACGGGATCTCTTTGTTCACATTCCCAGTTTCTGGTACATTGTTTTGGCTGAGCATGAAGACTTCCAGGAGTATATCCAGACAGAAGATATGAAGTATTTGGAGTTCATTAAAGAGATCTACGTGGAGTATCTTGTTGAGGGCGATCCCATGAAGTTTTCCATTACGTTTGGCTTTGAGGCTCCGAATGGCGAGATCGCCACCCAATCGGTGACAAAGCTTTTCGAAAAGACCCACGATGTCGACACTGGCGAGGAGCAACTTGTGTCATGGCCGGTGGAAATAAAATGGCCTGCGGAATTCGATGGAATAAACCCACAGCTGATTAAGGCGAAGGGGGAGATGACGGCCGCAGACAAGAAGAATTACCGCGCGGGCATGAAGTCGCTGTTTGCATTTTTTGCCTGGACGGGCAAAAAAGCTGGCAAGGAGTACAGACACGGCGAGGATCTTGCTCTACTGATTGTGGAGGACATCTTCCCTCATGCTACCAAATATTACACAGAGGCGGCTCCTGGGCTAGGAGCCGAGGACGACGACGAGGAGGTGGTTTCCAGCAGCGAGGAGCTTGATCTGGACGACGAGCCAGCGCCAAAAAAGGCCAAGACTAGCCAGTGAAGTCTTCGTCGTCGGACACAGACGGCTCTGGCTCATGAGGAACAGGGGCTGGTGGGCGCAGTCTGCGGGCCAGCTGAGACACAGCTGCAAGCGCACCCGCCGCGGACTCGGCCACAAACCGGCGCCACTGGTCCCATGTGCTCTCGTTGATGTCGACAAACGTGAAGCTGCCTTCGTCGTCGAGCCGGATCTCGCCGTGGCGCGTGGTGCGCCACTTGTACGCGAACCGCGCGGTGTACGCGACGACAACTGTCGACACGGTCCAGATGACGATTGTCGGGAACCAGCCGAGCTTGGGGTGAAGTTGATCGAACTCCTGCTCGCGGCCCTGGCACGGGATGGGCTCCTCGCTCTTATCAAACTCCGTGCCGCCCTCGCACGTCGAGAGAGGAATTTTTCTGTATCCGGTGGCTGGGTAGTACTCCACGGGCGCGCTGTCAGCAAAACACACGTCTTCGTGGCTGGGAGGATTGTATCCCGACACCAGTCGGCAGATGCCATCCGCCGTCAGATAATAGTTGAAGTCGCACTCATAGTCCTGTCTCGTGCACTTGCAATTCCGCACGACACGGGCCTCGGTCATCGGCCGGCTTCCTATCTGACACAGCCGGCCTGGTATCTTGCGCAAGTACTGCATCTCGTGGCCAAACAGACAGTTGTCCGACTGGTACGGGTGTTTGGGCGTCCAGGTCTCAAAGTCATCGTCGGAACACTTCCTGCTCAGCAGCTGGCTGAAATCGACGCGGAAAACTCTCGTCTTGTCGCCTCTAGCTAGCGGGACCCGTGTGAACAGCATAAACACAAGAGAATTGTCGCCCGGCACTGTCGAAATATCCTCCACCGTCACCTTTTCCTGCGCGAACTGGTACTCCACCCATGTGTCGCCCTCGTCCACAGAATAACTCAGAACGTTTGTGTTGTCCTTGCCGTTGACCATGACGATCACCGAGCCCTGGTCGCCGTATTCCCAGAGATACACCCCCTTCTTGACCTCTTTCCACGTGATTCCGCCGTCTTTGGTCAGAAACGTGTGTCCGTCATAATAGTTGTCCAGATACGCGCCGACGTTGCCCACGCCGATCATCATGCCCACCGCGCTGGCCGACGAGAAGGTGTCGCGATAGTCGGCACGCTCGGTAAAGCCGTGCAGATGCAGCGAACACTGCTCGAGACTCTTGCCGCTGCAAAGACGCTGGCTCTCGGAATCGAGCACCGGCGGCTGCAGCAGCGACCACTGCGACCCGTCGTTGTGCGTGATGACGGTCTTGAGCCGTTTGCGCGCGCCTTTTCGTGCCTCGTCGGCGTTGTCGACTACGTTTGCCACAATGACGCCCTCCAGCCCGCAGACACGCTCGAAGTCCGCGTACCCGCTCTCGTCGCGATTGGCGTGTTCCAGCGCCGCCACGTACTGCGTGCCCGCGCTGTCGGACTTGACGATTGTGCCGTACTCCGCGCCGGTCACGGGGTTTGTGGTCACGTGCACAAACACGGCGTGCGACGTGCCGGAAAGCACTGTGTACGCCTGCTGGGTGTCGACGCGCAGGTTGAACGGGAACCGGGCCTTGGCCCACTCAACGCCGTCGATGGACGTGTACGGCTGCAGCTCGCCGTGGGCGGCCTCGGCGGCAGCGACCCAGTACTCGTCTGTGTGGCCGACGCCCACCAGGTTTTCGAGCAGCACAGTTCGGTCTTTGAACAGGTTGTTGGATGCCACAAGACTGGCTTTGTAGTCTGTGGCTTCTGCTGGCTTCTTTTGGCACAGTATCCAATCACCGTGGGCGAAGTGGCATTTTTGGACGTGCTCTTGGATTTTGAGCCACCGCTTGCCCGACGAATACGTGTGGTAAGCTGCCACTCTGCAAGCCTTGGAGTAAGGGTCGTTGCAGCCTTCCTGTCCGATGAAAATCAGCCGCTTGGGGTCCTGTGGGTGGAAATACAGCGACGCAATGCCCACAACGGCCTTGCTGGGCGTGCGGAACGACTTCCAGTTGTCTGCGCGGTCCACAGAGTAGACTATTTTGTCGTTGACCGCGAGAAGATACACGTTGGACGAGCGGTACGGGTCCAGATAGATGTCGAGGAATTCCTGGTCGGGAGCCACCTCCTCCCACACCCGGCCCTGGTCGTGCGACACAAACACCTCATTCTGGTTTGTCAGAACAAGCACGGTTTCGTCCGAGGCGCGGTCGTTGGGCAGCTTGTCGAGATAGACGTATTTTTTGACTTTTCCGCGGAACGTGAAAACCGAGGTCTGGACCTTGCCGTCGTTGAAGCCGTCCCTGGAGTCCTCCGGGGCGCCCTCTCGCTCGTCCGGGTTATCGTCGCGAACGCCCGTCTCGCTGGCGTCTGCTGCTACGTCGACAGACACCAGATCGGGGCTCTGCGCGGAGGCCGTCACGTGCCGCGCGACTGCAGCGGCAGCACAGCAGCCAATTAGCAGTCGGTAGAATACGACGATCTTCATTGCAGCCCAGAACAAAAAAAGGACCCTTTTATATACACTACTGATTGTGCCGAAATCGCCGTGCAGAAAAAAATCGGCATCGACTAGAGTCCGTCATAATAATAGGAGACCAGACTGCGCTCCTCGGCAGCCATGCACGCGCTTTCCACGCAGTCGACCGCCTTGAGCGCGTCCAGGATCTCGTCGTAGAACGGCGGAGTCGTCTGGACCAGACCGAACTCCGAGCCCTGGGTGGCCTGCAGCAGACCGGTAATGCCTGACAGCTGCAACCGTTGGTGTAATTTTGCGCTCTTGAAGACCCTGCAGAAGAAAACGTTGATGCCGCGTCTTTGGTATGCAACAATCACGTCCTTGAGTATCTGCACTGCGGACGAGTCCACGGACGTCATTCCGTTCAGGTCGAACACCACATGTCTGACTGGCTGGTTGTCTTTTTGTGCTGCCGGATGCACTTTGACCGAGCCGCACAGCTCCAGCCGCCGCAGACGCGCTTTGAGGTCGTTTGTGTTGGTGAATGTGAGCGGCTCCGGCACCTTGACAATCAGGCATCCTTCTCTGTCTTCGAGACTGAGCTTGGGGTTCCTGGAGCCCGAGCTCTGGTCCGAGATGCTCTGGCGGCGGTACTCCGTATATCCGGGGATGACGAGCTCCGAGGTCCACGACGCTCTGTCGGACATGCCGACCACGTTCTCGTCGAAGTCGGAGTTGATGAACATGTCTGTGCCGGCGACCCTGGACAGGATCTGGATTCTGGACTTGGTGGAGTGTTTGATGACGCGGATCACGGAGTAGAAGCAGCCCAGGGCGACGCCGAGCTCGATGGAGTAGAACAGCGACGCGGCCAGAGTGACGACGAACGTGGCAAGCTCGTTGTAGCCCTTGGTGCGCCAGTGGAACAGAATGTCTCTGGGCGTTTCCTGGACGAGAGCGATCCCCACGGTGGCGATGATGGCGTTCAGCACACAGATCGGCAGGTAGTACACGTAATTGAGGAGACACGCGGTGACCAACAGCGCGGCGAGTCCCATGAAGAGACCGGCCACGGGGGTTTTTGCGCCGATGAACGAGTTGAGCTTGGACCTGCCGTAGCCTCCGAAAGACGGCAGACTGCCGACGAAGCTGAGCGCGAGGCCGATCGACCCGAGAGCGACCAGCTCCCTGTTGGACGACACGGGCATCGTGAGGTTGGATCCCAGACTTTTCCCTGCCGACGAGCTCTCGAAGAATCCCAGAATGGCACACATGAACGACGTCGAGAACAGCTGCGGGTACCACTGCGACAGCTCGCCGCGGAACGGCGCGGTGAAGCGGAAGTCGTCCGCGTTGACTTTGCCCAGCACGCGGATGCCCTTCTTGTCGAACCGGAAGTGCGCCGACAGCACCGTGGACACGACAACCACCAGCAGGATCTCCGGGAAAAACGAGGCCGCGCGTACGCGTCGGCGGGCAAGCGTTTTTTTCGCCGCTCCCGCGGCGACAAGGACCACAAACGCGGCCGCCCCGGTGGTGAGCGTGGCCAGGTGGCACTGGTAGCCGTGCTGGCAGATAAATATTATTTTCTCGACCGCAGAGTGGACGTGCTCGTCGGGCGGCAGCAGCAGCATGACCGAGTCGATTCCCAGAATCGCAATGGTGGAGTTCACAATCATGGTCAGGCCGATCGCGGTGACGAAGCCTTTGAGCAGGGTTCCGCACAGCACGTTGTCTATGAAGCCGAAGCGCAGAAGCCCAAACGCCAGCAGGATCGCGCCCGACAACGAGGTTATCACCACGAGGATGTCCACGGCGTTGACCCCGTCGTTGTGCTTGACCACCTTCTCGATCGCCTGCCCAACAATCATCGACACGGCCGCCTCAGGCCCCACGATCATCTGCGGCACGGTTCCCAGCACGGCGTACACGATGGGCGCCAGCGACAGCCCCAGCAGCCCGCACACCGGCGGCACGTGCGCCACCGCGCTGGCGAACGACATACTAAGCGGGATCTGGTACGACGCCAGCGACAGCCCGGCAACGACGTCGTGCAAAAGATACTCCTTGCGGTACGACGGGATCCACGAGAAGCACGGCAGGTAGTACGACACCCGCTGCGATGCGGTGGGTGCCGTGGGCTCGCGCGAGTGAGCCACCTGCCGCGCCATGCTGGCCGATCCTGTCGACCGCGACCCGTCGCTGTCGGTGTCGTTGATGGACCCGAACGTGGGGCCCGACGGGCCCGACGAGCCCAGCGTGCTGGCCCGCGACGCCCCGACATTCACCGAGCTGTCTCGGGACTCCTTTTCTCTGCCACCGGCGGTACTGGGGCCGGGCATTTTGAGGGTAAGTAGCGAATGGGAATAATAATTAATGTAATTTTTTGTTTTTTTTTTCAGGTACACAAATGCCACGGCTACGTGGGCATGCATCGCGAACCGACGGCCCCAGCGCGAGCCCGCGCGAGCCCGCACGGCCGCAGACGGCCCACACACTCGCGGCGCCACCACGACGTCCCGGCCGCACAGCTGTCACCCCCCCCCCCCCCCCCTGTTCCCCACATGGTGGTGCAAGGGTGCGCCTTTATCGCTCCTGAAACAAAAAGAGCATTACTGATCTGCGGAAGTTCAGGTGTTTTCTTTCGACAAACAGCAAACATATTGCGACAGTGTTTAATAGCGAGCTGTCGAGGCCTCCTTCGTGTACATTTAGTCTTTGTCCATCTGCGTAGCGCATGGACCTGTGAAACTAGTCTTCCACGCCTCCGCAAGTGAACCCGCATAGATATGGCCTACAACAGGAAACCGAATTTAGGAGCCGCCGCCAGACCGGCCCCAGACACGCAGCAGTACGTGGAGACGCAGTTTGGGGCGCGTGTGACCACGAGGCCACGCACCAGGGCCAGCACCGTGTCGTCGGCCCAGCCTCCGTCCCGTGCCGAGAAGCTGCAGACCAGCAAGCAGCGGTCGCAGTCGGTGCCCAACTTCGATCTCGACGACCTGGCCGGCCTGATGGATGCGCTCGCGTTTGTCGAGCCCAACCCGGTGTTCCCGCCCTCCTACGCCACGCTGGCCCCCGGCAAGCCCAAGCCGGTGTACGGGAACCCCGATGAGGGCCACGAGCAGCTCCCGGACTACATTCCGACCGTCTACAAGGTGAGTGCGCTGATGCGCAAGCTGGAGTGGATTTCGCCGTACGAGCTGGCGCCGCAGCGGCAATGGCGTGCCGTGGTGGTGGAGCTCAACTCCACGCAGCTCAACATCTACAACAGAGACGGCTGTGGCCGCGGCACGCTTGGCCAGGACGACGACAGGCTGTACAAGTCGCGGCTCACCACGGCGCGCGATCTGCGAGACAAGACGCTTTTTGCCCAGCAGGGCGTGCTGGTTCCTGAGAACCTCGTCCGGTCGTACTCGCTGCAATACGCCAAGATCGGCATAGCCACGGACTACAAGAAGAAGAAGCACATTCTGCGTCTGCGTGTGGAGACCGAGCAGTTTCTGCTGGAGTTCCCCACCGTCGAGAGCATGATCGAGTGGTACTGCTGTCTGAATCTGGGCATCGACAACTCTCTGGACCTCAACCGCCGCGAAATGCCCAAGTACCGCACCGTGCCCAGGCGCCGCCGACGCAACAGACACCACGGCGACTCGCTGATGACCTACAGACGACACCCGTCGCTGGGGTTTCTGCGACGCCGCACGAGCTCGGCCGACCTGTCGTCGTTTGTTTCCAAGTGGAAGCGCAAGATCTCGTCCGCAAGCTCCAAGACGCCCGACGAGCATCCGGACGAGCAGATGGCCGTGTTTTCGGACCTGTCCGACCAGTCGGAGCCGGTGTCAGGTGTCAACGAGAGTCCCGACGACGCGGACGACACAGAGCACGACGACGTCGCGGAGCACGACAGCGACGTGCCCGAGCACGCGTACGAGTATCCGCAGCACGCACGGCACGGGTCTGACGCGACGCTCGTGACGCTGCTCACGTCGTCGTCCGCAGACGAACCAACCCCACTTTACTCCACCCCGTCGTCCGGGTCCAACGGCCTGAGCAGCTCCCCCACGTTGCAGCAGAACGCCACGCCCTCCACGTCCGTGTCCAGCTCGAGCATCGCCAGCCCCCACGAAAAGGACATGGCCCTGTACAGCTGGGGCACCGACCTGCGACTGCCCTCGCGGCGCAAGATCCTGCGCGACTCCATCCGCTGCATGACAACGCTCACCTCCAACGAGCGCTGGTCCGGCAGATACGTTGTGCGCGACGCAACCCCGCTCGAGGTGGCCCTCAAGTCAGGTGGTGCCAGCTTCTACTCCCCAGATTACACCATCCCGCACCAGCAGGTCAGCCGCTACCTTGCGGGCGGGTCGCTCTCGTTTGCCGGCCGCAGAACACAGACCCAGCCCCGCCAGCTGCAGGAGTACGTCGTGAGTCCATGCGGCCTGATCCCGCGTATCAACGAGGGCCCCCGGCCTTGAGCCCAAGCACCCCTCGCACCCCCTCCTCGCCCCACAGGTCATGTGCAGCCGACCAATGAGCAGTGTGTGAAAAAATACCAGTCTGTCAGGTCGGGGTCTGCCATTTCTGAACACGGGCCGCCAGCCCGTGGTTTGCAGGAAATATATAAAACAAATGCATCAGCCTTTTTAGTTCCCACCATGGTTCTTCGCAGCTTTGTTAATCTGACGGAGCGGTCGGGAGCGTCGTACGCCCGTCGCCGCGCCTCGAATGTGTCGTCGTCCACGGCTCCCAAGTCGTACTCGCATCCCTTTTTCAAGCCGTCCTACTCCAAACCCCAAGAATTACTCATTGTTGACGATGTTGCCAGAGAGGAGTCTGGCAGCAAGACGAGGTACAGTCAGTACCACAACATCATAACGCCTGCCGTGATGGTCACGCGCAACTACGTTGTGCTGGATCAGTCTCTCAACAGAGACGACGAGACCCGCGCACAAAGCCCGATCATGCTGAAGAAGGCGCCCCGCAAGACAAACAAGAACGGCCACATGAGTGTCAGCGTTGGTGCGGTCGTGAACGGCAAGCGGCAGATAAGTCTAAGACGGTCGAATTCCACCACCGTGCGCACTTACCTGGTGAACAAGCCCGCGGGAGCGCAGCAAAGACCGTACTCCACGCTGAATGAGCTGGAGCGACAATTGCAGGACCTGCGCGTGGAGGAGAAGCCGCACCCGCGTGACACGCACGAGTCTGTTATAGATAGCCTGCTGGCGAGCGACAGACCCAGCGAGGTGCTCGCCATATACTTGAACATGAGAGGAAGAGGTCTGGTTCCGTCGATCAAACTATACAACAAGGTCCTGCGGTCGATCCCGCTGCGCCATGACACCGGCGAGACCACAGAGGAGAAGCTGACACATCTGCTGAACGTCTACTCCGACATGCTGTCCAACAATCTCAAGCCTTCCAGCGAGACGTACGAGCTCGTTGTTGCGCCGCTGCTCATGGGCGCCCAGAAGAGTCACAGCGTGGGCAAGTTCCGCGATGGCGGCGACTTCTTCCGCATTGCTCTCGAGCTGTTTCTTATCAGCCACAACTCCAACCCAATGATCAAGTTCGAGCCATCTGTCTACTACGAGCTTTTGTGCGGCCTCAATAAGTTCCAGATGGTGCACCCAATCAAGATAGACAAGCTGTACACACTCTTGCGGGAGAAGGTCGATCTTACAGCCAACGTCGATTTCTTCCTGCAACTGCTCAAATTCGCCGGGCACTCCAGGAGCTCCTCGTTGCTCAACAGTCTCTACCAGGATATGAACGACTTTGTGGATCCTGAGTTGCTGGAACCACAGCAATACCAAATATATTCCGTCATGATAGAATCGCTTCTGCTGTGCCAACAGCACTCAGAGGCCGCAGCTTTCCTCGACAGAGTGGTCAGTCGGATGGACAAGACTGACGTTAACACGTTGTCGTTCTTGCTGTCCAGTTTCGTCTCTGGTCAGGCTGTGATGGAGCCGGCTAAAGCATACGAGTCGCTTGTTAAGTTTAATTCCGTCGACTGGCTGCCAGACGTGTCTGTGGCTAGCTTGTCACTCCTCGTCAAGAAGTTCCTTGATGCGGACGATTTCCTGGCGGCTCTAAGAGTCTGGGACATGACTGTACCACGCAAAGACTTCGATGAAAGCGTGAGACAGTTCTGCCACCACGACTACCACCAGCAACTAGCCGGGGTTGTGGACGGCCTCGTTGCTGCTGCGCTCGCCAGAATGGACAGATCCAACATCATCAGACTTACAAGGGAAACCATCATCAAGGACAGCATTGTGCTCTCGAACGAGTCTCTGTTGAACCTCGTGTCATACCTTAACTCTAACGAAAAACAAACAGAACTGGCCACGGCGTTGATCATCAACCAGGGCTATAAGAAGTCCGAGCTCGACATGAGCCTCAACAACTACTTGTCGCTGCTCGTGGACTTCCTTACACCAGATCAGTACCGGTTCCTGTTCGAATCGGGACTGTTCAAAGCTGCTGTGGAGCAGTATAGAGTGGCCAACGACAACGTGTACGGGCTGATCAAGATCATCGATTATGTTAGTGGCATGTCGAGAACCACCGAGCAGATCCGACTCAAAATGAAGTACTACGTCAAGGTGCTGAACTTTGAGTTTGAGGATGCATCCAACCACTACGTGCAGCTGCCCGAGGAGCTCGCGCAATTCAAGCGCTCTGTCTCGCGGCTCGCGGCTGAATGAGTTACGATTGGTTTATGGTTAACTTAATGAAGATATTACTAAACTTAAGTAGCTGCTGCCCACATCTTCCATTACTTGCAAGTTGTGTCTCTTTCTTCTGTGTCACGTGATGTAAGTAACCCACGCCTCCCACCACAGGAACGCTGGTACCGGGGGAAAAAAAAAATTTGCGGCCGGGTCCACGAATCGGCTGTGCCGTCTGGCGTGCGGGTGCTTGGGATTTTTTAAGTGAAAAATATTAAAACATCTTTTACCAGGACTTTCATAGACATCGAAATGGGTATGTGACAAAACAACCGCCAGCTGCTGCCGCACAGAACGCCACCTCTCTGATCCAGAGCCCCGTGTGTCCACTGTGTCCAGGTCGCCGCCGTCCCCCTTACTAACCTCTAGTTAACGTTCCAAAGACCAGAAAGACCTACTGCAAGGGTAAGAACTGCAGAAAACACACCCAACACAGAGTGACCCAATACAAGGCCGGAAAGGCTTCGCTTTACGCCCAGGGTAAGAGAAGATACGACCGTAAGCAATCTGGTTACGGTGGTCAGACCAAGCAAGTTTTCCACAAGAAGGCCAAGACCACTAAGAAGGTTGTGCTGAGATTGGAATGTGTCGCCTGTAAGACCAAGTTGCAACTCCCATTGAAGAGATGTAAGCACTTCGAGCTTGGTGGAGACAAGAAGCAAAAGGGTCAAGCTCTGCAGTTCTAAGTGTGGACACGACATATGGAATGCCAGACTGTATATGCCAACGTGTTGACGTGCAGGTTCTGTTGCTATGTAATGTTAACACTTAATAAGTAGCTCTACTTGTAGTGTGGGTGCCCTTGTAAGGCGACATCCTTGCACCGGGTGCTTTTGTTTTTCGCTTGAAATTGGTTACACTCCCTTTAAAAGAAATTCGGATCGTGTTTTGTTTTCTTTTGTGAGAGCAACCGTGACAGGACAAGATTTCGACAACAGCCCGATCCAGCCATGTATCCGCAGCAGGACGGTGGCATGAACTACCAGCAGAACGTGTACAGCGCGTATCAGCAGCAGCAGCAGCAGCAACAACAACAACAGTACAGACCATATAACAACCAACAGTTTGTCGTCCAGAACGGCTCTCCGCACCCACAGCCGGTTCCTGTGTTTGGCGCTCAGATCCCGAGTATGCAATATCCCGTGCAGCAGCAGCCCCAGGCGTACCAAAATTTATATGGTTCTTCTCCCACGAGATCACTGCAGTTTAATGATTTCAACCCACAGCCGCCCTCGAGCCCGTCACGAAGCATCCGGTCCGCCAACCTTGCGCCGGTGTCGTCGAACTCGTCGCTGGTCTCGCCGTCGAAGCCTGCGTTGAAACAGCCCGAGTTCCCATACGCAAATCCGACCGCAAACAACAGCAACTCAAATTTATCGTATCGACAGAGCATGCAGTCTCTGCAGCAGCCGGCGCCACCTGCAGATTATGTGTATTTCGAGCGCCATCCAGAATGGTTTTCGAAGCCGTCGCAGGACAAGGCTGCGTCTATAAAGCTGAAGCTCGAGCACTATTATAAAACGGCCATCGAGCACGCAATCGAACGTAACCAAAGACGGGTTACCTTCGAGCAGAAGCTGGGCACCGAGAGTTCGGGAGAGCGGCGAAACCGGGAGCTGCAGGTGTTTGGCAGAAATGAGTCGCAGTTTCTGAGATTGCGCAGAACAAGATTGAGTCTGGAGGACTTCCACACCGTGAAGGTGATCGGCAAGGGTGCGTTTGGAGAGGTCCGGCTGGTCCAGAAGCGCGACACAGGCAAGATCTATGCCATGAAAACGCTGCTGAAGAGCGAGATGTACAAGAAGGAACAGCTGGCGCACGTGAAGGCCGAGCGTGACGTTCTTGCGGACGCAAACTCGCCGTGGGTTGTGTCGCTGTACTATTCGTTCCAGGACCCGCTCTATCTGTACCTGATCATGGAGTTCCTTCCCGGCGGCGATCTTATGACCATGCTGATCAAGTGGCAGATATTCACCGAGGATGTGACCCGTTTCTATATTGCCGAGTGCGTCTTGGCCATCGAGGCTATACACCGACTAGGATTTATTCACAGAGACATAAAGCCCGACAACATTCTCATCGATATGCGAGGCCACATCAAGCTGTCGGACTTTGGCTTATCGACGGGATTCCATAAAACGCACGATTCTAACTACTATCGAAAACTGCTGGATCAAGATAATGCAGGCGGGGGCGGAGCTGCCAACGCGGGCAGGAATTCAGTGCTGGTAGACCCGATCAACCTAACCATGTCGAACCGTCAACAGATGCAAACCTGGCGGAAGTCTCGGAGACTAATGGCCTATTCCACGGTCGGTACGCCAGACTACATCGCGCCGGAGATCTTCCTCAACCAGGGCTACGGCCAGACCTGCGACTGGTGGTCTCTGGGAGCTATCATGTTTGAGTGTTTGGTTGGCTGGCCGCCATTCTGTTCCGAAACTCCTAAGGAGACTTACTGCAAGATTCTCAACTGGAGAGAGACTCTGCAGTTCCCAGAGGACATTCATCTGAGTCCCGAAGCTGAGGACTTGATTTTGAGACTTCTCACCGATGCTGACCACCGGCTTGGCCGCAACGGCGGGGCCAACGAGATTAAAGCCCATCCGTTTTTCCGTGGAGTCAACTGGGACGAGATCAGAAACGTGGAGGCTCCGTTTATCCCGAAACTGAGGTCCATAACAGACACGCGTTTCTTCCCTACAGACGAGCTGGAAAACGTTCCGGACTCGCCCGCTCTTGCCCAAGCTGCCAAACAGAGAGAACAAATGAAGGGCAACGTTGTCGGGGGAGCAGACACCAAAGAGGATCTTCCTTTTATCGGATACACGTTCAGTCGCTTCGAGTATCTGACGAGGAAGAATGCTTTGTAAGCATTAATAAAATGACATTTCAGACACCAGGAGCAGTTTTCGTAGACTTTGGACTTTGCTCTGCGGTGTGTTTTGTAGCGTGTGGTCACGTGTCTGCGGAATATGGGTATACGGTTGCGTAATTTATTATCCGAAGCCCTTATGGCCAAGTTGGTAAGGCGCCACACTAGTAATGTGGAGATCCTCAGTTCAAATCTGAGTGGGGGCATTCTTTTTTTTTGCTCGATGGCAAACCGTGTTTGTCGCGTTTCATCTTGTTTCTCTCTTGCGCCTGATCTGTCACCTGTCAAGTACTTGCAACTAGTTCATTGAGCACTCTTCGTGGTTCCAGAGCCTGTTGTTATTAATAACTTGTGCTCATAACCGTCTCCAAAAAAAACCTGAAGTGTTTATCAATTTGGATCGAGACTGTATTTCAGCATTGAAACCACTGGAACTTGGCAAACAGCATTACTTTTCTAGTTTACTTATCAATCTGTAATGTCGGGTAAGTTCTTGCCGCTCACGTCGTCTAACAAAGAAGTTACTGGTGGCAATCTCAGCCAGCCTCTTACTGCTGATGAGAAGAAGTTCTACAGCCAAATCTTCAAGACCCTCGATCTCAAGCACACAGGACTCCTGTCGGGACTATCAGCCAAACCGCTTCTGGAGGCCTCGAACTTGAGTCCGCCGGTTCTGGGCGAAATATGGAACATTGCGGACCCTGATAACAAGGGTTCCTTGGACCAATTTGGATTCTGTGTGGCGATGAGATTAATTGGACACATCCAGAACGGCGCTGTGCTAAGTCCCGAACTTGCACAGAGTGTTCCTCCGCAGCTTGCCAAGTTCAACACCATCGCAGTCAATAATACGGGCGGAAGTCTGCCTGTCAACAACACTGGCTCGCGGATTTCGTCGGCTTCGTCTGTGGACTCCCAGCAGGTCGTTGTTCCTGTTCTGTCTGGTGCGCAGGCAGCCAATTTTGGAGCCATGTTTGACAAGTCTGCTCCTGGCGGCGTTCTGCCCGGCGTGCAGGCCAGGGATATATTTCTAAAAGCCAGACTGCCAACACAAATTCTAGAGAAGATATGGAACTTGGTGGATCAGAAACACACAGGACAGCTGACCCGGCCACAGTTCATAGTCGCCATGCACCTGATCCAGAGTTTCCTCAACAAGTCGATGGCCATTCTTCCTACGGTCATTCCGGAGCCTATCTGGGCCGTTGCTAGCAGTCCGTCTCAGCCGCAGTCTCCAATTCCGCAGCAGCTCTCGGGCGGCTCCGTCGGCTCAGGCACCACCAACCTCAACACCTGGGTTATGTCTCCTCAGCAGAAACAGCAGTATGGTGCGGTGTTTGACAATCTGGACAAAGCAAAACAGGGCAATATTGCTGGAGACGAAGTCGCCAAGTTTCTGATGACTTCCAAGCTGCCCAACGACACACTGGCCTCGATTTGGGAGCTGGCCAACTTGCACGGCACCGACTCGTTCGACAAGCAAGAGTTCTCCATTGCCATGTACCTGGTGCAGAAGAAGATATCTGGCTTTGATCTGCCTGACGAGACTCCAGCTCAGTTGATCCAGACCAGCCGGCTCACAGACAGCCCGCAAGTTGTGTCCCGCACCGCTTCCCAAGTGCCACCGCCGTTACCGGCTTCTCCGCCGGTTCCTCAGCAGGCCGTCAGTCCTTCGAAATCCCATATGGACGATCTGATGGACGTATTCGGGCAGCCGTCTCGTGCGTCTGCATCCAAGCCTGCTGTGCCTCCTGTTCCTGCATCCAGGTCTGTCCACGTCGACTCCAACCCGACCGGACAGCGCGACTTTGTTCCTACCTCAAACTTTGGTCGCCAGCTTCAGAGTCAAAACACCGCCGCAGACGAGTCCTCCGACGACGAGGATGGTCCGGAAGACCTGGAAAACAGGCCATCCAGACCGACTCCGCCGGCTATTCCTGGACGTGCCCAGAAGCCCCACTTTGACGAGACCGACGCCAGGTCTTCTCCATTGCCAAGACAGGCCACCGCACCGAACTACGAAGCGTTGCGGAATGTTGCCAGCTCGCCTGTCGAGCAGAAGGAGATCTCGCCTGCTCTTTCTCCGTCTCCAGTGCCGGCCGCAGGCGACAGTTCGCTCTCGAGAGATATCGGGGGCTTTACCAACCAGCCTGCCCAGCCTGCCCAGCCAGAACGAGCAACATCCACCGACAAAGAAGTCTCGAACCAGCTTTCTCAGGCCTCGGTCGACATAGCCAACTTCTCGAACCAGATCAATTCCCTCACTGTGCAAACAACAAACGTCAACTCGAAGAGAGACAAGGCGCAGAAGGAGCTGTCGCGGATAATGAAAGTGAAGGAGGGAATAGAGGCCAAGCTGTCGCAACTGAAGACTCTCTACGAGCGTGAGGTGCAACAGGTTCACGAAGTTGAGGAAGTGCTGATCACCTCGCGCAACGAGTCGGAGAGTCTGAAACAGGAGCTGGCCTTGGCAGAGGCCAATTACCACTCGGAACAGTCCAAGCTCCAGAAGCTGCAGCTGGAAGTGGAGGAAACCCAGAAAGGCAACCAGACCATGAAAGAGAGACTGGGCGTCCTGAACGCCGAGTCGATAGACCTCAACCAGCAGCTGGAGTCGCTCTCTCAGAAGTTGAAGCAGTCGCAGAACATGCACGCCGTGACCAGACAGCAGGTCGCTTCTCAGGAGGAGGAAAACAATCAGTTGAGATCCAAAATAGAGGCCGTGACCAAGTCGATCAGCGAAATCGAGCTCAAGCATTCTCAGCTGCTTTCCCGGTCTTCTGAGCTTGAGGACGAGAACTACGATCTCCACGAAAAGCACGGAAACTACAGCTCTGAGTTTGCCGAGAAGAACCTCAATTTCAGCACGGCCCTAGCCTCTGGAGCTGCCATCCTGGGCGGAGGCGCTGCTTATCTTGCCTCCCACGACAAGCCAGCAAAGGAGCCGGAGCAGAAGGCAGAAGAGACGCAAAAAGAGCAGCCGACAGAGTCGTTAGACAACTTTGACGAGAGCCAGTTCTCGGTTCCAAGTGCACAGGAGCTCAGAAGGGAGGCCACAGAGTCCATGACCAACACCACTGGATTTGATTCGTCCACGAAATCGAGGTCCGAGCCTGCGACGTCCCAAACGTCCGAGCTGGACGACGGTTCCCAATCGCAGCAGCAATTCTCCCTGCCGTTTGGCATACCTCACTCGGAGACCTCCTCGATCCAAAACAATCCGTCGCAATCTGTCAGAGGCGACTTTGATGTTCCTGACTCTCCTACTTCGACCATCGAGGAGGAATCTGCTCCTCCAGTTCTCAGCTCCCAGATCTTGCCGGAAGGTACAGAAGACGTGCCCGAGCCGATTTCGTCAAACGAGAACGGTGAGTCGTTTGAGATGGTGAACCACGACGACGCCAAGGATTCTGCTCCACAGGAACCTGTTGCCCGCTACACAATGCCAGGCAGTATGCCGGGCGAGTTTGCCCAATTTGCCGAGCCTAAAGAAACAGACTCGAAAGCAGCTACAGAGACCTCGGATTCTACAGAGAAAAAAGACGTTGCTTCTGACGACGATGATTTATATTCTCCTGCTAGCAAGCCTGCTCAGGTGCCGCCTGAAGAGCCGGCTCGTGACTTTGGTTCTGGCCGCACCGCTTCGGAGGCCCCTAGCGATGTTCCTAGTCTCCAGAACTTGAGGCCTGCGACGGAAGAGAGCAGCGACGACGAGGAGTTCCATGACAGCATATCGAGTCCTATGAAGACGCGAGAGGGAGAACCAGAGCCTACGGCAGGCGACAGGTCGTTCAATCCGTTCACAGCTCAGAAGAATGACAACATGTTTGACGATCTCGGGTTGGAAGAAGCCCACGCCGAGGACTCATTCAGCGCGCCTCAGTTCGACGAGTTCAACGATTTCGACTCCGCTGCACATGGGTTCTCCTTCTCGGGTCCATCTGCGGGCGACGCTGGCCCTTCAAATGCTGGTGCGGCAAATGACGACTGGGAGCAGGTGTTTGCTGGCTTTGGAAATGATCCTAACCTGCAACCAGCAGCAGAACACTTCGACAGCCCGCCAGCATACGAGTCCAATGAAGGCTTCCCGCACCAGCCGGCCAAGCAAGCCGCTGCCCAGGAGGACTCGATATATAGCCAGAGCCAGCAGATGGCCATTGACGAGCTAAAAGGAATGGGATTCGACGAGAAGATGGCCGTTGATGCGCTGAAAAGGAACAATTGGCAACTTGACCTTGCCACCAACTTCCTTTTGGATTCCGCTTAGGTCTCGAGACCCCCAACTCTTTCTTCGTATAGTCTATGCAATTTCTCCAGTTTAAGGTAGTACTCCTGACGCTCGGCGGTGTATGCGCTCATAAACGAGGCCAGCTGTGACTCGTCAATTTCCCCTGGCGACGATCTGACTTGGTCCACCAAGGACGATGTAACCTTGTCCTGAGTACTCACGCTCTGTTCCACAGCCTTGACGAGCGACTCTTTTGAATATTTGCCCAGAAGGTCGTACATCCGCACTTGCAGCTGGCCGAACAGTTTGAGTTTTCTGTGGAAGTCGTCTAATTGCTTGTTTATCTTTGTTGTCTGCGGGATAACGTCTTCCTTGACGTCGGCCACAAGCTTGTTTGTGTACTCTATTTGCTTGTTGAGCGAGTCCACAATTTCTGCGCTCAGCTCGTCAAAATTCGAGTTCTTGTACAGATAGCTTTGAAGAAGGTCGGGGGTTCTGATTAGTTCTTGCAATTGTGCGGTGCTGAGCTCGTTAAAGTATTGAGGCATGTCAGAGGGGAAAGCAAGACGCTTCGTGGCGTCGGGTGGCACTAGCGGGTACTCTAGCTTGTCATGGTCTAGAACTTGCTCTTGTGCGGGTTTCGGGGGCACGCTGGGTAACATTGGCAAATGCGTTTAGAATTAATATTTTTGAATTTTAAATCTGGAGTAAAAACAGTTTCTTCATTATTCGCACAAATGTCCTCTGTGTCAAAAATTTCAGCTCTGAGACCTTCAGCATCAATGATCATCATCCACGGACTGGGCGACTCTGCCGATGGATGGAAGTTTTTTGCAGACATGTTGCACAGACAAGAACAATTTAGACATGTTAATGTGTTGTTGCCTAATGCTCCCGTGAGACCAGTCACCGTTTGCAACGGCATGCCTACCAGCTCGTGGTTTGATCTTACCCGGTTCCCGCTTGACCCAGCAGTCGAGGAGGATCCTGCAGGGTTCTGGAACAGTGTTGATGAGATAAAGCAGCTGATTGAAACGGAGGTCAAAAATGGTATTCCTGCAAATCGGATTGTTGTGGGCGGCTTTTCGCAAGGCGGTGCCTTGAGTCTTGCTGTGGGCGCCTCTTACAGCCAAAAGCTTGCTGGCGTGATGGCCTTGTCCGGTTTCTGCTGCGTCGAAAATTCGGTGAAGGATAAAATACATGAGGCCAACAAACAAACTCCTATTTTCTTTGGACATGGAGACCAAGACCCTGTGGTGCCAATTTCAGCTGCCCGCAGGGCAGTCGCTCTTTACAGAAAACTTGGACTGGAAAACATCGATTTCAAGGAGTACAGGGGAATGGAGCATTCTTCCTCGCCAGAAGAAATGGCCGACATTATGAAGTTTTTGAGCCAGACGATCCCACAGTGATCATCCTTGCTGACTCTGCTGTTCTTACGCTTCTCTCGATGTCCACAGCCCACAAAGCAGCGCCGACATGATTCGTGAATGCAAAATAGATGTTTAGCAATGGCAGCTGCTCTAGACATAAAGCAGTGAGCCCGAAAGTGAAGTAAAGAAGTCGATTCTGTCGCCACAGAAACTGGGTTTGCGCCCGTGTGTAGCCTTTAAGCTGGAAGTAGCGTACATGGCGCGAATAGCCTGCCCTGGACGCTTTGAGCAATATCACTATGACAGGCCCGAGAATTGGGATCGTGTTGAGCATAAAATAAAACAGCTCGCGCATAATGAACCGTTCGGGGCCCAGCATCCGCTTGCAATTGCGATAGCATCTGCCGAAAAGCGTCTCGCGGAATTGGCCTTCCAGGTTGTTTTCTAGAAGTCCTGTGTACAGATGATTGTACCCCAGTTGTAGCTCTGTGTTCATCACGTAATCAAACGTTCGTCTGAGGGGTCTGGGGAGTAGGAATAAAGCATTGATGAGGTTTATGATAAAGGTCATTAGTTGGAAGGTGGTGGGTCCCACAAAAGAAAACATCCCTCCTGTGAAAAATAAGGAAGTAATGTAGAACCAGATGGCTGCCCCATATATGATCACCGAAACCAACACAAGACTGACTATGTTCATTCTCAGTGATCTCCAGCATTCTAGATGCAGCGTAAAATAATATATTCCCTGGCGTTAATTGACTGATGTGCGCCACGTACTTTGAAAGGATACCAAAAGGTCTTCCATACAGACATCGTAATAAACCCGCTGAGAAGTAGGACTTTTTTGATCTGCCCCGTTTTTTGATCCTGCGGCACGGCACACCCGTGCACCGCGACATATGTGCTAGATAAACAAAATACTTACACTAAATAAAGCTTTCTTACACTCTATGTCGTCTTCTCAATCGAAGAGTGGCGGATTTTTGAGATCCATGTCTCCGTTGCCGCTTCTGTACGGGAGGGGCTCGGACTTGCAGAATGGGACCAAGCAATTGAGTTCCAAAGAAAAAAAATACGTTGCAAACATTGACAAGGCTCTGACGGCATTTGACTCTGTTGAGGAGTGGGCAGACTACATATCATACCTGAGCAAGCTCCAAAGAGCGCTGCAAACGAATCCAGAGCCTCAGAAGAACCATTGGGTGCCGAGCGAATTTGAAATTTCCAAGACTTTATCAAAATGTCTCTCGTCCAAACTACCCAGCGGTGTCCATCGCAAGGCACTCGACGTTTACACGCAGATCTTTGAGATCCTGGGTTCTGACGAGCTTGGACTCCATATAAGCACCTGGTTGCCCGGCATTCTTCCTCTGATGTCCTATGCCAGTATCAGTGTCAAGCCTCAGCTGGTTGAGCTGTTTAATACATATATCGTTCCTCTCGAGCCGGCGGTGCTACGGGTCATTTGTCGAGCCGTTCTTCTGAGTTTACTGCCCGCGCTGGATGATACCACGTCTGAATCATTTGACTCTATTCTTGATTTGCTCGACAGCTTCAAGACACATCTGGATAATAACTCGCATTTTTGGCAGTGTCTATTTCTGTGCATCATGACGTCGCCTGATAAAAGACTCGGAGCTCTGGAATGGTGCATTCGGAGGCTACCGGCATTTAAGGTCGAGGGCGAACCTGCATTGACGAAAGAGGCTATTTTGAATGCCTTGGACAGCGAGACGCGAGCTTGCGTTACCCCTGAACCAGGGCTTCTCATTAAAGCACTTGGGGAAGGTCTGATGGACGAAAACCTGCTGGTCCAGAGGGGTTTCTTTGATCTTCTGATTAGCAAACTGCAGCTGAACTCGGAGATTTTTCGTGTGCTCGTTTCGGATGCAGATAAAAGGCTGTTGGTGCTCCAAGCTTCGAGCGCCGTCTTGCGCAGAGACATGTCGCTAAACCGTCGATTGTGGAACTGGTTGCTTGGACCATTGAACACCGACCAACTAAACAGCGGCCCGAAAATGGAGCAACCGGTGACGGCTGAGTCAAGATCTCAGTTTTTCAGATCTTACGGCCTGCCGTATCTCACTCAAGCAATCTTCACTTTGATTGAGGGCACTGCTAGCTCGAAACCCAAATATCAACAACGGATTGATGCTTGCAAGATAGCTGTGGCAATAATGGATAAGTGGGAAATTGGCCAGTTTATTGTCCCCAAAATACTTGTCCCCCTTATAACTTGCGCTAAAGAAACGAAAGAAACGGAAAGTGCTGAGATATTTGACGAGTTGATCAAGAACGCAAACACATATTTCGACAGCGTGGAGACAATCAACATATGGTCAGACGTCCTTCGTTTGATCAAAAACAAAGAGATCGATCTCGTGCTTTTCACACTAAAGCATTTCCGAGTGGAGGAAGAGGACATGGTGGTACTGCATCTTCCATTAGCTCTTTTAGCATCACTGATTAACTTTGACGGCAATACCAAATGGCTAACCTTAATCAGGGCAATATTGTCGCTGGTCCCCCAGAGAGCATTCCTGCCTATCGAACATGCAGACGACAAATACGTCCAAGTCTCCAACATCTACAATGAGGCTTTCCGAACCGAAGTCATTTCAAAACTTGACGTCTACTACAGCCTCACGACAGAAGAAGCGCAACTGGACGCTGTATCCGAAAAGCCATATAAAACAGCCGACTTGAGTGCCATTCTACTTACATGGACAACGCATCTTGCAACACTCCAACTGAAGAATCAAAACGCTACTCTTTTTTATGACTTTTCTGAGATCGTCAATGAGCTTCTGGAGAAAATTCCCAGCGGGGCAAACCAGTGGAAAGACGTTACATTACTGAACGCGGTCAGCGACTACAAGGCGGACGATTTCAACGAAACTTATGTGCCTATAGCTTTTGGTATCTCGCTTCTTTTCAAAACCCTTGCCAAACAAGCCTCTGGGGCTCGGCTTTTGCAGATACTCAAGACCGTCATGGATTTACTTTGGAAATGTCTCACTCACCCAAGTGGGAAGTTCCAGGTGGAGACCGTTAAGATGATTTGTCAGCTAGAGCTCAGCGTTGATTCGCATTATGTTGAGGCAGCGTTGTCCTCGCTTTTTCTCAGATCCAGCCATATTACCCGCATGAAAGCCTTTAATGCTTTATGGACACACACACTGGCATTTAACGAGACAGAAAATATCCTAGTTAGGCCGCTGAAACTGCTGCTGGACGATTTGAGCAGCGCAAATGAAACAGATAAACTGATTGTTACCAGATTTCTCAAATCCAATATTAGCACCGGCTCCATCAACAAGGTTTTCAAAATTGCATGCTCTGGATTGATAGCGAAAAACGACTTCCTTAAGGTCGGGTATTTCAGTAACTTGGAAGACGAGGACTTTAGTTATTTCGAGTACCAATTGAGTACCATTTTCAATTTATTACAGACAGATCCGCAGATTGTTTTGCTGTTCAAGTCCGAACCATGCATGCTGAACAACGAGGCTGAGATTAGCATCATCTCCAAGAACAATTGGGACTCCACAACATATGCTTCGCTGTTGATTACTGTAATTTCCAGGTTCCTGTCCATAGATGCTCCCAAATGGGAGAAAACAGTTGTCGACCAGTATTGCGGCTGTGTGAGAGCCTGTTTGAGTTTGCTAGAAATTCTCATAGACGGAAAAGAGCCTGAATTCAAGGAGATTATCTCGTCTTTGACGAGGCTCTGCAAGAAAGCCAGTTTCTACGACGACTCAATTTCCACCTTCTACCTTTCAACGATATCAAGGTTTTTGAGGCTTGCGTCGAGCTCAAATATACATCTCGACTTGTTCGAATTTGAAAATGACGGCATGCCTCCCAAATTTGCAGAAATAGTTTCGGACGGAATATTGAACTCTAAATCGTCTTTAGTGCTAGCTTCATGGAACTCTTTGGTCCTGAGTGTTACGCAATACGCCCCTGAACTTATTTTCAGAAGTACCTTCAATATCACCGCTTGCATTTGTGAGAAATTGAATGAGTTTTTTACGGTTAACACCAAATTTGGCCAAACAGCGGCTCAAGTGGACCCCGAAGACGCAATTCTGGAGCTGATCAACGGCCTTCAGGAACTGCTCAGCGTTACCCACAAGCATCTGTATGCCTCCAGGTCGGGAAACCTGGCTCACGAGTCCAGTTCAGGCAAAGAGTCGAGCTTCTTCGGTTCTGTTATGCAAGGTGTTTTTCAAGTTGAAGCTCCGGACGAGAAAGGGCAGGACTATTTCAGAAGACAGGAAGTGCTGAAAGCTTTGAAACTCGCTGTTGAAACGTGCTACCAATTGTGGTTATGGTCGGACGAGAATTCCAAGGTCAAAGCTAACACGATCAATGTAGCACCTTCTTCTCCACTGGTAACAAGAATGAGCTCCATGATTGGGATCAATACCACGAGCACAAGAATTATTGATGAAGAAAAGCCCTCATTTCTTTCGTTCACCAAGACATTGAACTACAATGCCTCCCGGCTGAAGTACAGGACCAAAAAAATATTGGAGGGTATATTTGTGCTCGAACCTCTCGAAACATTGGAGACCCTAATCAGTTCACAGAAACATCAAAAAAGCCACTCAGACAAGTATTCCACATTCAAGGTGATACATCTTTTGGACGGTGCTAAATCCGAGAAAGTTATCCCGTTGGTCCTCAACTCATTGATGTCCAGAGTGAATATGGCCGCCTTGGACCACTCGAAGAGGTCTTCATTGATTAACGAGCTGAACGAAAAGGAAATATCCAGTTTCCTTACCGAGTATATGGAGTCCCTGAGCAGTGACGCGGTTGAAGATATCTGGACACAGCTAACGGCTTTCCTCAGAGATGTTCTGACTAACATCCCTCAATACAAACATCTGTTAACCGATATTCTGAAGTTCACTACGATTGTCGGGGTTAAGCTTTCGCAGATCAGTTTTGGCGAACAAAAGAAGACACGCAAGGAGATGACCGACCTTTTCACCAGGATCCTTGCTGTAGCCACCAATGTGAAAAATACATCAACTGCGGACGACCAGTCCATTGCTTCTATGTTGAATCCGATCAATATGCTTCCGGGAACAGAGAATTCCGAATCTCCTAGTTCCTCTGCGGTGTTAAACTCTGAGCTAACCACAAAGCGCGATACTGTTGAGGAGAACTCTCCAAGTCCTCTGCCACAAGACAAGATTGGTTTACCAACGAAAGATAATGTTGTTGAAAAGGAATCAGCCAAGGAGGAGTTGTGCGCTAGTCTGGTCTATGTTGTGAAAAAAATACCACTAATAGTGCAGGACAACGACAAGACCGCTTCTTCCTACATGACCATCATCAACAATACGGTGATTCCTCTGATCAAGAACAGGAGCGCTAGCCAGACACCAGACTACACTATAGAATTGATGGAAGCCATGGCTAGCATACCACAATGTCTCAGTCTCAAGCTCTGGAAAAACGTCTGTTCGGAGACTTTAATGGACAGCAAATTCTTTGACCAGCCGGTGAACCCTCGTTGGAACACTGTGTTTTACAGTTGGATCAAGGAGGATACGGAGAGGTTTGACGAGTTTAATGCAAAGCTTGTGCCCTACCATGGCACATCCACGCTGTTCAATTGGAATGACTCTGAGATGTCTACTAAGCGCATGAATCTAAAAAGGATCGCATACTTATTGCTGATTTCTCCAAAAGATTCACTTCTGAACAATATCAACGATTTGCAGTTTAGAGTGTCAGATATGCTGAGAAACTCCTCAAATCAGTCGCTAAAACCCTTCATTTTTCTCTTACTCCGCGTTATCGTTTTCAAGTATACCGATCCTCATCTCAGCACACTGTGGCCTACCATTTACACGGAGCTGCAGTATGTTTTTCACCAGCTATGGGTGAGACTCGAGGACCCTGGTTCCCATAGCGAGAAGGCCACCAATGCTCAAGAGGAGTTCAACAACGAGTTAGTGCTGCAAGCATGTAAACTACTTGATGTCTTGTTGATTCTCAAACCAGAGGAGTTCCAACTTACTGAATGGCTATTTGTTTCCGATACCATTGACGCGGTTTACAGGGACTCCAGTGTGCCTGTTCTGTCCTTGATTGATAAGATAAGTAATCTGAAACAGATGCGCACCAAGGAACTTCACGACACAATCGAGGGACGGGTGGATAAATTCAAAAGACCGCTTCTTGTTGACCATAACAGCGTTGAGTCTATTTACGACCTGCGAGAATTCTTCGACAAGCTTTCTATCTACAATTACGAAAGTGAATATTCGCTTTCGGATGCGGATGTCGATGCCATTGAAAAGGACCTGTTCAGAGATCTAATCGGCTAAGCGAGTTTTCGGAACAGATACACACTGAGCACTTCCCAGCCTGCTTTGCGCTCAATCATTTTCTCAACATGAAAACTTGGATTTTTCTCTTGAAAGCACTTGGCTACAGTTGCCGGATTGTTGCGCGCGCAGAAAAGAATATAGGCCTGTCCGCCAGGTGCCAGTATTTTTTTGAGATCCTTCAATAGGCGGCGAGTGACAACCATTCCATCTTCCCCACCATCAAGTGCTAGATCCAACCAGCTTCGATCGCCTTGTTGCTCCGGTATTGGTGGCACAGTCGAGGAGGGGACATAAGGCGGATTGAAGACAAGAAGGTCAACTGAGTTTTGTCTTACGCTGGACGTCAGATCGCATTGAAGCGAATCGAGATTATATACCGTTGCGTTTTTCGCGTTTGTTTTGATGGCTGTTTGACAACAGTGAGGGTTTATATCTGTGGCTATGAAATATGCATTTTTCAGTATATGTTGATTGAGAAAGGTGGATACTATTCCTGACCCAGTGCCTATTTCCACCACGACCCTAGGTGACTGGCTAGATAATGTGGGCCCGATCTGTTCGAATAAATCCAACAGCAGGAAAGAGTCTTCTGCAGGCTCATATATTTTATCGTAGTCGGTGTCGGCGACGAGTGGTGTCGAAAGCATTTATGGCATGAAATAAATAAGTAAATTATTTCGAAATTAACAAAATAATATAAATTCATATTATCCATCTAGCTACAAGATCGCATAACAATGGGAGAGACAGTTGAAATCAAAGTGAGAGTGAGTGTGCCCCAGAACGACTGTAATGCTAACCGACTAGAGTTTGACCGGGAGAATGGTGAGTACAAGGGCAAACCAAAGTGTGATAACCATCTAGATCCGCATTGACGTTGATCTGCAAGATAAAGTAAGTTTTGATATTCAGGATCGATCTAACCGTGCAGGTGAGCGATTTGAAAGAGACTATTGAGGTTAAGGAAGGTATTCCTCCTCACCAGCAGAAGTTTTTGTTCTCTGGAAAGCAATTGTAAGTATTTTCACACCAGCTCTGACAGCAAGGGATGATGACAAGACTCTCGAGGAGTGTGGTATTGTTGCGGGCTCAGATTTGCACTTGGTGCTTTCTTTAAGAGGCGGATCTAAATAGAGGGTTAATGAAAAGCGAGTATTCGAGACACCTTGCACCTGACAAAAATTGTAGTCAAATTATTATAAACACCGATGTCTGGATTCAGTTTTGGGGGCCAGAATTCGGCACCTACTGGCGGGTTCTCGTTTGGGAACAACGCCAATACCAATACGGCCACGTCTGGAAACACTGGTGGAGGATTTTCCTTTGGCAACAAGCCATCCACTGGGTTTGGCAACGGGGGTGGTTTTTCGCTAGGTGGAAACAGCACCGCGCAGGGCACATCTGCCAATGCTAGCGGGCCTTCAGCAGGAACGACAGGGGGCACTGGGTTCTCGTTTGGTAACAATACTAACAACACGTCTGCCCCTAGTTCTTCAGGAGGGCTATTTGGCAACACAAACACTTCAAACAACGGACAGAGCTTATTTGGTAATAACAATAACACGACGGGCCAAAGCTTGTTTGGGAACAACAACAAGCCGCAAACTTCCACTACAGGGGCTAGCACGGGGCTATTTGGAGGCAACAACAACCAAAACGGCGCGACAGGTGGCTTCTCGTTTGGTGCCAATACCGGATCCAGCGCGCCTTCTGGTGGCGGAAATAGTCTCTTTGGAGGCACCACTAACCAGTCGACTCAGCAACAGCAGCCGCAAGCAAATCAGGCTCAGCCCACCTTCAGCACGCAACCGTCGTTTGCATGGTCGACACAACAATCATCACAGCAGCAGAGCCTGCATCCGATGGTTGTCGAGGCGCAGAAAGTGAACCAAAACCAGAACAACCATCAGAATGGATATACGCCAACCATTGCAGACCAGCTGACCAAAGTAAAAAATTCCTGGGATGCCAACTCGAACCAGTGTATGATGAAGACGTTTGTTTACAATAAAGTTCCCCAGGAGTTCAACAATTACGAGCGACCAGCGGAGGAGTCCGCTGAGGACTGGGAAAATGCCATGAAGCTCCGTCCACGCGGGTACAACACGCTGCCTGTCAAGATCAAAGGATTTGAAGACCTGTTGAACAGATCCAATCTACAAATAGAACACATTCGCAAATCGAGAGTGTTGCTAAATAACATCAACACGAGTCTGGTCAACCTTGGCGACAAACACGATCTCGACTCTTTGAACAGACTTACGCAGTGCGAGATTAAACAGAAACAGTTGAATCTGAGACTGCTAAGAATCGCTATCAACCTGACTGTGCTCAAGTACAAGGGATATCAACTAACTAACGACGAGGAGAAACTGATTTCCCAATTCAAACAGCTGGTAAACTCTGTGGATGATCCAATCGGACTGAACAGGTCGAACGAGTTATGGGCAAGACTGAGTAATTTGAAGCAAAGACTGATAAACCTCAACATCAGTCTGGAAAACATTGATGCTTCAATGGCAATCACCACTTCCAGCGGAGCTGTGTCCAAGTCCCATATGTCCAGCAACGAGCAGGTGATTGACAAGCTTGTCAGCATTCTCTCGAAGCAGCAGCAAGGAATCCAATATCTCTATGACTTAATTGAGAATGACAAAGAGTTGGTCAACAAGCTGACTAAATAGACTATATAGTTTTTGCCGACGCGTCGAATAAATTAATTTCAGCAAAAAAAAAAACTGGCAACACTAAAACAAACAAGACATGGAGTCTACTATAATCTACAGGCTCTCAGACGGTAAGTGTTCTGACTAATACGCCTAACATTAGGGTTGCCGCTTTCAGGATCGATAGATGATGACAAGGATGCCAGTTTAAGCGAGCTGAAGAAAAAATGCAAACTCATCATACTCAAGTTAAATCCGCAGACGTCAGAGCCAAGAGCGTCAATTGAGTCGGGAAGTCATACGTTGCACTATTTGATTGTTGACACCATAATCTACGTATGTATCACATCGAGCAGTTTCCCCAAAAAGCTTGTGTTTTCGTATCTCTCTGAAATCTCCAACGAATTCAGCCATGTCTACGCCAGTGAGCTTTCGAGACCAAATTTGAAACCATACCAGTTTATTCAGTTTGACTCGTTCATCAGCAAGACCAGGAAAATCTACAGCGACTCGAGGGCCCAGTCTAACCTTGACAAGCTGAACAACGAACTGGTTGATGTCAAGATGATTATGAATAAAAACATAGAGGATCTCTTATACAGAGGCGACTCCCTAGATAAATTACAAGACCTCTCTGCCAATTTGAAGAACCAGTCTCAGAAATACAAAAAATACGCGGAGAAAATCAACTTCGAGCTGCTTTTGAAGCAGTACGCCCCAGTGGTGCTAATCGCGCTTTTCATTCTATTCATTATCTACAGGATAATATTTTGAGTGTCACTGGCCGCTGCATCGTCCTTTTGATATTGAACAACTTTCTCCTTGTTGTTTCTTGCAGCATAAACCAAATTCCGGAAAGCTTCTCCTAACAGCCGCGACTTATCCGGGTCCTTAAGATACGAGTCTGCAAGCTCAAGCTCCTCGTCTTCAGTCAGTTTGCGCAGCTGTTCAAATCTGTTTCTTATAAGCACCATGTGGATCACGGCTTTCAGCTTTTTCTTAGCAGCGTAACCATCTCTGATATTTGGAATCAGGTCGACCTCCTTTTGTGTACCGCAGATGAGCCACGGATGTGTTAATAATTGCGAGGCCGAGAACCGTGTTTCCTGCTGTGGATCCAAACAGCAAAGTACAAACTCTTTAGCTTCCTCGCTGACGTTTTTCCAGCATTCATCCTCAAAACTGAGTGGCTGCTCGACCGCACACAAAAACTCGTCAACAGTATTTGCATCGTACGGACTAAAGCCGCACATCAGAATATAGCATACCACTCCTAGTGACCAAATATCAGCTTTGTAATTGTACGTTTCATTCGTATATGTTTCAGGAGCCGCATACAAAAAAGAGCCCGCATGGTCTCGTATGTAAGGTTCCGATCGACTCAGCTTCTTAGCAATGCCGAAGTCCGCCAGGACTACTTCACTGTCAACATCGTTAGTTTTGTACAATATATTTTCCGGCTTGATGTCTCGATGCACAATATTGTTGCTGTGTAAATAGTCAAGAGCGCTAAGAATTTGAAAAATGACTTTTCTGGCGTCCTTCTCAGTGAAAACCACCTTCTCCATTATTCTGTCAAACAGCTCTCCTCCAGTAGCAAGCTCTGTCACAATGTAGAAAGTGCTGGGAGACTCGTAAAAACCTATGAGTTTGACAACGTTTTTGTGGGACATCTGCCGCATAAGCTCAACCTCGTTTTGCACCAGAGCTACTCGGGCCCCTAAGGCCTTTTTGCTCATCATCTTGACAGCTACATTTTGTCCAGAACTCTTATCAACCGCTTTTCTCACGTATCCAAAAGATCCAGCACCTAGCACGTCTATGTGTTAGATCAAAATAACATTTTCTGCATACCCGCCAGCTCGAACTGCCGCCTGACATGCAGTCCCTCCTTTAGTTGTGCAATTATGCCCATAAATTAGATCACAAAAATTTGTTATCGAGGCTTATCTATCCATGTCGATTACGTAATATTACACAAACATGCTAGACATATGCTAGCATCTCCTGCACCAGCCGACGGACCTGGTAGAACAGAGGGCTTGCTGAGCCGTCAATGACTAAGTTGCCGTCCGTGATTTTCCTGACCGCCAATTGATTGTTCACTACCAAGGTACCGTCGCCTCTGAACTCGACCACATGGTTCAGCTCCGTCAGCTTACGACGAAGCTCGGTAAGCCTGATGTCTCCAATGCTGATATAGTTTGACACAGGCATCATGTTTGTATTCGTTGGGGGCACAAGTTTCATGTGTTTATCTTCTGGAGCCACAGGAAGTACTTCTCCGTAGACGTGGGCAATGGAATAGCCTCCGGTGATGGCTTGCCAATTGAGAGCATTGTTGAGCTCGTTGGATATCACCAGGTCGTACGACGTGAAGACGTTACCCAGGTCGATAGGCTCGTTGAATTTGGACCGAATGTAGTCCGTCCCCAGTACTCCCGCGGCGTCAGACTTGTACAAATCCAACATTTTGGATTTTTGCTGAGCCTGAACCGCTTCCATAACCTCCAAAGAGCCTCCCATGTATCCCTGAGTAGTGTTCGGCAGCAGAATCACTTTACGAGGCTTCAACGAGTTGAAGGTTATTCTCATGGACCTGAGATCAGCAAGTCCCGACAAATCAACAAACGCAAGACCGCAGCGAATCTCAACAGTCAGAGATTTGATGGTGCGCGTCTTAGGGTCCGCCAAAGCGTCCAGGTTGTAAACAGTGTCTTTCTGTTTCACGTCTTCAATGACAAGAGTTTTCCTGAGTTTTTTCACTGGTCTCTTGACCGTACGTCTTTTTCTCTTACCATTCTCAAGATACTCCTCCACCACTTCCTCCTCCTCTTCCTCGTACGCTGGTTTATTAAGTGGGAACTTTTCCTCTTCCCTCATAAAGTCACTGTGTTTTATAACTTCTCCGTAGTCGTCGATCGAGACTTTCTTAACAATGAACGGAAACATTCTGTTTCGTCCTTTCGCGTTACGCACGTCAAAATCAACTGGCATCTGTAATATTTTGTCTACCGTGATGCGATCATCTTCGTCCTTTGTCGAGTGAGTAGATTGCGTCAAGGCAGCGGACGTTGTGGTCTTGAGCTCACCATTTTCACCCTTTTCACCATCCTGGTCTGCTTCTTCGGTTTCCGAATCCTCCGAGTCGTCATCATCATCATCGTCGTCTTCACCAATCAAGGTGTCCAGTAAGTCACTGTTCAGCTTTTCCTCATTCTCTTGCTCCTTCCGACGTTGTCTGCGCTCCTCGACATGCTTTTTGTAAGCGTTTAGTTCAGATCCACGTAGATTTTCTTCTCTCGTGGTGGAAAGCAACATCTCTTTTTCCAAAATAGTCAAGGCACCATCTTTCAAGTTATTGTCCCCTTTGACCTTACTTTCCCACTCTTTGTACAGTTCAAACGCCGTCGTGTTGACTTCGGGTCTCTCGGTCATTATTAGCGCTGTGTTGTGCTTAGAACATAACTCCATAAAACAGTCTCTAGACAACGAGCCCTCATTAAAGTCGGTGCCATCCACAAAGATGATCTTCGGCCTTGGCTCAAGCGAGCGTAAGTCTCTCATCGTGATCAGCTTCAGTCTATTTGACTCAAATGGTGTTTGGTTCTGGTTCTCCCAATTTTTGGTGATGTCTGGAGACATCCACTCGAGCATATTACCGGAAAATTCGAGCGACTTTTTCCCCGTAAAGGAAAGAAGGTAAAAACTAATGTCCATTGGCACATACTGGTCTAATAACGGCAAAAGTTCTAAGAGTCTACCGGCGACAGAAGTGGGAAGTAGAATGGACGTTCCATTCATAAGCGTCAGCTTGACCAGCTCCAAGAACTTGTTGATACGCACCTTGTGTGAGAGAGAGGATCCCAAATCAGACCCGCTGATAAGAGTAGTAGCACGCAAAAGATTTGGCTGGTTCAGACGACCCGGTTTCAGAAAATAATCCTTAGAATGGTTCCACGTTGGTGCATAAACTATCTTCTCGGCATCCTTATTGAAAAGCCAGAACGACCCTCCTAAAGTATGTCCCGAGTTATAAGCCGTAATTGTAATACCAGACAGGTTGTCCGTCAGCGAAATAGACTGAGAGTAGTTGAGTGTGATGATGGAATTGAAATAATTCTCGACATCCTCCACGTCCAGCACCGCACTTTTCAATGGGCCCACAAGCCCCGCTGATCTATAAAGCTCTATTGTGGTAAGGCGGCCCAATTTTGAGACCGGAAGTGTGGAGTAAGTTTTGACTCGCCGAAGAATTGGATATTTGTACAAGAGATAGACAAAAGCACCCAGATATTCAGCAGTTGTTTGTGAAAGAATTATCAAGTGAATGCGGGAAATATACGGCTCCAGATAGGACAGGTCGCTCACCCCGTCCCAGCCTGGATCTGCCAAAATGTTGATCTGTCCATCAAAAGTAAGAAGCCTGGCCTGTGTTTTCGAGGTATTTTTCAATTGTTCGATCTGCAAAGCCTTCTTATTCTCTCCATCTTCCTCTTTCACAATTTGATCTTCTAGCGGATCGTAGGAGTCTTCGTCTATGTCTTCCACTGGCTGTGAAACTTCCTTAGGCGGCGCCAGTGAAACAAACTCAAACATGGTCCATATAAATATTTATTGCACGATAGAAAATATGGATTTAACATTTTTTGACTAAAAATTACCCGGAGTCATTTGAGGAGTAACATTTAACCCAAATAGCTCTTGTTCGCTATGTCCTCCACAAACACCTTTGACTCCATCTCTACATCAAGTCTTACCGACAAGTTTAGAGAAACACAGTACGTGCTGGAAAATGACCCACTTCCAAAGGAAATCCCACACGTCAAGGAAATAGGAGCTACAACGGGACCATTGATCAGTGCATCCTTCTTTATAGGAGAAAGATGCAAGGAGTACAACGATGACTTCATGAAATGCCACCAGGAAAACGGAAAGAATGGTACAATCAATTGCTTGACCGAGGGCCGTAGAGTGACCCGATGTGCAGCTAGCGTGATTCGGGATTTGAACACTCACTGCAAGAAAGAATTCGAATTGCATTTCCAGTGTCTCAACTATTCCAACATGGAGCTCAAAAATTGCCGAAAGGCCGAGTCGCTGCTCAACAACTGTGTGTTTAAGAGCTTGAACTTGAAGAAGACCATACCGGATGACGGAAATAGGGAGGTGTTCAAGCCTGGCAACCAGATATACGAGCCCATTTCTCCTCACGCGCCAAGCGAGCATGCATACAGACAGGCGAATGCTTCCTGAAAGCTACAAGCGTATACATCACTTCTTACTATCTATCTATGTCTGCCAAGCTTCTCCGTAAAAATGTCACCCTCGCACCAACCATAACCCTGGCACCGCACCCCGCGTTATCGATAGAATTGTCATTTGCGTTAGCACGGCTCGTGTGAGTGAAGCGGACCCACGTGCCTGTTACCCGGACACGGGGAAGGGTCAACGGCGAAATGGCTGCTGTATCTACCAAGTAGGCAACGTTTCCGCACGTCGCGCTTCCATTCTAAGAGCTGTGCTCGCATTTCCGTTTGCCGTTTACGAGTAACGCATTGTTTCTTATTGTAAGGCTTTTTAAAGCAAAATGAATTTTTATAATTGTTTGTTGAATCTGAAGAGTTAGTTCTTAAGCTTCAAAGTCTTTCTTTGAATGATTCAGCAGGAAATGACGAGTGTGATGCCTCACTCAGATTTATCTAAGCAGGGTAGCTACTCAGAGTCGCCAGCAGACGAGTCTCATTTGTCCAATTCCCATCCCCCGAACGTGAGTGCAGAAAATAGCCTCTTAAGTACGAATGGCCATCAGGAGACCGTCAACCACCACTCCGAGCTATCAGATATGAATTTCGAGCACATGGACCTGCAGTGGTCGGAGTTCACGAATCTGCAAGACATCCAGCACCTTGACGATATGATCCACCACCAACATCCCGAGTCACACCCGACCAGCTCTCATGCTGACACGCCGCACAGAGAGGAAAGCTACAACTCCTATGAGCCTACCAACGCTACCCATGAACAGAATACCGACCAACATAATTACTATCCTCCTTCCGACCAGATGTTTCAGCGAGAATATTCTGTGGACCGGCGCACACGCGTTGAGCCGGCTCCTACGACTGCAGTTCGTCCCAACGACGTGTTTACTCCACTCGTCTCTCCAGCCGTGACTCCTTTGGAGCACGCGGTTAACCCTCCGTATAGCACGGGCTATCAGCAGGGGCTGTCCAACATCCAGGAAGGAAATGTACATAAGAAAATCGGCTTTAGCCCACTCACGTCTCCTGCGTTGGAGTTTCAGGGATCGAGGTTCCCGGGGCAGGTGAACAGTGCGGCCAGCCTGCGGCAAAAAAGACGTGACGAGAAACCGTCCAACATGTCGCCTCCCGTTTCCAACGAGGATGGAACTCGAAGAGGGTCGTACAAGCGATCAAAAACTCCGAACGGAACACCGCACTTTGGGCCTTCCAACCCCAGCGCTTTTCACCAACAGCAGGGATCAGCGTCGTCGCGAATGAAGCAGTCTCCATCGGTGAAGCCGTGCTCTCCTGTTGTTTCTGGCGTTCGCCGGCCGTACAAGACCAGAAACAAGTCATACACCGGGCAAAACCAAAACTTGTTTGACATGTTGCCCGAATCTGCAACCTCGAACGAAATGATGTTTCCCCCATCCCATCGTCCTGCTAAAGAAGAAGACTACAACGCAGCAGAATTGCACAGCCGAAGCTACTCACAAGACAACGAGTCGCTAGTGAAAACGAGCGAAGCAGATAACGGCAATCCATCTGCAGCCACACCTGCCACCATGATGTCGTTCACGCTGTCCAAGTTGGCTGCCAAGAACTCGCCTAGAATGATCGCTAAAGACAACGTTTTGAAAAACCCTAATCACGACGCCAAATCTGCGCAATCGTCACCGGTGATTTTGCCGTCGTCGAACTCGTTCTTGTTGCAGGATAATCAGCAACTTCCCGCAGCCATTATACCTCCTTTGCATATAAGCGGAGCTTCGAAAACATCATCGAGGTCGTCGTCGCTCAAAACGTCACCCGTCATACAGAATAACGACGATGACCAGCCTAGCCAGAGCCCAGAAGGAGTGCACTACACTAAAACTAGAAGCAACTCAGGCGGGTCGTTGAAGTCGTCTCAAACGGACAGGAAAATGACTCATAAACTTGCTGAACAGGGCAGACGCAACCGCATGAATATTGCCATACAAGATTTGGAGAAAATAATCCCCGAGTCGCTGAAAAGCGAGGTTGCCGTGCCCTCTAAGGCCACCACCGTGGAGCTTTCTTCCAAATATATCCAGATACTGCGAGAGGAGAATAAGGGCTTGTACCAGCAAGTGATGTCATTGAAACACGAGCTGGAACGACTCAAGGGCGGCCCTGATAGCCAGGATAGCATAAGCCCCTTCCGTGTTGATGGCAGTGATGATCACGAATAAATACAAAGTCGAAGTAGCTGAATATACAGAATATATAAGCCGCACACAGATAGAGCAAGAAATAAATTAATTTTATTTATTAATCATCATGTCGCAACTCCACCGAGAAATGCGCTCCTCACACCGGACAGTTTCTCGTTCTGAAGGAAGGACGCCATCCAAGTCAGGAATTCGGAGCCCCAGTCTGAAGAGTCCATCCACGGACGCCGAATACAACGAGTTTGACGAAGACCTGATGGACATGAGCTTCATGCGATTGGACGACCTTCTACGCTCTAAACTGCAAAGCACAGATTCCCTCTCATCAACAGCTGCTATTGCAGGATCCCCAATGAGTCGACAGGAAAGCAGGGCCAACTCTTTGATCGGCTCCATCATCGACAGTGACGACGATGGCGCTAGTGAAGCGGGGGAAGAAGGTGGCGTGCTCAAGATATATACCGTTTCAGACGTTATTACTGCCCTGGGACTATCAAGGAACAAGATTAATTCATCATCCCGAGAGTTTCTGCTCGGCGAGTTGTATCGTATGATTGTGAAAAAACCATTGAGCTCCAACGGCACACAGGTGAACGAGACGGATCTCGAGTCTCTGATATCTTTTGTTAAGGCTGCACGCTCCGGACTCGAATTTGTGTTTGCTTTGCGTGCTGCGGTTGCGTACGTTGCCAGCGACGTGGACGAGGTGGCCACCGTGGCTGTCGAAAACTTATTTCCCGTTCTACTTGGAAAAATATACAGCACCGAAGAGACGTACGAAGGGGTGCGATCCAGCTGTCTGATTGCATATGCCAGCCTTCTCTTGGTGATCTATGATGACTCTCATTGCTATGGACTTGAGAACAGCATCGAGACGCTGATGGAGCTGGCAGAGGGGTTTGGGGCTGGCAGCTTGACAGAAAATGACGAAGATATAATTGTCAACGCGCTTAATGCGGTGGCAATAGTTGTAAGTCTGCTGTACAAGGCTGGACGTGACGTGAACTCAACGATCCAGGACAATGTGCCGCTCCTGATGAATTTCTTATCCGAGGAATTTAGCAAAAAGGTGCAAAAAAGCGCAGCGGTTGCAATTGCATTAATGTATGAAGTGTTTGACTACGATGATGAGGATGAACCTTACCACGACCCCGATGACTTAAAGGCGCTTTTGACGCAACTGGTGAAGTACTCGTCTAAGAAAGTGAGTAAGAAGGAGAAAAAGGAGTCTCGGTCGATCTTCAGAGAGGTCTTGCACAGTATCGAGAGGAACACCGATAGGAATGAAAATTCCGACGAGGAAAAAGATGTACTATCAAGATTCAACCTGAGCAAGTCGAAAACATTGCCAATCACGAGCTGGTTCGAGTACATCCGTCTGTTGCATTTAAGGTACATTTTTGGTTCGGAACTAAATCTGCATTATGTTTCGTCGCGGGAGGTGCGGAGCCTTCTTGTGCGCCCGGAAGATGATACAGGACGGTACAGGACGCAGGAGGAAGACTCGCAAGAACACGAGAAGGCGTGGAAGTCAGAGACAGGGCGTTTGAGTGGTATTAAGAAAGACCAGAAGATTAAGCAAGCTCGAGAACAAAAGGTGCGGGAGCAAATTGGAGACTTAGCATTAGAGTGAGGTCTGTGATTATTTATAGCAAATTGAGTCGGCGGGCAACGGGTTCGTCCAGGTTTATCGGACGTTCCACGCGCCGCGCGCGTTGATTTTTGCGACGGGATATTTGGTTAGCAGCGTCGTCCGCGTCGTCTGTAGACTCGACAAACTTATTATTTTTGAATGAATTCAGATAATTGAGCAAGAGCATTTCATAAGAGCGATCTATCGGGGTATCTGGGTCATTGATTCGGCCCTGCACATACAGGTAGAGGTCGAGTTTCTCCTCCGAATCGGACAACGGCACATAGCTATAGTTGTTAAGAACCAGATGGTAGTCGTGCGATGTCAGCTTCTTGGAGACGGCAGGCTCTTCGCGCTCGACGAAATGGACAGAAACATAGTTGGGGGGCACTTTTGGCACGGTAACCGGCGGATAAACGTCTGTATTGGCGCGAACGTAATGAACCGCAGAATCCTTCGACTTTTCGTTCAAAATGGGTTTTGTCTTTTTCTTGTAGCGCAAGTTTGATGATTTCACAAACATCAATGCGACCTCTTCGTCCTCGCCGGATTCTTCTCCGTAATAACTCAATCGAACCTGTCTTTTACGAGAGCTCCTGGGTTGTTTTCTTGATGTATTTCCTGTGTCCATATGGTCCAGAAACGGTAACTTGAGTCTCCAAATACTCAGGTCTACTCGGAGCTTCTCCATAGGATGCTGTTCTGAGCCGTCGAGGGCCAACTCATCAGCAGAATCTTTTATCGTGGCCAGTGCTGAAGAACGGTCATTCACTCGCTGAAAATTCAAACGTTGATTCCGCGAAGACACGAAGGACGATGGCGTAAATTCGTCAGTTCGGATTGTATTATCCCAGCGGAAGTTGACTGCATGTTCATAAGTACTGGTTTTGTACGGATTTGTTCCCAGTAGCTTCATAAATTACTAAAAAAAATACCTATGCAATCTGATATCAAGTACCCGTCCTTGAAGTCTTCTTGTCAACTTATATGAGCCAGGTTCTGTAGGGGCAAGAAGTACGCAGGCACATGATATTTGACAAGGAGAAAGCACGGCACGACGGTCCTAACGTTGTCCATGACGGGTCAGCTTAGCTAAGCAGACGTAAAGTAATGCAAATATTTCGTATATTTGGTTCATGGAACTGAGCGCAGAGAACCTCGCTCTGCACGACAGAGACGATGAGCAGAAGTACGGAGGTAGCGACGAGGAATCGGAGTACACATATGAGACCGATTTAGTGTACCACGATCCGCAAAAAGAATGGGAAGAGAATCTTATGCAATTGAAGACGCTGGTCAACTTTGTCTTGCTGCCGGTCATCGGGAAAGTTCTGGGGCGACGTTTTGCCAACTACGTGTGGATGAAAATCGCTAGTCGTATTTATTCGTGAATGTGTACATATTAACGTTGATACCGCATTAGTTTGAGCAGTAGTTCCTCACTCTTGAGCCGAATGTCAGGGTTGAGGGCCTTGAAGATTTTGATTAGCTTGTTGACAATTGAGACATTGAGGAGCATTATCAGTCCAGCAACAGAAGGATTAGGTTGGCTATGGTGCTTGAAGAACGTAATGAACAACAGAAACGTATTTTTAATCACGAATCTCAGGTCCGGCATGTATTCGTCAGATCGCGTAGTTTCAAACTCTGCCAGATTGTTTATGTAGACATTGGACGACAAAAGGGTGATAAGGCGTTCCACGCTGATATCTGGTTCTGTCAAACTGTATCCAAGTTCCAAGAAACTGTGGAAGTCTATGGTACGTATTATGACATCGGAATTGCCCGATTGGTGGGAAGACGAGTTGAGATGCAAGAACAGATCATCAGGGTTGATTCCAAACGGTTCTGGTGATAAGAGCACGTCTATCAGTTCGCTCAGGACCGCGATTTCTGTCGCCAGTGACATAATGGCACTGGTGACTTCAAAAATCTTTAGTGCCACTCCGCACACCGCACACCGCCCTGTTTTGATAAGACATGTGGGATATGAAAAAAGGGTTTAATAATTGATTTTGGTATTTATGACGATCCAATGTCCGACTCGTCAGAACATGATTTGAAAACCACTCAATTTACCCATATCGTGCAACAGCTACCCACAGAGATTTGCCTAGCCATTTTTGACGAAGTATTGAGCAAATGCAAGCTATATGACTTGCTAATCTCTTTATTAGACAACTGTTCAGATTCAGCCTCTGGTTTCAACCGTTTGCTCAACGACCGCTTCACTCTCTTTATGTATCCTAATAAATCTTGGCTTGAGATCCGGCGGCATATCAAACCAGAGGTAGCGAAGTCTCAGGAGAACAGCCTGCGCATTGAAGTCAACAGCAAGGAATACCAGGAGCTCAAGCGGCAGATCCTGTGGGGCAAAGTTAGGGTCCCACACTTTCTAATTGGAGAAACAACTCGAGACACGGAATGGCTGGCCCAGATGTGTGAAAAAGTTGTCATTGATGAAGACTCAAGGATTACTGAATCTTCATTTGAACAGTTGTATAAAATTACCGAGCTTCGGCTAAATTTTGAGACAACCAAAAACTTATGGGTGCTTCCAGTTGCCTCTAACTTGCGAACAATCAGGTTGCATTTGAACAATGGGTTCCAGCGATGTAACTACACGACCACAGCGTCCGACATGATTCGATATGAATTCAATAACTTTGATCTACACATATCACTAAGAATTTTCCGGAACTCGACAACAGAGGACTTGATGAACGCACTGGAGAAGCTCGTGCAGCTATGCATACTAAGAGACATACGAATACAGGCACGGTTCTTAAATACTACAGATTCAAAGTTTGATTTACCTTGGATTGTCAGCTCAATCAGACCCATTGGAGAAATCATAAAAAGCTTGGAACTGGACGTGGTCGCTGATCATCTTGTAGTCAACGATATTTTGAGATCCACAAAAAACCTCGAGTTTATGAAGCTAAATTCCACAACCATACAAAGTTGCATGTTGGTGGAAGGGGAAAGTATGCACGTACCAAAACCAATAAAGTTAAGGAAGGCAGAGCTGAAAAGTTTTGAGCTCCATGAGACGAATTGCCTTCTATCATTATCAAATCTAACCAAACTAAAGCTCATAAGGTGCACAATTTCGACAAATGCCCTACAACCAATGGAGAACCTGAAATTCCTGCATCTACACAATTGCAGATGCGATGTGCTTCGGCTACCCACAAAACTGGCAGAAGTGAAAATCACAGAGGATCACGAAACCTCACAAATACTATTTGAAAATCTAAATGAAGAAGACAATTTGCGCAAGATTCTTCTTCGAAAAAAAGCCATACGATTGGACTCTCTAAACAAACTACCCGAAAACTTGGAGACACTGGTCATTGATGAGTGTGAAGTGAACAAGGACACGATAAACAATAAGGTCAGCCTTCCATTGAAACTTAGGTATCTGGAGGTTTACGGTAACTATTTGCGCACGAAAAAACCACCGAATGCCTTTACTGATTGCTCACAAATCGTCCAGACCTTCAACTTCTGCGATCTGAACGAACTCGAAAAATTGACAATAAAAGAAGGAGCGAAATCCAGACGCCCAATCATGACGTCCGGAAAACTTCCTGAAAGCTTGCGAGAGTTGAATCTCGATGTATCTCTAGCAACCTTAAGGTATATGCAGCTACCGCAGAACTTGACCAAGTTGAAAATTCGCTTAAACAACACAAGCAAAAATCCGTTTACAATATTGAGGACGCTCCCACAGAGTCTTGAGGAACTGGAACTTGTCACTAAATCTCTATATTTTGACTTGATAAGAACAAATATTTCAAAGCTCAAATTACAATCGTTCATGGTTCGAATTGAGTTACCAGACTACCAAGCGTCTCTTATCGTGAGACTTAAACTTAATGACCTACCGAATACGCTCAAAAAAATTGAGTTTAAAGGTGACTCTTTCGCATCGAAGAACCTGCAGTTATATCTCATTTGCAACGAAATTACTGAAAACTTCCGCAAAAGTGATTTTATCAGCAAATGCACTAATATCAAGGAACTGAAGAAAACAAGCTTCTTCAGATTGTTACGTTCAAGTTAACATAATATACACGATTAATGCGGCCTAGCTTTAGGACCCCAATTTGAGGTCGGGTTTTCTTGGTACCTGACTATTTTGATTTTTCTGAGATCCTTCAATTTCTTGCTTTGCTCATTCGGTTGGAATAGCCACGTAAGGTCGTCCACTTCCTTATCTTTATTTAGAGATGACAGTTCGATGTTTTGACCGATAGAATCGTCAATCATTATTTTGTATCCAGCTGTATTCGGGTTCAGCTTCTCAGCACTGATTCCGTTCTTTTGTGTCCACATTTTTCCAACGTACCAGATGATCTCGTACGGGGCATCCGTTTTCACGGCTCCCGGACAAGAATGACAAAGCGACACTCTGTACCCCAGATTAGACAAAGCTGCAGCAAATGTATCAAGAGAGGGACTTGGACCTTTCAATATCGCCGAAAGAGCCGTCATCTTGATATGGAAAGGCACATCAACCAATTCATTTTTTGCCATAGTCAGCATACCCTTAATTCTTGGACGAGTCTGATAAATTGTCTCATCTGCGTTGTTTTCAAGTTCGAGTATTTTGTCAATAAATGTCTCGTTATGCAAAGGTCCTCCCCACATAGGGCCACATAGGTGATTAGTGAAACCGCAGAATGTGCAGACTGGTCCGACTGGAGGACCTTTACTGAGACCGTATTTCTTGCTATTTTGTTTTGCTGTCGAGTTTGGGTTTTCTGTCCATCGTCCAAGCGGCTGGTTGTATATTGCGTGACATCCCGAGCACTTGTAGCAAATCATTTGGTTTGATGCAAGCTCTTTAACCATAATCGGAGAGGTTCGAACTCTGATGAACAGCCGCACATAAAAGTCGATCGAAAGACAAAGTTGTGGTTCAATCCATTTCTTATACTTGGCTGCCGTAGTAGAGATCATATGCAAAACAAGACGGAGAGCAGACTCGTGTGTAGCGTCTCCGTGCAACGGGTTTCCTCCATACAGAGCAAAACATTTCTCGGGATAACCACCGCCAGCAAGAACACCCAAATCTGTACAGGTAACAAGCATTAGACCACCATCCTTGATGGCATTTAAAGCAGAATCTATGAAGGGAGCTGCTGTCCCATATGGATCGAGATCAACAACATGATACTGGTCTTTGGAGTTTGCCATGACTTGAATAGCATCTCCTTCATTGGCTCTGACCTTGCTCTGTATCTTGTTATATTCAATATTTAAGTTGATTGCTTTGACAGCTTCCTTGGATAAATCGTTGGCTACCACTTGAGAAATCAGGGGAATTTCTTTACCATAGCGGATTGCACGAAGCCCGGAGGCGGAAAGAGCCTCCAGAACATTCAGGTACGGAGCTGGTTCATCTTCCTTTGGGTCTGGAGAATCTTTATCGTGTTTTCGTTTCTTGGCGAGCTTCTCTTGCAAGTATATTTCGGAAAAGGCACGAATCGCTAGCGAACTGAGGTCTCTATTGTATTGTTGGACAGGATTATAGAACACTTGGTTAGGTGGAAACAGGACCGAGGCAGAGCCCTCAGTAAGGACCTCGTATTTGGATGTGTCAACTGCGGAGTTCATATGGAGCAAACGGCGGGAAGTCAACGATACTATCCTTAAGGATCTGCTCATACAGTGAAAAATATTTTTTTAATTCTAGCTTATTTAATGAGAATTTTTCCGGAGCCCGGTGTAAGGAGGGGTTGCAGAAAGAGATCCAGTCTCTTCAATTGTGGGGATAGTTCCCGTTTATAAACGAATAAAGGTCAAAGTTATCATCTTCTGCGCCTGTGTGGGTATGGGAAGTGTTGTCGGTGGAACTGTTTGTGAACGTGCTATTGGAATGTCCCATGGGAGCAGACGAATAGGAGCTGGTAAGAGGAGTATCAACATACTGAGTTACCGGGGCCTGTGCATGGTCTATAGGGCCGAAGGAGTAGAAGGAAGACTGATGTTGCTGTATCAGTTCATCGTGCTGCTTCTTGAGTTCCTCCATCGTCAGCTCGTAGGGGTAGGATGGTTCGTCGGACGTCTTGGCCGTCCTTATATATGTGTCAAGCTGTTCCTGCTGTGAGGGTGCATTGTAGTCTGTGTGATTTAGGTATCGCGGATCAAACAGTGGTTGGTTTACAGCAGGTTGCACGGGCTCCTGCACCGGTCGATTGAAATGCTGTATGCTCTGCTGACTCAAAGTCTTCACCAACGGCGCTTTTTGCACCGTAGGGGGCACTGCGTTGCTTGCAGATCTATTTCTTGGAGCAACACGGCCACTTGAGATCGCAGACGCAGGATTAGACGGCGAGAACGCAGCCCCCAGCCCATAGTAGCCGCTCGATGATAGGGAAGATGGTGGGTACTGCGATTGTGACGAGACAGAGTTAACAGAAACAATGGAGTTGGAACGTCTCAATGTCTTCATCTTCTTGGTCATGGATGTGCTGATAGGAGACACCTCCACGAGGTCGTCGTAAACGGAGTCTGCAGCTGTTCCAGGCTCATCATCGTCGCCCTGCTGAGACGGCGTGTTCACCATGGGTGATTGCAAGAGCTGTTTGTTTGCCCAAGTCTGGTAAGCAGAGTTCCCGGAATCTGAGCGATCGCGAGCGCCGACCGGTGCAGACATGGGATATGTGGATGGATATTGTCCTGTTCCACCGAGATAGTCGGGCTGGGGAGTGGCGGTGGACAGCATCGATGTGACAGACGAACTAGTCGAGAGGATCGGGGTTATGGGAGTGTACGGAGTGTACGGAGTGTACGGAGTGTACGGAGTGTACGGAGTGTAACCCAAGCCGGCACCGGTACTAGCAGTATTCGGTGTACCAGCATAGTCGGAAGGCGTGCCAGCTGGAGAATCGCTGGATTTGCCAATCTCAGTTTTTGATTTTCGGGTGTATAATTTTCGCAGCGACGATCTTTTTGAGGAATCTGGGCCCACAAATACCGACGGAGTAGAATTTAAGAAGGGCATACGGTTGGTACCCGACTTCTGCTGAGGCTCGTCAGTCCAACCAGAAGGCGGTGTCTGTGCTTCCTTCGAGTCTTTTTCGCGTTTCAATGAGCGGCTTCTGAACAATCGCGACACTCGACGAGGTCCTGTAGCAGCTTTCTTCTCCTGCTCGGACTGGTCTGAGGTAGACTCTGTCTCAGCCGTCGGTGTGCAATTCACGAAAAGAAACTCCTTTGGGGTTCCCTCCTTATTCACCTTAGGCTTAATGTTGGTCTTCCTGAAGCCGTGCTTATTTGTCTTAGTAGAGGAGTCGTTGAGAACTAGAGTTTGTGCATCTTGAATTATTTTGGATTGCTTCTCTGCTTCCTCCGTTTTAAATTTATTTATTTTCCATATCTTCTTAGTGTACGAGGGAGGAGCCTTGGCCGTAGTGGTAGAGTCTCCACTGACCGGCATAACGAGCAGCGACGACTCTAGCTTGATGTTGCTGTCCTGGTCTGCAGCAGTAACTCCCTTGAGGTTTCCCAGCCCACTATGAGACGAGGGCGACAGCATATCGTAGGAAAGCGACGCAGAGGTTAAGTCGAGGTGCGCAGATAGCTCTGGGTCCTGTTTCATCGCCACTGCTTCCTCTTTCTTGCCCTTTTTTGACACTCTCATGCTCAACACAGAGTCTGCCAGTCCGCAAGGGGCAACAAGAAAACGTCCGCCAATTTTGTAATTCCAAAAAGTACTGAGGTATGAGCAGCACACTTGAGCAGAAGGCAGTCGAATTACGCCAGCGGAAAAGGTTGATCGAGCAGAGTATGAAGTGAGTTTCTTGAAATCGATGAAAAATCGGTCGCTGCAAAAAATCACACCAACCAGGTGCGAGGTGTTGCAACGGTCAGTGCAAGGATGTGTTGACTTCCAATAAATTAGACAAGTCTACACTGGGCTGCTAATGGGAGACATGCGACGGACGCCGCAATTGGATCTTCATTTTTCCGACGACGATGCCGATGATCCGATCGCGAAACCTGTAAAGAAACCTAAAATCATGTTTAAGAAGATATCGAAGGCTGATGCCAGCAGATTGAAGGAACGCGAATCGAGACGAGACGACGACGAAATACACAGTGAGCCATCTGAAAAAAGTAATGAGGCCCCTGTACCGGTGCAAAATTCCGGTGGAGGTATGCTCGCGAGACTGGCAGCACAGGAGCGCGACAAAACTGACGAAGACGCCTCCCTACAGGACGTAGATGACATATCAGACGTAGAGAACGACCGTGAGTGGTACACTCAAGATGAGACAGTTTCCCACCCCGTTCTGGAGGACGAAGAATACTACGAGATGGAGGATGAGATCAGGCCTAGCTTCAAGCGCAAACATGTTGAAATTGCCCGAGACGGTTCACGAATCGACGTCGAGGAAGTAGCTCCGGACATTGATCTTGTTGTTCACCGTCTGACGCCGCCCTTTCTGGATGCCGCCACTATAATGACAAAGAAGCTTGAAGTAATTGAGACGGTGCGAGACAAAACCGGTGACCTGTACAAATATAGCAAGCTGGGCTCAAGATTGGTTAATGAGCGGCGAGCAAACAAGGATCGCAGGAAAAATGCGAAGGATGCGGCCAGTTTGAAGAGCTCTCGTCTTGGACAGGTGCTGGGCGAAAAAGCGGAGGACGCACCAAAGGTGGAAGAGACTGAAGACAACAAGAAGTTTCTGGAAGAAACCAGCTATGAAAGGCAGACGATTCAACAGCAGAGGAAAAAATTGCCTGCTTATCAGTTTCGTGCCGAGCTTTTGAAAGTTGTGGCAGAGAACCAGGTGATTGTGGTTATTGGAGAAACAGGGTCTGGAAAAACGACGCAGATACCGCAATTCCTATATGAAGAAGGATATTGTCGATATGGAGGTCTGATTGGAGTGACCCAGCCCAGAAGAGTGGCTGCGCTATCTGTGTCAAAAAGGGTTAGCGAGGAAATGGGTGTTCGCGTTGGAAAAGAGGTTGGATTTACGATCCGTTTCGAGGATCACACCTCGTCCCAAACTCGCATTAAATTTATGACCGACGGTATTTTGCTTCGGGAAGCATTGATGGATCCAGAACTCGACAAGTACTCCTGCATTGTCATGGATGAGGCACACGAACGCTCGTTGAACACAGATATCCTGCTCGGTTTATTTAAGCGCATTCTCACACGTCGAAGGGATCTGAAGCTGATCATCACTTCTGCAACCATGAACGCCTACAAATTCTCTAAATTTTTTGGTCATGCCGAGCAATTCACTATTCCTGGACGGACGTATCCCGTGGACGTCATGTTCTCTGCTATTGCGGCGCAGGACTACGTGGCCAGTGCCGTGAAACAAATTATTCGCGTGCACCTACGCAGCGAGCCCGGGGATATCCTGTGTTTTATGACCGGTCAGGAGGACATTGAGACTACTTGCGAGCAACTCGAAAAAGAGCTTGGTGATCTCATGAAAGACGACGAAGATATCAAACCGCTCGAGATCCTGCCCATATATTCGACATTGCCCGCCGACCTTCAGGCGAAGATTTTTAGAAAATCTCGATATAGAAAATGTGTGGTGGCCACTAACATTGCGGAGACGTCGCTTACAGTTGACGGGATTCGTTTCGTGGTGGACACGGGTCTCATGAAACTGAAAGTCTATAATCCCAAGCTGGGCATGGACACGCTCCAAATTACCCCGATATCGCTTGCTCAGGCCAACCAACGGTCGGGAAGAGCTGGAAGAACCGGTCCCGGTTTGTGTTATCGGCTGTACACCCAATATGCGTCTATGAATGAGATGTTTGCCGAGCCTATTCCCGAAATACAACGCACGAACCTGAGCAATACTATCTTGCTTTTGAAGTACTTACAAGTCGAAGACTTGTCGAAGTTTCCATTTTTAGATCGCCCGCCTATCGAAACCATCAACACAGCACAATACGACCTCTGGTGTTTAGGGGCTCTGGATAACTTTGGCAAACTCACGGCTCTGGGGAAAAAGATGTCTAATTTCCCCATCGATCCAGCTTTGTCAAGACTACTCATAATCTCGTCATTCAGACAATTCCAATGCTCGAAAGAGGTCATCACGATAGTTGCAATGCTCTCCATACCACCCATCTTTGTGAGGCCAACACACGATGCCGCACTGCAAAGACGGTCGGACTCTCTAAGAGAAAAATTCCAGGTCGCAGAAAGCGATCACTTGACGCTTGTCAACATTTTCAACCTGTTCAAGTCAAACGGTTGCCGCGAAAGCTGGTGTACCAAAAACTTCTTACAGTACAAATCTCTCAGACGGGCGGCTGAAATTCACTCACAGCTCACCCAAATCATGAAATCCCAGAAACTATCTGTCACAAGCAACCCGGATTGGGATGTTATTAGGAAATGCTTATGTGCATCATTTTTCCACCAGGCTGCACAGTTCAAGAAATACGGAGAATATGTCAATCTCAGAACAGGACTACAAATGAAGTTGCACCCGACCGCATCGCTCTACGGTATGGGAGACCTTCCAAAATACGTTATTTATCATGAACTCCTATTAACTGGGCGCGAGTACATGAACTATGTGACAGCAGTAGACGGTGAGTGGCTATGCGAATTTGGTGAGATATTTTATGCCGTGAAAGAAAAAGGGGTCACATCACGCGAAAACCAAGCCCGCAAAGAGCTTGAGTTCCAGCAACTCATTGACCAGCAGCGCAAGCAGCTTTCCTGAACACAATGTTGTCGATTAAACGGGTGGTTCCATTATTGTCGGTTGGGCTGTTTGGCACTCGCACAGCAAGGCTCAAAATACATTCTCGATTCTTGTCAATGGCCGCATCCTCAGGCACGTATTCCAGATTGTCGGCATAGTTAAACGCAATATAGTCAATTTCGAACTTGCTGTTCTCCGACAAAATTGATTTCAAAATATGGGACTTGAGGTCCGCAATGGTCAACTGATCATTCTTCTCATACTCTGATTGAGCATCGACCATAGAACGATATAGTACACTTGCTTGAGACTTCACTTGATTGCTCAAGTAGGCATTTCTGGAACTCAAAGCCAAACCCGATTCGTCGCGGACTGTGGCCACCACATGAATATTAATGTTGAACAGCAAATCAGAAACCATCCGTTTGATAACAATCGACTGCTGGACATCTTTCTGTCCAAAATATGCGTTTGTTGGTTCGACGATGTTAAAAAGCTTAGTCACGACGGTGGCCACTCCTCGGAAGAACTGCGGTCTAGAGCGACCTTCAAGCTGTTCTGAAACCCCTCTAACGCTAACAAAAGCACCTTTCTGTTCAGAAGGATCCAGAGGAATACCGCTGGGATACATCTCTTTGACAGAAGGGGTGAAGACACCGGTAACCCTTCTGCTCTTATCCTTAGAGACAACGGATTCCAACAATTGGAGATCGCGTTCGAGGTTACGCGGATATGCGTCAAGATCTTCATGAGGCGCAAACTGTGACGGGTTCACAAAAATCGACACCAATGTGACATCATTCTGCTCAAGGGACTGGCGCACAAGAGACAAATGTCCTTCATGAAGGTATCCCATCGTAGGAACAAAACCAACCTTGAGATCTTTGATCCAACATTGCCTGCGGAATTGACGGACGTCTGCAACACGTTGAAATATGCGAATGTTAGAGATTGTCATCGAGCTTTAATTATTTGCCTCTAATGGACGTTCCCCAGACTGAGTAATATTTATAACGGATCTGAAAAAATTTTGGGACAAAATAATTTTTATACGAGTCGAATCTATTTAGGCGACGGTCGACGCGTCGAGTGTATGAATCTGTCTATTTAGAGTTGTTCTCAATCAGTCTGAGAAGGTTACGTAATAGCATGGCGATAGTCACCTTTCCAATAGATGGGACATAGAAAGATGCTATGTCCTTGACGTCATCGTTGAAGTTCTTGTGGCTGGCAAAGTTAATAACCACAGCTCCGCGCTTCACGTACTCAGTAGGGAATTTGTACGATTCTGAAGGAACACCCGTAATGATAACGTCCGAGGACTGAGCACACTCCTTCAAACTTTTGTCACAATCTAATACCACGTGCTTTTTCAGTCTGAGACCATCTCCACGCTCGTAGATCTGGATATTATTGATATCAGCAGAGTAAACCGTAGCACCGTCGTTTGCAAGCAGAGCAGCCAAAGGTCTTCCAACAATCTCAGAACGGTTAACTACAGTGATTGTCTTTCCGTAAAGTCTGTCACCATAGTTCAAAAGAGGATTGTAGACACCCAGATGTTCTAGTATTTTCACAATAGCAAGCGGTGTGCATGGCAGTATAGACTTCTTTTCCTGTTTGTCGTCCAAGTACCGTATATTGTGGTACATGTTGGAGACATAGCGGAAATTCAGTCCTTCGACGTCTTTCTCAATAGCAACACACTGTTGCAGGTAGCGGTCCTGACCATCTCCGTAGACAGGGAAGTACACCATAATACCGTTGACCGAGGAATCATCATTACACTTGTAGATCTGGTCTTCGAGTTGCTCTTTCTCAACCTGAATCAGCTGGTAGTCGAATCCCAGCGATTCACTGGTTTTACCTGTCCATTCTGCATACTGCTTTGCAGCTGGATCTGGGTTTGCCAACAAGCCTACAAGCTTGGGACGTCTTGCAAGCATCGATGCTTTCGACTGGATCTCGTCGGTGAAGCGTTTGGCGATTTTTGAAGCCAATATGGTCTTTCCTGGGGACATGTGAAGATAAGAATTAATTAATCTTAATTATTTATCCAAGTCAAAAAAAAAATTATGTGGTGCAAAGGTGACTTGGTCCAGGTGCACTTAGCTGAGTATACGGCGGAACAGGTTTCGGATCTCGTGATATATAGAGGTGGCTGCATCATGCGTCAGGCTAGTGGTCATTTCCGGAGAAATTGTGGACACATGCAGCTCCGCATTTCTCCGTACCTGTTGAAAAATGAATATCATCCCATCTCCAGTCGTGTATGTGCCAATCGTTTGACATCGCTCCGCAATACTTAAAACCACCAAAGTCCGTTGACTAAAAAACATTGTCTGCTGAAAAATAATAATGTCTTTAGATACTGAAGTTGAGAAAATCGTGTCTGAGTTCCAGGTGACCCAAGAGGTCCTCCAGAAGGGTGTTGACCGCTTTGTTGAGCTTGCCCAGGCAGGTCTCAAGAGCGATGAGGACAAATATGGTTTGCCAATGATTCCGACCTACGTCACCTCAATTCCTGATGGAAAAGAGAAGGGTATTCTTTTTGCCGCGGACTTGGGAGGAACCAATTTCCGTGTTTGCTCGGTGACCTTGAACGGAGACCACACATTCAAGCTGATACAACAAAAGTCGCACATTCCGGCTGAGTTGATGACTTCAACCTCGGAAGAACTCTTCTCGTATCTTGCAGGTAAAGTCAAGGTTTTCTTGCAAACTCATCATGATGGGGCCACCGCCTCATCGGGCAGCGAAAAATTCAAGATGGGATTCACATTCAGTTTCCCTGTTTCCCAAAGTGCTTTGAACGCTGGTACCTTGCTGAGGTGGACCAAGGGTTTCAACATTCCTGACACTGTCGGCCAGGACGTTGTTTCTGTGTTCCAAAAGCACTTGGACTCGCAAGATATCCCTGTGACGGTTTCTGCGCTATCGAACGATACGGTCGGTACGCTTCTGGCCAGATCGTACACTGGTTCCAACAAAGAAGGCACCACTGTGATTGGATGTATATTCGGAACAGGTACCAACGGTGCTTACAATGAAAAGCTGGACAACATTACCAAGATTCCTAGCGATGTTAGAGAAAAGCTGAAGGCTCAAGGCGTCACCCACATGGTCATCAACACCGAATGGGGTTCTTTCGACAACCAGCTCAAGGTGCTGCCGAACACCAAGTACGATGTGCAGGTGGACGAATTGACGAGCAACAAGGGATTCCACATGTTTGAGAAGCGTGTGTCTGGCATGTTTTTGGGAGAGATCTTGAGACATATTCTGGTCGACTTACATGCAAAAGGTGTGCTTTTCTCGCAATATCCAAGTTATGAGTCACTGCCTCACAGATTAAGAACCCCTTGGGACTTGGATTCTGAGGTCCTGTCTCTGATTGAGATCGATGATTCCACCAACTTGAAGGCTACGGAACTTTCTCTGAAGCAGGCATTGAGATTGCCAACAACCACGGAGGAGAGATTAGCCATTCAGAAGCTTACTCGTGCGGTTGCAAAAAGATCGGCCTATCTGGCCTCCATACCTATTGCCGCTATTTTGCACATGACGGAGTCCTTCAAGGGCCACAATGTCGAGGTGGACGTCGGCGCCGATGGATCTGTGGTGGAATTCTATCCTGGATTCAGAACAATGATGAGAGATGCTATTGCTCAAACACAGATTGGAGCTCAAGGAGAAAGAAGACTCCACATCAACATCGCCAAAGACGGTTCCTCAGTGGGAGCTGCGTTGTGTGCATTGAGCGAGAAAGATTAAGTTTACATAAATACACGGACTCCGAATACAATGATATATAAAGGTAGCATACCTGTTTCTATAGTGGTCCCTTTTTCTACTCTTTTTAGTTTTTTCAGGATGCTCCCCGCACGGCAATAAAAAAATCAGCACATAAACATTGGGCTATGAGGGGTAACGTGGTTTGATATCGCCTGGATTTTGAGAGGTGACAATTGCCGGCTAAAAATCGCGGGGAGCCTTTATCGAGAAAGCTAATCGCAGATATATAAGTACAAATTTGTACCCCGTTTTGTTATCTGAAATTAATGACTAAGCGATACATATGTCAGTTTTGTGCACGCTCATTTTCCAGATCGGAGCACAAACTCCGCCACGAACGCTCTCATACTAAGGAAAAGCCGTTCCAATGTTCCATCTGTAAAAACGGTTTTGTGAGGCGGGACCTGCTCCAGCGACACCTCCGGACGGTCCACGGTCTTGTGCTCAAGCATAGTATTGACGGCAACATATCAACAAACGACGACCTCTTGAAATCTCCCTCGGGACCCAATGGCGCAACGGGCGATCTGGGAGGAGCCAATCTGCAGCTCTCTGCTTTGCCAACTTCGCCCAGTGATTTAGACCACATGGAGGACAGTGCAGCGATTTTGGCTGAGAAAACAGTAGTCTCTCTTCTCACGCTCTCTAACCGGTTTAAGCACCTGAATATGGAATTGAGGAACTCCGTCACCAATTATATTATAGTGTTTGGTAGCAGCAAAAAGTGGCAGGAAGAGCTACCATCTACCAATATCAATAATCTACTTGCCATTAGTGAGCTGGACGAGCTTCTTTACCTAGTTGTTTGCTTGGGTGCGTGTCAAATCAATGAATTTGAAGACGCGATCACAATGTTCAACAGGAGCTGGGATATTATTATTGACAAAATTACCAACTCTAAGATCAATTACAATTCTGGTGAGGTTTTCGATCGCTTTGTTGATAACCTCATAATACTTGGGTACATATATTTGAATTATTTTATCAACTTCTCAAATAGTTCCAGGCATAGCTATGAACAACTCTACAAGAAAATAGCTATTCCCATTGATGTGCTTTTTGAGTATCTTAACAACATCATTAGTACCCATATGGCCAACAAAGATGGACAATCGTCAATATCGCTAACCACGCCCAGCAAAACATCCCACACGCAAACAAAAAGTCCAACAAGGCAAGATTTAGAACCATTTTACTGGAACGCTTATCTTCTCCTATCGCATTATTCTTTTATTTTCAACAAGTCGCCGTCGTCACTACACCTCTACCTACTAAACAAGCATTTACCAGAAGAACAGGTTGATGATCATATCACAAACCATGACACTCTTGGTCATCTTATTAATAATCTCTCGGTCATCTCTGGGTCCTTCCAGAGTTTTGTCAACCATGATGATCTTACACTGAAGGAAAAAGTGATTATCTGTGGCTTGATGAATGAGCTACAAATGGTGAAATTCAATGAGACGAATAAGCTAAGCAAGAATGTGATTCTTCAGCAGGGACTCTTTAGAGACAACAAAAATTTCCTTCACAACGCAATCATTCTCGCCAACAAGAATTTTAATGTTTCCGGAAAGCTTGCTACCAATTGTGATGATGAGTTTATCAAGCTCCTATCTATTGTGAAACGTAAGCTATTGATTAACTGCCCCCTCAAATTCACTGATCTTCTATCCAATTACCTTGTTGTGCCTAAAAGCGATTATAACTGGAGTCTGCTAGCGTTGACCTTGAAAGAGTTCATATTTGAGACTGAATCTCTGATTAACGACAAGAATTTTTTGAACAACGACAAACCAATCATTGAATTCGATCTTTCCAAGATGGTCAATCTTTTTGGTTTAGATGGCAATTCTTCGAATCCTGTGACGACTCTTAGCAATGACGAAGTGTACAAAAATATCCACAACTTTATTTCTACCCCGTTCAACTACAACTTCATGATTAACAATAATTTGGGAATAACTGTGTTACCGTGTCTATTGTTAGCGTTGATCTTCAACGAAAATATCTTACCATACCACCGCAAGTCACTGAATTTGCCTATCAACAACTTGATCATGGTGGAATTTATTATCGGGAACTTTTTGATGTTAATCAGAATACTCAACTTTTATCGCAAGCGTTACTTACTTGATCTCACTAGTCCTATTGACCGTAACTGGCCAGTTCCTGGGGATGAACAAACTCCTAGACCCACTAATCATATTTCGTCTGAAGACGACGAGCCTGGAGAGGAGGAAGAAGATGAAAGTATCATTCTGTCGGTGATAATTTATGTGATCAACGAGCTAGGGAAAAGATATACTTCCATCTCGTTAATTCAAGGAGAACGCCGTCGTGCAAACAGCATTTCCATTGGAGAGTTCAGTAATAATAATGAGAAATTGAAGAAAATAGCTATCTCCAAGGAAAATAGACACACCTCTGAAAAATCAGAGGATAGCATTAAAGCCCAAATTATTGATGATACGAAATTCCAAAACCTGATGAGAAATATCCAATACAGCCTAGTTTGCTGGCTTAAGCTGTATAGTCAAGATTTCAGTCAGTTAGATCAATTTATTCATATACTTGACAAGGTGCTAGAAAACGATGTGTATCTGAAAATCGCAAATCAAAAGGCTGGTGGCAGCCCTAGCCATAACCTGGATGTATTTAATTTGATATCAAGTCAGCATCAACAGCATCCTGAAGTCCCATTTCTAAGTCCCAATATCGCTACACTGGGCCAACGAGCTCCAACAACACAGGCTGGGGATCCGAGCTACCTTCAACAGCCTTCAGACTTATACAACCACAAAGTTCCTTCTTTCTTGAACCAGCACATGCAAGGATCTTTATCCCCGCCTAGCACTGGTGGCATTCTTATTAACAAAGAAGAAGACCGGATTTTGCTGCCTCCCATCAAAGAAAACAACAGGCAGCTGCCAAATCCGTTTCGCCCCCCACCTTCAAACAAGCCTATGGCTGGTGCTGAGGGTTTGACGGAACTGATCCACGCAGCATCCGCTGCTGTCGACCGCGAAAAGAAGTGAAGCAAGCGCTATTTCCTGGTTGAGTAAGTACAAGATCAGTATTTCAAAAGAATAATATTATTTATTTATCTCGGTTGCAATTACTTCGAACCTGTAATCGCAATGGATACCAATTGTGAAGAATAATCATGGTGTTTGTCATCTCCCATTCCAGCGGCCTTCTGAGTTGCGGCAAGATGGCCTTGAGGGATATCATCAGACTTGATCATAGAGCCAAAAGCATAACAAGCAACCAGGATACCAACAAGGCCGATAAATGGACCTTGCGAAGGAATGCTGGTACTATAGTGTCTCTGCTGAGCCGCGTCGTATACACTTCCACCGAAACCCTTGTAGCGAAAATTGTATGGTGTTGGATGCCCATGTTGCATCATTCTGTTTTCATGCATTCGTTTTTCGTTGCGAATGTTGCGCTTGAGATGCTTATTAAAATCGAAATGAGGCACGTCGCCAGCATTTGAATGCTGAGTTTTATGACGGCCTGTTGCAAATGGAGAGTACTTGTGCGAGGGCTTGAAGTTATGCATCGGTCTGGGGCCAGGCGATTCAGTAGAAATGGAGGTGTCGTAAGAAGCTCTCTTGCTGGGGTCCATGAGCACTTCGTAGGACTTCTTGATCTGAAGATATTTTTGATTACTTGCCTCTATCTCGTTGGGGCTCAAATCCCGCGACTTGAGCATGTCTGGGTGATATTTCAGACTGAGCCGGCGGAAATTTGACTTGATCTCTGTAGCAGTTGCGTTCCTGGACTTCAGGTCCAGATTGCTGTAGTGGTTGACGTGGTTGCAGCGTACAAAATATAGAGCGCCATTATGTGCACGCAACTTTGCCATGCGTGGTAGCTGATTTTTCAGAATCATGTGTGACAGACCAGAATTTCACATCAACTTTATATCGATTGTCAACGTCCGGATAATTGTTTCCATTTCCCCTCTCGCCTATTTCCGATAAATAAATATTTCAGTCGCGACGGTCAACAATAGGGAACAATAAAAAGGTTATTCAGGATCCTCAGTCAAATCGAGCTCGATCCAGCTAGGCCAGGCAAGTTCCTCTATTAAGATGTTTCTTATCGTTCCGACCAGAAATTTCTCAATTTTCCCAATGTTGCGAAGAATAGAGCCCTGGTTCAGCGATGGTGTGTCCTGAAGACTGCCCAGCTCACCCTCGATCTTAAGATTCCGAATGATATCAATTCGGTCCCGCGAGGATAACACCGTTGGGGTGACCTCCGAAACAGAGGACTTGCGAGAGTCTTGGCGAGCTTCGTCTGGAGAATCGATGACCGGGTCCTCGTCATCGATATCGCACAGGAAGGAAATAAACACATGCTTTTGTATGTATGAGACTACCGCTAGTGAATGGATCTGAAGGTCTGTAATCTTGAGGCGAACGGGAAGCTTGATGAATTCTTGCGTTGGGTAATTGATCAGCAAGTTGCAGACAACCTCGATATAAATATTCGAGTCGAACTTGAAATCAAGACTAAACTGGACATCATTATCCGAACGTCGAGGATCTTTTTTTTCTGGCTCTGGAACGGGACTTGGTTCTGCTTCTTCATGGATTTCTCGCAGCCCAAATGCACCCAGCCCAAGTCCGTACGAGTTAGTTCTGGGAAGCAACAACGACCCACGTGGAGTGCCCACGGGACTAGAAAGACCACCTACTAGAACACTAGCTGGGGATGGGCTTCTGGAAACTTCAAATTGTGTTTTGGAAGATGCTCTAAGTGGTGTCGTAGGAATAATCTTTGGTCTTGTAGGTGCTTCTGGCTCGAGTTCGGAGTAGAATTCCTCAAATGGATGATCTATATCTCTAATTGTAAGCTCTGGTGATTTATGCCCGAGAGAGAACCTGACAACCTTTAAACCATTCAGGTAGTCTGGCAAAACTATTGATGAGAGCTTGTCATTCAGGAAGTCGAGCAGCTGCGAATTTATGTTGGCATCGCTAGAAATTCTATCCCAATTAATGTCGAATGACATTGTATTTATTTGTAGTTTTTCTTGTCTCCGTTATTTTTCTGAAGTATTTGCAATGCTGAGATCCTCATTAGTGAGACAATTTGTCCGTTTCCAGTCCACAGGAAAACCCGGCAAAGGCGTCGCCGTCATGTTCATGAATATGGGCGGCCCATCTACTATTCCAGAGACTCACGACTTTCTTTATAGACTCTTCTCTGATGGTGACTTAATCCCGTTTGGAAGATTCCAAAACTTCATTGCTAAAATCATCGCAAAACGCAGAACTCCGAAAATTGAGTCTCACTACAGAGAGATTGGCGGTGGGTCGCCAATCAGAAAGTGGTCGGAATACCAAGCGCAAAAGGTCTGCGAAAAGCTCGATGTCGTGTCCCCAGAGACCGCGCCCCATAAACCTTATGTCGCCTTTAGATATGCCAACCCACTAACTGAGGACACTTACAAACAGATGCTCAAAGATGGGGTCACAAGAGCTGTTGCTTTCTCCCAGTACCCCCAATTCAGTTACTCTACGTCCGGTTCCTCAATCAATGACCTGTACCGGGTTTCCAAGCGAGTCGATCCGGAAAGACAGATTGAGTGGTCTACTATCGACAGATGGCCGAAGAACGAAGGCTTGTCCACTGCTTTCGCTAACCATATCAAGACATCTCTCGAAGAGTTCCCAGCAGAGGTCAGAGATAAGGTCATTCTTTTGTTCAGTGCTCATTCGCTGCCTATGGAAATCGTGAACAGAGGTGATTCATACCCTGCAGAAGTCGCAGCCACGGTTTACTCTGTCATGGAGAAACTAAATTTCTGCAACCCTTACAGACTTGTCTGGCAATCCCAGGTGGGCCCAAAACCGTGGCTTGGAGGCAAAACCGCAGAGATAACTAAGAAGCTGGTCGATGAGGTCGACGATTCTCAGGCTCCGGGTGTGGTCATTGTTCCTATTGCTTTCACGTCCGACCACATTGAAACCCTCCATGAGATTGATATTGAGCTGAAGGAGGAATTGAAAACGCCTCATAAGATGATTAGATGCGAATCAATGAACGGTGACCCTGTCTTCATAGATGGTCTAGTTGATTTGGTCAACGACCATTTGAAAAAAGGCGAACCGTTTTCCAAGCAGCTTCCTCTGGACCATATATTGGGAAGCGTTGGAGCATCTAATGTTTTCAACCACCCTTCAGACTTGTTTGGAAAGAAGAAATAGCTTTACTGTAAATAGGACTATATAGCCAGAGTCTAAGGTAGCCTAATTTCTCTGTTCGGGCCGCTTATATCCTTGCTCGATAAACGTTAGCACTTCATCATAGATTTTGGTTTTCGGACCCTCGCGCTCTTTTCTAGTGGATTCCTGCTTGGGAATGATCTCTTTGATAACAAACACGAGATCGTTCCATTGCTCCTCGTCATCCACCTTGACCAGTCTTTGGTACAGTTTACCGACAAGTTGCTGTTTATGCTTGTCTTTCTCCAGGAACGGCACGACAAATTTGATTATCTCTTTGAAAGACTTCCGAGATAGCTCGGAGTCTGCGGCAAGTCCGCTAAACATGTCAATAAATCCGTTGTAAATTGCGTTGTCTTTCGTTGCAAGCTCAGTAAAGAATAGCTTACACATGTCAACTATGCCGGGGTCCTCATTGACATATAGCTTGGCCATTTGTGCGAGTTGACCTTTTACTTTCACTTGTCCCGCAAGAATAAGGAACGTCACCGTCATGAGACATGTTCGTTGAACCATTATATCCTTGTCCTGTAGACGGCCATACAGGAAATCTTTGCTCGTATCAATGACGTTATTGAAGCAAACGGCCATATCTCCAAGACCTAGAACAGCATTACTACGCACAATAGGGTCTGTTGACGTTTCCATTATCTTGAGGAACAGACCAAGATTTTCTTCGCAAAATCTTGGAGATATGCACATGAGCTTGGATAAGCATAGAATTGCTTGTCTTTGCAATCTTTCGTCATTGTATTCCTTAGGGTTGCCAACAATTTCCTTCAAAAGGGGAACGAATTGAGCCAGAAGACCGTTTTCGCTGTATAACAGCTCTTTTTCTTTAACTACTTGCACGGCATCCGTGAAGTCATCCTCTGTGGTTCCTCCGATCATATCAAGCTCGTTTTCTTGCTCATTCTTTTTGTTTTCAGATGCAATTTTTCTTTTCTTAAATTCTGTTTCGCATTTCTCAAGATGGATGATAGTTTTCAAACCAACATGTCCAATCAAGAAAAATAGCTGCGAGAGAGCAACTACTTTATCCTGGGAAGTGTCTGAGTCGGACGTGAAAACATCAGCAGCTTTGGTTTTTAAAATGTTGGAGCAGACTATGTCAGGTGCTGAGGAAATAATGTAAATAGAATTCAGCGCCTCCTCAGCCATGCCAAACCAGTCTCCGTCCTCTGTGTACTGTAGTAAGACAGCAGATAGTTTTTGAATGGTCTCATCCTCTTTCGTCATTTTATAACCATTGATAGACGCTTTTGATGGCACAATTCTTCTTAAAGCGATGCAAGCAAAGCGGCATAATATCCAGTCATTACTCTGATAGCTGAGACCAATATTCAGTATCAAGTCCAATCCTTTCAGGGCGATACTATGATCTGTAAATGAGAGCATCCCCAGTATTATGATGGCGCCTCTTCTTTGGTTTTTGGTAGCACTGCTGTCGCTAAAGAACTGCCAGAGAACCTGGACAACATGGTGATCAATATAATCCTTCAGATATAACTCTCCAAGAAGCTTCTCTAAAGATGCAAGATCAGCCACCGAAGAGTTGAATGTCAACTTGATCAGATTGGATGCAAGATATGAGGATCTCTGAACCATTGATGATTTTTCAGGAGCTGTCAAATACAACGTCTTGTAGCTTTCTATGAGCTTATCCACCACCATATTTCCATCCTCATTACTTCCCTTCATCCAAACTAGATGCAACATTCTTCTGATACCTAGTTGACAATTCTCAATTCCGTAGGCATCTGTCAGAACAAAGAATCCCATGGAATCGATTACTTCATTTTTTGATTTGGAGTATAGAAGCTCACAACAAATGATGGTAGCCTTATGCAGAAGCTTGATGAAGTCGACAGCATCCATGTAATATTGGTAGGTGAGAGAGACTTTGTTGACTACTGCCGGGTCAATATTAGCCATTGACACGGCAATAGATTGTTCTGTGTGTTTTTCCGAATCCTCTTTCGTTTCAGGCGTGGCTTCTCTTGATGCACTTTGATCGTTCTCGTCGTTGTCTTCTTCACTATCAATCTCCATCTCGTCGCCTTGTTCATTTCTGGTATCTTCTTCTCCTCTTTGTGCATCATCATCGTCAAATAGGTCGGGCTGAAGTTCTTTGAGTTTTTCCCTTGTTTCGTCAAGCCGCTTTTGCCAAACAGACAGTTCAAGTCGATCGCCATGCATCATATTGTATGGATGAGTTAAAAGCAATGAAGTCAGCATTTTGATGCAATTACGGCGCACAATACCAGAACGATCTTCCAAATGTCTCACCGCCAGTCTTGTCCATCTAAGACGTCTATCCACAAATTTGATAGTCATTTCGGTCAACTTCGTTATCGCCTGTATAGCCCTCGAACGAACGTATGGATTGATATCAAGGAATCTGTCTTCGAGTAGCTCCAAGAAACTATCTGCTTGGGTTTTATGTTCATCGTATTGCTCTTGAGATTTGGCCAAACTGTTGATGATATTGCCAACTGCCTCTACCACAGAGCATCTGAGAGTAAATGAATTATTATCTAGAAGTTGAGCAACCAAAGATATCTGGCGCATCACCACTTTGGGGTTCAACTCGGACAACTTGGTGATGAACATGCTGATGGCTTTAGGACCGTTTGTATCATTCTCGTTGAACTGGCGTCCGCTGACCTCTTTTAATATTTCATCTGTCAGCTGGTGGTGCTCATAATGTCTGCTAAGGGTATCTAGAAGCTCAGCCATTATTGTACTTGAATGCTGGAAATAGGTCAGATGTTGCAAAATCGCGTTTTGAACATGAGAGGCCTGTCCATGATACTTGATCGCCATGCAAACGGCTTTGAATGTGTGCATTTTAACGGTCACTACCTTGGCCCTCTCCGGGCTTTCCAAAAGTGCGTTAACCGGATTCAGGAATAGCGTCCCCACGAATAAATTGCGCTCAGGGGTGGTCTCGAATAGAAGATTGAGTTTCAGCTTAAAGACGTCAATGATAGAAACGAGAATGTTTTCGATCACACTATTAGTTTTATTCCAATGGTACTTCCCCTCGGAAGTTTTCAGGTTGATCTCCTCTCTTCCCAAATAGACAAGGAGAACGTGAATCAGATAGCCATATAGCTCCAAAATTTTGCGATGGGTAGCAAACAACTCAACGTCTCCCGCATTCAGAACTTGATACGCCTGGTCAGTATGGTGCGACAACGTGCTGGATATTAAATACGCGAGTTTGTACTGAAGTCGGTTTTCTAACTGGGGATAACAGTGGGTCAAGTTCATAAGAGGATCCCAGTATTCATCTAGGAGGATAGCGTTACTACGAACCGCCAGCTCCTGCGTAATGATATCAAGAAACTCCTCCGGATTCTTGTTCTCATCAATATTAAACGTATCGATGTTCTCGGCAAACGATGTGAGCGCCTGCGATAAATGGAAATCGACCTCCATGATAAATAATATTTAATATGATTTCTCGTGTTTATGTTTTTGTTTTTAGATCACAGGCCCGCAAATTTGGGTGACAGAAAATTATTTTAAAAATTATTGATGTCTGAAAGAAAGGTGATTAATAAGTATTATCCACCGGACTATGATCCGCTCAAGGAGCAAAAAGTGAGGAAGGTGCGAAAGCCTGGTCCCGCAGGGTGGCCGACGGTGCGCCTGATGATTCCTTTTTCGATGAAGTGCTTAAACTGTGGCGAGTATATCGGCAAATCGAAGAAATTTAATGCGAAGAAAGAGAATTCAAAGGAAGACTACCTGGGGATTCGCATATTCAAGTTCCATTTTCGTTGTCCACAATGTTTCGCTGACCTCATATTTCGAACAGATCCTAAAAATGGGGACTTTGAGTGTGAATCTGGATGCAGGCGGAATTATGAGCGAAAAGAAGGCAAGATATCAGCAGATGAGACAATGGACGACATATTGAAACGACTAGAAGACGAAGAGCGCAGGGAAATTCTCGCCAAAGAAGGCAAAAAGGAAAACGAGGAAACGGCAATGGAACAACTTGAGAGACGACTTAATGAACAACAGAAAGAACAAGAAGTAATGGAAGAAATAGAAGAATTACAGGAAAGAAATAGAAGACTAGAAAAAGTTAAACCACAAACAGTAGAAGATCAGGAACTAGAAGACGAAAGAGAGGCCAAGCTAGTTTTCCAAGCTAAGCAAACTCCTCCCCCGATAAATAAGCAGAAGGAAGAGGAAACATCTGCTCCGCCTTTTTCTGGATACTCATCGTCTGATGAAGAAACTGTTACAGTAAAGCGGAAGAAGTCTTCGTTGGGAGTTCGCAAAAAACTCAAAGTATAGCTTTGCGCTTAATTTTGTACACTATTATACACTTAATCAATCCTTCAGTTTGGCGTAACCTTTGACCATAGCGTTACTAACGCCTACGCGACGTTTTTCCATTGCCAGAAGCAAATCCCTCAGTACAAGTGATTGCTCTTCACGAGCTTCCCTGAACCTTATGCCATTGTCACCCCGCACAGTGACCGAGTCAGATTTAGCAGACGACTGCATCCAGGAATACTTTTTTTTGGATCCACTCATCATGAGAGATGCAGTAATGTTGGTCTGTTTATGTTCCGCGATCAAGTCACCCTCTTTTTTATCTTCGTCGAGGCCTAAAGCCATTCTTCTTTGAAGACGTTTTTCCTCTCTTTCTTTCTGTTTAGTTGCAATGTCTCTCAAAGCCTTAGAAATCTCGGATTTCGTACCGCCAGCCGATTGCTTTTGTTTGGTACGCAATCCACGCCTTCTGTGTCGTGACACAACTAGCAAATCGGTTATCAATCCTGACATGTATTCCTCGCAGGCACCCGACATAAGATTTATAAGTTCTTCGTCAAAATCCATCCGACGCATTCCTTGTTCTTCCATTGTCTTATTCATGAACCAGGCGACCTGCCCTGGTCGAAGAAAATTGTTCGGGCTGATTTGACGTCTCGAAACCTGCAAACCCCCCATCATAGCTTCTTCTTCAGCTCGAAGGTTAACACCAGCTGCCGCTACAGCATCTGCAAGCTCTTCTGGATTTTGTTCGCCGAATCTCCCTGATCCCTTTTGTCTTCCTGGAGCGCGACGCACTTGTTGTTGTGGTTCCTGTTTGAATCTGTTCCTTTGATTATCTCCTGTCTGGTCCATTATATCGCTGATATATTCCATATTAGGAGTTCCAACATTTGAAATTGCCACGCCGACGCCGTCTCCTGCTCCGGCTCCGGGAGTTGCAATTTGAGGGGTGCTGGCCCGACTTCCTGAGGTACCAGATCCGCCTTCTTCCATTATATGTATTGATTAATATCAAATATTTGTGGCAATTATTTCTGCTAGCACTCATCAGGGTAACTTCCATAAGATTAAGAACTCTTGGCTGTGTCAAAAATTTATTTGAATATTTTTCAATTTGTATGTCTTCCCGATCGAAACTTATCACATTCCAAGGGCATCAAAACTTCCGGAACCGATTGGTTCTTGCCACATTAAGTGGAAAAACGATAAAGATTGAAAAAATCAGGTCTGAGGATCTTAACCCGGGTCTCAAAGACTACGAAATCTCTTTCTTAAGATTACTAGAAAATGTTACTAATGGATCTGTAATTGAAATCTCCTATACGGGTACCACAGTTATCTACAGGCCAGGACTTATTATTGGCGGAAATCTTACGCATCAGTGTCCCGAGGGGACTGCTTGTGGCTATTTTATTGAGCCGATGTTATGTCTTGCCCCATTTTCGAAAAACAAATTTTCCATTTTATTTAAAGGACTTACGGCTTCCAAAAATGATGTTGGTGTTGACTTTGTCAAGTGGGGCTTGTTACCAGTGATGGAGAAATTTGGAGTCCGTGAAGTTGAACTGCATACCTTAAAACGTGGCTCTCCTCCGTTGGGAGGCGGAGAGGTCCATCTAATCGTCAACTCGCTTATTCCTCAGCCCCTAACTGTTCATGTTCTAGACTACCAGAAGATTTCTGCAATCAGAGGAGTGGCCTATTGCACTCGAGTGTCGCCTTCAGTGGCCAACAGACTTGTTGATTCTGCTAGAAAAGTTCTTAAGAATACGGGCTGCGAAGTTAATATTACCACAGATGTCTGTCGAGGAGAGATCTCTGGTAAATCTCCAGGATTTGGATTGACGCTTTTCACAGAATCTAAGAAAATACCGTTTAGGTATGTGGTAGAAGACATAGGTACTGGAGGAGAAACACCAGAGGACGTCGGAGAACGCGTTGCGCTAGAACTCTTGGAACAGATTGATAACAGTGGATGTCTGGGACGCAACCAGCTTGATCTTGCTCTTTTGTACATGGTGATAGGGAAGGAGGATATTGGACGACTGCTCATAAACAAAGCTCAGATCGATGAAGAGCTTGTGGTGCTTCTGAGAGATATCAAAACCATCTTTGACACGCAATTCTACTTTAAACAGAGCGATGAGATGCAAAACTCCATGTTTGCGACAGTCAAAGGTGTCGGCTACACTAATTTCTCCAAAAAAATTGCATGAACGCGCTGTCTTATTTTAGTGGCATATCCTGTAGATCGTTAAAGACACGCTGTAAAGCGTCCTGCTGTAATTCTCCGTACTTTACTCTTTCCAGAAACCAGTCCTGAAATGTCTCCGAAACCAAATATTTCGTTTTCTGGAACAGTTTGAACTCATTAAGGAATGTTCCTTTCACGAGGATGATGTACGATAATAAGTTGTTGAGCTCGTCCACAGACTCTGTAAGCAGCCGGACCAACTTGTCAACCTCGGAACCTCTGATATCGGATTTGATTTTAATCTGGAAAAGGCGCTCGTTTGTTTTCATGATCCGATTGAGGAGTGTATGAACTTGCTTCTCAGACACTGTTTTGAAGTTTCCCAATCTTTCCACTAGGAAATGAAGCGAAGCCAAATAGTCTTGTAATTTTCTAAAATTCTCAAGCGTGTCGGAGCTGAGGTTTGTTAGCTCATCGTCCTTAAGCTGTTTGGTCGTGGTAAAATACTTCATCATCTGTTTCAATATTGTGTTTATGATTGACAGATTCTGACTGTCTTCGGGCTGGACTTCAGATGTGACAAGGTTCTCTACTCCATACACATTATTGCTGGTTGCCGTGAACTGTCCCAGATAGTAAGAGAATCGTTGGTTGTCCTGCGATAAAGCCAATTCGCGTTTCTCAATTCGCTCAACTAGAATGCACAATTTGGACCAGATATCTGCGAATTTGCTTAAGTTTGAGTTGATTGTTTGCAAGTTTTCAATGAAGTCAAGTTTTTTGTGGTCAACAGGGCTTTCATTCCATATTTGTGTGATGTTATTGACAATACGATCGTTATTCACAAGGTTTTCAGAATTGTGCTCCTCTTCGTCAAGATCTGGATCGTGGTCCTTTAGGCCTTTCAATGCTTGATCAAGATTGATCCGAAACCTTTTTGGCAAAGGTATCCTAATGGCATCAAACTCGTCTGTGAGCTCAATGTTGGCAAATTTCTTCCAATTGGAGAAGTCATTAGGTACTGTCAAAAACATAATCACCAAATTTTCCTTAGACAAAATCGGATGCTTGCTCAGTTGATAAAGGAATCTTTGGAGGCTTCGCCTCCGTTTTTGAAGAAATATAGAATCGGTGGAAGAGGCTACTAGATGATTTTGTTAGTAGGTGTTGACAGAACGGAAGACCACTGATATACTTACACAGCTTCTTAGGTGGGAGTTCCGGAATCATTCTGTAAGGATATTTGCGCCAGAGCACTTCGAGCAACCACGCAAAATCGCTATATCTCCTAATGATTTTTGTCTCTGAACCAGCCAGCTTATTGTCGCTCTGATAATATTCGCTAGGGAAACGCAAGTTATGACTGATCAGGTAATTGATATGTTTGAACACAAGCCCTTCTTTTTCAGGAATCTCTTTGACGCGTATGATTGTCTTGTCTTCGGTGTTGTGGTATCCTAGAGGATTAAATGTCGCAACTAGTTCGTCAGACCAGATGTTGTCATGTTTCGCATCCACTTCCTCCTGAATGTCGATATCGGATGTTTCTGTGTTGACCAATGGATCCCTAGCTGTGGTAATATCTCCTGCAGCTGTGTTCCCTTCGTTGCCTTGGCTCTTACTTATGCCCATCGAGACAAAGTTATTAGAAAGGACATCGGTTGAGTTATATGCGCTCCAATTATTATCCTCCAAGATCGATGATTGGAGATTCTGCACGCTGCTTACAGCTGGCAATGCCCAAGGGTCCTCTTCCATCAGGCGATCGGACGCTCCTAAACTGTTTTCTGACATGATTGGAAAGCAAGACTAATTTAAAAACTAAATATGAAGGAGATGTTTTTTTATATGCGATAGGTCAGGTAGGTTAATTGGCAAATAAAAATATTTTAAGATACTATGACTTCTTTTTCAAACGAAAACACGTTTATATATCAACAAGTTGACTCTTTTGAACAGCATCTGAAAGAGCTGACGAATTCGATACAACAGTATGAGCCAAACGTTGAAATAGCTTCAAGATTGGTTACAACAATGGATGTCATCGACCGAGAACTACTTCAACTCGAAAAATTGCATGATTTGAAGAGAAGTCAAGTGTTCGAACAAAGCAAAGAGAATCTACGGCTGAACGATGGTTTGAAGAATATTCTTACAACGTTGCTCAATTGTCGTAATGATCTGGACAGTCTACCGAAACTAACACCACATGATGAATTGCAACTAGAAAACCTGAATAAAGGAGAGGAGCCAAAATTGGATGCGGTGAAACAATTGCTCTCTTACGCTATGAAACTCGCAAAGTTTTCCAAAATACCGCGTACATTTGACGGATTTCTGCTACCAAATAATTTCATCTGGCCTGGAGATGATAACATGAGACGAGGCATGTTAGCGACGGCATCGTTGATGCCGGAAAAGATTGTCAAACATGAAAATGGAGACCCCGATGAAGGCGAAGATGCACAAGTGGAACCTGATGTAAGCTCCGAGAAACAAGAGGTCGAAGAAGACGATGAATATGTTCCTGAACGGCGCAATAGCTTCAAAACTTCGGCCAGTCCAGAAAAAAAAGACGCTGCTGCCATTATGGCTGGTATCGACCTTTTTGATGAAAGTGATGATGATTGATTTTCAGTCATTTTTCTTGCTCTCCAAATAAGAACGCACATCGCGCTCAATGTTCGCCAGAGCTGAATGAACAGCTTGAATTTCCGATTTGTCAATAGCCACATTTTCGTTCATCTTGACCCAATCATCGAACTCCTTGGCCAACTTGTCATAATTGTCTTTGATCTCTTGAATGTCAGGAACAACGACGTTTTCCACTTGGAGTTCTTCCTGGTTGTCGAACTGAGGTAACTTTTTGAGGATGTCTCGAAGATCAGTGGCCGAGTTGTAATGTTCTCTCAGCTGTGCCAGCGGAATTTCCTTATTCTGCACTTTAGTTGGCTTGATTGGTTGCAAATGGTACTGCTGCAGCATCTTGGTGACCTTCTTACCGTATGGGCTGTCGAAGAACACGATGATTATTATGCAACTGACGTGCACCCAAAAGTAGCATGTTTTCCACAGATTAAACGATGGAAGGAACTTGAGAATCATGAATGGTTGGACAATATAACCAAACGCCGATTGAGTAACAACCCAGCAAATGATATCGTATACCACTTTATATTTTGAGACATTGGAACCGTCTTTTGAGCAAACCAATGGACGGAAATTTCTACGGAAGATCTTTCCAACTGTTTGCATGAAGGCGCCAATAATAAATGTCATATAGTATCCTGGCATTGTCCCATGCCAGAAAGCGGAGGTAAAGAATGTCAAGAACGTAGGCATCATTCCAGGTTTTGGCTGCCCAGTTTCTGGGTCTTTTCTGCATGTACGCAAGTAGATGTAATTTTTCAGCCATTTGTTGGTGTTCATATTCCAGGCTTCAAGACAGTCATGAACATTTTGTCCCGTCTCAAAAGCATATGGATCGATGTTTTGAACTCTGTTCCAGTACATTTTGCCTGTTTTAGCATCGTACCCATTGTATCCCAACCCAGCAACAATACATCCTGCTTCGCTAATGGACCAAACCGCGTAATACTTCATTCTGTGAACGATTCCCAATATCCATAAGAAAACGATTTTGTAGAAAATGGACTTTCCAGTGAATTCAAAGGAAGTCGCGTAATCCAAGGTGATAATGGGTTTCACATAGACCCATAAGACTGCCCAGAAAACACCTTGAGCCACTCTACGGAGAGCCACTCTGCCGCTGCGGGGAATTTTCCGTTTGGACGAACGGCCAGGCCTCTTTTCCAATGGAACGTCATTAAAGATATCGGTCAAAATGAATTTTTCATAGTCACTGTAGTCGAACGAAGGGCCTGTCACAAGAGAGCCATAGAAAAACACGTAACCAAGATAGTATAGGATCGGAGGCAGATTCAAAATTGCCCTCGATTTTTGGTAGGTGTTAAGCTGATTGAATCTCGTAATATCACTATGGTAAAGTTGACCATCACTAACGGACCATCCAAAAGAGCTTAATTTCATCACAAGCACCATCTGCGCTCCAGTAATGTCAATGACTGAAGGGTCGTAATCTGTCGTGAAGAATTGTGTTTTTAGATGGTTTGCACAAAGGAAGAGCATCAAGGAGATCAGATTCACCCATGGCATCAACACAGAGCGATAGTACTTGGCCAGCACAAATGTGAACAGAGCATTGAACAGCAGAACAAAAAATCCAGACCATATTTCAAGAATTAGGAAGATATAAACAGCGCTCACGGCTATGATGTAGTAGTTTTTGGTGTGGACCTTTTGGTCTGGGATCCGCTTAAAGATTGCGCTCAGCGGAAATGACAGAAATAAGCAAGTCAAGATCTTACATGATCCTTCGTCCAGGCCCGAAAGCTCTGAAAAGCGAGCAATTGCCAGTTGGAAGGGATTGTACATTAGAATCAAATAATCTACAGTTTCTTGATGAGCTTTCAAAAAAGTCAACGTCGATCGTCCATTTTTTCGCTATGCTAAAGTCTGCTGGAAGAGTACGTGCGTTCCATTTTTCAGGTCTTGTGGGGAATTCAGCGCAATCATATACGCTCACCCGTAAGTTCAAGCATCCTCAGCTGCTGATATACCAGCTGATCTCGCAGGTGGATAAATACCATGAATTCATCCCATACTGCACAGACTCGTTCGTGCGAGCGCGGGATGAAAATGGGCAGCCCACAGTTGCGGGACTGCGTGTGGGTTTCCAGCAGTTCGACGAGGTCTTTTCTTGCGACCTACGGTGTAAACTGCCACAGCTCATAGTTGCTCGGTCGATCTCGCATTCGCTATTCAAGTTCTTGGAAACTGAGTGGACTGTGCACAGCCTGGATGATGGACACTGCAAGGCTGTGCTGAATCTTCGCTACGAGTTCAAGAACGAGCTTTACAACCAGGTTAGCTCGTTCTTTGCCACTAAGGTAGCCAACCTAATGTTTCGCTCGTTTGAAAAACGCGCGTTCGAAGTGGCCCAGCAAGCAAAGGAGCCAAACAAATAGATTAGAGCTGAGTGAGTGTAATTAGATTTCTGAAAAATTAAATCCGTAATGATCTCCGTAAAAGGCCACTTCTTCGAATATGATTCTAGGCTTACCGCTTTTGAATTTGGAGAGGCAAGACATCCCAATGTACTGATTTTTGTGGGTGGACTGGGAGACGGGTTTCTGACAGTTCCATATGTGCCCGTTCTGGCGAGCAAAGTGGAACCTATGAACTGGTCTGTTATACAAGTACAACTGTCTAGTTCGTACTCCGGGTATGGGTCCAGCTCGCTGGATCAGGACGCGAAGGAGATTTCGAAGCTCGTCTCATATCTGAGAGATAAAAGTACGGAAGGCGGGAATAGAAGTAAGATCGGCCTTATGGGTCATTCCACAGGAAGTCAGGACACGTTGTATTATCTCTCCCAGTTTGAAAACTCGACTACTGACTATATTGACTTTGGGATTCTACAAGCTTGTGCGTCTGATAGAGAAGCATTGTCACAATTCATGGATCCGGAAGTGCTGGAGAAGACCATTAAGTTGGCTCAAGAAATGATCGACGAGGGCAACGGCAAACAATTTATGCCCTATGAAGTGTGTCCAGACGTTTTTGATACTCCAATAAGTGCAGCAAGATGGCATTCTTTAGCTGCGATGCGTGGTGGAGACGATTTTTTTTCCAGCTACCTCGAGCCCCAGGATTTCAAGAAGACATTTGGAAATGTTGATAAGCCGCTTTTGGTGCTTTACAGTGGGGAAGACGAAGTTGTTCCTAAACACGTTGACAAAGTTGCCCTGATGGACAAGTTCAAAAATGCGACAAATCCAAAATGGTGGTCACCTCTTAGCACTGTGGTGCCGGGAGCTTCTCATAATTTGGGCTCCGAGAGTGCAGAAGGGGCTGCAGATGCGGCGCTGGAACTGGTGCGTAAGTTTCTACTCACTGTCTAGATTCTCCTAATGGCTACTGGTTATGCCAATGCCAGAGAGGAGCTATAATATTTGTAAGTGTTAAAGCCACATTATTTTTGGGCTTCTACGATAATATTTGCTCCCGCTCGCGATATTCCATGCAGCAAGAGATGCTGCCTAAAAAAAATGATGAAACCAAAAAAACATCAATACTGCAAATATAATAGCCTCAAAGTGGAGGCGTAAAAAAGCCAGCGGATCAGGGCTTTAGTGACAAATATTGGCCAATGTCAGAAGATTGCAGGTCTTTTGAATTTACTGTGCTCGGCTGCTCTGGAGGCCCAATAGCGGGGAAAACATGCGCTTTTCTTTTGAAGCCCGCTTATGTTTCCTTTGATCAGATAGTGGAAAGCCAACTTGATTGCATTCTAGCATTGGACGCGGGAGCAGGTGTAGAGACCGTCACAGAAATCATTACAGATTGCCGAAAAAACACCAATTTGGTTTCATCTTACTTTACCCGTTTATACGGAAAGACAGAGGATATCAGCTATTTCAGTGACAATCAAGCTTGCGTGAAACAAAGCCCATTCAGTACCGTTTCAAAGTTCCCATACACAAATTCCCAGCTTGCTCGACTGATAATGGATCGCATTGCGGCCTATGTTATAACTCATCCCCACCTTGATCATGTCGCAGGACTGGTAATAAATTCTCCGTGCTTTACACGACAAACTCAGATTTATGGGACTGAACAAACGATCGATAACCTGAGAAACCACATATTCAACGGCAAAGTGTGGCCTGAACTCACCTATTTATCTTACAATTTGTTGAGACCCTGTACGGACAATTTTAACATCACTAAATCTATTGCAGTTGAAACATTTCAGGTCAGTCACGGACTGACATCTTCTACAGAAATGTACAAAAGTTCGGCCTTTCTTTTCACTGATCACAAACATAAGGGCAAACTACTGTTTTTCGGAGATGTCGAAAGTGATGTCTCATCAAACACTAATTACAACAAAAAAATATGGCTCCGGGTTGCAGATTGCATCTTGGCAAAAGAACTAAAAGCCATTGTAATCGAATGTTCCTCAGTGGACAAACAGCCAGGTCAGCCTTTGTTTGGACACATGACGCCAACGAACCTGATGAGTGACTTGCTCAACTTGCAGAATATTTGTCTAGAAAAGACAGATAACATCGAACATCCACTTGCGGATCTCAACGTGTTAATAATACATGTCAAAGAAACACTTGACGAAAAAGGAGATCCCCGGAAGGACGTACTGGACAGTCTCAGAGAGCTGAACCTCAAACATGACTTGCGTATAAAATTCACTATTTGTATGCCTGGGATTAGTTATCTCATATAAACGACGAAACGACTTATAATTGTGGTAAACCATAGCCGGTGATGTGGCGAGCAAAATCCCATTTCATGTCTTCGCATTTCACGTCCTTGTGTACCTCTATTTCCTTTGTCGTCTTATCCACCACGCAAAGCGTGTACTTGTCCAAAGACCTTGCATCTCTATAGAACAAAATCTTCATACAGTCTTTCACCAAGCTAACAGCTTCTTCTTTTGTCAGTTTCGCCACATCATCCATGGTATCTGCCTTCTTTCTCAACAATGGGATTGCCAAGTGCGCACCAAATCCTGTAGCCAATGATGGGGAGGCGTAAGACACGCCCAACAGGTCGACATATTTCATGAACGGCTCGCCCTGGTCGTCGAAGCCTGCGACGATACATGCGTTCCACAATGGGTCCATCTTCGAGCGACGATTGTACAAAACTCTCGTCAAATATTCGTGAACATAATTTGCTTTCAAATTATCCTGATCCATGTCGTATGAGTCTTCGACTGCCAAGTCGTCTAGAATTCTTTCCAAGTATTGCAAATCACTGATATCACCAGATATACCAACAATTGTTTCCTTTCCGACTTTAATAATTCTCTCAACATCATCCAGTTTCATCAGGGATCCATACGCACCCATGTTATCCGCTGCCATGACTACACCATCTTTGTAGCGAACAGCAATAACGGACGTACCAGTAATCATTGGCTGCTGAGTATGCATTGAAGGGAATTCGGCGTTGCTCCTCACATTCTGGGGGCGCTGGTTACTAGCTTGTGCTATTTTGGTATTGTAGGGACCGTAAACTGAGTCCAGAGGTTTTCCCCAATGGAAAGGATCGTGATTCATGATTGAGTGGCAAAATAATTCTTCCAGTGATTTTTTGGACAGAGACGATTTTAGGGTCGATCGGCGTCAGCTGGAGGTTAATCGACTCGGACTCGAAATCCCATAGGAATAAATAATTTGTACGCTTAGTTTATCATGAGAGTGAGTGTTCCAACGCTAGCCAAATATGTCCCAAGCATCAAGTTTGTGGGGGGACCCCACGTGTTTACAAGTAAGTATCTAACTCCAAAGTGCTAACGTAAGAAAAAACCGGCCCTCCAAGCCCCCATCCTTGTGCCCCAGATGCTTTAATGCCATCCAAAATCACTTCCGCGGGCTCGTCAAACTCAGAGAGCGTCTCCAAAGTTGGCCCTGTTCCGTTTGAAAGCAGGAACGTTCTCTCGTCCCGCTTCAGATATGGTCCGTTGGAAGACTTGGAAATTGAGGATGTTAATATGGGTGGAGCAGAGTATCTTATTAGATAAAATCCATGTTCAGATCAAAGCAATAGCATTACTGTGGGAGTATACCCTAGATGGCAATGTATCCGCAAGAGCACTTCTTTGCTTGAACGATTCATATTTAAATTATATAGGAGTACCAATATTATAAGCTACAATCTATCATCTCCTTAGTGGATACAGACATCCAAACATCGTGGCAATGATATGTAAAACTTATTAGCAGTGAAAGATTTCACCCACGTCAGTTTCCGCTAGATGGTGATCTACTCAAAATAAATATATCCTGGTAGAACGTTGGAGATTTTTAGGTGTACCCCTAAATCCTAACAAGTATTAAATAATTTATTTCATCGATTTCCTATTTTTCCATGTCGCAATCCAGATACGACTACGACGAAAATTCGGAAACGTGGCCGTATTTTGCCTTAACAGGGCTCCTGGTGCCCCTGGTTCCAGCTACGTGGTCACTGGTGAGCGAGAATTTAAAGAGAGGTTCTAGGGATGCAGATGAATTGAATCCCGTGTCATGGTTTAAACCATACAACGAGCGGGCGCAGAATCAATTTAAGAGCAAAAAACGAACCAAGGGGATTTTTTCTCGTAGATTTGTCCTCGTGACACTGGGATGGATTCTTGTTGCCGGCATTCTATATCAAATTATGTCGCAGGAAATTGTCGTCGGTGAAGCAAGTTTTGATCCATGGAAAATACTTCAAATTGATGAATCTGCCTCTGAGAAGGCTATCAAGGCTGCTTACCGGAAGCTGTCCTTGAAATTCCATCCTGATAAGGTTGATACCTCCAAGATGTCGCAGAAAGAGATTGACGCGGTCGACTCTGCCTACGTCACGATTAACAAGGCTTACAAGGCACTTACTGATGAGTCCGTGAGAGAGAACTTTTTAAAATATGGAAATCCAGACGGTCCAAGCGATGTCAAACACGGTATAGCGCTTCCAAAGTTCCTTGTCGAGGGCAAAGTTTCTCCTTTGCTAGTCATTGCCTACGTCCTTCTCATTGCCATAATTTTACCCACTGTGGTTGGCTCTTGGTGGAACGGCGTTAGATCGTACACGAAACAGGGGCTTCATGTTGACACTGCGGCTCATTTTCTGGATATCCTGATCAACTACAATCCTGCAAAACCTTACCAGATCGAAACTGTTCTAGAATTTTTGAGCTCTGCCACAGAATTCCATCTAATTGACAAATCTCTGACCCCGGAAAAAGTCCACCAATTGCTTGTTGCTCATTTGGACAGGAAACAATTGAGTCCAAAGGACGAACAGCTGAAGCTTGAGGTGGTTACGGCGGCTCCTAAACTTATCATCGGGTTTATTGATATTGCTTCAAATTTCAGAAATACCGATTTATGCTTGAAGCTGGTGGATGCTCATAGAAGCATCATTCAGGCACTGAATACAGAGAAAGATGCTGAAACATACAAATACAGACAAATTCTGCAACTTCCCGGCGTTGAGCTGGACAAGCTTGATAAAAAACAGCCGATCTACACCTTAGGAAAGCTTTTGAAAGATCCAACTACGAAGCCCGAATTATTTTTAAATTGTACCAATACTGAATCGGTGCTCAATATTGCCTCAAAAATTCCGCTTATCGAGCCGCTTGAGTGCAAGTTCAAGGTTACTGGTGAGTCCTTTGTTCCTCCAAATTCAACGGTTCACATCAGCCTCAAATTTTTGATCAAGTCTCCATCTCAAAAGTCGAAGCCAGACATTACGAACTTGAGCCAGGAGGTTCGCGAAACCCAGCTCAAAGAACAAGAGACCTTAGAAACTCTAAGAAATCCTATGAAAATTGTTGAAGATCAACCAAACATCAAGTTGGCCACCGCTCCTGTGTTTTTCCCTGATCCGGAGTATTTGAAAGAGAATAACGGATGGATTGCTTTTCTTGTTATCCAGCGGGATGGGAAACTAGGGGAGAATCCTCAATTTATATCGAAAGTTGATTTATCTAACCTCTCCCTGAGCCAAGAACAGTTTTTGGAATCGCAGGCTGTGGTATCCACATTTAAGTTCCCTCTAACCGCTCCTACGCCCGGCGAAGCAGGAAAATTCCAGTTCCGTCTGGTATTGAGACATTTGGTTTATTTCGGCTCTGATGTTGACATTCCTCTAGTCATGGAAGTCGAAAACAAGCCAATCGAGGCTTCGGACAAAGATCTTTATGAAATTGAAGATCCGGATGAGGATTCGCTTGCTGGCGCTCTTGCTCAGATGCGTGGAGAGAACGTGCGCAAAATTGAAGATGAATACAGCAGTTCCGATGACGAATCTGATGAAGACGACGAGGAAGAAATCGACTGGACAGATATAGATACAGATACCGACGTGGAGGAAGAGGCAAAAAAGAAATAGATTTGATCTAATGTCATTAACCACCCCGTATAATTCTATTTGCGTAGTCAAGTAACTGCCCATTACCCTCTTGGGTCACAAAAAAGCGTCTTTTCGGGCGGTCTTTCCAAACAATGACTCCGATTTCTTCACCATAGGACAGTAGCTTTTCGAACTCCATTTCAGTAGAAAAGTCCTTGTAAAGATAGCCTTTAAACGACTGAATTCTATCCAGCTCCAGCTGCCACAACTTGATCTGGTCTACCACAGTGGGCGGAAGAATTTCTAGATCTATTGGGCCCTGACCCGCAGCGTTACCAACAGAGCTATCAAGTTCCATTTTGCGTGCGAACTTGTCTTCAGCTTGTTTCACCATCCAAGGATGAGCATGAGACCCTAGATAATTAATCATTTGGTCAGCAGTGATTCCGTTCAACAATGCGCGACGAACAGACTCTCTAGTGATTATTCCTGTCACCATATTTGCAAATCGTGCTTTCAAATGTACGAACAAATTTAGAATTGCGATTTGTAAGGGTGACGATGTGTAGCAGTAAATTTTGAAGTTAGTCTCGACCACAATAGTACCTTGATTGTTACTATTTTTTGAATTTGCTATTTCTTGATCAATAGCCGTAGCCGATGTCTTGAAATTGCAATGCTCAGAGGTTATGGTCGTCGCCAGTCTCGTCGGATAAAAAATCTTTTTTTCAGTCTTTGATGGAGTGTAAATTAGTCCATAATCGATCAGATCATCTAGCATTATCAGCTGCGTATCACTCAACGGCTCCACAGGATATCCCTGCCCTAACTCTAAAGATCCCAGCATGAAAATAAAGTTTAAGACTTCAACAGGATTCATCATCAACTTTTCGGACATCTTGAGGTATTGAAGTAGTAAGGTCCATATTTGCGAATTAATGTCTTGAAGTAGAAACTGAAACCCGTTTTGAGTAATAAGTAGATTTTTCAAAGTGTGGATTGATGATGAAGCTTGTACTTTTGGTTGGAATTCGTATTCGTCGCCCAAATGTTCTCTTTTCTCTCTGTCAGACGGAAGCTCCATCAGACCGCTATATCTTAGGAGCGTGAGGACGCCAACACTCGGAAGCTCTTTTGTTTCCGAACCCACCATGAAATGCAAAATACTCTCCCACCGATGCAAGCAATAAGCGTCCAAATATTCGACGCTTATAGTCTTTATGCTTTCCAGATTATTATCCTCAACAACCTCGTTGGCGTCACGGCTTCCAGTCAACGCGTTTCTAAAGCTTTGACGAAAAGTAGGGTTTAGAGACACGAAAGGAAGTTGCGTTGTCTGCCCCGTCTGCGGATGCGTGAAAATACGCCTTGTCTCTTTTAGAAGATTCAAAGCTTTCAGTCTTTTTAACGAGTCATTCTGATAAATTTTACTCAAATTGCGTGACCCGTTGAAGGAATTCGACTTGATCCATCTATTGAGATCACTGTATGGAATTGCCGAGTCTTGGAACAACATGGCCATGATGTAGAACTTTGCTAAGGACGGCAATAGCCGAAAAACAGCAAGACAGGTCTCCGGAGACCTGTACAGTTGTAGATGAACGGTTTCAGGAAGGTTATCCAAATACTCATTAATTGTCGACTTGAAAAGTTCTGATTGTGCTGGAGGTGCTGGGGATTCAGACATGATGGAAATGGATCAGAAAAATCACAAAAAAAAAATAGCCCCAAAAAGTATTTAAAAAAATTTTAATTACTAATTAATGTCCTTCGAGGATCTCCTTCAGCCCTCATACAAGGGAAAGTCTCTGACAGATCCTATTAATACTGCAGAGGACAAGTGGAACCTGCTTCCGGCTTTTCTCAAGGTGAAAGGGTTGGTCAAACAACATTTGGACTCGTTCAATTTCTTCGTCGATACAGATCTGAAGAAGATCATTCAGGCCAATGAGAAAGTGTTGAGTGACGTTGATCCGGAGTTTTATCTGAAGTATTTAGACATCCGAGTCGGGTACAAAAGTGGTGGCAACTCTAACGACACGGAAGTCCTGCTTCCGCCCCACGAGTGTAGGCTGCGGGATCTCACATATAGTGCCCCAATCTATGTGGATGTTGAATATACTAGAGGCCGCAAAATTATCATTCACAGAGATCTGGAGATTGGACGCATGCCGATCATGCTGAGGTCTAACAAATGTATCTTAAACGGTCGGAACGAGGCTCAGATGGCGTATCTTAATGAATGTCCTTTGGACCCTGGAGGATACTTCATTGTGAACGGTACGGAAAAAGTTATTCTTGTTCAAGAACAGTTGAGCAAGAACAGAATTATCGTGGAAGCAGATGAAAAGAAGAACATTGTCCAGGCTTCGGTGACGTCTAGTACCCACGAAAGAAAGTCCAAAACTTATGTGGTCACAAAGAACGATAAAATTTACTTGAAGCATAATTCCATCAGTGAGGAAATTCCAATTGTGATTGTTTTGAAGGCTGCAGGAGTTGTCTCAGACCTGGAGATTCTTCAACTGGTTTGCGGTAACGACTCTGTTTATCAAGATCTTTTTGCAGTCAATTTCGAAGAAGCAGCTAGAGTTGGTGTTTATTCCCAGAAAGAAGCGCTGGAATACATTGGAAGAAAAGTCAAGACCATTAGAAGGCTGAATGCTCCCAAACTAAGCATTTTACAAGAAGGTATTGAAGCCATTGCCACCACCGTGATCGCGCACATTACTGTTGAAAACTTAGATTTCAAAGAAAAAGCCCTGTATATAGCCATTATGACGCGCAGAGTTATTATGGCAATGCATAACCCAAAGCTAGTCGACGACAGAGACTACGTGGGTAACAAACGGCTGGAACTTGCCGGCCAGTTGATGTCTTTGCTTTTCGAAGACTTGTTTAAAAAATTCAACAATGACTTCAAAGCGAATCTTGACAAAATCCTCAAAAAACCTAGTAGAGTGTCGGAATTCGACGCTCTCTTGCATATCAACATACATTCTAGCAATATCACGACCGGTCTGAACAGAGCAATCTCAACTGGTAATTGGTCGCTCAAAAGATTCAAGATGGAAAGGGCGGGTGTTACACATGTTCTTAGTCGTTTGTCGTATATTTCTGCTTTAGGAATGATGACAAGAATCTCGTCCCAATTTGAGAAATCTAGAAAGGTGTCTGGTCCGCGTGCTTTGCAGCCATCGCAATTTGGAATGCTGTGTACTTCAGACACTCCGGAAGGAGAAGCCTGTGGTCTTGTGAAGAACCTTGCCTTGATGACCCATATCACTACGGACGACGAAGAGGCTCCCATCAAAAGTCTGTGCTATATATTGGGTGCCGAAGACATCTCAGTGATAGACAGCACCACTTTGCATAACAACGGAGTCTTTGGGGTCTACTTGAATGGTACCTTGATTGGAACGACAAGATTCCCAAATTCGTTCGTCTCCAAATTCAGACATTTAAGAAGAACAGGAAAGATTTCTGCTTTTGTTTCCATTTTCACTAACGTTCACCAGGCGGCAGTTCATATTGCTGCTGACGGAGGTCGGATTTGTAGACCTTTGATCATTGTGGAAAATGGAAAGTCAAGGGTCACTGCCGAGCATCTCAAAAAGCTACGTGATGGTGAATGGATGTTTGACGACTTCCTGACCAACGGACTCGTTGAATATCTTGATGTCAATGAAGAAAACGACTCCCTGATTGCTCTTTACGAAAAAGACATTACTGAACACGCCACTCATCTTGAGATCGAGCCATTCACAGTTTTGGGTGCTGTCGCTGGTTTGATTCCTTATCCTCATCACAATCAATCGCCAAGAAATACTTATCAATGTGCCATGGGTAAGCAAGCCATTGGGGCAATCGCTTACAATCAATTCCGCCGTATCGATACCTTATTATATCTCATGTGCTACCCTCAACAACCAATGGTCAAAACGAAGACTATTGAGCTCATTGACTATGATAAGCTCCCAGCCGGGCAAAATGCTACAGTTGCTGTCATGTCTTACTCCGGGTATGATATTGAGGATGCGCTGGTTTTGAACAAAGCCTCTATCGACAGAGGATTTGGACGGTGTCAAGTTTTGCGGAAGACAACAGCGGTGCTTAAGCGCTATCCTAACCACTCAAAGGACATTTTAGCTGGTATGAGAGTTAGAGAGGATGGAAAACCGATTTTCCAGCACGAGGCTCTGGGTCCAGATGGTCTGGCAGAAGTTGGCGTTGAGATTCAAAGTGGCCAAACATATATCAACAAATGTGTCCCTACGAATGCAACGGAGAGTGTTGTGGGAGGCCAGCCAACCATTAACCAGCAACAGCAACATAGGGAAACTCCCGTCAACTACCGTGCTCCTGTCTCGAGTGTCGTCGATCAGGTGATGATGTCTGTGAGCGATAATGATCAGGCTCTCATCAAAGTGTTGCTCAGACAGACCAGAAGGCCCGAGCTTGGTGATAAGTTTTCTTCTCGACATGGTCAGAAAGGTGTCTGTGGTATCATCGTTCAGCAGGAAGACATGCCTTTCAATGACGACGGTATTAGTCCGGATATTATCATGAATCCCCACGGATTTCCATCCAGAATGACAGTTGGAAAAATGTTGGAACTGGTTTCCGGTAAAGCTGGTGTTTTGGATGGCTCATTACAATACGGTACCTGTTTCGGGGGTTCGAAGCTCGAAGACATGTCGCAAATTTTAATTGACAAGGGCTTTAACTACAGCGGAAAAGATATGCTCTACAGTGGAATCACTGGCGAAGCATTACAGGCATACATATTTTTTGGCCCTATTTACTATCAAAAATTGAAGCACATGGTCTTGGACAAAATGCATGCTAGAGCTAGGGGTCCGCGTGCTGTCTTAACAAGACAGCCTACCGAAGGACGTTCGAGAGACGGTGGATTACGTTTAGGAGAGATGGAGAGAGACTGCGTGATCGCTTACGGTGCTTCCCAGCTGCTGCTGGAGCGCTTGATGTTAAGTTCTGACGCCTTTGACGTGGATGTTTGCAACTCATGTGGATTAATGGGCTACAATGGGTGGTGTCCTTCATGTAAGACCAGCGAGGGTGTCGTTAAAATGACAATACCATATGCTGCCAAGCTGCTCTTCCAAGAACTAATTTCGATGAATATCGCTCCGAGATTGAAAATGGCGGACGTTTTCTAGATACACGAAGTATAATCTAAAAAAATCTATCTGATCTAAAATTTTTTTTGAAATTTTTTTGAAAAATTAAATTTTATCTTCACTATGGCCAAAGCGAAGAAATCAACCAAGAAGTTCCAGGCCAAGAACCTGAAGAACACCATAGAACAGAGAAAAAAGGTCCAGAAGTACAATAAACTTCACAAGAAGAAGGATAGGTCTGGATCTGCGGGGCCTGCTCCAGCGGAGGACAAAAGAGAGAAGGAGATTTTTGAAGACATGGATGTTGAGGAGTTTTTCGATGCTGACATGGAAATCCCATCCAAAAAGTCATCTAAGAAAGACAAAGAAGAATCAAGTGAGGATGAAAGTGACAGTAGTGAGAGTGAGCCAGAGCTAGATGAGCAGGATTTGAAAGATTTGGAAAAGGATGATCCAGAGTTCTATAAGTACCTGCAAGAGAACGACAAAGATCTGCTAGACTTTAAGCCAATGGATCCTCTTGAAGCCATGAGCGACGACGATGAGGAGGATGAGGACCAGGAAGAGCAAGAGCCAGAAGAAGCAGTTGCAGAGGAAGAGAACACTATAGAAGTCACAGCCGACATGATTAAGCAGTGGGAGTCCAACTTGAAGTCTAGTGAGCCAACGATAAGGACTTTGAAAACAGTTGTCATTGCTTTCAAAGCTGCTGTCCACACAGGGTCATCAGAAACATACAAATACAGCGTTACAGATGAAAAGGTTTTCCACAAACTCATGTTCTTGGCCTTGCAACAACTGACCTTGAGTATCCAAAAATTAGTGCCATACAAAATATCGTCTCACGGTACTAGAAATCTGCCGTCAAACAAAAAGGTCGCCCAAATAAGCACCATTCTCAAATCACACGCCGGTTCTCTCATTCTGCTCCTCAATGACATCACTAACACTGAGACGGCCACCTTGGTGTTGCAGTCCGTGCAAGAGTTGCTTCCATATTACGTTTCTCACAGAAGATTGATCAAGGAGATGATGAATGCCGTGGTGAACGTGTGGAGCTCTTCCCAAGATGTCGAGACCCAAATCGCTGCTTTTGCGTTTTTGAACAACTCCAGCAGAGAATATCCAAAGGGAATTTTGGAGCTCGTGCTCAAAACTACCTACTCGAGCTTTATCAAAAAATGCAGAAAGACCAACGTACACACCATGCCGATGATAAATTTCCAGAAGAACTCCGCAGTGGAACTATTTGGTGTCGACCAAACTCTCGGATTTCAGATAGGGTTTGAGTACATTCGTCAGCTTGCTATTCACTTGAGGAATTCTGTCAATAACACAACCAAGGATAGCTATAAAGCTATCTATAATTGGCAGTACTGTCACTCGCTAGATTTTTGGTCCAGAATGATTTCTGTTCATTGTCACCCGGAGACTGAAAAGAGTAACAAGAAGGAGAGTGCGTTGCGTCAACTGATCTATCCCCTAGTTCAAGTCACACTGGGAGCCATCAGACTCCTGCCGACTGCTCAATTCTTCCCTCTGCGCTTCTACCTAATCAGATCGCTCATCAGATTGTCTCAAAATACAGGCGTGTATATCCCGCTGTTTCCGTTGCTTGGCGAAGTGTTGAACTCTTCCGCTATCACCAAGAAGCCAAAACATGTCCATCTGCAAGCCGTTTCTTTCGATTACGTCATCAAAGTGGCCAAGCAGTATCTGGGAAGCAGGGTCTACCAGGAAGGGCTGATAGAACAGGTCATTGAGCTGATCTCCGAGTTTTTTGTTTTACATTGCAAGAGTATAGCTTTTCCGGAGCTGATCACACCAGCTGTGATTTATTTGAGACGCTACATGAAGAAATCCAGCAATGTCAAGCTAGTCAAACAGCTCGGCAATTTGGTTGATAAACTCAATGCCAACGCCAAATATATCGAAAAGGAACGATCCACTGTTGAGTTTGGACCTAACAACAGAGCCGAGGTGGTTATGTTCCTGCACGAGGTGGAATGGCAGAAGACTCCTTTGGGAGCCTACGTCACCGTGCAACGTGAGGTCAAAGAGGCCCGCGAAAAAGCTTTGCGTGAGGCCCTCGAAAGCGATGCGGAGGACAAACACGACGGAAGTGAGGGAAGCGATGCAGAGGAGATCGATGTGGATTCTGCAGATGAAGAATAAAATATGTACCTCGACAATTTGGTCACGTTGCTAATTTTTCTGGTGAATAATAAATATAAATAAAGCTTGGTATAGATAACTGTTTTAGCAGAATCTCATATCTCGGAGGCATAGACGATGGTTTCGCACTCGATTATAAAACATTTAAGCGCCATTGTGGCCACAACTGTCGCTCATTACAGCTCTGCGTTTGCTGCAGACGGGGCTTCTTGTCCTTCCGACATTCCGTTATCGTGCTCCAATACGTCACAAATTTCAGATACATGCTGTTTTGAATATCCCGGGGGCGTATTATTACAGACCCAATTCTGGGACTACAATCCAAGTACAGGACCTGATGATCTCTTTACCCTACACGGTCTTTGGCCAGACAACTGCGACGGGTCCTACAACCAGTTCTGTGATAGCTCATTGCAGATAACTAACGCAGAGGACGTTTTGAACTCGTTTGGTGAGACACAGTTGCTTGAGAAAATGCATCAGGTCTGGAAGGACTACCAAGGAGACGACAACAATTTGTGGGTCCATGAATTCAACAAGCACGGTACTTGTTTGAGCACTATCAAACCGTCATGCTACCAGAACTTCAAGACCAATGAAGAAGTGGTCGACTACTATAAGAAGGCCGTTGAGCTCTTTGAAGGCCTCCCATCGTATCAATGGCTTTCAGACGCGGGAATCACTCCATCTGATACCAAGACCTATACAAAAGAACAAGTGGGTAATGCGTTGAAGACGAAATTCGGCAAAGAAGTGTACTTTAAGTGTGACAGCAACCATGCCCTGAACGAGATTTGGTATTTCCACCATCTGCATGGATCTGTCCCCCACGGAAACTACGTTGCTATTGATGCTCTTGCGTCCTCCAACTGCCCTTCTTCTGGCATAAAGTTCATTCCAAAAGGTGCCTCATCGACTACCACTGACACGGCCACAGGAACAGAAACTTCAGCCACCAGCACCGCCACTGCCACTGCCGGCGCTGGATATCTCAAGCTCGAGGACCAAGACGGTTGCTTAATAAGCAACGGCAAATGGTATGTCTCTGGAACTTGCGCAACATACAAGATCTCTGAGGCCAGCTTTGGCGGATACCAGCTCACTTCCTCAAAAGGATCTTGTGGTTTAGACTCCGACGGGTACTTTGCGTGCGGTAGCGACATTACTGCTGCCCAATTTGATTACGACTCTTCGTCGGGTTACATCACTTACGGTGGCCAGTCTGGATGGTCTGCCTCTAAGGTCCCATCTTCCAATGCTCAAGTCCCTGTTGAGCCAGGGTCTAGTTTGGATGTCGGCTTCAACCTAATCTTCGAGGCTAAATAAAAATTACCCAATAGATTACTTCTCTAAAGTAAGCAAAATAGATAATCGATTTTTTTCCTAGCTTTCCTGTTTTCATGACATCGCTTCGTCCATTATCTCCCGAGCCAGTTTCAGGCGACGAGATTCCAATCGGAATCCCGGCAACACCTTCTTCTAGTCGATTTAGTCTCAAAGTTGTTCGTTTGTTTTCCACTCTTCAGAAGTACTCTACGGTCCCCATGGGTTTATTCGCAGTTGTTCATCTTTCCAGCGTGGTTGCTGCTCCGCCAATAGCGGGGATCGAGATATCGGAACAAATGATCTCCATGGGCCGAGAACTATACCAAATTTCTTCCTCGGAAGCTGTTCTTCTCGGATCAGCGTGCATTCACGTTTTGAGTGGCATAGCGTTGCAGCTTGCCAAAAAATGGGATCATTACGTCAAGTACGGAGGGCTCAAAAACAGATCGAAGCCTTCTGTCGCCTCGGGAAAAGAAGAGGAATTAGATAAAAGTACAGGACTTGGAGGAATTACATATTTATTAGGAATGGGTGCAAGACCTTCATTGAGCTTCAAAATGCTAGGCTTGACTCCTCTTCGCTTTTCTGGCTATTTATTGCTTCCGCTGGCAGCACTGCACGTTCTACATGAGCGAATCGCACCGTTGGCAGTTGATGGAGACTCGTCCATGGTGGACCTGTCCTATGTTGCATGGACACTTGCTCAAAGCCCGGTGGTTAGAGGAACAGGGCTCGCTGCCCTTGTATGCGTATCATCGTATCACATCATCACTGGAGCCATGCATTACTTGAGATGGTTCAGCCGAAAAGCTCGCAAGACCGCTTACAGCATAATTCTTTTCAACACAATTCTGGCAGCGACTAGTCTAATATCCATTTCTAAAATTGATCAACCTTCGGGCTCTACAGCTCGTAAGTTCGCCGCCTACTTTACCCGTTTCCGAGTCTAATTCAATACTATATACATTATCAGCTCGAACAAGCTTCACAACTGTCTGGATCGCCGGTTTTGCAAGCCAGAACATTGTTATTATCATAGATGTCATAATTCGCTGTATCGTCTTTATTGTCCATTTTTCTTCTCTTTGCCGTCTCAGCAGGCTCGGAAATACTTCGTTTGAAGCCTGCAGGAGTCAATGTAAATTTGATAGCCGATGCTGCAGCTTGTGTACGGAGGTAATATATCCCAGTTTTCAAACCTCTTTTCCATGCGTAAAAATGCATACTCGTGAGCTTGGACATCGTAGGATTCCGCAGAAATAGATTCATACTTTGCGACTGATCAATAAAAGGCGCCCGATCGGCTGCCATGTCGATGAGAACGCGCTGCTGAATTTCCCACACAGTTTTGTACAGGTCTTTTATATCGTTTGGAATACTCGAGATTTCTTGAATAGATCCCTCCAATCTGAGGATTTCATTTTTCATCTCGAGATCCCATAAGCCTAGTTTTGTCAGGTCGTCCACCAAATACCGGTTCACAACCTGGAATTCTCCTGAAAGGACTCTTCTAGAAAACATGTTTGAAGTAATTGGTTCGAAACACTCGGTGAAACCAAAAATCTGGGATGTTGAAGCAGTTGGCATTAGTGCAACAAGGAGAGAGTTTCGCACTCCATGGCGCTGAATCTTCGCCTTCAAGTTGTCCCAATCCCACAGACCGCTTGGGGTAGTGTTCCAGAAATCGTACTGCAAAATGCCCTTGGAAATTGGAGAGCCCGGATATGTTTCGTAGGGCCCTTCAAAACTAGCTAGATCATTGGAAGTTTCCAAAGCCGCGTGGTAAATTGTCTCAAATATCTGAACGTTCAATTTTCTGCTCTCAGGCGAGCCAAATGGGTATCGAAGTTTGAAAAAGACGTCAGCAAGACCCTGAACGCCGATCGCTATTGGGCGATGCCGCTTATTAGAATACTCTGCTTCCGGTAGGGGATATAGCCCAACATCAATTACGGTGTCAAGATTTCGAGCCAGAACCTTACAGACATCATGCAGCAGCTGGAAATCAAATATCTTACCATCCTTGGCATCTTTGACGAAGCTTGGCAAAGCTAGAGATCCCAAGTTGCACACAGCAGCTTCGTCGCTGGAAGAATATTCGACGATTTCACAGCAGAGATTAGATGACTTGATGGTGCCCAGGTTCTTCTGATTTGATTTCTTATTGCATGCGTCTTTGTATAATAAAAACGGGTTCCCCGTTTCCGTTTGAGCAACCAATATCGCGTGCCACAACTTCTGCGCACGTACCTTACGAATGTAGCGGCCCTCCAACTCATACTTGTTGTAGAGTTCAACAAATTCGTCGCCAAAAGTGTCACTAAGACCAGGAGACTGATCTTCAGAAAACAGACACCAATCCTGATCTTTCTCGACTTTTTCCATGAAAAGGTCTGGAATCCATAATGCATAGAACAAATCTCTCGCACGTGTTTCTTCTTTCCCATGGTTCTTTCGCAAGTCAAGAAACTCAAAAACGTCAGAATGCCACGGCTCTAGATACATGCAGAAAGCACCAGGCCGCTTATTTCCTCCTTGGTCCACATACTTTGCCGTGCTATTGAATACCTGGATCATCGGAACCAAACCATTTGATGTTCCGTTTGTTCCAGAAATGTATGATCCCGCGGCACGTATATTGGAAACGTGTATACCAATCCCCCCAGCTGATTTGGATATAAGAGCAGATTTATGGACAGTTCTAAAAATTCCATTGATAGAGTCACCATCCATGGCAAGCAAGAAGCAAGAAGACAAGCTGGGCGTCTCAGTTCCGGCATTGAATAATGTGGGCGATGCGTGGATAAAATATTTCTGGGACATCAGGTTGTAAGTTTCCAAAACTCTCTCTATATCCCCTTTATGGATTCCCAATGAAACTCTCATGAATAGGTATTGTGGTGTTTCGCACGGCATTCCATTCATTTTAAGCAGATACGATCTCTCCATCGTCTTGAATCCAAAGTAGTCTAAAGTCAAATCCTGACTAGAATCTATAGCTTGATCCAGAATATGAGCGTATTTCATCACAATATCATAAACATCTTCAGCAATTAAAGACTTGAAACTGCGATACTCAGAAGGCCTGTACTGTCGCATCAGCTTGATATTTTCTGAAAACGTCCTGCAAACTTGCTTTTGCAAGAAGCAAGTGAGAACTCTGGCAGCTAATATCGAGTGATCATAATGCAGCGTAGTCAACGATGCAATGATTTCTGAAGTAAGATCAAGGAGCTCTTGAACTGTTAAAGACTGCGGGAGACCTTTAACCACTTTATCAAGTAAGGAATCCACATTGACAAACTCTTCATTGAGCCCGCTGGAAAGGTCCAACAGATACTTTCGCAACTTGTCTCTGTTGAAAGTGGATTCTTCTCCCGTATTAGGATTCTTAACTATAGTTTTCGTATCTGCTGTCATAATCTTGAAAGCATGCAGACTTCAAGCTAGTTTTGCCCTTATTCTGATTATAAATGTACACAATATGTATTCCTTTTTAGGGCAGATACGGCAGAAAAAAAAAAAAAAAAACAGGCATCCGTGCACCACTAATGCTAAGTAAGAGCTACACAGTATGTCAATATCCACTTCGCGTTGGTGAGCAGATAACGGCATGCAGATGTCCATTCTTCATTCGTCTTTCTAGCAGATGGCCTGATTGGGTACCCGGCAACCTTCTCGTCCGTCATTTTGTACGGCAGGTCATTGGAGTTATCCAGCCGTTTGAGTTTTCGCCCTATTTGAGCAACTATATCCAACAGTGCAACCATTCCTGCATCCAGTTGGTTATGAGTGAACAGTTTACCAATAGAAAACTCGCCTGTGCTAAAAAGGTCCAATGTTTGCTTGGAAACGGTTCCGTTTTTATCCCTCTTAAATTTCTCAATCTTAGACGTGGATCCCATAGGAATAATTCTGTAACCGTCAAGTTGGAAGTCCAGAATCCGAACCACAGTGGCCAACAAAAGCGCAAGTTGACCTAAAGCAGCGTTTATTTCATGCCAGGAAACCTTAATATTGTCCAGGTTTCCGAGGCGAAGGCCGTTTATGGTGCCAAACTGGTCATCGTGGGATATCATAAAAACGTCATTAAACACATTAGTTTTGCGCAAAGAATCAAGTTGGTTTAGATTATATTCGTAAGAAGCTTTGATACGTTCTCGCTCGTTCACAAAAGCAAAAAGCTCAAGATCATATTCGTTTTTTTGCAAACAGTATTCTTTTTCTTGAATGTTGAGGTCCTCAAGCTCTTCTTCCACTTCTAACAACTCCTGCGTTAATTGTTCTTGCTCCTTTTCTGCGTTTTCTAGTTCCTTCAAAAGCTCTGCTTCTTCGCCTTTCAATACTGAAAGTTCATGCAAAGCGTCCTGGGCTTTGTCTTTATTGGGACCGTTCTGTGCTGTGAGCTTTTTCAAGAACTGGACGTATGTATCTTTTTCCTTTGTCAGTTGCTCAAATTGTAGTTTAAGCTCCCCGATTAGCATACTTGCGCAATCAGAGCAAACAGGGTAGTCAATTTCGTACTTTGATGACAAAATGCTGAATATGTTATCCAAGGACGCCACTCTTTCGCTCATTGAGGCTTTATCCGTATTTTGCTGATTCTTGTCTTCCAAAATGACAAAAGACCCATCCTCAATATGCGATCCGTCTGCACCCTTGCTGTTCACTAATGGCTTGGATGCACTTGTTCTGCTAGCCTCTTCAAAAAGCTTTAGTCTTTCCTGGGGAAGAACAGGGTACTCGTTCAAGTCCTTCGCGTGATCCTCGTTTGGCCGCTGACCATAGTTCAATGTAAGCAGATGCTTTTGTGCATTGCTGAGACCTTGTAAAGAGTCGTCTATGACCAGTGGCAGCCGGCAACGCTGACAAGTATACTGGGCCATAGATAAACAAAAAATTAACACAGCCTTTTCTGGACAATTATTTAGATAGCACTTTTATTAACTCTCTATACACATCCTCTATCTTTCTTCCAACGAGAAAACAACCTCCTTGTGAGCTTTAGGGTTGTATGGATCAATCAAAAACTTGGAGAACAGCTTCAAGTTATGAACTCCACGAATCTCATTTCCTAGTAGTGGCATCTTGACCAAGTGATAATCCTCGTAAAGCTCATCCATTTGATCAAGGTATTTGCGCTGCATCTTCCACCTAGACTGACAGCGCTTACACTGATCATCATCAGCGAATAAAAGCTGGTTCACCACAATCGAATTAACATCCATGTTGTACTTCGTGAGATCCTGAATAAGTCTTTCGGTCTCATAAAGAGACAAAAATTCAGAAATACAAACACAGACAAAGGTGGTCAGCTCTGGATCTTGGAATTGTTTGTTAACCTCTGTAACCTGGGTTTTGATTTCAGCCAGCTTGTTGAACATCTCTGTCTTTTGGTCTCCCCCCATCATGTTCAACAGAGGGCCCAATCTTCCACTTATCTCATTAAATTTTCCCAATAGCTTCTCTAAGGTGGATGGCAATTGCAAAAATCTCAATGTGTGTCCGGTTGGCGCAGTGTCAAAGACAATAGTGTCGTACTTGATGACCGAAGAATCGTCATTTTTCTGGTTCTTGATGTGTTTCAGGACTTCCATGAAAGAGAACGCCTCGTCAATTCCCGGAATGGAGCCTGTGACTTCACTCATCATGCCGTTTAAAGGATCATTCTGGTCCATACCAGAGCCGTTGTTAGCAATGAACTCTTCGAGGGAAGACGAAGGATCGATTTCCATACAAGAAAGGTTAGAGATGCCTTCCACGACTCTAGCGTCCTTGCCAAACTTCTGGTCGAACGCATCAGACAAGTTGTGTGCTGGATCCGTGGAAATCAATAGGTAGTTCTTGTTAGGGTTGTGAAGAGCGAGCTGGATAGCGATAGAGGAAGAGGTGGTCGTCTTTCCAACACCACCCTTACCACCAACGAAAATCCACTTCAGACTCTCGTGGGTCACTATATCCTTGAGACTTGGTTCAACTTCAAAATCAGCCATGAATAGAAATTCAAAGAATAATAAAAAAAATTAGCCTTCGCGTTTTATAATCACTAGTCAGAATGCGGGTATATCTATATTTTATATGCAATTACTTATTAATGAAAAACCGCCTTGTTTGGATGATCGCGTCATTGACGTCCTGAGAAGGGTGAATGCGTTTTCTAATCCAGCCCGAAAGCTTCTCCTGAATGTTTGACCGTTCATATCGGCCATCGATGAGATATATGACCGAATAATCTTTGATGTTTCTGATGGCTCTTCCCACACTTTGATTGACCGCTTTCATACATATATTTTCGTAAAAGTCTCGAGCACTAGCTGCCGCATCTCCCCGTGAGCCACCCCTCTCTATTGTTTTCGATTCCACATATTTTCTCTTAGCTATCAAATCGCCGCTCATGAAATTAGGAAAAGGCAAACCTATCATTGCAACTGCTCGAGCAAGCTCATCAGAAAAGTTAATGCCTTCAGACATTTTACCGCCAACCACAGCAAAAAGCACAGCCCCGTGGTCATTAATTATGCTTTGGGAGTACAACTGTAAGACCGAATCAACAGTGCTTTCTCTTGGCTCTGTATAAATAGTTTTGATGCCATTGATGCGTCGGTAGTGCCCGCTGGTCTTCCAAGAATCAACAAGCTGATCAAGGTATTTGTAGCTCGGGAAAAATATGACCATTCCGTCAGGGACAACGGCAACCATTTTTAATATCGCATCACCTAATGCCCCGATCATTCGCTCATCGTTTCGCTTATCGAACGAGAACTCAAAATCAACCGCTTGATGACTTTTAATTGGATATACAGCCAAGTTTGACGCTGGAATTATATGGTCACAGCTAAAATGCTTGATTTGGGTTTCGCTGATATAAGGGACGAGAAAATTAGTGAAGTCCGAAATGGGTTCCATTGTTCCACCAGCCAATATTACACATTTGCTTTCCTCAACAACGTCCCTAAATGCTTCGCTAGGATCCAATAGCAAGTACTTCATTGAAATGCTGTTGTCGGAATCTCTGTCGTAAAACAGTTTTCCGCTTTTGGATGGATTAGATAGACATTCCAAGAAAGTTCGGATCTTGAATAAAATAGGAGTTCCTGCCTTGTGGTTTTCATCAAAACGTTCCATATAGCTTTCAATTTTGTATGCAATTTTAGACTTAGTCAGATATGTCTCAAGTGAATGAAAATTCAACAGGTCGCCTGTAGTGTCATCAAATATAGATGTTATATTAATTTCATTTCCTGAAACATTACCTCGATCGTCCTTCATTAAAAACTTGGCCAGAATGGTCACCATTTTACTCAGTTTCGCGAGATTGATCCGGTTTCCGGCATTTAGTTTAGAGGCAAATTTGGTCGTATAGCTCTTCAAAGCTTTGCGAACTCGGAGTAGCTCGTTCAGAGATATACAGGCAGAGTTCAAGGAAGAGATGGTGTCCAGCAAGTTGTGAGCTTCATCAATGACTACTATGCTGTTGCGCAAATCTAAACCCAAAACTTGCCGTGTTGATTTTTGAAGAAGCAGCTGGTATGGCAAAGACACAATTTCAGCAACTTCCAGGCCGCGCCGTAAACTATAATATGGACATATCTTGTAGTGAGAGCCAATTTCGTGGAGCTCTTCAATGTCATGAATCTGCGAAAACGCCATGTCGCGGAACTGGGTAGTCAAATCGTCGGTTTCCGGCTTTGGCATGTAGCTGCATCCTTTACCTCCGTCTTTCTTGCGTTGTAAGTCCAAGCATCCCTCATTGATCTCTTGAGCATCGCCTAACGAGCTGATCCTTTCGTTGATGCAAAGCTGTTTTCTCGATCCCAAGGCTAGGTACTTTGTCTTCTCATCGACGCCTTCGAGAGAAGACGGAAAATGTGTGAGTCTCAACTGTTGACTAAACTGCGTCAATTGTGAGTGTGTTCTTGAAGAAAAGTATATTTTGGAACCGCAGTGATTAACCTTGGAAGATTTGTCTCGGATCTTGGATCTGCCTTCTACTTCAGCTAATAAGTGCTTGATCTCATTACTGATCTTGGTGTTTTTGTCTTCCAACGTTTCGTCTTCATAATAGTCTTCTGCTACCAGATCTTCGTCGCTGGTAACTTTTCGTTGCTTATGGCTAGGGACCTTTTCATCAATTTTGTTTAAAACCGTCATCCCTTGAGTCTTAGCTAACTCGTCAAGATGTCGCTCGTATTCTTGTGCTTCAGCAATCATGCGGCCTACAATTTTCTCACGGTATGCCTTGCGAACCCACTCGGGCTCATCATCATCATCATCGTCATTGATTATCGCGTTCTGCCGTTGCTTTAATTCGCGTAACCACGTCATTGTTGAACAGATGATTGAAAGAGTTTTACCTGTGCCTGTGGGGCTCTCAAAAATCCCTACTTTATAGTCACCAGTAAGAGCATCATATATTGCCTCCATGAGTTTGACTTGAACATCATACGGGGTGTATGGATGGTTAAATCGTCGCTCATGGATCACCACCTCCACCATGCAAGTAAGATATACTTAAATTTTTTTTTTTTCCCATATCTAATCCACACTCATATCTCCAGCAGAAGTATCAGAGCCCTGTTCCACTTCATCATCCTGGGATTCTTCTGATGCACCTTCTTTACTTTCGGGAACTGCTTCGTTCTTAGTGCGTTTGGCGGCTCTGTCATCTGCAGTCTCAGGACCTCCGCGTTTCGGAGACGCATCTGACGCGAGCTCTTTGGCTGTGTTCGTTTTCGCGTCTTCAATCCAGTTAATTTTGGTCATTTGGATCGAACCTGAATCTTCAGGAGTACTTTCCGTGTCCAAGAATTCTGTTGTGTTCTTGGAACCGTATTCAGCTAAATGGTGATTGACCTCATCAATTGAGCTTTGCACAAATATGCTACGCTCTAAAGCTCGTAGCCATTTCAGTGCACTCACTTCTTTTTCGTGTGGTCCATTCACATTTTTACTTGCTTGATAGTAATTGTTATCTGCCTCGATAATCGTCTCGTCATTTGTCACTGTATTGCGGATCGTTGTTTTAAACTCATGAAGCTGCGTCTTGAGCCCTCTGGTGGGCTCAAATCCAGGGGTCCGGAGCAGTAACGTTTCAGCTAGATGATATATAGTGAAAGGAGGCGATATAGGGAAATCGGTCTCTAGCTTGCTGGTCAAGCGGTGAATAAAGTGCTCAATCGACTCCCCAGCGTTATCAAATGGAGTGAGAGTGACGTACGAGATGTCTGCACCATATATTTCTTCAATAACAGATTTTATGAAGGGCCCTACAAGTGGTACCACTTCTTCCCATGACGACTCTTGAGTCTCAGTCTTGTAATCTTGATTATCTAGAGTCTGCAACAGGCATCGCCGAAGCAGTGCTTTGGGTTAGATATTTTTTCTTGTCGTTACGTACCCGGTGCCAGTTCGATCGGATCCATTTGATAAATAAATAATGATTTATTTTTCAGAACTTATGCTAAGGAGAGCAATTCGAGCAGTTTCAACGATGCCAAAAATACAAAAGTCTGAGGAAGAATGGCGCGCCGTGCTGGACCCTGCGCAGTTTGCAGTGTTGCGTCAAAAGGGAACTGAGAGGCCATACGTTGGAAAATATACGAATTTCAAAGGCACCGGAGTTTATAATTGCGTTGGTTGCGATGCGCCACTGTATGAATCAAGCACCAAATTTGACAGCCATTGTGGCTGGCCTGCTTTCTACAAGGCAATACCAGGTGCTTTAATAACGGAAGAAGACTACACACATGGCATGCACAGAATCGAAATTATGTGTGCTTCATGTGGTGGCCACCTGGGCCATGTATTCAAAGGTGAAGGGTACAATACGCCTACGGATGAAAGACACTGCGTGAACTCAATTTGCTTGAGATTCAATCCTAGTGAAAAGAACTAACAGGCTTGATTTTATATATACCTACTTGATTCCATCAAAGTTTCGATCCTCGTCTGTTGATTAGTATTGTATAAAGTCCACACTTACGACAAGGCATCGAACGACTGCAACTGGATCCTGTATCCATCAGGATCCGTCAGTGTGGCAGTCTCCTTCAAGTCTGGATTCTCGCCGAATTTGGAGATCCATTTAGTGCTGCTACCAATCCTGTCAAGGACGGACTTGACGTCCTTGTAGGAGATGGCAATGTGGTCGAATCCGACGGCTTTGTCAGTTTCCTTATCGAAGACATGGTAGCCAGGGAACGAGTCATCCGACTCGGTACCGTAATTATGGGTAAGCTCGATGACGGACTGTCTGGCGGATTGTTTCTTAAACTCCTCCTTATTCTCCACGTACGAGCTGTCCTCGAAGCCAAGGAAGTACAATGTGAATTTTGCCTCCGGGAAGTCTTTGGTGCTGAACAACTTCAAGCCTAAGAGGTCACGGTAAAATTTCAAGGACAGTTTAGGGTCCTTCACTCTGATCATTGTGTGGTTCATCCTGTAGGCAAGAGGATCGATAGTTGGCGACTGGTCAAGATCGTTCTCAATCAGCTCAATCCAGTATCCATCAGGATCTAAAATGAAGGCAATATCCTTTTGTCTTCCATCCTCCAGTCTCTTCTTGAAGTTCACACCCTTAGCAAGGAAATCTTCCTGTGCTTTGGCAATGTTGTTGACAGAGACACACAAATGGCCAAATCCCTTGTAAGGATCCGAGTTGCCATCATAAACTTTGGCCCCGGAGTTCTTGAGCTCACGCAGCTCAACAACTCCGTCTCTTTGGGCAACCGGTTGTGCCGCATGTGGGTGACCGTTGCTATCGAAGGCAACAAACACAGACGAATACTTGGCAGTATCCAATTGCTTAATTGCCCTCATCGCAAAGGTGTTGGTATACCAACCAACCGATTTGACCAAGTTAGAAACGTGCAAACAAGTGTGATTTGTGAACATTGCTAGATGGAAAGATTCGGAGTAACTTTTTTCCAAAACTTAAATAGAAAATTAGTCATCATGTCACTCAAAACACCCATCAACCAGTTTATGGTTGCTGACAATGCAGAGTCGGCTATTTGTCAAGATGCGGTGAACACAATTTGCGAGCTTATAGAGACCAATAAGGTCACCTTACTTGAGTTCATACGTGCTCTAGGGGAGTATTTGACCGACGAATCAAATACTATCAGGGCGAAAGCGGTTACTCTTCTCAGCTCAGTGTTGGCCAAGTTGAACAAGCGCAAAATGTATGCAAAGGATGTTCAGGTTTTGTTCGATTTCTACCTATCTAAGCTTGATGACGAGCCATGCTTGCGGGAAGTTCTTAGAGGCCTTGGTTCGTTAGTATCTATGAGCCAGTTTAGTCCCGCTTTAATACCTCATTTGCTGGAATTCATCACTGACAAATACTCCCCGTTAGGCAAGCTTGCCAGCGTGCGGTACTTCGGGTTTGAGGTGCTGGATGCGGTTCTTTCAAACCATCAAGAACATGCAAAACAATATAATGATCAAGTTATTAAGACCTTTTTGCACGTCTCAAAAAACGAAAAGGACCCCAGAAACTTGTTACTTTCTTTCAAGCTATCCAAGCTTGTGGCTCAGCATTTTGACATCTCAAAGTTTGCAGAGGACATGTTTGATGCTATTTTTTGCTACTTTCCGATTTCGTTCAGAGCTCCTGCAAACGACCCTTACAAAATCACAGGGGACCAGCTCAAGCAGGCCCTGCGTGATTGCCTGAGCGCTAATGACCTTTATGCAAAAGATGCGTTTCCGAACTTGCTTGAAAAACTCTCGGCGACGTCTCCAGCAGTGAAGCTCGACGTACTTACCACTATTAATCAGTGTGTTCAACAATACTCGCCCGGTACAGTCGAAGACTACTGGATTAGCTTGTGGAACTCGTTGAAGTTTGAAGTCTTGCACAATGAACTAGCTTCTGCAGAAACGTTAGGCCATTTATTTAACTATTATGAAAAATCCGAAAATGAAGATGAACGGGTCATTCCTGCAGTGTTGAGGATATTCCAATCTTTAAGCAAGAAATTACAGAACATTGATAATGATCTGAATATCAAAGATTATCTCGCTGTTATTACTGATGAATTATCTAAATACATCAAGACAGATGCAAAGAAATCCAAACAGTCAGCCGTCATCATTTCGGCCATGTGTGCTGCAAACCTCAATGTCTACAACCTCTTGGTTCCCCAGATTATGCCTTTGCTGTTAATCGCTGATGATTTGACCATCAAGACTCAGAGACAGGTACTGACGAATGTTTCCTTCATGCTGGATAGCTATTACATTCTATTTAACCAAGAAACGGAACCTATTCACCCGGACAATCCGATGTTCTCATTCAAGGACGATTTGTTAATGCTCCTGAATAAGGCGCTTCTATCCACGTCTAAGGTAGAAGTTTCATTGAGGTGTTTGGCCGTTAAACTAGTGGCGAAAGTTGTATCTCTGAATTTTTTCTTAGCTGACCAAGAAGCTCAGCTTACCACACAGTTAGTTACTACGGTTCTTTTGGAAGATGACAATGCTGTTACCGAAAAGCAAGTGCTGGAATGTTTCAAGTCTTTGTCTGCAAGTTATCCTTCAGCTGTTGTCGATATCACTGTCCCCAAGCTATATTCTCTTCTTCCCGATGATGATACAGATGTTGACAAATTAAATACAAAAACTCGTGTTCTCAATATTCTGACCTCAATTTCCGAATCAAAGCTGGTCATTGATTCTATACTGTTGAGACTTGTTGGAAAGATAGAGACACTTATCAATACCGCATCGCAGTCCTATGTGCGCGTCGTTTTCCTGAATCTGGCTAAAATTGCAGAAAAGCTAAGTCCAAAAGATTCCACAGATGACCATATCAAACGTCTTATTCCGCGCCTGTTCTCTATTGTCTTTGAAAACGGCAGTCTGAGAACTGACGAGGTTACTTTAGAGTATATTGGACGTCTAGCCAAAAAAATGGTGCTCCAAAGCTCAATCTCTCTACACGATGAGATACTTAAAAACACGATCGATCTTTTTGTGTTTGGAAAAAGTACTCCACTCGTATCAAAAGAGCTCTCTAGACCACTTGATATTGTGAGCGGTGACCAGCTTCCATTCATCGTGTTTACGAAGCTGATTTCCGCAATTGATAAAGGTGTCAAGCTTCCGATTGGAGCATCAGACTTGCTGGATCTACTTTTCAAAGCTAGTCTCTCTACTGTCCAATTTTCCAGGTTACCTGTTCTTCAAGCCATTTCACTGGTAGTGAACAAATGGGTTACCGACTCTGAGTACCTGAGTGCCAGATTAACCGATTTCCAGAAAGCAACGATGGACAAAAGCATACCTATTGATGAGCGGACAAACACACTAGAAATTATGGTCTGGGTCGCCAAAGCGCTCATAATGAAACAACATCAGCTGTGTGATGACTATCTTAACTACTTGCTCTCGCTTTTCGATGATGAGGAGTTGTGCGTTTTTACTCCTAAGGTGCTTGAGATTTTGGTGGCGGATGTCGATGCCTATCACCAGTTCAAGAAGCCAGGGCCATTCAATCGCCAAGTTGTGTTTAATGTAAACATTAGATTGCTATACAAGCAAAAGCTTTTCAACACGGTCCTTCCATTGTTGGTGTCGAAGTTCGAGTCGTCGAAGAATCAAACTTACTTACTAGCTTTATCACTGATGTTGAGGTATATTGATAAGTCCATCATTGTCCCACATGTTGAGCTGCTCTTACCACTTGTGCTGAGATCTTTAAATACAGATTCGCACATTATTGTGACCTCTGCGCTTACCATATTGACCATTGCGGTTAACGAATCAGGAGAACTAGTTTCTCGTCATCTGTCAAGTATTGTGCCGAATCTACTAGACATCATTAACTCTAACACCAGTGAGTCTGTCAAGCGTAACGCATTGGAGTGTCTGCTTTCTTTAACAAAGTTCGATTTGCATCTATTAGTTCCTTACAAACAGGATATAATCTCCAGACTGATCCAAGTCTTGGACGACCCAAAACGCTCAGTCCGCAGATTAGCTTGTGATTGCAGACAGGCATACTATGAGCTTGGCGTATCTGCAAAATGATCAAAGGCCATCAAATTTCCGAATTCCATGCTCCTGAACGTTGGATTTTTTCTTCTCCTCTTTTCTAGTTGGCTTTTTGCGTTTCTTCGGGGGTTCGTCGTCGGAGTCCTCAAGCTGAGCAAGAAGTTTGTCTTTGATTTCGGACAATGGAACTGCGGGCTGGTCATCGTCGGAGTCGGAGTCTGCCGAAGACGAGTCAGATGTTTCAGCTGACTTTTCTTCTTCCGAGGACATGTCCGGTTCGTTTCCGGAGCTTTCGTTGTCGCTAAAACCGGTCCATTCGTCCTTTTCCTGGGCCTCGTCATCGGAACTCTCGCTGAAATTGTCTTGCTCTTCATCGTCCTCTTCCTCGCTCTCGCTAGCATCGCCATTCTCCTTCCATATAGTCAATCTATCCATCCCTCCAGTTATCAGTCTGTACTCGTGATCGATATCCAAAAATGAGACTTCATCTGTGTCACTGTGTACTCTTTTCTCCACAACTTTCCCTGACCTGATGTTCACCCTCGATACCGTGCCATCAAATGAGCCAGCCCAAAAGTTGTCTCCTTCACTATCCAAAGCTGATATCAGAGATTCCACGGGTTCTTTGTTGATACGCACTCTCGATATTTGGTCTGCGAAATCGTTCATCTCTGGTCTCCAGACAGTCACCACCCCTTCACCCATACCACATAGCATGGTATTTGGATTGGTAGGGTCCAACCAGCCTGAGCAGAGCAGTTCATCCTCTTGGTCTTCGCTTTGGTGTAACGGTTGGTCTTTCCTGATGTCTATATGTGCAAGAGTAGTAGACCCAGTGGACACAAATTGGTAGTCTGATTTGGGCACGTAGTGATTGATAGAATTAACTGCATCTTCGTGGACTCTTTTAATCTGGTAAGTTTTTTTAAGTGAGTTAGAATCCAGGCATATAACATCACCATCTTCGGTTCCCACTATCAAAAAATTCTTGTTAGGAACAGTAAGGATCTTGGTAATCTTTGACTCAAGGGCCTCGGACTTGGCAACCACCGCACCGGTTTCTGTCTTAGCTTTCTTGACTTGACCATCGAGACCAGCCGAAAAAATGTGTTCACCGGTGGTATCAAACATGATTGATCTGCAACTGCCTTGATGACGCCTGGTGCGCCATCCAATACTGACTGCCTCTGAGCCTTCCAGCTGTTTCGCTTTCACATTAATCTGTGCACAGTCGTTTTCTGCTGAATGAGTTATGTGATCTTCAAGTTTTGCTACATCATATTTCAGAAGCTTCACTTGTCCGGTACCTGAACCAATAACTATTGCGTCCTCACTTGGGTGCGCACTAAAGCTGAATAAAGGATCATTTCCGAAATTAAGATCGACAAGAGGAGCAGCAACCGATCCTACCATGGTATTCAATCAGAAAGATAATTTTTTTAGATCTAATTTGGCTGTGCTCGTAGAACCTATTAACCTATAAAAAAGATGGATCAAAAACATATAAAGCAGAGAGCCAAATGGAAGCTGAACAATCCACAAAGGCCGTGAAACGTGATCACAAAATGACGCACTTCTTCTTTCTTTCTCTCTTTTCTTTAGTCTCTAGAGCGGCTCTCGTAGCGGTCTCAAAGACTTCTCTGACACCTTGATTCAACTTGGCGGAGCATTCGAGGTAAGTAAGAGCCTTAATTTTCTCAGCAACGGCTTGTCCCTCGCTAGTAGAAACAGGCGCCTGGTTCAACTGTGCCAATCTCTCAATGGTTCTTGGATCGTTTCTCAAATCAATCTTGCATCCAACCAGAATCATTGGAACATCTTGACAGAAATGCAAAACTTCGCTGATCCACTTCTCCTGGACGTTGTCCAAAGTATCTGGCGAATCGACGGAGAAACAAATTAAAATCACATTGGAATCTGGGTAGGAAAGGGGTCTGAGACGATCGTAATCTTCCTGACCGGCGGTATCCCAAAGAGCCAATTCAACCCGTCTACCGTCAACCTCAACGTCTGCAACGTAGTTCTCAAACACCGTTGGAACGTAGACTTCCGGGAAAGCACCCTTGGAGAAGACAATTAACAAACATGTCTTACCGCAGGCACCGTCACCGACAATCACCAACTTTTTTCTGATCTCTGCTAGTCCGGCCATCTTGTGTGCGTTAGTATGTGTTTCTTTCGGCGGGCGACTGTATTAAAAACACAAAAGGGGAAGAGTCTTTTTGGTGGCTGTTGATTTTTTGTTTGTATTTCCAATTTTCATATGACGCTGTCATTTTACGACACGGCATGGCTTGTTTTGAAATGGGTGGTGCACGTTCTAAATTCCCAAGTAAAACATGATAGGGATCTGTCTGCTTGTCCAATTAGTCTCCTATTCCGCAGTCTGCAATCGTGATCGTTTCTAAATCGACATGAATAATTGACCTACTATTCCCATTCGCCAGATGTGCCGAGTTCAGCCCCCTGTCAGAATTTTCGGCTTTCGCGAAGCGCAACTCCGCCTCCAGTGATCCAAGTATTCGTAGCCACTTTTTCTACTTCTTTCCTTGTGCTCTCATACATGCCTCCACACAGCTACTTACCTTTTACTTCACAAATCAGCAAACAAATCTGGAAATGGTTTGCGCGAGATCTTTTTTTACATAGGGGCGTGTGAGCCAAAAACTCCAACATGGTATTATCCGTGCAAGGATGTTGGTAGCATCTATTTAACTTCGCTTAAAAACTGTTGATATTTAGATGTCTGGTGTATTCCGCATTCCGTCTTAGCCTTTCCCTTCCATCTTCCTGCACGTTCGTCTTCTCCTTCAGCGACTGGCTCGGTCGAGTGCCAATCGCCAATAGATTTATAGCCAAGGTCAAGCAGCTCGTTGTACGGCACATTGTTTTCTTTCACATATTCTTGCACCATCTTGAAATCCCAGCTTGCCAAAGGACTAATCTTGATTGTATTAAGGTTGGTATCGATTTCTACGATTGGCAGTTCCGAGCGGGCACCTCCTTGCGATCTTCTTCTACCAGTAAAAACTGCTTTGATTTTGAGTTCCTTGTGAGCTCTTTGAAGAGGTTCAACTTTGGCCAAGAAGTCATATTTGAGCTCATCTTTGGACCAAAGTTCATCGCCGTATTTATTCTGGAAGTCTTGAGACGTCTCGCAGTCCTTTGGCTTATAAACATGAAGTTTGAACTTCGGGTATCTGGCTTTCACTTTCTCTATAAGATCGTGAGTTTGTGGAAAGTGATACAGGGTATCGATGAACACTAAATCAATAGGATCCATATCCAATTTGTCAAGCATGTCGAGAATACACAGTCCTGTTAGACCGAATGCTGTAGTCTGAAACAAGTTAGGGAACGTCACAAGCGACCACTGCAAAACTTCTTGCGGCGTAAGCTTTGCAAGCGTCTTGTTGAGATGCTGTAACTGGAAGTCGGTGATAACAATGTCCTCAGTCATTGGAATTATATCAAGTAGCTTAATTTTCCAATTTATAGAGTTTTTCTTGATTTATAATATGTTTTGTCATGTCATGTGATTCGACGCGTCGATCGAGATAATTATTATTCATTTGGTCAATAAAGTTTAGCAGGCTAATGACTACCGAAGCGTCCAATCCCAATGTTGAATCACCGCTAGCTGTCGTTGAAACTGAATTATCATCCGTTATCGAAACACTGATACATTTGGGCGTACAGGTGCATGACTTTCAAGGCACGGACGAGGCCAGAATAGGACTTTCCAATAATATCAACAAGCTTATTGCCCATTTGCAGTCGCTGTCATCCAAGAAAGATCTTCAAGGCATCTCAATACCGCTGGAGATAGTTAATTACATTGAAGATGGTCGCAATCCCGATATATATACAAGAGAGTTTGTGGATGTGGTGCGAAAAATCAACCAATACCTTTATGGCAAATCCATTGCCTTTCAGCAATTCCGTGATATCTTGAGCGCAAAGATTAAGGCAGAATTTCCGGATCTAGAGTCAGAAGTGGACGGCATCAGAACTAAGACCAGCTTATAACTCCTGCTGGTAAGATTCGGTGTAGAGGTGTACTTGAATATATGTTGAAAAAATTTTCGATTTGTTAGTGGTTTTTCTTGTAAAGCATGTTGGCAAGGGCAGGAAATTTGATAGTTCGTACCCGCAGTCTACCTCGCATTCGGGCTCGTTGGTATAGCAGGACTTCTTCCGAAGTCAATGATACATACCTCAAGACAATCAAGGAAATTGGTGTGGATAACCAGGGATTCTTAAAGAAAGACACCTTTTACAATGAGAAAGTCTTCCAAAAATCCAAGTTCTACCAACACATGCAGAAGGTCCGTGCCGAGCAAGAACGTTTAATTGAAAAAAAGCTAGCGCTGCTGGCTGAACAGAACGATGTTGATGTCAAAGACCTTCGCAAACAGTTGGAAGAAAGAGTGAATTCCCAGGTGACCGAAGCGCACAAGGCTCAAAAGGCAATCGAAGACAACATCGCCTCTTTTGAGAGGCAAATGAGTCTTCCTTACAATGTCGATCTCGCTGGAGATTTGCTGAAAATGCTGAAACTGGACGCACAGGATCTAGAGAAATCGCCAGTGTATCAGTTTTTGGTCAACAACGATGCACAGTTAGCCGAGGACGCTCTCTCTTTACTCTACACTGATGTATCTGCTGACCAGAAGAAGGCATTAGACTCAAAGCTGAATCAGGGAAAGTGGACCGATTCCAAAAAAGAACATTTACGCGAGTTGATTAAGAACAGATACCTGGAGTACGTCAACTACAGACAAGTGAAGGACACAGAACCTATCTCTCCCAACGAGCTCTTTGAACTTCTTGAGAAATACGCCAGTTTCGAACAAAGTGAACTGTACGATGTCTTACGGGAAATTGATCCTAAATTTGGTACGCTCTACGCTGAGGTCAGAACATTGGAACAGGGTGATGAACTTAGCTTGCGTCAACTTCAACTCAACAGACTTCTTGCTGACGAGAGTTCTGGCATCTGGAAAGTGCTGAACGATGTAGAGAGTCGGGAATTTGAAACTGTGAAAAATGTTATAAAAGATGAGCGTGCCAAGTTCGAGCCCATAAGCGCAGACACGCTTGTCTACTTCGCTCGTGTTGCTGAGAGAGATCAAGATCTCGAAGTTTTCGATTCGATTGATGAGTCGCTCAGTGTTTTCTTGCAAAAGGCTCGTGACAACGAACATGACGAACGTGTTCTGGCTGAAGTGCATGAGCTTTTAACCGCAGATGGACCATTGAAAGAGTTCCTGTCAGATACTAGCAGTGACACGTATCAGAAAATTCAGTCGAAAGTGAACAAGGCTATTCTCAGATATCAAAGAGAGGTGATCTCGAATCCACTTACTAGAGACATCAAAAAGCTCGCCAAAGAGGACCAATCTAGCTTGAGTCCTGAGGTGGTGCAAATTAACAAATACTATGACATGTTCATCCAGACCATGCATGAAATGGAGCAGGAACTCAAAAATGGTGAATACGAACCTATTTCCTCGAAACTGCATTTGGAAGCACCGAAAGTTCTCGATCGGGAGCCAAGCGCTCAGCAAATGGCCGATTTTGAACGGCTGGACCGAAGCAAGAAATACAACCCCGAAGACGATACCTTGCGCTTCTGTGCCAACATGGTGATGCACGGGGGTAAAAGACAACGTGCAAGAAAATACATCAATCAAGCATTATATCTTGTCTACTTAGAGACTAGAGAAAATCCTGTGGATATATTGAAAAAGGCGTTAGATGCAGTTGCTCCTTTGGTTGTCACGCGAGTTGTTAAAACTGGATTTGCCAAGAATTACTCAATTCCTGCCGCATTAACACCAAGACAGCGTTTGCGTACAGGCTTTAAATGGATTTTGGAGTCGTGTGAAAGTCGCGCATCGAACGATTTCCCGGTGCGTTTATCAGAGGAAATCTTGAACATCCATAGGGGAAACTCTAAGCTTCTCGACAAACGGGTGACTCTGCACAAACAGGCTATATCTGTCAGATCGTACCTGAGGTTGTGATTGTACATAGAATTTAAGGGTGCGGATTTTTCGCCTCTGCACTGCCTTAGAAAATACATTTCTTCAATTTTTCAGATTTTTTTTCTTGGAAAGACGATGAGTACAGTCCAAGAAGACAAAGATTATGACAGGTCTATCAAAGATGACGTTGTCTACGAGATACATGAATCGCCCGAGTTTAATGAAACTCGTGCCCTAATTGTAGCCAATCTCAGGCAACCATTTGACAATCAAGAATTTCAGGATTTACTAAACGAACAAGCAGCAAAAACTAACTCCACAATCGAACGCGCATGGCTCAACAATCGCAGAAGTCACTGTATCATTATAGTATCGGACGTTGCAGGCGCAGTATCCATTCAGAAGAATTTGAATGGTACCATTTTCCCAAAGGATGACGCTGAAGTAACTAGACACCCGTTGTACATTGATTTTATTCCAGTCAAAGCCACCCAGCACTGGATCGACCAAGAAAGCAAAGGCCCCAAAGATGCTGTCTGGAAGATTTCCTATGAAAAGCAGCCATCAAAACAGCAAGAGGGCGAACATTTTCTCGTTGCCACACATAAAATGCTCAACTACCCGAACAAAACTTTTGGATACAAATCTTCCTCGAAATTTAGAGGAAGAGGAGGAGGATATAGAGGACGAGGAAGAGGTGGTTACAGAGGCTACAGAGATTACGATTACAGATATGCTCCTTACAGAAGGGAGTACGATTATTATGATTATCCAGATAGAAATAGAGAAAGAGAGAGATCGCCTCAGTGGGCTAATTAATTTCCGTCTCGGATCGTTCTCCTATTTAATTTATTAATGAAATACTCAGGCCTGCCAAAGGCTATAAATAATACTACATAATCCATTTTGTTCAGTCTCGACCACGTATAGCCCGTACAGGGCGAGCCATGTTCCAGCACTCAACATTCCCATCGCCACCTTGTGCCAGATACCGTAAACTCTCAGGGGAATGTAATCGATAATGCAGCTTTCGAAACCAGCTTTGCAATGCCACAGCAGCAAAATCCCCATGCCCGCATCTACAAGTGGATACTCCACTCCAGCTATGAATGGCGCCATCATCAATGGAGTCATTCCCAGCGTGACTATTTTTTCGTAAGTCCAATGATACGAGCCGTGATACTCATTGGGAGCAGGTGGAACATAAGCATCGTTGACAGTCCCCACTATATTTCCTGCCGGCTGCTCTTTCAACTTTAAATCTTCGAGCCTCACTCGTGGAAGACGCGGACGTCTGAAAGAAAGAGGACGAGTAAACTGAGGGTTGATCCGAAGCACCATTATTTGGAAAAAATTGGCAAAAAAATATGTAGCTAATTACGTTCGTCGGATTTGAAATATAATTTCAATTATAAAGTAATCTATTTCCACTCGGCAGGAACAGCAACCTCGTTGTGGTCACTGAATGGGTCGAACTCGTCTATCTCCGATCTCTGGCCTTGTGACGATCCAGTGATTGGTGCAATGCTAGACTCGCGTCTCTCACTATTGATAGTTTCATAATCTGCCAGTGAATCGGATTCTCCTGCGTCTCTTGGCTCCGCCATTTCTTCGTACATTTGAAGTGAGCGCACTAAATCGTCATTGCATTTCAGAAGAGCACCCAGCAACTCTTCCTTGTTGACGAGTTGCAGATATCTAAGAATTTTCCTTCTTATGGCCCTGCACTCATCGAACTCCTTGTTGGCTTTCGTCGAATGTATAGACAACTCGTCAGGCTCGAGTGTCTTCAAAGTGTTAGTAAGCGTAGTCGATAAGACATTTGCTTCAGCAATTGTCTGGTAGATTTTAGGTGTCTCCTTTTCATAATTTATCTGAGGAATCTTGTATTTTCTGTCAAGTTCCTTGTTGCTCTTCGACGAGAATTTGGCCGCAAGCCTTGAAGCGCCATGGAGCCGCTGAGGCGGTTCTTCATCCCGGTCGTCTTCTGGTGTCTCGTAAACTTCTTCAAATGGAGTTTCATCGGCCTCATCGTTCATGAAATCTGGAACCTTCCTTTTAGTCTTAACCACACCAGCCACAGAAGCCGAAGACGCCAGAGAAAACAAGCCACCCACATTACCGGTCCGACTGTACTCGTTTCGCCATCCTACAGCTAACTGTGTGGCGCGCTTGCGAATGCGTGGGTCGACGTTGGACACCTCAGGCCGAGTGACTATGGTGTATTTTAAACGATCAAGCAATTTGGAGTCGTTGTACAATTGGTTCAATTGTGACCCTCCATTAGCAACCAGTAGCTCAAGTAACTTCAGTGCATTGTACTGTTCCTTATAAGAACCGTATTTGAGCTTTTTGCGAATAGCTCTAGCAATCTCCACCGGCCCAGGCTCAAGCGAATTGCGTTGCAGACGAACGGCCTCTAATAGCTCTGGTAGCTGCATTTCCATGAACGCATCTTCAGATCCAACCTCGGACTCCTCGATGATCCGGTTAGCTAATGTGGTGACAGCTGTGTACGAGTGAGTATCTAAAAACCCCATAAGGAGATAAGGAAAAAAATGAAATTGAAGTCTGAGACAACACGTCAATTAAATGAGAAAAGTTAATATTATAGCTAGTTACAATTCTGTGTATAGAGTAGCCGCCGGAATCAAATGGCACCAACCTTCTGGAGCTTCTCCTTCAATTTGGACTCGCCCAAGGATTGGAGGTCAGAGTTGCCTCCGATGTGCTCGCCACCGATGAAGACGTTTGGCACAGTTCTTTGGCCGGTGATCTCCTGGAGAGCGTCCTGGATTTCGTCACCATCATCAAGGGTGTTGAGCTCCAGGATGAACAGATCATTCTTAACGACAGAATTTAGAGTCTTCTTTGCAGCTGCGCAGTAAGGACAGTAGGTTTTAGAGGCCACAAAGACTTTGTGGCTAGCAATGAGCTTTTGAACCTTCTCGACGGTTTCTTTAGACATTGTGGTAGAGAAAAATCTTCGAAACAGCAACTTGAAAGAATAGAGGGCAAAAAATGCGATTAAAATATTAGTAAACATTTTCCCCGATTTTAGAAGCCCGCAACTTTTTACATCAAGCCGCTTCTCTTCAGGTTCTGCTGAATAATCATGTCTGTTATGGCGGTCAGCACGAACTTCATCGATTCTGTGTCTGTGGCGCACGTGCGATGGACGTAAATCGGCTTATTTGCTCGGTTCAGACTGAGAAACAGCTTCTCAAAGTACTGCAACGTATCCTCCAGATCGTTAGTTTTCCCCTTATAATCTGGGAAATATTTGCGGATCGGGGACCGACGCAATTTGTCCTCTAAAAGATCAACTTTGTTGAGAAAAAGGATAAATGGAGTATTGGCAAACCATTTGCTGTTGCACAGACTTTCGAACAGCATAATGGCCTCGTGCATCCTGTTCACGCGTTCGTCTTCGAAGAGCATCTGATCGTACTCGCTGACAGCAAGAACAAAAAGAGCACATGTAATATCCTGGAAGCAGTGAATCCACTTCTTGCGTTCTGATCGCTGGCCACCCGCGTCTAGAATCTTGAACTTGGTGTCGTTGAGTATGAAATTCGTCTCTGTAATCCCCGTCGTCTTGATCCTTCCCTTTAAAATATCTTCGTCAGTACACACGTAATCATCTCTGGCATAGAGATGTGCGTGCTCAAAGTAGTAAGCGGCTGATCCTTCAAGCTGGAACAAGTGGTTTTTCTGAAAACAGGACTGGATCCCGTCGTCGTTGTGCCACAATAACTGGATGGCTTCGGCGATATCAGCTTTCGAGTACGATGTCTCTGCCTTGCCCGAAAGTTCGTACAGCCCAGGTATCACCTCTCCCGTCTCGTCCTGTTCTCCCTCTACGTCCATACTTCCGTCCCAGCCAGCGTTGGCTTTACCCGTGCTCATCATCCGGCGTTTTGCGGCTCCGTTCTCACTGTACTTGAGCACGTAGTTCTTCAAGAAGGAGACTCCTCCCGCCTTGGATGCGTCTATGCTATCCAACGCTTTGTACGCTAGCACCTTTTTTTTCAGATGATTCAATTCACTTCCCGGAATATCGCACTTTAATGGTATCCCTAGCTTGCGGGCCTGAATGATCAGAGTTTGCATCGACCCCACTGTATCTGCCCAGATCACGTTGGAGTAGAGCATGCGTTCTTGACTAGTGAATCCTCCCTTGTGGAGCAATTTCATCTGTTTCAGAACAGTGCTCTTTCCGCTCTCTCCAGCCCCGAGAAGTAGCAGCTTGACTTGGTTTTTCTCTGTTTGTTGACTTTGCATCAGCATCTGCTCGACCTTGGAATTCTGAAGCTTCTCCAGATATTCCGGGTCGTTCTCATTGATAGAAGTGCTGGCATTGCAACCCATTGGCGAATACCAAACGAACAACTTTTATGTTAGAGCTTATCCTCCCATTTTACTACGCCAGGTCTGAAACATTAACAATAAGCTGCCTGGTTTTTGAAACATGATGTTGCAGAAGCCGCAACGCCGCACAATGTTTTTTATCCGATAATTTTTATTTTCAATTACTTAGTCTCGGTATCACTCCAAGCGGTCTAAATGGGATAAGTAAATCGCAGGATCGTTCAGCCTCACTACGTCCACCTTGTCTAGTGGAACGTTGTGCTGGAGGCGGTTTTGGTCTCGTCTGGACAAGGTCTCGTCTCCGTATTGATAATTGGTGATAATATCCATCCCGTACCCTAGCGTCGAGTGCGGGTAGTTCTCTGAGCTCTCTAGAACAAGAGCCAATGGAGAAGATTCCTCAATGTGTTCCGGCTTGGCTTCTATCATGATCGTTTGGTTCATACAAGAGTCCAAAGACGATGGTCTATCCTGTCTGCTGGGTCTGTGTGCCGTATTTTCATTGTTCATTATCGAAGAGTAGTCGTTCAGGTTTGTGAAATCGGATTTCACTTGCCGCGGAATCCTGCGCCGTGGTGCCAGACCATTAGCCTGAAGCGCGGCATTGAGTGATATGTCGTTAATGATTGTGGTAAACAGATGTGAACCAGGCATTGTGGACTTCTTGGCAGGGCCAGAATGCATAGAATGGCGCGATGTAGGACGGAGAGACCTCGACGCAGCCTTAGGCTCTTCCATGGGGTCGCGTCTAAGCATTGCTTTCAGCGGCCGAAATACTGTTGTGGAGGTGTTTGTGATGTCTGAAAAAGCGCGTCTCCCAATGGTAGGCCTATCTATATCACGCAGCAACGATTCTCCAAAAACAGACTGGGAATCCGGTTCTTCATACTGAAGATACTCTGTAGGTAGGGAGATCGAAACCTGCCTATGAGGTTTTGTTGGCGGCGGTGCAGGCGGTTCAGTTTCCTCCTCTAACGGCGGTGTCTTGATAAACTTCTTACGTTTAGCTTTGAACGGGAGAAATCTCGCAAAAGACCGCTCCCTCCGCGCATCCGGGAATCCATGCGGAGCAAGTTGCTGCTGGAGTTCTACCCGCTGTTCTAAATCTTTTTCTTCTTGTATTTCGTCAACTGGCGAATTCTTGGGGTCCTGCGGTCCCTCGGGCTGCGGCTCCATTGGTAACTCTTCCTCCTCTCCGGCTTCGTCACTATCTTTCTTTCCTTCGTTTTCCGCCGGTGCGTCCAGCTGCTCGACTATACGTAAGTGATACTGGTCTCGTAGCCGCCTTGACTCTGGTCTCTCAGTGCTCGTGTCCTTTTTTGATCGTTTTTCCGCCCGACCCAGTCCCAGGAGTTTGATGGTGTGTCTTAGTCTTTCGTGTCTACGAGCGAGGTCACTCAAGGGGACCCCCATGTGTATTCCAGTGTCTTTGTCAAGGCCCAGCGAAACCATATATGCTGCAAATTCCGCGTTTCGGAGCGATATCAGGGGCATATTCTTTAATCTTCTAGTCAAGATACTAGGGTGCTTTTCTGGATCTGTCCGTCCTCCACCATTGTTCCACCAGTGGTGGAAATGCACTCTCAGCTCCAAAAGCTTGCACTGGAGCTGTGATAGGTGATAATGAGAGGACATGAGAAAAGAGAATTTTTGAGCGCTTAAAAAATCGGTTTAAGAGCGCAACTGACGGAAACTTTTTTCCACCAAGTCCTTCAACGTCTCGTAGCTCACTATCAGACAGCTCATCTCATCTGGTGAAACCAAAAGAACCGTTTCTTTGCTTCCAGCATCCAGCTTGTTGAGGCAATCGATAACATGAGTCAGATCGAGTACTGGCTTACCATTGTCGTCAATCTGATGGAATACGTAGTCCCGGAATAGCTTAATTGGATACCTCTCGCCTGTCTCAGACCATGATCCGTCCTTGACAAACTCAGGTCTGTCGCAAATGAAGTCCAACTTGGCGAATAGACGAACCAGGCGTGCGTTCTCAACCTCACGAGATAGACATGCCTCCATGTAATCTGAAGAGTCCTGTACGCCATTCATCACGGATAATATTTCCGGAGCAATAAGCTGCTGTAGCGTCTCTACCGTTAGATCACCATTGGTGAGCTTGAGAAGCACGTTCTTCATCTTATCCGAGACAGTCAATTTGGAAATACCTTCTGCTATGCCGAGATTTTGGATTTTTGCAAACACCAAAGACTTGGCTAGGTCGTATAGTAGCATTCCCATGCTTTGGAGATCGCGTCTCTGCAGTTCTTCAATTGCATTTTTTGGACCTTCCCTTGACGCAGCCTCCAATATATCATAAACTCCACAAGCCGCTAGTCTTATGCGGCCCTTGTTAGTGATTATTATTTTAGTAGGATCGAACACCCTCACTGCTAGACCAGCCTTATGAATCTCCGTGACCGCATTAGTCAGTTGTACTAGATAGTTCCACAATAAAGGTTCCGTTATGAGTTCGGGGTCTTTGTCTCCAATTTTGAAAAAGTGGGCCTCCAGCAGGTTCCGTGACATCGGGTAGTAGTCGTAAATCAGCACCAGCGAGTTGTCTCCAAAAGCCCGTGTCGTCATTGCCTCGTATAACTTCACCACGTTCGCACAATTGACAGACTTCCACTTATTCACAGACCAGAAACAAGACTCTGAAGAGATTGGAACATTTTCTAGTCTTCTCATCGCATACAATCTGCCGTCCAGGTTGGACATCGCTTTATAGACTGACGACATGTATCCAAATGACTTTGCGCTCGTGTCGAATTTTTGGTCTATTGAACACAGACTATGAAACTGGTTGATATGGATTGGAAGACCAGATTGTGTCATCGGCATTGTGCGAAGAGACTCCTCGTTCCTCTTCTGTATTTCCTCTCTTAGGTCATTGGGGATGAAGAGATCTGCTGCGGTACGCTCATGCGGTTTTAAATGGTGCTGGATATGTGGCGGAGGCTGACCTGCATATAAGTGATAATTAACAGGAAATGGATTGGTCTGCTGATAGAAAGGCTCTGTTTCCGGAACCATGTTGGGGGAATCGCTCAAGGGCATGCTAGGAGTAAAAATGGGTGCTGTTTTGGGATCGAAGGGAGCACTAGCAGATACTGGTGCAGGAGAACTGGCTGACGGAGAAAAGCTAGGAATGTCACTCAATTTGGACGACAGATCTGCAAACTTGTTCACCAACGATCCTGTAGGGGTAAATGAGGGAGTGTCCACATTAAACTTCTTCTTCACCCCGGAATCCGCAGTGTCGGATTGCACAGCCATGGGAGAGGAAGAGGATAGACTGTGGTTGAGAACCGGATTTCCTGTTTTCAATTCTGCTGCACTACCAGTTGACAGCGTGGTGGATGCAGAAACTGGCTCAGGTCCTGGATACGGCGACCCTGGAACCGTGGTATCATTACCGTTTCTCTTAGAAGGATCGTCGTGGTTGAACGAGCACCCTTTCTTCTCCCACTTACAGAACCCGTGTATCTTGATGTTTCTGCACGGAATTGTCTTGGCCCATTCGTATTGAGTGCCACTGTTATTCATATCAGCGCGTATGCTTATCGGTGATTTTGCTCAAACAATTAATGTTGGCTGTTGTTTTTGTTATTTGATAAGTTTTTTCCCGTTACTAAGACGTCATGGTCTAACATTATGTAATTTGCTAGTCAGCATACACGGAGCAAAAAGCCGTTTGCAATCTCCATTAAATTATTTTCCACAGCTTTTAGCACTAGCGTTCTGGCGATGTCGGTCACAATTGTTACGGGAGCTTCTAAAGGATTAGGTGCTGCTATTTGTAAATTGATCTTGCAAAAAGATGAGCAAGCAAAAGTTGTTGCCATTGCTCGGTCCAAGGACAAATTGCAGGAGCTGGCAGATAATTACGGAACTCGAGTTTTAAGCATAGCTGGAGATGTCACTGATTCAAAGGTCATTGCGTCAGCTGTGCAGCAAACCATTTCGGCCTTCGGGAAAATTGACTCTGTTATTTTAAATGCCGGTATGCTGGAGCCCGTGCAGCATATCAGTGAGCTGGACATCGATAAGGTGAGAAAGCTTTACGAGGTTAACGTGTTCTCTGTAATGGATTTGGTGAAACAAACAATCCCATATTTGCGGAAATCCGGTGGCAACTGTCTTTTTGTATCTTCAGGCGCATCAAATAAAGCTACAGATGCATGGAGTGCGTATGGATCATCAAAGGCAGTGATCAATCATTTCTGCTTCAGTGTCAGCGCAGAAGAACCGAAGATCCGAAGTATCTCCATTGCTCCCGGCGTTGTCAACACAGAGATGCAGAAGGACATTCGGGAAAAGTTCGGGTCCAGCATGAAGCCAGAGGCATTAAAAAGGTTTACGGACTTGTTTTCCCAAAATGAGTTACTAGCTCCTGAGGTTCCTGCAGCTTACTATGCTAATCTGGCTCTGAAAGGCATTCCGCCAGACCTTAGTGGAAAATATTTGCGCTACAATGATGCGGCTCTGGCCAAGTTTGCAAACTAGGCAGATCGTCATCTCGAGAGAATGCCCAGTGTTTTCATGTGCAAATTAGTATGCTGACGAGCGAAATCCCAGATTGTAATTTGCCAAAGATTTGTGTGCATGATTCTTGCATGAAATCGATTAATAGGATATTCTGCAGACTTGTTTTTTTTCAGGCGAGGAATCTGCAACAGGAGGTGAAACAATACCACCACCGAGTTTCAACCGGTCGATAGGCATGCATGGACTTTTTCAGAAGAAAGAGGCTTGTTTTATTGGACCTGAAAGAAGCAAATACCGGCCTTTATATGGAAAGCCCTATTGTGTCTTACGCGTCCAGGAGAACACTAAAAACACGAAATCCTTGTTAAGTTAAAAAGCAATATGAAACTTGCCTTCATATGTTTTTAAGTTTATTTGGCTTTGCAGGTAAAAATAGGGGGAGCTTTCCTAACTGGGCGCAGACTGTAGGTGCCTTTTGCGTTCATTAGCGCCTACGTACTTTTCACTGGTGTTGTGCCGCATTGCCCCATCCTCTTCTCGCCGTGTAGCATTTTTGACATTTTATAATAGTATGCTTCAGCACGAGGCCAGAATCTTTTCAATCGCCAAAATATGGAGTCCTATCATGGTCTCGTTGTTACACCGTGCGACGCGATACTGCTTTTAGAGGCCTCCCGGCAGAATGTCATTCCTAAGATGAATAGACGGCTCTCAGATTATGAGCGCATGGTATTAATAAAACCTGGGGCCGTCTTCATCTGGAACGAGTCGGAGTCTAACATGAAAAGGTGGACAGATAGCAGAAACTGGAGCGCTTCCAGGGTAAACGCAGCATTTCTCATATATAGGGAGCTGGATTCATCCCAAACTACGGCTTCGTCGTACGCATATAAACCCAATGGCCTGGTCAAACAATCATTTTCGGTCGCCCTGAAAAACGGCGGCAAGGTGCACTTGATAAGCTATATGAACAGCGACCATGATGCAAATAGATATCTGATGAGGCCAACTCAAGATCCTCGGCTGAGACATATACACATAGACAGATCTTTATATCCAGACAACCTTCTTGTCGAAGAGACCGATAAAGAGCAGGAAAAAGCTTCTCTGGTTAGAAGAGCCTCCGACACTACTTACGACAAAGAAAAAACGTTGGTCGCTCCTGCGCATCTTCCTCCGATTAATAATGTCGATATGGGACCAACTTTCTCGTCCACAAATATTGTCGCGAGTATGGACAGGATTCCACGCGCTAGCCTGAACCCGCAAAGGGCCCAGTTTCGCTACAGTGGGCGTCTACAGGAGGACGGAAAAATGCTCAGTGTATTAGATAGATACTTTAAATGAATCATGAATCATGTCCAAACCGTGTACGGGTGTCAATATTATAGTCGAAATATTTTTGTTTTTGTGTCCTCAGAGAATATGGATTTTGTCTTCGATACGTACGATGATTATAGTGCAGATTCGCAGGCCGGCTCATTGCCAGTGCCATCAGCGCCATTGCGGATACCTAATTTTCCTCTTCAGCGAGATATAACTCGAAAGTTTTCCAATTTGAACATTTTGAACCACATCAAGCCCAAAAACGCAGACAAGGATGAAAGCGAGGACACCGCTGCGTTCCGCTACGCAAAGTCCTCGCTTGACCTCTTAGGCTCCACAAGTTCCGCAGCTGGGACCTCGGAGCAATTTGCGGATGCTCCCGATTCCAACATACTAGCAGGACGACTGAGCAGAGTGCTCAATCAGTCGAATTTCGACTCCTCGATTCGTCAATCATTGTTACTACTTCAGTCGCGTACCGAGGACCATGAGACCACAGCTGGTTCCGCCGACCTTAAAAATCTCACCACCCCGAATATTCTGGGCTCGATTACCCGTCGAAAACTACGTGGAGACGTCGAAAGTGAGCTTCTGCGTCAGCACTTTCAATCGCTAAAAAAGTTTCAGTTGGTAGTGAGAAAAGTTGACGTTATCAGACAAGATTTAGATGATCTGAACTCATGTTACGAGGAAATTGACAACAAACTGGCGGAAAGCTTGGCAGATACAGCGGACTACAAGAAGGAAGTGAAAGATCTAATTCAGAAGCGGGATCTTGTTAAAATAAAGAAAAGCTTGTTGGCTGGCTTTCGCTCCAACTTCACTTTAACTGCCTACGAAGAGCATATCTTACGTGTTGGGGAGGTAGATCAGGACTTCTTCGATGTTGTCGACAAGGTCGAGAAAATATATGCAAACTGTGACATCTTGCTCAGTATGAACAACGACAAGCTTGGCATCAGCATTATGAACCAGATGTCAAGTCACCTTCAACTCGCTATTGAGAGGATCTCGAATTTTTTGCGCAAAAACCTCAACTCTATCTATGTTCAAAACGATTTCGCTAAGAATGCGAACTCGGTCGCTAACTTCCAGCGCGCACTGGTGACTGTGCTTTCGAAAAATAAGGATGAATTTGACTTAATTGTTAGCGATTTGATAGAAAGCAGGTCTCGTATTGTCACGGAGGAGTTCATCTTGCAGTTGAACGGATATTCGCATGAAATTCGTGCAAAGCCGAGTAAGTCTTTGATCATGTCCTCGTACGATTCGAAGCGTTACCTAAGTGATGTTCTTGCATATTTACACAGCGTCATTGTGAATGAGCTTGAGATGGTGGAAAGCTTGTTCACTTTTGACCAGGAGGTGTCTTCCGATCTTTTGCCTGTTATTCGTACAGTTGTCAACAAGGTGCTCGGGTCTTTGAGCAGACCATTCAAAAGCAGTTTGGAGACGATTTTGAGACAGGAGAGCAAACCATCTGTGGTGGTTGAGCTCTATCAATTGCTGGAACTGTACAAGCATATGTTTGAAAAGCTAACGAAGGAAAATAGCCTGATTGATTGTCTTAAACAGTCAGAAAACGACTGCTTTGACAAATTACTGATCCTCATTACCCTTAAAATGAAAGAAATCAAAGTGGAATCAGAAGTGGAGGAGATTGATGAGGAAGTTCTTGGACTGCCGGATTGGCTAATGGACTTTTACTCTGATTTCCTCGTAATTTTCGAGTATAGCAACGCTGGAGATCAGACATTCCTTAGTATAGAGCAAAACAAAGAAGCTGAGCTTCTTCGGCTGATCGTTGATGAGCCACTCGACCTATTGAACGCCATCTCCAAGAAGCTTAAGTTCTCAAAGAAATCGAAAAAAATATTCATGATCAACTGTTTGGACTTTATGGTCTCCAGACTTGAGCTTGTCTCCATATTGTCTATTAAAACGCAATTCATCCAGAACATTCTTAATCAAACAATCGATTCGCTAGTACTTGATGAGTTCAATCAGCTTCTGCACAATTCTGGCTTGTATGACATTTACAATCTTGTCAATATGATCTACAAATTAGAAGATGACTTTTTTGATGTGGCTCTATATGAGCCCATAACCGAAAACAAGTTATTCAATGCATCGACTTTTCAGCAGGCTGATGTCAAGCTTCAAGAATTTCTTATTAGCTATCTCGTCTCCAACGAGCTCAATAAACTCATATCCCCGACGATTCTCAATACTATATTCATTACATCCACGCTCAAGTTTGTGAAGTTTTACCGCAAGTTATTACTCATCGTCCGAGAGTATCTCAAAGACGAAGAGGGTCAAGTTTTAAGCGTTTTCCGTTGGGACGATTTTCACGTGGCTACATTATTGGGGGTCGAAGAAGCGTACGAGCGTGAGCAGGACATAATTGAATAGATAATGCATAATAAATAGTCGACCTAGACGTTCCTGTCAGGCTTCTTTCCTCTGCCGTAACCATCTTTAGCGTAATAATCCATAGGATAGAAATCTTTCTCAAACTTCTGCTCCTCGCCAAGCATCACCATAGTCTCGTAAGGTGTTAACAATGGTTTATGAAATGCATATCCCCAATCAATGGACAGTCTTGGGCAAGCCACTTGAACAAACGCGTCGATGTCGTCGAACATGGCAAGTTTACCGGGAAAAATTTCAGACAAAATAATTTTAATCACTGTCTTGCCAGCCTGAGCAAGTTGTTTCTCCAATCTTTCGACCGTCACAGGGTTTCCTTGGCGTCCCAACGCTCCTAATATCAACCCTATTTTTTGAGCACCCGAAGCACGTCGCACAGCGTCCGATCTGACTTGTACCATTTCTTCCTGAGCGTAGTATTCCCTCGTGAATTTGCGAGAATATGGGTCATATCTGTAAGCTGGAATTGACGGGTTGTGAATCATAGCGCTTTCCAGGTGGAATCTGCCATCTCCAATATAAACCATTGCGTCGTATTGGTTAGAATCCAAATGAGCCGATGTGCAACCAAGCACCTCTCCTTTGGAGAGAGGTGAAATCTGAGGAGGAATCACATACAGCAATTTGTCAGACTCTGGGCCTTCCAATTTGTTCTTTATAGAATGTATGGTGGGGTTGAACTGGATGGTTCCAAAGACAGCTAATCTGGTTCCGTGTTCAAAATTTCTGATAAGCGTTCTCATCAAATGGCCTTCATCGATCACAATAGTAACAAATACATAAAGAACTTTGATTTTCGTCACATCGATGGGAACTAAACAGGAATGCGCATAGTGGACAATCATATCGCAATCTAGTGCTCTGGCTGTGTAGTCATCTATGCAGCAGGCTCCATAAGAGACGTCTCCCATCACAAGAACTTCCGCATTGCAAAACTGTTCAATAATGTCTGCTATCACCATGGAATATATCAACAAACCCTCTGGCATCTGCAGACACACCCTCTTAGCATTGTTCTTTCTAACGTTCCAAACGGTTTTGTGTATTTCAAAATTGTAGTTAGAAGGTAAAAGGCGAGCTGCTTCTCTCAGTTCCTCATCGTCCAAAATCTCCTGCGGTATCTGATTAATTAATCTCGAAGCGCCCTTTTTTGCCCTAATAATAACAGCTGATCTGTCTCCCTTTTCACCCTGTTCACGAGAGCCCACGAACCTTCGACGCCGCTGAGTTGTGTCTACAGCTGGTGACATGATAGAAAATATTTTAATGCAAAAAAAATTTAAAAAAAAAATATATTAGAGCCGCAGATGATTACACCACGATTTGAGGTATCTCAAGACGATGAATTCGTGTTCATCAAGGTGCGGATTTCTAATATCAGGTTCTCTTCAACAGCTGTGGAGATGATTGCTGACGACGAGAAGTTCATATTTTCGCTGCCTCCATACTACCTTCGGCTCCGTTTTTCGGGTAGCATCGTAGATGATGAACGTGCTAAAGCAGAGTTTGTTCCTAAAGAGGAGTGCATAATGATCAAAATGCCAAAGGAAAATAAGGGCGAGGTGTTTGCTGATCTTGATTTGCCAGCAAAACTCTTGAGCCGGATTGAGAAGACGGAAAATAAACGACCTTTGATTGAAGAAATAGGCGAAACAAGCAACCTGGAGTCACTTGCGCAAGAGGCCGAGAATTTTGACTGGGAAGTGGAGCAGGTGGAACAAAAGCAGCTGGAACTGGTCCCACAGTATTTCTATGGGTTTAACAATCAGTACTCGGAAATGATTGCGGTTTCGCTTTCCAACGGGAACGATATCAATGAGTTATCGAACCCTGATAGAATGGATGCTGATGAGAGAATAAACGAGAGACTTATAAAGGAAAATCTTAAGTTTGATCCTGAATACTACGCAAACGAATACCTTACAGAGAAGTACTTTTCTCAAGATTCCAGCATCAAACAGATACTGGACTGGCAGAGCCCGATTCAACGGCAGTATAAACAACACGCTGACACCGAATTCACTACAGAAGAAAAGGAGCGAATGGTGGACCTTCCGCGCAAGACGTATCTGGTGGATAATGTGCGGCCACTGTATTACACGATTGTGTGTTTACTGTATGCCTATTGCTATGAAGTGCGCCAGAATGAGGGCGAGTGCACGGTTGAGAGTGCGTGGACCGTGGGAAAGCTTGTTCCCCAGTTAAGCTGTCTGGACGCACAATTAATCCAGTCGAATAACAAGACCGAGACGAACATGCTAAAGGTTGTTTCGCTAACTATGGCGAGACGCAGTTTGTGTTACCCATTGGTGCGAAATTTTAAACTTGTCAAGGCCGTCTGGGAGGATGTCTACTGCACGCTAAGATGTGGCACTAAAGCTGTGCTCAAAATGCTATTGGCATGTCGAGAACTCTTCAGATTTCATGATATCTATTACATATATTGCAAGATCTGGTTGGACGATCTGTGTTCGTGGACCATGAATAAAGCCAACGAGACAGTGCTTAGAAACCTTGGTCACGAGTTGCGCAAAACCGTGACGGATCTGAAGAAAGAGGATATCGTTTTCGAGAAAATCCTGGCTGAGGACTCTGAAGAACTGGAGTTTGTCAATCTCGTCGATATAGAAGAGCTTGCCGAGATCTCGTACACCGAATCTAATGGTTCGGCTAATTGACGGGAGACACGAGAGAAACGTCGGCAGATAACTGTCTGCTATGCTTTTTGTCGGGGGTTGTGTCTAGAGCAGGAATGACGATTTCTGGAGCCGGTGAGAGGCGTCTTTTTCTAGGAGTTCCTTCAGAATGCTCAGGAATGGAGACGTCAGGAGGCAATGATATGGTTCGCTGGTGTCTACCGTGCCGCACATTGTTTATATCTAATGGCTGCTTGCCGTTGAGCAACGATGAGACTGCATGCGCGCCGATTTTCGATGGAGATAGTTGATGTCTTGGGTTGAGAGTCGTTTTTCGTGGCGTAGAACCAGATCCAAATCTAAAGTTGGCCATCGGGTTTGGCTCCGTCTTGGTCGATGTGTGAGCTGTTCCTGACCGTTCAGGAACGAGCGTGGGGATGAGCTCAGGGGGGATGTTGATTTGTGCGGCTAGTTTCACCAGCTCCAAGGTTCTATTTAGCTGTTCCACCTTGTAAAATTCCTGTTTCGTGCGCTCTTGTTGAATCCTCGTTTGAAGTGCCAGAGTGAGGGATTCTTCGTCATGAGGCCATTTTTCTGCGTTGGGACCAAAGAGCGTGTTCATGAACGGGGCAGACATGATCAAATTATAATTTTTGCATCTGGAAAACAGTAAATACGTGGCTGTGCATGCGAATGTCTAGTGAAAATTAATTCTTGTGGCTGTGTAATTTTTTACAAAAAACGCGTATGTCTATAGTCTCGTTGCTTGGAATCAACGTTTTGAACAACCCGGCCCGCTTCACGGATCCGTACCAGTTTGAGATTACCTTTGAGTGCCTTGAGCCGCTCAAGGAAGATTTGGAATGGAAATTGACCTACGTGGGGTCTTCCAGATCACTCGAACACGACCAAGAACTCGACTCGATCTTGGTTGGGCCTGTGCCTGTTGGAGTGAACAAGTTCATCCTTACAGCAGACGCGCCATCGCCAGAGTTGATTCCCGCTAGTGAGCTTGTTTCGGTGACAGTGATCCTGCTCAGTTGCTCTTACAGAGAACGCGAGTTTGTGAGAGTTGGTTATTACGTTAACAATGAGTACGATTCCGAAGAGTTACGTGAGAACCCTCCATCCAAAGTTCAGGTAGACCACATTGTGCGAAACATATTGGCAGAGAAACCACGAGTGACACGGTTCAACATTGTCTGGGATAACGAGGAAGAGGAAGAGTATCCTCCAGAAGAATTGGAGGAAGAAGAGGAGGACGATAAAGAGACAGTTGGAGACGAGGAGGAGGAAGAGGAGATAGAAGAGGAATTAGAAGAAGAAGAAGACGAAGAGGAGGCTGATGAGGAAGCTGAAGAAGCTGAAGAAGTCGAAGAAGTCGACGATGTCGAGGAAGTCGAGGAAGAGGAGCAAAAAAATACAGCCGATAATTAATCGTTTAGTTTATATTGATGAATTTAATTATACCGAAAAATTAAAATAGCGTGCGTCATAAATCATTTACCTGCGTTCTCGTATAATTCGTTGACTACCTGAAAGGTCTTAGTTACCATCTCTGCAAGTACGACTCGCCTTTCCTCACTAACGCGACGGAGGATTTTATCCGGATGCCATCGAATTCTTTCTGTCCTGAGCTGGTCTTGAGGAATGAACGCACCCACACTTTGCAGACTCACTTCACCGCCAAGTACTGGCATCGGTGGTAAGTCTTTCTCAAGATCGACTGTTTCCCAGCGTTGGACGTACTCGTCGTAATCACTTTTTTTGCGCACTCTGTATGGATCCTCTTTTTGAGGTATATGAGGCAATTCAGCCGCGTACCCGTTTATATGGCGATGATAGTTTATATTAGCGAACGGCTGCTGGTTTGGGTTTGTGCTCAGAAAGCGGTAGCCGTTGATCGAGGGCCCAAACTCGAAATGTGGTTGAACGGGAGTGTTCACGGGTAATTTGGGGGGATGCTCGGGAGGCGGAGGAGGCTCGATGGGCTCGTCACCGCTTTCCTGTTTCCGCTTTCGGTGTTGCTTAAACTTCAAGCGAGTAGTGTGGGCTGATCTGGAACCGTTGTCAGTCTGCAGACCCGATCTCGCTCGGGCATGCTGGGTCATGACAATTTTTTATCTTTTTATTTGTTAGCACAGCCATTAAAAATTTTCCTTAAGATTATTCTTTCCAATGCTACGAACAAGGCCTTTATTGCTAGTACGGCAGTTCAGCTCCTGCTTGCCACGCCATAAGGTAACAATAGAGCATGATGATGATGAACATTTTGACCCAATTCCTCGCTCCAAAGGAGTCGGAACAGACAAATCGAGTCTCTTTTTCTCTTACAGGGCTGGAGGAGAGACATTTGGACAGCTGGTTAACGAAGTACTGCATGATAGGGACCCGCTTTTGAACAGGAGGGTAGTTACCCCAGAAGAAGCCATCGAAGGTATTGATCCACGATATAGGGATACAGAGACTGGTGAACTACTGGCTGCTGCCACCAGCAAAGAGGCAAGACTACATCCTCAGACTCTGGCGGCGAGGGTCAACAGAAAACGTGTGCAGCTGCCCCAGCTTATTGCCGATGCGGTTAACTATAATATGATGCTTCTGTATGAGCCCAAGCTGCTCAAGGGCAAGGTGGCAGAATACTACAAACGGCTTGATTCCACTGGGCTACACACGAGAACAAATTCCGAAGAAGAAGTGGATGTCTACATTGCCAGTTCTTTTTTGCAAAACTATGCTACATGCTATCAGGTCTTAGATGAGCTGAAGAGACGTGCCGGAAAGGATTTCAATCCGAGGCGTGTGCTGGATTACGGGTTCGGACCTGGAACCGGCATGCTAGCTCTTAATGAGGTGATGGGGGAAGATTTTAACCCTCTAGCCAAGGATGTGGTGATAAAAGGATCCTTCCATATGGAAAGAAGGGCCAAGGTTCTTTTGAGTCGTCAGATCAACGAACAATACCCAAGACATACCGATGAGACAGAAACGAGGACAACTACAGAACAGGAAGGCGCGGAATCTGAGGATGCCGACACCGGAGAAGAAACTGACGAGAGGTATTTGGCTGGTGAGGAGGAGCCAGTCATAGGTAAAGTGAAAACAAAGCTTCTGAAGATTAAGTCTGTCATCATGGACAATCTTCGTCCAGAAAGCGCTAAATATGACCTGATCATTGCCCAGCACCAGCTTCTATCAGACGAGAAAAATTTTCCTCTAGAGGTTGATCAGTTACTGGATCCGCTAGTGAGACGGCTGGCTCCGGGAGGACATTTGGTTCTGATCGAACGTGGTAACCCGTTGGGGGCCGAAATCATTGCTCGTGCTCGCCAGGTCATGCTGCGGCCCGAGAACCACGAGGGTATGACCTCCAAAACACCAAGACTGTATCGAAGCAGTGATATTGTTGCAACAGAGCTTCCGGACTCTGCGCTCGAGGACGATGAGCCTATTGAACCAGAAATACTGGAACACTACGACGTTCAGGAGTCAGTACCAACGGATCCTATAAATTTGAAAGTTGTTGCCCCATGCTCCCACCACGGAAAGTGTCCATTGCAATTCTTCAAACCAGAATACTACAGATTTGGCAAGGTAGGAAAAAGACTCAAGTTTTGCAGCTACACAATTGACGTGGAACGCCCAAAGTATGTGCTGGAATTGAAAAGGGGATCCAAGCTGGCTGCCGCGTGGGAAAATAATCCGACCAAAAAATTTCTCTCGTACGCGGGAACAGGGCGTCCAAATGGCAAAGATTACGAAACAGCGAGCTACTCGTATTTGATTGTCCAGAGGGCTAGCGAGTCCAACGAGGAATTGGAGCTCCTACGACAACAGGACTCTGGTGAGAGGCCTGTTGGATACGTCGCTGAACGCTTTTCCGAGCTCCCTCGGGTTCTTTCTCCGCCTGTAAAACGGCGTGGATTTGTTGTTACCGACATGTGTGCACCGTCTGGCCATGTTGAAAAATGGTACATCTCAAGGAGTATCGGGGAGCAAGATTATCACGATGCGAGAAAATTACAGATGGGTGATCTGTGGGCGTTAGGGGCCAAGTCCAGAGTCCAGTCCGCCAAAGAGAACGAATTTTATTTCCAGAAGCTCAAAGAAAAAGAAGAGCAGCTAAGAAAGGAACGCAAACGAGATGCCAAGCTGCGCAAGAAGAAGATGAGAGAAGATTATGAAAAGGCACTTCACTCAGAGCCAAGGACATTTGGAGAAAGTCTCAAGATGGCTGCACAGCTCGAGTCATTCAAGTTCCTGAATTTGAAAAAGGAGAAAGACAGACTGCAGGCCGAGATCAAACGCGACCAGGTCCTCTGATCATGTAAATATAAATCATTTCATATACATATATCTATTTTGGCTGTGCTAATGCGCGCTTCATATACATAACGGCAATGCTAAATTTGGGCGTAGAAAAAACTCATCCCCTTTTTTGTCTGTTGAATGCCAAACAGCTTGCAAACACATTATGGAATCTGCGAATGTGCTAAGTTGTAAGTATGGGCGCGTAGGACTGAAGTGCTAACAAAACAGTTGGGGACTCGCCGTCATGTTGTTTCTTGGCGTGGCGGTTGTCCTTGGTTGAGTGCAAGACCTTCGTGGTCGGCTCCCGTTGTTATCGAAAGGAAGAGCGGGATATACGGTGGAAATCGGAGAAGTTTGGTGATGCAACATTTACGCCGACTGGTGCAGCGAGGGACCTGTCAGGGCTGAATTTGGAATCCCTAAAACCCTTAGATTTTGTTTTATTGGGGGCAGACAGCCACGAAAACATTATAGACACGGCAACGCAAATAAAATCCCTAGTTGGCCCACAAACAGTGATCCTAGTGGAATCAAGGTACTGTCTAGGCCTGGAGGAAGTGGTGAAGAGAGAGCTTCCGAAAAGCAAGATTTCGGCGATGATTTGCGACGCAGACGTAAGGATTTTGGAAACATCGAGCGGATACCAGTATTACCACAAAAACCACAACGCTGCAGCAGTGATCGGATCAACAATGTCAGATGACCAGCAGACCGTACGATTACTTAAGGGAGAAGGCGATGTGGGAGCGAAGCTCTCGCGGCTGATAGAAATGCTAAAGAAGACTGAAGTCTACCCTTGTTACGCAGTTCCTATGGGCATCAAGCCGACGTTCAACAGCTACGCATGGAAACGGATCATTCCGTTCATCAATCTTGAAGTCATGTCTTTGGTTTATACCAATTTGAGTACTCTTGATCCAGTTCAAAATGGGATACTCAATGGCATTTTCTCTGACTTACTTGCGCTCGGCCGGAAATATGGAGCGCCTGATCTGCCTGATCCGGCAGACAAGTCAAAAGCAAAAAGCCTCCTTGAGGTGATGATCAGAGATTTCAACCAGGCATACCCCTGTAGTGCAATAAAAACTCCCAACTCCTCCAACTATGCTGACAGCTTGTCCAAAGACCATGCAGTAGACTTATCAACATGTGCTTACAATTTCATTCACGGACACGAGACAAGCATCAAGTTAGCGATGAAACAGACACTGAGCCTGGCTGCAAAATATGGCCTGAAGATGCCATATGTGGAAATGTTGTTCAGCTTCTGCTCAGAAATACAAAAACTGAGAGACCAAGAGATATTCGACTGGGGAAATAGAAAGTCCCTGAGCGCTCAAGCGTCTACGAGCTATACAATGAACCCGTCCTCGTCAAGTGTACAGTATCAGCAGTTTTCCGGAACAAACGGCTCAATACCAATGTCGCCTGCTCCGCAAGGAGTCCAAAACGGCCTTGGGCAAATCCCGCTGATTCCCGGACTGCCGCAAATGGCGCCCCAGATGATGTATGCACAACAGTACGCTGGATACGCAATGGTGGCAGGGCCCGCTGCAAGCTTCAATGGGACGGGCCCTGGTCTGGTGCCCCTCCATCCCCGATTTCGTCCAGAAAGCGCAGGAAGCGCTTCTGGCACACACACAGTTTCTGCCATCAAAAACTCGATGTATAGAAAGTCGTCCACATCCACTATCCAATCGGGAGAAGAGCTCTCGAAAAGCCACCGGTCAGTTATCGAACACGCCAATGTGAAAAATATGTTCAGCAACACCACCAGTCGATACGGGGACGTGGACTCGTTCAGCCGCGTGAACGCGTCCAACGGCAGTGTTGCAAGCAGCGGCAGCCTGACGGGCAGCGTCTGTCCTTCGAAATAGCTAGGATGCCTATATAAGCCAAGTAAACCGATTTCCTGATACGCATTTCGCGCTTCGGACTGCAAAAGACTTGTCGTGCACCGGAAGCAAAAACACAATACGGCCGAGCATTGTTTATGATAGCGACACTGCAAGATACGTGCAGGGCGGCGTTATCCAACCAATCAGCTTCGAGTTCCGTAACAAGAACAACCGAGCATCTGGACGAGACATTTTGATAACCAACCTCTTTTCTGTGTACCTCTTGTTATGAAACATGTATTCGAGCAGCCAGTCTCCCCATACTGGTGTTGGATTTGACTCCAAACCCGAACATGCGCTCGATACGGACGCGGCCCATCCGTCCAAGACTGCGGACGAGACCTCAGCAACTGCGCTTTGGAAGATGTATTCCAAAGCAAAGGCCAGTCTTCCGTACCGGTCTCGGATGGAGAACCTTACGTGGAGACTCATGTACATCAATCTCAACAAGAACAAGTCGAAGGTCCCTTCCGATGACCAAGTCGGCGAACAAATCGCGGCCGAACAGCCTTCAACAAAAACACACTCATCCTCGGCGCCGCTCGACACGGACGCCAACAGCTACGGCAACTGGCCGCAGTTTCCCGACCTTGACTTCCTTGAGTCCCATGACCAGCACCCGATAGACCCAAATTCCAACGAATTCGACTACATAGAGCACATCAAATCCATAGGCAGCCATCCGCAAACAGAAGCACCTCATATTCAGCAGTCTCCAGCACCACAGCTCGAAAACGACACCATAGGACAATCGTATGCTAGCGCGAACCCGCTAGATCTGAGCCAAGCTCCGTTCACATCAACAGTATCTTTTGACCACAGAGGATCTCCGTCGCCGATCAACTTTGACGCTGTTTCAACCAGCGTGCCTACATCGCTGAACCACCATCCAAGCCTGGTGAACATCCACACGGACCAGGTCGCAAACGACTTTATGGGCCATTCGCTGCCGAACAACAACCCTCTCTACTCACCGTCGCAGTCGTCCGTTCACTCGCGAACGCGATTCCAATCTTTTTCCTTCGACAAAGCACCGGCGCAGTTTGCGCGTGATGACTTCAACTTTGACGTGGATGGTGACATGAATATGTTTGATCATTCACCTCAGATACCGGTGGCCACCACCCCTACAAACATCTCTACACCGGGTATGGCAATTGGTCCCAAGTTCAACAACACGGCACCGAAGTCTGCGAGACGGACTTCGGTGGCCGCGAAACGCAAGACTACGCTGAAAAGAACGCCGCGAAGCACAACCGACATGGGTTCGCTGACGCCGATGTCGAGCTCGCTGCCGAAAAATGGCTCCTTCTCAAACACCCCTACCGGCACCCCGCCCTCAAGCAGCAACAGCAGCATTGTAGGCTCTGGAATGCCCGCGGGAGAGCAGGGAAGCATTGCGTGCACAAATTGCCACACCAAGACGACGCCCTTGTGGCGACGTAATCCGGAGGGGCAGCCACTTTGCAATGCCTGCGGCTTGTTTCTCAAGTTGCACGGTGTCGTTCGTCCTCTTTCGCTGAAGACCGACGTGATAAAGAAACGACAGCGTGGTGCCACCAATAAGAAGACAAAAAAGAAAAGCGACGGAGACGACTTGAATCCTACTCCTATCATTTTGAATAAGTCAAAGACCAATAGCAGTCCTGCTAGAAGAGAAAGTTCGATACGCAGTCAGACGGAAACAGATTACCCGCGGAGCGACGAGCTTGAACAGCAGGCCAAGTCGTACGCAGGATCTCAGTCGTCGGCTGATATGAAATCTCTTGACTTTGATTCTATTTTGAGTTTGGGCCAGCAGAACCAGAGCAAGTCTCCGGCAAACGAGCAAACGCAGGAAGGAGCCTCTCAAGGTGCAGCCCCGAATGCAGGTCAAAGCGGCAACAACAACTGGGATTGGCTCACGATGTCCTTGTAATAGTATGCTGTTCCTTTATATAGCTATAGAGTCTATCGTGCGCGACACAAAACATCCGAATAAATTATTTTTTATCCTCGTTCTGATTTATAATACAGCTATGTCTAAGGTCGGTGTTCTAGCTTTGGGGCCAGCGGGTGTTGGTAAGAGTACCTTTTGCAACTCCTTGGTTGCCCATATGCAAAGTATTGGGCGCACGGCGCATATCGTGAATTTGGACCCAGCGGCTGACCCTACAGAGTTTGAATTTAGTATAGACATCAGAGACTTGATTTCATTGCAGGACGTGCAGGAGGAATTGCATTTGGGTCCTAACGGCTCGCTGCTGTACTGCTTTGAGTTTCTGCTTGATAATTTGGACTGGTTGGATGAGCAAATTGGAGATTACAATGATGACTACCTGATTTTTGATTGCCCAGGGCAGATTGAGCTCTATAGTCACGTTCCAGTTCTGCCCGTGATAGTCAAACATCTCCAACAACAACTTGGATTTAGTCTTTGCTGCACGTATCTACTGGAGGCACCATTTGTGATAGACAATTCGAAATTTTTTTCAGGAGCACTAAGTGCAATGTCTGCAATGATATTTTTGGAGTTGCCACATATTAATATTCTATCCAAAACTGATCTGATCAAAGACACAGTGTCGAAAGCGCAGCTCAAGAAGTTCTTGAACCCAGATCCATTGCTGCTGGAGCAGACAGACGATGAAGAACCGGGATATATTAATACAAATCCAAGATACACTAGGCTGAATAAGGCCATTGCTCAGTTGGTTGATGATTTCGGTATGGTACAGTTCTTACCCCTGGACTGCTCAGATAAAGACAAAGATGAAACCGTCAAAAGCATATTGAGCTACATCGACGATGTGACACAGTGGAGCGAAGGACAGGAGCCAAAAGAGCCAAACGACGAGATCGAACTGCCAGAAGAGGACGCCGAATGGGAGTAGCTAACATCGTGCTCTTCTCTGTCTCTTCTTGGGAGTGATGCTTTCGAAAGCTTCGAGAAGCCCAGGTATGTCTTGACAGCTGCCGGTGACAATAAGGTCGAAGTGTTCAACATAGTCCACAATAGATTGTGTTGGTTCATCGATGTTAATCCAGATGACACTGCCCTTATTTGAGTGAACAACTTTGGCCATCTCCTTGACCAACCTGCGTACTCCAGGAATTTTCAGTGTCGTGCCTACGACTAGAAGACAGTCTGGGCGGCTTTTGAGATCGGCTTCGGTGATGTTTCCGATAACTTCACCATCTGGATGAAACTCGTTATATAGCACAATTCGCGGTCTCAAGACTCCACCAGATTGCTGTCTCCGGCCAGCAATAGCACGCACGGCGTTCAGCTCCTCGCATTCTGGACAGTTTCGTATAAGGGTACTGTCTTCGTCGAAATATGAGCTATCCAAACTTTTCACATAATGGCATTTAGAGCAATTTAATAGCTTAATGTTTCCGTGTAGCTGCACTGTTTTGGGGAATGGCTTCTCAAACGTGAGTGGCACTTTTGTTTGTAAATGTGGTAGTTGCGTATCTAGACAGTCAATATTTTGCGTATAAAGCCTAAGAAGGCGTTTCTCTTGCGAGATCCTATCAAGTAAGCGGTGGAAAGGCGATGGCTCACACTTATCGGACAATGTGAATAATTTTCGGATCATCATTTCGAACTCTTTAGTTGAATCTGCGGATCGAAACACGTTATAATCAAAAAGGTTCTTTCCCGAACCATTAGATTTCGAAGCGAACCCTTGAAACAACCCATTTGCTGATCGGAAATCGGGTATTCCCGAGCCAACAGAAATGCCTGCTCCGGTTATAACCACTATCTTCTTTGATTGTTGTAGGCTTCGGCACAAAAATCCAATATCGTCAAGTTGCAAGTAATCATCAAGTGTTTTAGGTTCGAGAGGAACATGAGAAAGATCAAGAATCGTGCCATTCAGCGGTCTATACTTGAGTTTGCGTTTTTTGGTAGGCTTAGTCTCGGGCAAGTGTGCTCTTGATAGTTGTACATCATTCTCCTCACTCTTCCAAGAAACGCCTTCTAACAATAAATCCGACTCCTCTTTTTTCACGTACGGCCTACCCGTCGTAAGAATGGTCATCGTGTTCTATGTCTTGTATTTTTTTATCAGTTTCCAAATTTGATTTAATTAGCTCATTAGCCACAGTGGCTAAACCAAAAACTTTTGACAAATTTGCTTGTTATCAATGAAAAAAAGCTTAGTAAGAATAAATTTTAGAATTATAGAATTAAGTTCCTGACTACAAGGTCTCTAAATAACGGCCTTTCATAATGTCTGAATACCATTTCAACGGCCATTTCTATGAGCCGTCGGCTATTTATGATCTACAGAGAGTGTCCACTTTTTGGGAGAATTTGGTCTTGGATTTGACCAGTTCTGGCTCTGCGGAAGTCAATGGGCTTAAAAATTCCACAGGTTCATCATGCGGTTGCTATGACGGCGAAGGATACCAATTTTACTCGGACTTACAAGACCCATCGCCGTGTTTGGTAAGCGGTGTTTTTGGATCTTTGATTTCCATATTTTTCGTGGTCGGAGGCCTTATACAAGTGCAAAAGCTTAGGAAGGCCAAAAACGTGAATTCGAAAGTCGAGTGGTGGTTCTTACTGAAACTGGCACTCCTAGCTTTCCAATTGGTCTTTCAGCTAATCTTGACTGTCCTGGCTGCTAAAAGTTCCGTTTCGCCACCAACGGATGTGCTTGTTTTATCCTCGGGCTTGAATTTCGTCGCCCTCGCTGTTGCGTTCACTCTTAGCTATATTGAAAATTACAAGACATATGTTTCAGAAGCTGCGCTGATTGTTTATTGGCTATTCTATCTCTTTGTTGGGCTGCTAAGAGTTGTGAATCTCTCGTTGAGACACGATAAATCATCAAGCTTACCTATCACCGTTCTCAGCACGGCCAACAATATTATTTTACTTGTGATGGAGATCTCGTTTTCTCCGAAGGCTCCTGTTGACCCTACACGCACAGAAAATCTGTATGATTCTGCAAACATATTTGGTAAGGTGACGTTCACATGGCTCACCCCCTTGATGCAAAAAGGCTCCGTTAAATATTTGACACAATACGATTTGCCGGCATTGCCATCTTTCTTGAGAAGCGACCATCTTTCGGGTGTGCTGGAGTCTCAATGGAACAAGCAAGTTCACCACAAGAAACCAAGTTTGGCAATTGCTCTCGCAAGGTCTTTTGGAGGCCCCTTCCTTATTGCTGCTTTCTTCAAGGTCGTCCAGGACTGCTGTGCATTTGTGCAGCCCCAGCTTTTGAAACAACTTATCCGGTTTGTCAATGATTATCACGAGGATAACTCGATTCCAATGACGAAAGGATTCATGATTGTGGCATCGATGTTTGTGTTGTCGGTTTTGCAAACAGCCTCTCTTCACCAGTATTTCACCAGAGTGTTTGATACAGGTATCAAGGTGAAGTCCTCGCTCACTTCTTTGATTTACAAGAAATCTTTGGTCCTTTCCATCGAGGCAAAACAAAAGAAATCATCCGGTGACATCGTGAACTTAATGTCTGTCGACACTCAAAGATTGCAAGATCTGTGTCAAAACTTGAATATCATTTGGTCCGGCCCTTTCCAGATCATCTTGTGCTTGGTTTCTCTGTACAATCTTCTTGGAAATGCTATGTGGCTCGGCGTTTTGTTCCTTTGCATTTCTGTTCCTCTGAATACCTGGGTTTTTAGACAACAGAAGAACCTGCAGAAGACACAGATGAAGGTCAAGGACGAGAGAACAGGATTGATTTCCGAAATGCTCAACAACATCAAGTCGCTCAAGCTTTACGCTTGGGAGAACCCTTACAGAGAAAAACTGATGTACGTCAGAAACAACAAAGAGCTTTCTAATTTGAAGAAAATTGGAATCTTCCAGGCATGCAGTCAATTCATCTTTAATACTACCCCATACTTGGTCAGCACGTCTACTTTTGCTCTGTTCATCATCGCCTACAAGGGCACGCCTTTGAGCACAGACATCGTTTTTACTGCTCTGTCTTTGTTCAATCTGCTCGGATTCCCCTTGGCAGTTCTGCCTTGGACCATAGGAAATATTATCGAAGCCCAAGTCGCTGTTTCGAGAATTACGGGATTCCTTGCTAGTGATGAGCTTGATACCACGACCGTGACAAGATTGCCAGCACCTACTGAGCTTGGTCAAGATGTTGTCAACATCAACAACGCCAATTTCCTGTGGTCTAAGGACCCATACAAGGCTGCTTTGGAAAATATCAATTTCACTGCCAAGAAAGGCCAGCTCAATTGTATTATTGGTCGTGTTGGGTCCGGTAAATCTGCTATGCTGCAATCCCTTTTGGGCGACTTACACAAACCTACAGGATCTGTCATTGTTCGGGGGTCAGTTGCGTATGTGCCCCAAGTTGCGTGGATTATGAACGGTACAATTAAGGAGAATATTTTGTTTGGATGCAAATATGACCCCGAGTTCTACGACAAGACCATCAAGGCATGTGCACTAACGCACGATTTGAACGTGCTTCCGGACGGAGACGCGACTCAGGTTGGTGAAAAGGGTATCAGTCTTTCTGGAGGCCAAAAGGCTAGATTGTCTTTGGCTAGAGCCGTTTATGCCAGGGCTGATCTCTATTTGCTAGACGACATTCTCAGCGCTGTTGATGAACACGTTGGCAAACATCTGATTAACAACGTTTTGGGTCCAGATGGCCTTTTGAGTACCAAGTGTCGTATTTTGGCTACGAACAACTTGAACGTTTTAAAGTTCTCTGATAACATCACGCTGCTACAAAACGGAAAGATCACAGAGTGTGGACATTACGACGATATTGTCGCTGCTCAAAAATCCGAGCTTTATAACGTGATTAACGACGCTGGTGCCAAAAAGAAGGAAGAGGACGTCTCAGAAACTGTTGTTGACAAAGAAAGCTCCGACGATGCTCAGTCTGTTTCAAGTGAGTTGGATGAGGAGATCAAGAAACTGTCCGCGAAAGAGCTCGAAAAGGCTGAGCTAGAAGACTTCAGAGAAGTGCTTGCGCGTAAAGATACAACAGTGACAGGAAGAGAAGAGAAGCACGAACAAGGAAAAGTCAAGACTGCAATTTACCGTGCGTACGCTAAAGCTTGTGGAATGAAAAATGTTGTGTTTTTCCTAGTGACAGTGGTACTTTCCATGGGGGCCTCTGTGGTTGCAAACATCTGGCTGAAGCACTGGTCTGATATCAATACACAACTTGGCTACAATCCTACGCCGTGGAAATACTTGGGCATTTATTTCGGTCTGTGCGTTGCGAGTACCTTCTTCATTTTATGCCAGACGCTTGTCCAGTGGCTTGCTGTCTCCATTCAGGGCTCTAAATATCTGCATCAAATCATGCTTGATGGAGTGTTGAGGGCACCAATGCAGTTTTTCGAAACCACGCCGATTGGAAGAGTGTTAAACAGATTCTCCCCAGACATCTACAAGATCGACGAGCAGCTGGCTAGAGTGTTTGCGATGTTTTTCACGAATAGTATTAAGGTCACCTTCACCATGTTTGTCATCATCTATTCTACGTGGCAGTTTGTCTTTATGGTGGTTCCACTTGCAATTCTTTACCGATTCTATCAACTCTACTACCTGGCCACTTCCAGAGAATTGCGGAGGCTGGATTCTGTTTCTAAGTCCCCAATTTTCGCACACTTCCAAGAAACGCTAAGTGGCGTTGCAACGGTCAGGGCATACGACCAACTGGAAAGATTCATGTACCTAAATCAGCACAAAATGGACTTGAACATGAGCGCCTATCACCCCTCCGTGAGTGCGAACAGATGGCTTGCTGTTAGGTTGGAATTCCTAGGTTCTTTGATTATTTTGGGGGCATCCAGTTTGCTTGTTCTGACTTTAAAATCCGGCCGTGTTACCCCCGGTCTTGTTGGTTTATCCATTTCATACGCGTTGCAAACGACCCAGTCTTTGAACTGGATTGTCAGAATGACCGTGGAGATCGAGACAAACATTGTCTCTGTGGAAAGAGTTTTGGAATATGCTGCTCTTGAGCCTGAGGCGCCTGCTGTGATTGAAAACAGACGGCCATCTAGCAACTGGCCTTTCAAGGGAACAATCAACTTCAAGAACTACAGTACCAAATATAGACCAGAACTGGACCTGGTACTCAAAAACATCAATCTTGCTGTGAAGGAAAAGGAGAAAATTGGTATCGTTGGCCGTACCGGAGCAGGTAAATCCTCGCTGACGCTGGCGATTTTCCGTATTATCGAAGCGTTCGAAGGAAACATCGAAATTGACGAAATAAACACCAGTGACATTGGACTGTACGATTTGCGTTCCAAACTTTCCATCATTCCGCAGGATTCCCAGATTTTTGAAGGCTCTTTAAGAGCTAACATCGACCCAACAGAGCAATACTCGGACGACGAGATCTGGGAAGCTCTGGAGCTCGCACATCTCAAGGACCACGTCATGGTGATGTACGAGGAATCTGCCAACAAAGAGGAAATAAAGATGAATCCGCTGCTTGTGAAAATCAACGAGGGAGGTTCTAACTTGTCGGCTGGTCAAAGACAACTCATGTGTCTTGCCAGAGCACTCGTCAAGAAAGACTCGAAAGTACTTATATTGGATGAGGCCACTGCCAATGTCGACTATCAAACCGACGCCATTGTTCAGGAGACTATCCGGTCCGCTTTCAAGGAACGCACTATCTTGACGATAGCTCACCGGTTGAACACCATTATTGACAGTGACAGAATTATTGTCCTAGAAAAAGGTGAAGTGGCAGAGTTCGACACGCCGCAAAACCTGCTGAAGAAGAAAGAAAGTCTGTTTTACTCGTTGTGCAAAGAAGGTGGTCTAGTCGACTAGACGGCTCGAGTTTTTTATATAAAATGTGAAAGGTCTAAATACAGCTACTATTTTCGTCTTGATTGCGTCTTGATCAGGGCACCAGCAATACCCACTCCAATAGCAGTCAGCCCTCCAAGTACAGCAAAGCCGATCAGGCCATCCTTGGATATCTCACTTTCGATCTCCTTTTTGAGGTTCACGGCCTGTAGGTTATCTGGCTCGTGCAGAATAAGAGCGTCGATGTACCTTTTGCTTTCTTTCAGTTCTCCCACCTTGTAGCAGCCCGCTGCCAAATAGTAGAGGCACTCGCGGCGTCTGGCAGGCACGCTTTTGAACAGTTCCGTGAGAATGTTCACGCCTTCTTTGTTATCTTGTTTGCTGTTTGATTTGATGAGGGCCCATCCCAGATTGAACAGTGACTGTGCGGTAGGCTCAGGCTTTTGGTCTTCCACTTCGCGTTCTAGTACGGCCAGCTGCTCTTCGGGCAACGGCGTATTTAAATCTCCTAATGCTGGAAGATAGTTTAGCTTTTTCATCATGAATAAAATAGAAGATTTAATTAAATCTTCTTCAAATCTCTCCGCATGTCAAAAAAACCAGCGTCCCAGTTGACAAAATTAATGAGCGCCACAGTCCAATGTTCAGCCGAATCTGCTCAGTACGGCCAGTGTGTTCTTCGAAATTACGAAAACATCAACAAGGACGTTTGTTTGAAGGAATTTGAAATGTACAAGAACTGTGTTCAAAAGCACCTGGGACGGAAATGGTGAATGTTATCTATTTATTTCTTTATTTATTTAGCTGAACTCAACACAGCACTTTGAACTCCTTCTTGAGGTTCTTGAACCGTTTTTTACTTCTGCGCTGACCAAACAGACGTTTGTAAAGTTTGGCGAGTCGGCCAAACAGATACTTGTTGGCACCTTCCAGAATGAGGTAGTTGACACAGCCCGCCACCAACAAACTCATCTTGAGCCCCTCCGGCGTCCACGTGATGTCCATAAGATCTCCAAACCAGCTGGAATTGTCCAGATACATCAGCCCTGCGGATAAGAGAGTAGTACAGAGAACAGTGCTCATGAATGGATAATTCTTGGCAGCAGACTCTCGGTACGGTGGACCAACAGTCAGTAGCATCGCTATCATGATATATTGGAAGTTGGCAAACAGAAACAAAACAGTATTGTCGGAACATTGAACCTGGTCATCGTCTCCAGGAATTGGCGGAATGTACCAGTCGTTCTTGGCCTCCTTGAGAGACCGCCATATAGAAAACTGGAAGCTCAACAGAACACAAATGTTACCGAGCAGAGGAATTAAAATCTTAGGCGACATCAGATTTGCAGTCGGCCTTTTTGGACAGAGCTTATTGAACGGCCTGCTCCATGCCATAAACACAGCCAACGGGATGATCAGGAACATGTCGATGTACAAAAACTGGAAATCTCCAAGGTTAGTACCTTCCTTGTAAAGTATCGTAACTGTGATGAACTGGATTGCTGAGTAGAGTGACATAAATTGGAAGCAAGAAAAACTTGTGACCAGCGAAGCCCTTCCCTCCTTGACGACGTCGAGGACACATGATATTTCAAAAATTCTCGACGTGAACGGAGCAGCAACAGAGGCTTCGGCCTCACTCAAGGAGACACCGACGTCGGCAGCCTTGAGGGCTCCACAGTCGTTCGCGCCATCTCCACAGAAACCAACTGTGTAGTCAAGAGATTTCAAACGATCAACAAGCTCGTGTTTCTCGTCCGGAGACATCCTGGCAAAAACAGACCCTTTCATCAACATCTTTTCTATGAGCTGTTCCTGATCACTGAGCTCTGTCAAAATGTATTTGAAGACATCACCGGTCACAGCAATGCAATAATCGTCGGTGCGGTCGATATCAAGCGGGACCAGAGTGACAGGATCAAGTTGTGCTTCAGGACTATCCACTTCTGTCCATACAATGGGGATTGATTGATTCTCGTCGCATTCCTCAAACGAAGGAATATAAACTTTGCAGCCCGGTTCAACAAGACCACATTCCCTCGCAACAGAAACAGCAGTGAGCACATTATCTCCTGTACACATGACAGAGCGCAACTCCGCGTCTCTCAGGTGCTTCAAAGAGCTCTTGGTAGATCCCTTGAGCCGGTTCTCAAACACCAAGAACCCTATAAAGTCCAGTCCAGACTCGCACTCCTCACGAGGTAACTCATTCAGGAACTCGAGGTCCGTAGGATCAGCAGCATTAGGCATTCTCATAGACTTGGTAGCACACGCAATAACACGATACCCGTTGTGAGTGTACTCATGTAGCAGTTCGCGATAGTTGATAGGGATTGTTTCTGGCAAACAAAGGTCTTCGATCACTTCAGGTGCACCCTTGACAAAGACATTAAGAATACCGGGGTTGCTCAGGGACTGACAAACCGATGACATCCGTCTCAGCTGGGACACAAACTCGAATTCGCGTAGCTTGACAAAAAGCGCGTTATTCTGTAGCTTGTCGTTAGGACGGAAGAGCACCGGAGACACGTTAGTGCTAAATTTATGTCCCGTGACGTAATCATTGAGCACCTCGTCATCAGCCGGGTTCTCCACCATGTCCCAATTGGTGAACTCAAAAGTTTTGTAGTCGAGAGGGTCTCCCACAATCTCTTCCTCCACCTTTTTGAGCGAATGGCATGTGAGCATGGTCAAGAAAAGCTCGTAAGCTTGGGCATTGGCATTGTTCTCAAACAGTTGGTCCACATATGAATAGAGATCAGTGAAGTGTCTCTCCTTGCGGTCTCTTATAGGTTCTGAAATCCGGACGCCCATCAGATCCAGTCCCTCCTCGGTCAAGGTGCCTGTTTTGTCAAAACACATGACATCCAGCTTTCCACCCACATTGATCCTGGTGGGTGCTATACAGAACACACTTTTTTGTCGCAGTCTTGAAAGCGCAAAACTGGTGCCTATCGTTAAAGTGGCCGGCAGCGCTGGAGGCACGACAATTGTAATCAGATCAAGAGCACGAAGAGTGATGATCCGCCAGCCAAGTCCTAGCTTGATGAAGTTGATCGCAGAAACAACAAAGCCGATCAAAGCGATAACTGTCATCACTCCAATGTACTTGAACGAGTCTTGGTAGAATTTGAAACCGCTCGGTTTTGGGAAAAGCATAGAACGCACTAGTGAGCCTTTAGTGGTATTGAAGCCTGTTCTAACAACCAACGCCATTGCTGGCTCATCTCCATTGCTGGCGTACCTGCATCTGATGATTTTTGTGCCTGAGTATAAAAACGATTTTGCCAGCTGAGGAGAAAACTTGGTGCTTGCAAACTCGCTCCTGAGTTCTGATGCGGTTTCTGGCGAGATTGGCAGTTTTGAAACCGGGACGGATTCACCGGTCAGCATCGACTCGTTGACAATGCAGTCGCCTGATATTAGGATAGCGTCACAGGGGAAGAAGTTGAGAGATGCATCAGACACTTCGTAGACGTCTCCAGGCACAAGTTCCCGAGAACTAATCTCTTTCCAGAACCCACTTCTCCAAACCCTCACGTCGCATTCAAACCTGGAAATAGCCCGCATACGCGTGATGGTTGTCTTGGTCTCTATCAGCGACTCGGCGATCGAAAACACAGAAATCACAAATATACAGAACGCATAGTAGTAGTAGTTGTCGGCAAGCCACAGCATAATCGAGAATGCTTGGAACACATAGAATGGGTGTAATATCTCGTCCGTCAGCAACTGTATCACGGACTTATCTTTGATGTCAATCAGATTGTCGCCGAAAATTAAAGAGCGACTTTGGTACAAGTCCTCAGACAATCCGGTCTTGCTTTCTGGAAAATGACACCATTTGGGATCGATCCAATTGCTTGCTAGCTTGTAAATGTCCTCCAGCGGATCATAGAAGAATTTCATGTAGCGGTACTCGAAGGAAATTAAAATGGGCACCACAGGGTCGGTGTTGTCGAGGTCATAGTCATCCTTGTCATCGACGCTGGACTTTGTCAAGAAGGATGAGAGCGAGCGATTGTACCAATGTCTTTTCACATGCACGATGTCGAGAACTCCAAACTCGTCCTCTACCACCACCCATTGGGCCTTTCCTAGCGGGGTCTCGTTTCCCATCATACGAATGCGGTACCTGGGGAACCAACGAAGGGCCAGATAGCCCAGCCCCAGGGTGAGAATGATAAATAGATAATAAGCGGCAAGCTTGAGGTACGAATTGGAATAGCCGGCAATTCCTATGACCAGATCCTCCTCTGCCAAATAGAAGCGCTGGCTTGTATTTTTCGCAGGGAATCTAGAGCCAAAAAGCTTATCGTGGTGCTTCACATCCGCCCTTATTGCGGACTTGGAATCCCATTCGTCGTGCTCCGAGGACAAATCTCCATCCTCGCCAGGATAGTCTTCGCGAAACAGCTCTTCTTCACTTGTGTGCATCGAGCCGTAGCTAGTCACTGGGATAGAAGCAAGCTCAGTGCCACTATGAACTGAGGCAGCCGAGTACTGGATCGACATGCTTCTGTGGTGCAGCTCGTCGTCGTACGTGTTCCAATTGGTGTCGTAGTCCACAGGCATGCCTTCAGGATTTTGTAGCTGCGAAGAAGCCCCTTTAGCCTCCTCTATCTGCTGCGTAGTGAAGAACTTAAATTTGGCTCGCTCCTGGAACTCAACCGTGCTGACGTTTGAGTCGACATGATGCAATGCCAAGTCATCCGGATCGCCGAGATCGTCGTGCACAGAGACGCTGGAGATTGCAGGTGAGGGAAAAGGTTGCGGGAGATTGTGATGGAACGAAGAGATAGATGAAGGAATCACGTGCGACGCCGCTCCTGAGAACATTTCCGTTTCGTTCTCGTCCACATGGTACTGGCGGGACGCAAGCGACACAGAATCGCGATTTCGTGAAGCCTCGCGTCGCCTGGTCGACAGAGATGAAAACGAGTCTTTGTGAGAGGGCATAAAGATTTTTAGGCCTAGCGACAAAATAGATATGGAAATAAAAAGCGGTTTTGTGCTTATGTCAGCACACAAAAACGTCCGAGACTGGCTACAATATGGTCCTGTTTATGATTAGCGTACATGCGTAGAGATCATTTCTTAAGGAAAGATGGCTTGGGAAGAGAGAGGGTGGATGGCGCACTGTGGAAAGAGGAGCCTGCGTAGACCGGGGTGGAGGAGGAGAGAGAGGACATGGACGCAGATGACTGGGATTGAGGGGATTTTCTCAGGTAGGAGTCGGCACTGGAAGGCAGGGTGGCTGAGCCTGAGTTTCTATTGGCTGTGTGCGAGTGCTGTTTGTGGTTGTCGCGGGATTTCTTTTTCGTACGGCCGCCAAAATCAGGCTTTTGGCCGTCCGGCAGCGATTGCGATGAGTCCAAGAGCAGGTTCTTGAGGTTGTCTGTTGTGGACTCGACGGGGTTCTTTGGGTTCTGTCTCTTTGACGATTTGTCTGCATGTGGGCGTTTTTGGTTAGATTGTTGTTTTGACTTGTTTCTATCACTGTGGCCGAAGTCCACAGCTGTTCCATCCGGAAGCACTCCTCTAGGGGGGATAATAGCGTCTGCGTGTTTCTTGCGTGAATTTTTCTTGGGCTTTGCGAGGCCTGGGCCTCCCAGGTCTATATTTTGAGCCTGTACCATCATAATTGTTGTTCGGTTATGAGTCAAGTAAATTAATTTATTTTGCTAATTACACTATTTTAGAGACAGAATAATTTTGGAAGCCTTCCTGAAACAGCTCAGAACAAATCTGCCAGGTCCTCGTCATTTTCGTCGTTTTCGTCGTTTTCGTCGTTTTCGTCGCCCGCGCCTTCTTGGTCTTCTTGGTCTTCTTGGTCGTCCTCATCCTCGGCCTGTGCTTCCTCGTTTTTACTTTCTTCTTCTCGTATCTGCATGCGCTTGATCTCAAGTTCCTGCTTGAGTCGCCCAATAACGTCGTTGATACGGTTGCGCATAATCGGATTGTTGGCTTTCGCAAGGTCTCTCGCTTTCTGTTCGATTGTGCCTTCCAGCTCGCCAATCTCCTCACGCAGAATGGCATTGTGTTGCTGTGTCTCGTTCATTTCTTCGCCTGCAGGACGTGTATGTTCGTCCTCGTCGTCCTCGTCGTCCTCGTCTTCCTCCTCCTCAGACGACTCACGCTCGTCGTCGCCTGAAGCACCCTCAATAATCTCTTCCTCCTCTTCGTCACGCTGTGGCTCCTCAAACGCAGCATCCAGCTCCAAGTCGAGCTCGTCATCGTCATCGTCTTGCTCCATCAACCTGTCGAGCTCGTCGTCTGGCTTGGTCTCTAGGTCCTTGTGCTTCTTCTTTCTGAAAACATTAGGTTCTGGAGTAGAATAACTGCTGGCCTCCTCCGAAGGATCGATAAACGTATATGTGCTGGACTCTGCTTCGTCATCCAGATTCAAAAGCTCTTGGACTTTATCTTCGACGCTCTGCATCACTTTCTGCTGATAGCGTCTCTTGAAACGTTGTTTTGCATTCTCCATTGGCGGAGTTAGTCCGTCTGGATACGACTCTCCGTGCTCCATGTCCACGTCTATGTCCTTGATGTCTTTCTCTGACTCCAGACGTCTTACAATCAGCAGCATCTGACACACGTCGATTGTCTTGAATATATTCTTCTTGTCCACTGACTTGTGGACTTCTATCACAGAAGGCAGCTCCACAAGTTTGCCTCCGTACATCATGCCATTAATACGCAAAATTGCCCGTCTTTTGTCTTTCCATTTGATAGTGATCCCGCTCATGTCCCCGTCTTCAACGCATCTGCGTAGGTAATCAAGCGACTCGTCGGGAACCATTCTCAGTATGACACCTTCTTCGATTAACGGGTCGTCTTCCCTGTCGGGGTCCTCAGAATCGTAACCATCACCTGGCATCCGTGTAGGTTTGACTCTGATTGTCGGCACTTTCTTCGACGTGCTCAGTTTGAGCGTCGGTAGCGCGTCGTCCGGCTTGGATGGAGATTTCAGCTTCAACTTAGGCTTCTCCTCATTGTTGCTTAGTTTAATTTTCAGCTTAGGCATGTTTTGGAAGCGGTAGGAAAACAAAAAAAAATAAAATTATTAATTCAGTTCGCATCATGTCTCGCCCGGTAACCAGAGCCACTTTTGTGAATTCTGTGGAAACATTCCAAAAGGCATATTCGCATCCGCATTTCAACAAGATGGCTGCCAAGATCTCGCTGCCGAAGGAGGTGAACCGCGAGATATTTGAAAAGCTGGATCTGAAAAATCAGTACAAGAACCCTTCTAAGAGGCTTCACATGGTAGACTATCATACGACGTTCAACAGTTTCGTTTTTGACCTGCATCAATACCTCAAGCCCCGGTTCCATCTGCTGATGCCCAGCAGCACCACAACGTACAAGTTCTGGAAAAATCTCCAAATCAATGACCCTCTATGCAAAAACTTCTACCTGTTCGACGGCGATCCACGAAGTGTCAGACATTGGGACGCGGAGGGTCTTATCAACAACGGTACCATGGAGTTGGATAAAGAGCCGGCCGAAAACGTCAACCAGACGTTGCTCCTCACGGGATCCTATATCACTGCTACCGACAAATTTAAAGTCAGAAGCATGCTTTATTTCAACCAGATGCAGCTCGCATGGTACAAGTACAAGAAAGTGAAATCTCTGTTTTGGCTACAGCCGGCCGATGCTCTCAAATACCTCGGTTTGATGGGTACCAGATTTAGACAAACGAATTCTGTGGTTGCTACCACATTCAACGACGTGAACGTCATCGCGTACAGTAACTTCCAAAAGTCGAAAAGCGTGGCGAAATGCATGGAACATTATCCCGACGCAGTAAAGCTGCCAAAAGTGGCGAACCAGGAGGACCTCATGCTGGTGGAGTTCCAATCCAACCACGAGCGCCACCCTGTGAAGTACATGACTGAGTTCACCTTGGTCCTACACAAGCTGTTCATGCTTCCCAGCTACACTGTGGCGAAAAACCTGCATTTTCTGGGTCCAGGCGCAGACGAGTATTTCAGAGAGGTGCTTCCAGAGTCCATTCTCCAGTGCAAGATCTGCGACCTGCCTATCGACGACATAATCCAGCTGTCCGATGCGTATTACCGTTGGCCATTCAAACCAATCACAGAGCTGGAATTGTATCTGGAAGGAGACAAACAATAATCTCTCTGCCCCTTAATAACTAACTGTATATAAGATACTTTACGGCTGTGCAATATAAAATTTTCAACGGTTCTGCATCGGTTGCTAGACTTAATGTGGAATGTCAAACAATGACGAGCTATCCGACCCAAGACGACACCACGTGATTGTCGACCCAAGCTGCCTGGTTTATGGGGGTGTCTCCCGGCTCCAAAAGTGGATATCTCAGTACCAGCTCACGGTGTTCATTCCGAGCTACACCTTGAAAGAACTTGATTTTCTGAAGCGGTCAATCAACCCTGTAGTGGCCAGAAACGCTCGAGAGAGTATTCGCTTGATTGACGCTGCGTTTTCGGAGAGCACGGAAACCAAAAGCGACAGACATGTCGAGTTTTTACTGGAATCGCCCGAGGAAGCAGGTCCGGATTGGAAAAAGACGTCAACATACAGACAACGCACGCCGCTAGTTAGCGAGTTACCGCTCTTCACGAACAGCCACGGTCTCTACCGCGAGCCAAGAATTACAAAAGGGGCCCTTGGGACGCCTGCATACCAACAGAACAACAGGAGTCTAGACCCGCACGAAAAAGCCCGGGTTCCTCCCAGATTGAAGTATCTGATCCGGTCGTGCGTCCAGAAACAGTACGTTGAGAATAAGCGGCGCAAACTCAAGTCCAAAATCGACTGGATCGTCATGTGCGAAGATCCAGTCACAACTACATGGCTGCGGTGTTTCGGCTTCAGAGTCCTGAGCGTCAATCAACTGCAAGCCTACTTAGACGAGCCGGGAACCGTGTCGGAGCCACAAGCCAACAACCAGGCACCCGGCACCGTGAGGAAACAGGAATACAATAAAATCACGTTTGCTCCCAGAGGAACTGGTAAATTGTGGAAACCATAGGTCTATCATGTTAGTCAATCGCAAAGAAGCAGCTTCAGATAGGTGTCAAGGGTTATATTCATTGAGCCGGAAGCTCTAACATTAGAGATGCCAGAAAGAAAAGTAATATAACAAGTATTCATCATATGCTGCTTTTAAGGAGTACTTACACTCAGTTAAAAGATGAAGTTTTTTCTGGCTATTGAAAACTTTTTATGCTATCCGGTGTACAGATGTTCTCGTTCGTACTTGCGGATCAGAATGACCGCCAGCACGTATGCCTCCAGATTGAGGTTGGGCGAGTTTCTGTGGATCTGCCGCAGAAGGTGGTCTGGACAGGAGATTTGGTTGTATCTGAGAGACTTGGCGAACTCCGATGGCTCCAGATAGCACGACTTGTCGGCGTCGTGGTACTTGAAAGAGTCGTAGCATCCCTTGAGGAATCTGCACAACCGGATGAAATCTCGGAACTCCAAGTCCGAGGTAGCTGAGACGAATGTGTTGCACAGGCGTCTGGCGCTATCGGTGCTGAAATAGGATCCTTCTGGATTAATTAATAACTGTCGTAAGTCGTCGTAATCTATGGCGTCTTTGCCAAAACACGAGAATGTGTCGTAAAGCTGCTGGTTGTGGACTGAAATGGAATCTGGTGATATGCGAGAGAGCTGGCTCAAAACGTTGGGCATCGGCGCGTCGGTGATTGGGTCGTCAAGGTCTATCTGTGGCAGACGTGGCTGTAGGTCCAGCCGGTCGAGCGACGGCGAGGAGTAGATATCTGACTCCTCGGAGGACGTGCTTGGCACCTTTGCCGGCAGCGGAGGCCGCTGGGACCGAGAATGGTGCGACGATACTCTGTTTTCCTGGGACCCACGGTGGAAGGACGAACGAGGACTTAGATAGGGATGGGGAATTTGCTGTGGCTGGGGAGCAACGACCTGGCCTGTTTGCATTGGGGGCGACACATAGTAGTAATTGTTGATGATGGTAGGCTTCTGGGCCGCGGGAGGAGGAGGCACTGGCCTTGGACGGGGTTGAGGCGGGACCGTAGGCGGTGTTTTGGTCGGCGTGGCAGGCCGACCTGTGGACGGCTGGGGCTTGAGGGAGTTGGGATTCGGAAACTGCGGTTAGTCCTGGGTGAAGCGGTACTTACTGGCTGGTAATTGCTACCCTGCAGGGACAAATCCACTGCTTTGTTCTTCTTTCGACCAAAAACCATGGGGGCTTAAGTGCTGATGTAAGCAGAAAATTTTATTTGTGGCCGCACCAGAGTCGGAGCAGTCTGGTGCTACTACAATTTGCAAGAAAAGACAATCCAGGCCATCGTGCACTACAAACAGACAGCAAACCACTATCGACAGAGGTGCGCTGGTATAAGTTATTCTAATTTCCATTCTTCTCGGCTCTTGCCCGTATATTCATTACACCTAATCTCTGAATCTTCTTCTGTATCCCTCACCATCGTCTCTTCTTGGACCACGTCTGATTGGCTGTCTCTCCTGGATTGGCTCAGCAACCAAGGTGTTTGGAACAATGGTCTCTGGCAAAGCAAGGTACTCTCTCAAGTAGTTGATACCCTCGTCAGTCAAAGTGTAGTAGTAGTATTGCCACGAGAATTGAGTCTTGACGTATCCCTTGGAGGTCAAGGATTGCATGGCCTTAATGACGTACAAGTTCTTGGTGTCGATGTCATCGTGTTGGATTTCAAAGTCTTTCTTAGCGACCAAGACGCCCTCTATTATGGTTAGAAACTCGACTCTGAAGGCCTGTAGCCTGTTGTCTACTTACCCTTGAAGAGGTATTGGTGGATCTTCTTTCTGTCTTCCTTTGGAATTAACATGCTGTATTGATGAAGGTGAGTTTAATTTTTCACTAATATTTTGTTACCAGTGGTGACCCGTTTTTTGGCAGAGGGAAAAGTTTTGTCGGTGTGCGTGTGTCTGCCCTATTTCATGTCACGTGCTCAATTATATTTGTTTCTCAACCAACCCTCCATATGCCTATCAGACTCCCCGTCGACGACGCTTCGCACGCCACCGCTGGGCCTCTTCGCGCACCCGCAGCCATCCAGAAACTGCTCTCTGCCCGAGTACACAATGTGCCGCTCGTAAACCTGCTCATCCTGGCCGTGTTTGCGTATCTCTTGGCTAAGCTCACCTCCCGGTACCACCAGCTATACACAAAGTCCTCGCTCGTCGCCACAATGACCACCAACATTGTTCTCTATGGCATTGCAGATACGCTGGCCCAGACGATCTCTGCTTTTTGCCAGCACGTTTCACCACAAGAGAATAATCTCACGTATAATATCGCCACCTATTTGGACACGCTTGTCCCGCGGCGGCCAGAGGATTACTTTGTTGATTACGGTGATGACGGCGAGGTCTCAGTACACCAGACGTCTGACCTGGACGATCGTGCGCCTGCATCGTTCCAGCCCCGTCGATTTGCGGGCTTCATGCTCTGGGGCTTCCTTATGTCTTTTGTGCAGGTAGTTTGGTACTCGTTTCTAAACTCCATGTACAAGGACGTCCCCACAGTGGTGAGTGTTCTGGAGCGTGTCCTGACTGACCAGTTGTGCTTTTCTCCCGTGTCTCTGGTGTGCTTCTTCACGTACGGAACTCTGGTGATAGAACAGGGCGGTGTAGATGATGTGAAGGACAAGCTGTACAGGATTTACCTGTCGACGCTGGCGTGCAACTTTTGCCTGTGGTTCCCGGTGCAATTCGTCAACTTTCTGGTGATGCCCAAGCGGTTTCAGGTGCCGTTCAGCAGCGGAGTCGGCGTTTTATGGAACTGCTTTTTGTCCCTGAGAAATGCCACCAGCTGAGCGGAAGAAAAAAACAAATATGCCGCAGCGCCGCACGCCCAAATTTGCTGCCAGCTCCCGCGCGGTAGACGCTGGTTAATTATTGGGGCTGGCGCGATCAAGTTGACATCTTTCTCATTCCAAATAATGGCTGCCCAAGTCGAGAACCTGACCGAACAACGCGTGATCAGCTCGATCGACCTGTTTTCTGCGCCCAGCGCCCCATTGACGGGTGAGAATATCGACATCGACATGGCTGCCACCAACGGCAACCTCAGCGGCCCGCTCGAGGCCCCTAACGCGCCTAGCACCTCCAGTACCAGCACTCTCATGAAAGACGAGGAGTACCCTACCCATTACAACATGGAGTCTGCGATCGCCAACATGTATCCCGGCGACGTGGGACTGGCCTGTTTGCCTGTTTTGAAGCGTCTACATGCCCTCAAGAAGGGCGCCCATTTCACCATTATGGTTGTGGGTGAGTCGGGCGTGGGAAAGACGTCGTTCATCAACACTCTGTTCGACACCGTTGTGTGCGAGCCCACCACGCGCCAGGGCGGCAGTCCGGACAAGACCACCGAGATCGTGTCGCACAAGATGGAGCTTGTGGAGGACAACTTTCTCCTGCGTCTCAACGTGATCGACACTCCTGGATTCGGCGACTATATCGACAACCGGTACTGCTGGTATCCGATCGTCAGGTACATCGACGAGCAGTACAGACGCGCCGTCTACCAGGAAAACCAGCCGGACCGGACCAGGACGTCCCACTCTGAGATCCACGTGTGTCTGTACTTTGTTGTTCCGTCTGCGACGGGACTGAGCCAGATCGACATCGAGGCCATGAAAAACCTGTCCACGAGAGTGAACCTGGTGCCGGTTATTTCCAAGGCGGACGCGTACACCACGGACGAGATCAGCGCGTTCAAGCAGAGAGTCAAGAAGAGCTTGAAGGAGCACGAGATCTCGATCTGCGAGCTGTTCGACAAAACAGGCGGCGCCAACCTGATCAGCGAGATGCCGTTCTGCGTGCTGAACTCGCAGGGCACGTTTGTGGACGGTGCCGGGCGGCGTGTTCGCGGCCGCCAGTACAAGTGGGGGCTGGCGGAGGTGGACAACCCGGCACACTGCGACTTCAGCAAGCTGAGAGAGTTCCTGATGGGCACCAACATGGCGGACCTGATCTCGTCGACAGAGAACTACTACGAGAACTACCGTCGCGACTTCATGCGGTACCGGCTGGGCAAGGCGATGGAGATGACCATCAGCCACGAGGAGCTGGCTGCGCTGAACGTGGAGAACCAGGACGGCGAGACGGTTGTGCCGGACAACAAGGGCAGCTGGAAGACCGTGCAGAAAGAGGACGGCCACACGCACCCCAACATCCAGCAGGTGATCGAGTCCAAGGAGAGCGTGGGCGTGCTCAAGATGCTCAACACGCTGAATCTGCGCGAGACCGAGCGCGAGCTCGTCGAGATGAACCCGGCCTATCTGGACAGCGAGAAGACCATGAAGAAGCGGTTCACCGAGATTGTCCAGACCCAGAACCAGAAGTTCAAAGACTGGAAGCGGGCGCTGTTCGAGAGACAGGACAAGTTCAACAAGGACATCGAGCAGATCCACAAGAGGCTCGTTGCGCTGCAGGACGACATCAAGGCGTTCGACTAGAGATGGGCGTAGAGAAATACAGTTCGTTAGTGTGTCCTTTTCCTATTCCATTCGTACTCCGTATACACCGTAGTTACTGCTCGGGCTGCGGCTCTGCTGGCGGCGGACTGCTCACCACGCGGTAGCCCTCGTCCACGAGGTCGCGCACCGTGTCCATCGAGGCGATCATCACGATGAGCCGGCCCTCCCCGCGCCTGGACTTGTTAGTCTGGTACACCTGGTTCAGATGGTCCGCGACCTGGCTGGGCAGCTGTCTGCCGCGCAGAACGCCCTGTGCCACGCGGGGCCGTGTCTGGTCGACCGCGTGGCTGAGCAGCCGGACGCTGTGCGACAGCTCGCTAGAGTACTCCTCGGACGTGTCCTGGACGCCCACCGCGCGGGCCAGCCGCTTGTTGAGCGGCCGGAACACGGGGTCCAGCTGCGACCGCAGCAGCGCACGGCCGTGCGTGTCGTAGACGGGGGCGTACGCCTTGCGGATGTCGCTGGCCGTCCTTCTGGCCGGCTCCAGCACGCGCTGGTTCATTGCAACCGACAAGGCGTGCATGTTTCTGTCGACAAACAACGACGCATCCACGACGGGCTGGGTCAGAGAGTCTCTGATGTCGCGCATGCGCAGCGTCTTGACCTCGGGAACGGTTTGCTCGACGTCCTCAAGCCAGTTGTCGAAGTACGAATCAATGGCCTCTGTGTAGTCTTTGAACGCTGGGGAATACGCCAGGGCGAACAAACGGGGCCGCAGCACATGGGGCACGGGGAAGTGGCCTCCGATGCGGATCCACGAGGCGGCGATCGGATACGTCTGGACGCGCGCGTAGGTCTTTGTTGTTTGCGGGACGGCTGGTTGACTCATGGCAGGAATGAAAGATGGTAGCAGCGTTTCGCGGGAAATAGGCGGTGTGGCGCGGGTGGCGGTGCGATAGCGACCAGTTTTTTTAACGGTGCGGTTTCCCGATGCGGAAAATGATAAATACTCCTGGAGCTGGAGTTTATGTGCTAAATATTTCCTCTGCTCACTCGCTAGTCCAGCGTCGCCATCTTTGCTTCCCTATGCTGCAGTCCATTTTTTCCAACCCGTTCGAGACCAGCGTTCCCGCGCATAGCAGTCCGATCTCGAGCCCGCCGGGCTCGCCCGAGAAGAAGCCGTCGCTGCTGGACGACTTTGTGTCGGGCAACACCACGTTGGGCGACATCATCGAGCTGCCCAAGCCGGCCGCGTCGCCCGCAGACGCGCTGTTCGACTTCGACAGCTACCTGCGGTCGGTCGACCTCGGCGCCGCAACAGACCTCGACTACTCCAGCGTCGAGAAAACAACCGTCAGCGACATCGACGGCATGATCAGCAACCTGTCCATCGACGAGATCGACGCCCAGGTGCGGTCCGCGCCAGACCTCCGCGACCACGACGACATCGGCGACTTGGACTTCGGGGCCGAGCTCAGCAAGTTTCTGCGCGCCAACGACCCGCAGTTCGTCATGGACATCCACCACGACGACTTCCAGCTCGAGTTCGACGAGACAGACCCCGCCAGCTCGCCGCAGAACAGGCAAAACTCGCCGCTTCGTATTTGCTCGCCAACCAGACAACAGATCCACAAACCCATCATCAAGCCGTGTCGCAACCTCCTCAATCTCATCGTCGAGAGCTCCGACGGTAGCATAGAGGATGCTACCAAGTATGCCACCGAGATCAACTCGCAGAACTGTCTGGGCATCCCGATCCCGGAGAAAACCACCGAGCTGGTCACCATCCCCACGGCAGGCCCCGCCGTGGACGGCGTGCGCAAGGCCGCCATCGTGCGCGCCATCCTCGCCAGAACCACCGCGCTCAGACGACCGGAAAGACCCGCCAAGAAGGTCGGCTTCTACACCGAGTCGGAAAGACACACTTTTCTGCAGTCAAAGCACAGCCACAAACGCGCCACAAAACAAAGCTCGCTCAGCCACCAGCGCACGCTCGACAAACTCAAGGAGGAGCTACAGGAAAACCAGGAAAACGTGTGTCCTGCGCCGCGCAAGGCCGACCCCGCGCCGTTCTCCTACTCGGACCGAAACCGCAAGCGCGTCTCGTGGGCAAATTCGCTGGAGTGGTGACATGTTCAGGCTTTGTCTGGATTATGGATCGGGGTGTAAGGTGTAGTCGGAGCAGCCTCTGGCCGGTCCAGACGATGCACATCGAAGAATTTCGTCAGGCAGCTGCCGCCAGACCACGCGAAGTCGTCGTCCGCAAAGCATATGCACTCGTTCTGCTCCAGGACCCGACTGGGGCCGTCACACTGGAGGTTCGGGGCGTGATAATACCCGGTGCCCGCAAAGTAGTGCAGCTTTGTGTACGGCAGCAGCATCGACACGGCGATGGTGTGCAGCGGCGCGTCCCCCCACCGTTCATAGAATATCCCGCCCCGGCGGTCCATATAGTCGAAGAAATGAGTATAAGCTTCGCTGCGGAAGAAGTCGAGGTCGCCGATCTCGAAGTTCGACCAGAAATGGCACATGTTGAAGCTCTCGCCGTCGTCGTCGGTCAGAAACGCCATGTTGTTGTCGCCAGCCACGCGCTCCGGGAACTGCGCCATGTAGTCGCGTGTGGCGTTCCACAACGTGGCCACCGTGGTGTGTAGCTCCAGCGGCGTCAGGGTAAACCCGTACACCTTGTCGTGTGCGCGCATGACGGCAAACGGGTCGTGTGCGATGTTGCACCGGAACTCGATGTCCGGCTCGACCCGCCAGTAGTACCTGAACGGCTTGAGCGCGTCCAGCTTGTAGAAGAGCCCGGAGAAGAACCGGCACATAAACCGGTACGACTCGTTGTCGCCGTACTTGACGCCCTTGCGACGCATCTGGCGACGCACCTCGGCGGCTTTCGACGGGTCGATCCACTCGGGATACTGCCAGTATTCCTGCGGGATCAGGCTGAACTCGACCGTGCCAGAGCACATCTGCGACACGGCCATCTTGAAGTCGTCGCTGAACGGCTCGTTGTTGGCAAAAATCCAGTGGTAGTGGTATCTGTGGTTGAACCGTTGCTCGACGCTCTTGATGCTCTGTAGCATTCCTGCAAGCTCAGAGTTTCGCACCAGGCTGAAAAAGGTGGCATTTTCGCGAGTCGCAGGCAAACGGTCTCCGGTCGACGCGTACCGGTCCACCAGTCGGCCCTGGAACACGTACGTGAGGGCCAGAATTATGCTGAGCACGGCAAGATACCTGGTAAATCGGGCCATCACACACACATATACTCAAATACTTGATTTATTTTATTTATTCAAATTTAGTGCTTCACACAATTCTCGGCTGTGCAGTTCACAGCAGCGTCCACAATACAGCCAATCTGGCCGTTTGGAGCTGGCGCAGCAGAGCCATACGAGCGATGCTCGTGGCTCAGTAGGCCGTCAGTCTCCGAGTTGGTTGGGTTGTGCAAGTCTGCCTCGGACGAGAACCTCTTAGGCAGCTTGTTATTCTTGGCATAGTATTCCGAGAACTCTGGCTGGATAGTGGCGCTGTGGATACCGTAGGCATGCAGACACTGCTTGATGGTGGCGGCCACGTTGAGGAACTCCTCTGGCGAGACGCTGAGGTCAACGTGCAGAGAGCAAATGAGCAGTCTTTCGGTGAGATTCCAGATGTGGAAATCGTGCACAGAGATCACTCCGTTGACCTTGAGGATGTCCTCCTTGACCAGTTCGGAGTCGATGGAGGACGGGGTTCCCTGCAGCAGGATTCTGGACGACGACTTGCACAACGGCAACGCAGAAGAGAAGATAATGCACGTGATGACCAGCGAGATCAGCGGGTCGGAGTAGAATCTCCAGGAGAAGTCTGTCAGCCAGATGAACAGGGCGGTGGCCATGACGCCTACGTTTCCAAGAGCGTCTCCCAGAACGTGCAGGAACACGCCCTGCATGTTGAGCGACTTAGACGCCTTGCCGGAGCCCCTGTTGGTCACATGGTTGTGTGTCTTGTGGCTCTCTGGGTTGTCGTAGTCCCAGTTGTTGACGACGACCTGTGGAAGCATGTGCTCGATGTCTGAGTCGTCCAATTGCTCCTCGTCGTGATGCGAGTGCGAGTGTCCGCCGCCGCCACCGTGGGAGTGTCCGTGCTCGTGGAACAGGAAGAGTCCAACAATGTTGGAGATCAGGCCGCAGGTGCCGACGATCAGAATCAGTTTCGGGTTGGTGATGTCCTGTGGGGACACAAATCTCTGGATCGCCTCAATGAAAATAGTGAAGCAAAGAGCCAATAGGAACACAGCATTGATCAAGGCACCCAAAATTTCTGCACGCTGCCAGCCGTAGGTGAACTTGGCATCGGCCTCCTTGGTCTTGGCAACATTGACCGCCCATAGCGCCACCAGCAGAGAGATGATGTCATTCAACATGTGGAAGGAGTCTGCAATCAACGCCAGAGAGTTAACGGCGTACCCGACGATGATCTCCAGCAGGAAGAAGACCGTGTCTATTCCCAGCAGGGTGAGAATCTTGATTTCTTTCTTGGTGAACATGGCTGGAAGAAAGAAAAAGTGAGTTTCTTTCGTTGTTATTAGCCTAAAAGAATGGGTTTTTAAAAAAAAGCGAAAAAAAAAAAAAAAAAACAAACATGGTTATTCATCGCTATAATAATATCTATTGTCCGCGGAAACGCAACTCGTATTTTATTTAACTTTTAAAAACCCACCCTAACTAAATCTCTATCTATATACAAAAAAAAAAAATTCACAAGTCAAAAACTTCCACGGTGACATCGCTGTAGTCGGTCGCAGTCAGAACACACCAGGCGGCGCCGTCGCTCACGTCGTTGGCGCCACTCACCTTGTTGAGACCGTGCTCCTGCGGATTGATCTCACACGTGTTGCCGTTGCACTTGTCCTTGTTGTTGCACGAGAGACGCACTCCGAACGATGGCTTGTCGTTCTTGAACGGAGATGAGTCCTCGAAGTACACAGGGTTCCATCCGATCTTGGCAAACGTGCTTCCGTTGTCGTCCATGTTGAAGCCGGCAACGTATGGCGACCAGTTGCCGTACGGGTTGCTGGTCGAGCCCCACTGACAGCCCTGCTCCGTGGACACACCCGGAGGATTGATGTAGAAGTGCGACGCAGTGCTGGCCCAGTAGTCGGTGCCCGGAACGGCCAGCGTCTGCGACGACGACGAGTCCACGTTGGTAGGAATCAGCATCTCTTCGTTTCCTGGGAGAACCGTCTGGCAGAAAGCCACGTTCTTGGATGCCGAGTTCTTAACCGACGCAGTGCCCTTGCCGTCCACACAGTAGTCGTGGTCAGAAATAGGCTTCTCCAGCTCTCCATTGTCGTTGCAGTACAGTCCACCGTCCTGCGATCCCGGATAGCTGTAGGACGTGACCTTAGGATTCCACTGAGCCATCAGCTTGCCTGGCGGACATGCGTAGGGACAGTAGTTGCCCGGCTGGCACGACTTGTCCTGAGCCCAGCCGTCGCCGTTGACGTTGGAAATTTGGACAAGACCCTTGTCGGTTGGGAAGGAGCACTTTCCGGCTCTCTTCTCGTGGGCGTGGTGCACATGCTCGACGGGAGCAGACGTTGCGAGCACAGCCAGGGTGAAAAAGATTGACAAATTAGCAAACATAATGAATGAATGTGGTCAATAGGGTATCAAAAGAGTGAATGATTTGATCCACATGAATGGAGCTTGCCAGTTTATATAGACGGGGGAGCGTCGTTTTTTTTTTCGCAGAGACAAGGGCGCATGAAAAGAAAAAACCAATAACGGTTCCTAATTAGGCAAAGTGATTAGGATCTTAGATCGAGGAAAAATGCAAGCGAAGGACCGGCGGGGAGCTCGCAGCTGCGATCCGACGGTCCAGCGCGTTCGCCCGCGGACGGCCGCAGCGCTGGACGGCAGCTGACCGGCGTCTCTGTTGGCGCTGAGTGCCGGCTCGAGCAGCCCACACTCCGTCTGGAGCGTCTGAGGCTCGGCCAGAGCTGCAAATTGCTTTTTGCCGGAAAAATTTGCTGCGTACGTCGGGCTATACAGGAGTGCGGGGGGTTACGTAAGCGGTCTAGACTTGAGCGGACGTCTATCTGCACGAGCAGGCGAGGGCGACGGGTACGTAGGCGGTGCAAAGATGGCGCTGTGCACGGGAGGCGTTGAGGCAGCTGGTTCGTCGAGCAGCTGCGGCGCCAGATCCCAGGTCTGCATATTGTTGAGCAGGTTGTCGAGGAAGCTGGAGTTGGGGTAGAAAAACTCGTCTTGCGGCAGGCCGTTGGGCGGCTGTTTGCCCGCCATCTCGTCCGGGCCCGAGAAAATGAGCGGGAGCTGCTGTTCTGTGTGGTGGTTCAGCTGCTGCTGCTGCTGCTGCAGCTGGAAATTTGTCTGCTCGATTTGGTGCTGAATATTTTGGTCCATCGGGTTGGTGTCAGGATGTATGAGCTGTATTTCCACGTCGTGCGTCGCGGTCTGGTCCTGCGGCACGTCGTTGCTTTTGAAGTCCGGCACAGAGAGGTCGAAGTCGAGGGCGAAGCCCAAATCGTTGAAGATGCGCACGAGCTGGATTAGCTTGTTGAGCGAGTCCTTGGACACGTGATTACCGGCCACGGCCATGAACTTGAGCAGGTCGATGCCGCGGGCCAGGTCTGCATGGCTGTGTTCGATGCCGAGGGTGATGAGCAAGATGAGGATCGAGTTGAACAGGAAGTGCGTGTGCCAGTAGTCGAACGTGATGAGCAGTTTGAGCCGCTTGAGGTGGCACAGCATCGAGATGGTGTCCTTGGCAGCAGTTATGCCCTTGTGCAGCACCTGGGTTATCTGGTTATCGTTGTTGGTGATGATTTTCTTGAAGATGGCCAGCGCCAGCGGCCGACAGATCGTGATGAAGTACTGGTTCGACTTGAGATACACGTGGATCAGCGGCTGGTGAAACGAGCACAGCGCGTTGTCGTGCATCTCCATCTTCAGCTGCCGGAAATCCTGCTCGAGGTCTTTTTCGAAGTTGTCCTCGAGCACCCGCACCATGCGGACCGTGTTGGCCACCAGGTCTGTGCTCAGACTCGTCTTCCGGCCCGTGTAGAGGCTCCGAGACGCCATGTTGTACACCGAGTTGAGGATGTCGTCCGTGAACCTGATGAGCGAGACCTGCAGATGGAGAAACCGGCCGCCGTCCCATTCGTCGCAGTCGTGCTTGTCGATCAGGTCGATCTGCGTCTCGTTGAACTTGACGCTCTGCGGCAGCCGAATGCGCGATGTGGCCAGAGAATCGAGCGTGAACACCGTCCACCACACGCGCTTGCGCCGGGAGCTCTCGTGCGGCGCCACAAACGGCTGCTTCAGGTGCAGATTGAGCGAAAGCGACCACCGCGTGGCGAGGCCAAACCACACGTACGAGCCGGTTATGCGGTTCAGCGACTGCAAATAATAACCAATCAATAACGCAGTCTGGATCGCCGCCAGCGTCGGCATCTCCACGTTCACGGGGAAAATCCGTACGCCTGTCAGAAAGTACTTGAGTCCGGGCGTCTTGTTCACAAAGTTGCGCTTCGACGACAGCTCCTGGTTCAACTGCGCAACATCCATCTGGTGCGACTTGATCGAAAACAGCATCTGCTCGCCAATCGCCAGCGTCACAAGCATCTTGGCCATCGTCTGCGGCGAATAGCAAACGCCCTCGTCGTACACCCGGTGGAACTCGGCCACAAACTCGGGCTCCTCGTACAAGTAATGCGAGTCGTGGAAGTGCGAAAGACACAGATTCACCAGCATCTGTGCGTACTCCTTGGGCGGCAGCGACAGCACGCAGTCGTCTGTGCTGGAAAAATACAGGTCCGACACCTGGTAGTTGATGCTGCGCGGCCGCTCTTGCTCAGAATCGCCGAACGAGACGTTGATTACGTCATCCAGCCGTTCGTTGTTGGTGTGGAATTGGAACGGCAAGAACGCGCGCTTGTCTGCGTCCGAGCTGGCGGCCGTCTCGGCCGGGGCGGCGCCGTTGATGTAGTCCTCGAGCTCCCTGATGCGCGACTGCAGCGACTGCAGCTGGGACTCTAAAATAATTATTTTCCTGTCTTTGAACGGATAAACGCATTCGTTCCCCGTGAGCTTGCAATTGTCGCACGTCGGCTTTGCGCCTGAGCACTTTATCTTCTGGTTCTTGCACCGGACACATGCGATGTGGTTTCTGCCGCGGAAGATGATCGGATTAATGTCCGACAACAATTTCGGCGAGTTGAGTATGTCTTTTTTGGAGCTCATTGCATGGCAGACCAGACACAACGCTACTTTTATGCTCCAGGACCCCTCCGAACAGAGCGAGTAAAAATGCGGGGTGTAGTGACCATCGGCCAAACCCCATCGCTCTTGACACCTGAGGCGATCCCCGCATCTGGTGAGGAGAGCGGTGTGCTGGTGTAGGGTTTCGCTAGCGATTACCTAATGGATGCAAGCGGACACTTTTTCATCTGTACCGCTCCGGCTAAGTGTTTACAAATGCAGGCAAGCGTAGTTGTTCGTGGGCTAAGCGCTGTCTCGGTGTGCATAGCCAGGGACATAGTGGAGACTCAGGGGCGCGGAGTAATTCTAGTGTCGACGCAGGACGTGGAGCAAGCTGCCGCGAACGAGGAGCTTGCTCACGTTATCGGCCAGGATTGCGATAACCGTGTGGGTGAGACAGAGATATGGAGGACCTGCGAATATCTGAGACCAGAGCGTGCGTGCACAAAGACACTGGTGACGGTGCGTCACGAGGAGAATCGCCAGTCGTCCCGTGCACACGCGCTCGTGGTGAATCTGCGCCAGCTCCTTCTCGACACCTATAACCTGCTGTTGGGATATGGCGAGTTATTTACACACCGCATCGTACCCCCACAAATTTACTCCGTGGAAAGTTGCTGCAAGATGTTCCCCGCGGTGCACACTGTTGTCAATTGTCATGTGGGAGTCACAACAAGCGTGGTAAGATTGCAGTACGTGCTGCTGTACTGCCACACAGAGCTACAGGTGGCGGTTTGTCACAAAACTGCACTAAACCAGTACACCAGAATAACCCCGCTGGTGGAGGACCCCCATGTAGTGGTCCTGTCCGGGCCCCACCAGTATAACGACCCATATATGTCTGCACGCGACTCTGACACGCAAACGCTGCTGTCGCGTTCGAGTCGTGTCTTCCCGCACCTGCTGGGCCAGACAGCTTTCCTCACTTCCAAAGTGGTGCTTAAACCGTTCTTACAGGGGGGCCCTCCACAACTGTGCACCGCGTCATCGTTTTACGGACGAACAATCGTGCAGGCAGCCGGACTGGGACTGCACGATATCGAAGCATTGGGGACCATCATCGAGACGGTGCGATTGCTAATGGGAGTCCGCGTCCGAGCACATCTATAGGACCCTTTTCGAAAAGACACCCTCGCACCCGACTTTTTTTTTACCGTTTCCATCATTACTCCGAAAAGGGAAAATTGACGGATTACGAAACTGATCTGGAGTTTTTTCCGGGACGAAAAATAAATATTTTTTTTTGATTCAGTTATATCATGGATTACGTAATACATACCAAAATACATAGGCACGAAAAGTGTCAGGCCAGGTGGCCTACCCAGGAAGCCCTCTGTAGCTGTTGTATTGCAACCGCATCTATGTCTGTGCGGTCCAGCTTCGTAGTGCGGTCTGCCGCTCATGCCAGGATGTAATTCCAGAGATCTGTGCCGCACGCAGCCAAGCTTGTGACGAATAACATTGGCCCTAGCCTCCCGCGCGCTCCATGCGGTGACACCGCCCGGTGGCCGTGAAAGTCCCCTGCGAAAATTTTTTTGACCCGGCCAGTCGGGTTTCTTTTTTTTTCCACTCTGCCAAAGCGTCAGAGACAAAAGAATACAGCATACTTGTTTGCAAGTTTCAAGAAATCCAGATTATTGCCAGCACTTAAACCCTGGCATATCTCGCGGCTTTCTCACGCATAACAACGTCGATTCCTGCCAGCATTCAGCACGAATATCTCCCCTTTCGAGTGCTACTTCCTGTTGGTCAGATCCCGCTTCAACACACCGTTTGCTTCAAAAGCGAGCCCTCGCACTACTACAAAAGCGTCATAGCACTATACTGCGTACAATTGTGCGCTAGATTGGCTTTTGTGTTGTTCTGATACTAGTGGCGAAATTTTTTACTCTTGTGCTGCTTCTACTATTATGGCGGACCAAACCACCTTGTCGTCGCTCGAAGACTCCACGGCTCAGGACGTGACGGCAACCACGACACCGCCCATCAATGAGGTTTCCTTTGCCAAAAAGGCCCAATCCGATCCCGCAGAGCTGGACGACATTAGTCAGGTCCTCAACAGACTGAACCTCGACCTGGACGAGTCTCCAGACAACATGGACCACCTGGACCACCTGGACAGCCTGGAGGCACGGGCCACCAACTCGTCCATCTTCTCAGCACAGTTTTCGCCGCTGGCCCAGCAGGTGAAGACACATGTCCCTTCCACGCCGCCGGACCCGGCATCGTCTGCCAATTCGTCCAATTCCACGCTGCTCATGCCGAACCAGCACTCGTTTGCTTCGGCGCAGCCTCGAACCCCCAACTGGTCCAACTCCTCCAACCTGGGCTCGTTCCAGTCTCATGTGTTACCCGACTTAGCGTCCACTCCTAACACCAAACACTCGCAATTCGGCCACCAGTTCCTGTCGATGACCCCTCAGATGCCCTCGCCGATCTCGAGCTTCGCCGGCGCACACAACACGCCGTTCTCCTCGGCCAACACCGGTCTCGGCTTTGCCTCCTCGGGCGTCAGGCCCTTTGTCTTGCCCGACAACACCTCTGCACCTCTCGCCCATGAAACAGACGAGCTGTTCGACCCGCTCGCTGCCGGCTCCACCTCCTCTTTCGGCCCGCCCATCGGCATGGGTGACTCTGCGCGGCGCGTCACGTATCCGGTTACCTCGGCCAGCCCGGACGCGTCGATCTCTGCGCTGCATCCGGCTCTCACCAACGAAATGCTTGCAGGCACCGTTGCGGGCGGCTCCATAGGCATGGGCATCTCCAACTCCGCCTCTGGCGCCGCCTTCCCGGGCTCCAACCTGGTGGGCAACTTCGGCCAGCCAATGCCCGCTCCCTTCAACAACAGGGGCTCCTACAAGTCCAATTACAACGGCTATCCCAAGCAGCCACAGCAGGAGACGTCTCGTTCCCAGCTGTCCATGTCGTCAACTGCCAATGTGCACCGGAAACACTCATCCAACAAACGGCGGGGCGAAGACGCGTCCAAGTTCCTGAACGCCACGCTGAGTGACTTCATCAACGACATCTATTTTCTTTGCAAAGATCAGCACGGATGTCGGTTTCTGCAGCGGCAGCTGGAGATTGGCGGCGCGGACGCCGCCACCCGGATATTTAACGAGATCCAGTTGAATGTGATCGAGCTGATGGTGGACCCCTTCGGAAACTATCTGATCCAGAAACTGCTGGAGAAGGTCAACGACGAACAGCGCACCACTCTGGTCCAGAACGCCTCGTCGCAGTTTGTGAGGATTGCACTGGATGCGCATGGAACACGGGCGTTGCAGAAGTTGGTTGAGTGCACCAAAACGCAGACCGAGAGTGACATCATTGTCCAGTCGCTTTCGTCGTACGTTGTTCTTCTGAGCAGAGACCTCAACGGCAACCACGTGGTCCAGAAATGTCTGCAGAAACTGCCTGCGTCTTGCTGCGACTTTATCTTCGATGCTGCGTGCGACAACTGCGTGAAGATCGCCAAACACAGACACGGCTGCTGCGTTCTGCAACGCTGTTTCGACCACGGATCGCCGCAACAGTGCGAGCGACTGGCCCTTCAGGTTGGCAAACATAGCGTGGAGCTGAGCACGGACCCATACGGGAACTACGTGGTGCAGTACGTGCTGAGCATGGAGGAGAACCGGCTGCGGGTCAAAAACGACCCTGTTGCGTGCTCCAAGCTGCCCAACACCGTCCAGGCCATCGATCTGGTGGTGGAGGCTCTCAAAAGCAGTCTGATTCGACTGTCCACCCACAAGTTCGGGTCCAACGTGATCGAGAAGAGTCTGCGGATTCCTACCCTGGCTCCGCTGCTCATCGGCCAGTTGCTCATGGAGAACTCTAACCTGCGCCTGTTGCTACATGACGCGTACGGGAACTACGTGCTGCAGACGGCCCTGGACGTGGCCGACGACTCCAGCTTCAGAGAGCTCAGCGAGCTGCTGAGACCTTATTTGGGGGACGTGCGCAACACGCCGCACGGCCGTCGTATTCTGTCCAAGCTGGCCTCCCGTGGCAGCTCCACGGTCCAGGTGTCTCCGTTCGACCGGAACGGCTACTCATTGTGATGCATCTTTCTTTGTATTTTAGCTGGGCAAAGCCAGAAATGTATAACAGCATGAATGGAAGCATATTAAACGAAGTGCGTAAATATTTGTTTTTTTTTTATTTTGTCTTGTTTTTCGTTCAGCTCGTATGGCCAGAAAATCGACTTTGTCTCCCAGACCAAACTACGATGCCACGGCAGACGCTGCTTCTCGGCCACAGCAGCCCAAGGTGCCTCAGTATCTTGCCAAGAAGGATATCGAGTACGAGTTCGGCGGCCCAGCTGGAGTGGTAGGCATGATGGTCGGCTTCCCTTGCTTGATGTACTACATGTGGATTTCGGCCCGTTTCTACCACGGGGCGCCCGCCTGGCCTGCAGAGACTCAGACATGGACCCAGTTTGGCCGCCAGATGCTGGAGTACGTGCGGATCCACGCGTCGCCGACTGCCAGGTCGACCTTTGTCTTTGTGTCGTTTATGTTGGTCCAGGCCTTGTTCTACGTGACTTTGCCCGGAGTCTGGACAAAGGGCCAGCCGCTGGCGCACCGCAACGGCGAGCAGCTGCCGTACTTCTGCAACGCCTACGTCACGTTCTACGTGAACGTTGCTCTGGCCTCGCTACTGCACTATCTTAACATCTTCAAGGTGTACTACATCCTGGACCACTTCGGAGAAATCATGTCTTGTGCTATCATTGCAGGCTTCAGCTTTTCCATTGGACTATATCTATACACAATGTTCATCTCCAAGGACTATCTGCGCATGACAGGAAACCATCTGTACGACCTGTTCATGGGTGCTCCTCTCAATCCGAGAGTTGGCATCATCGACCTCAAGATGTTTTTTGAGGTCAGACTCCCATGGTACACTCTGTTCTTTCTCTCGTACGGGCTGTGCCTCAAACAATACGAGGCGTACGGACGCGTTTCGCCACAGGCCCTGTTTATGCTTTTGGCCCATTACTTGTATGCCAACGCATGCTCCAAGGGAGAGGAACTGATTGTGCCTACATGGGACATGGCGTACGAGAAATTTGGATTCATGCTCATATTCTGGAACATAGCAGGCGTGCCATACACCTACTGCCACGGAACTCTGTTCTTGTACTACCACAAGCCACAAGAGTACCAATGGTCCGCATGGTACAACGCATTCTGCTTTTTGCTGTTGCTGGTGGCGTACTATTTCTTCGACACGTGCAACGGCCAGAAAAACTCGTTCCGTAAGATCATGGCGGGCGACACCAAGATCAGAAAGTCGTTCCCGTTCCTGCCGTACCAGGTGCTGAAAAACCCAAAGTATATCAAATGTGCCAACGGCTCTCTGTTGCTCACCGACGGATGGTATAAATATGCTAGAAAATTACACTATACCGCGGACTGGTGCCAGTCCCTGTCGTGGGGCCTGATCTGCGGTTTCGGCTCCTTCTTCCCGTGGTTCTTCCCCGTGTTCTTCTTCGTCGTGCTTGTCCACAGAGCACACAGAGACATTCTCAAGTGCAGAAAGAAGTACGGCGCCGACTGGGACAAGTATGTCAAGGAATGCCCGTACGTGTTCATCCCTTATGTTTTCTAAATAGACCAATCAATCCTGCTCTGCAATAGCGATTAGTCTCTCGTCGATCTCGTCTGGCGTCAAACTTCTGAATCCGTCCTTTGTAGCCACGCCGACCTCCAGGTCGTTCTTTCTGAATTCCGTGCTCAGGGCGTTGCTCAATGTCACAATGGCAAATTCGACAACCTTGGTCCAGTCGCCCTTCACCAGAACGCCGTCCTTTTTCTTCTTATGGGCCCGCTCCAGAGCCGTCGTGACCTCCTGCTGCTTCGGGCCGGTAGACGTGGCGATCGCGCGGAAGTAGTATCCCGCAGGGTCCGTCTTGAAAACACATGGTCCCAGCTCGTCGTCAACAGAAATAAACGTCAAAGCCACGCCCATAGGTCTCATGTATGCTTTCTGTGTGTACAGCTGCGCCAGGTTCGCCATTCTCTTTGCTAAAGCGTCCACTGGCATCTCGTATCCGTACTTGTACTTGAACTCGGCAGACTCAGCCCTGGCTCGCATCGCCAACGACCGGGCGTCAGCAATCGCTCCTGTTGCCAGCATTCCAATGGACTCGGAGATCTGGAAAACATAGCTGATCGTCGCTGGGTCCAACAACTTGTCTGGGATCTTTTTCTGGGAGACGATCACGGAGGAGTCCTCGCCAACAACACCAAGACAGGTGATGTTGGACGAGTTCACCGCCTTGAAAGCGTACTCAACCTGGTACAAACGGCCCTCAGGCGAAAAAACAGTAATATGGCGGTCAAATCCTGCGGAGCCTGACGTTAGAAGAAATTAATTGATCTGTACTTACCAGACATGCTTGAACGGTTTGTATAGCTTTTTTTTGCCACTTATATTAAATAAAATAAATACCGGTCCACACAACATCCGTACACCTGCACATCTAGTGATTTTGTCTAAGAATGCGGTCTGCGAACTGCGCAAAGGTTTCGGTCTCGTTGACGAGCGCGTGCAACGACGGCTGTAGGAACACGGCCAGGGTGTTGCGGCTGATGCCCGGCAGGCTCGTGCCCTTCACGTAATGGGGCACTGCCTTGAACTGGTGACCAGAAACCTCCTCGAGGGCCGACCCGCTCTGGAAGGCAAGACAATCGGCCGGGATGTTGACCTTGACAACGTTTCCGCGCCGATCTTTGATGTATAGCCCGGCGTCCGGGTCAGGACTAGCGTCGAGTTCTTGGTCGCGGTTGAAAAAAAGCGCTGACGTAAGCGCGGTGATGCACGAGTGGTCGCAGTGTTCTCCACACCACTCGGCGGTCGAGGTGTCAGTGTTTGGCAGGTAGTGCAAAAGACGCGCTTTGGAAGTAGTGCTTTCCTTGATGATAGACTTCAAGTAGCCTGGCTGATAGTCCTGGAGGTTACTTTCGCAGTAGATATCGATATTTTCGCAGATTGTGAGACTGATCTGGATCATCAGGGAAATCAGCGCCTTGCAGTTTTCCTGGAACCCTTTGAGCTCAGCAAGATCCTCTTTGGGCCATTTATTCCAGGTTGTGTATGCCTTATAATTTTCGAAGCCCTTACAGTCCGCAGGAGGCGGTCCTTCGAGAGAGCTGTCTTTGAAGAAGGAACAGTTGATGTAGTATGAGCCTTTGAGCTCATCAGCGACACCATTGTCAAGCTTTTCTTTTCCCAACGACCATCCGGTTAGATAGTAACCCTCCGGGCATTCGAGAGCGCGCAGACTCTGCGCATCCAGACGGGTCAGGTAGGAAGCTTGAGTAAGGACCTTTTTGCGCAACGAGTGGTACTCGGCGGGAAGATCCTTGACAACCAGAATTCCCAGGGAGTCTTCGCCAAATGCGTCGACTAGCTTTTCGGGAGTGATATCGTTCAGCGACACGGTCACTGGGGATGACATGCAGAGACAAAGGACGATCGACGTAAAATTTTATTTTATTTTTATTTAAATATTCCCTTGTCTCAATTATGTCCTACAGCTGGTTGGACGAGGAAAGCACGCTATCGCTGGACAGGAAGGCCAATCAGAAGACGCCGTTCTATGAGCCGGTTGTGAATACGTTTCAGGACGGTGGCTACAACCCTAACGTTTCGTACCATTACGACCCCGATGTCTCGAAATATCACTATGGTGTGCGACATCCCATGAAACCGTTCCGTTTGATGCTAACAGATCATCTGGTGCTGGCATACAAGCTATACGAGCAGATGGATGTATATGAGCCGCGACGGGCCACTAAGGAAGAGCTTTTGGAGTTTCACTCTGAAGATTACATCAAGTTCTTGGAGTCTGTGACTCCCGAAAACGCTAAAAAATACACCCAGTATCTGAGACAGTTCAACATCGGCGACGATTGCCCTGTGTTTGACGGCATGTACGATTACTCTCAGATATATGCGGGGGCATCGTTGGATGCGTCGCGCAAGCTCATAGCAGGCATGAGCGATATCGCAATAAACTGGTCTGGTGGACTTCACCACGCAAAAAAGCACGAGCCCAGTGGGTTCTGCTATGTGAATGACATTGTTCTATCCATTTTGAACTTGTTGAGGGTCCATCCTCGGGTTTTATACATCGATATTGATTTACACCATGGAGACGGTGTCCAGGAAGCCTTTTATCTCACCGACCGTGTGATGACAGTATCGTTCCACAAATACGATGGCGAGTTCTTTCCTGGAACAGGGAACCACGACGAAGTTGGTTTGGGGAAGGGCAAGCATTTTGCGCTCAACGTTCCGCTTCACGACGGTATCGACGACGATTCGTACATCTCGCTGTTCAAGTCGATAATGGAGCCTGTCATAACAAACTTCAGGCCGACTGCAATAGTTCAACAGTGCGGAGCAGACTCTTTGGGCTGCGATCGGCTGGGAAGCTTCAATCTGAACATCCGTGCGCATGGCGAGTGTGTGAAGTTTGTCAAAAGTTTTGGCATTCCGATGCTCGTGCTGGGCGGCGGCGGCTACACGCCAAGAAACGTGAGTCGTCTGTGGTGCTATGAGACCAGCGTGATGACCAACGTCAAGCTGACATCGCGCCTGCCGGAGGTGCTTCCGTTCCGCAATTTCTTCCAACCTGACTATTCGCTTCACCCCAATTTAGGTGATCGCTACGATAATAAGAACAGCAAGAAGTATCTCGAGAATCTGCGGAACCAGCTTCTGGAAAATCTACGTTATCTTCGAGGCGCTCCCTCGGTAGCAATGCAAGAGATACCACCGGATTTGCAGAATATGACGACCGATGAGGAGCAGGCCATTTTGGACCGGCTCAACAAGGAGTCCGAGTACGATGAGCATTTGGAGGAGAGACGGTATTGGCTGAATACCAAGGACACAGCTAGAATTAGCGAGAAAGTGGAATGAATAATATTTACGTGAACGGAACAGAGTCGTTGGCATCTCCAAAGATGTCGCACGTCTCGTAGTCAAACCCGTCCTTCTCGAGTTTCCACAGGCTTTTGAGTTTCATGAGCGAGATCTCGCCCGACCCGACTCCCAAATCGATCAGGGCTTTGAAACAGCATTCTATTAGGCATTTTTGTCTTGGCAGCACGCTGCAAAGACCGCACACAAACAGCGGCCACTGCACCATAATGAGACGATGGTCAAACTGATAATACAAATACTGATCAAAATCCATCTCTGATTCGGCGAGATCTGAGTAATGTGCACTCAACTTCTCGAGATCCTGCTCTTTCAAGTTGTTCTTGAATTTTACCAGAGGCTCCAGACCCAACAGCATGCGGTTCACCACGTCCTGCACCAAATCATTTGTGATTGCCAGCCCGTTGGCTCCCAGGCAGTGCTTCATGGTGAGCACTTTGAGATAGCATGCGTCAGTGTACAGCTGCTGGCTCAGATCCAGCCAACTGTACCAGTTTTTGGTGTTGTCGGGATCAGACATGAGCGGGTTCGTATTGTGAATATACGCCGACATCACAATGCCTTTTCCGTCTGGATTATTATAGTGGATTCCGTTGAGGTTCAAGGGATGGTTGGGAGACTCGAGATCTATTCTGTACGGCGGTCCGGACGCCGTACATTTAAACAGACGGGCTTTTTCCACCAGTCCCATCATCTTCAGGACCTGAGAACTGGTCACCTGGCCGCTATCGTTCAAAATATGGCTTGCTGCCGGATCTACCTTGTTCTCCTTGACGTACAGTCGGCGCGCTTCGAGCGTCAGTACGATCTCCTTGAAGATCTCCTGGACGTCGTCGTTATATCCGTGGTAAAGGTTAAATGTTAAGTGGACCGGTGCCGGAACATGATAGTTGCCTGCTGCGTAGAACCCGAATTTGGCCAGTGTTGCTCCAACGGCCCCGGTACTCTTCATCACGTCAAGAAACTCGCCCAGCTCCTTGAAATCATGTATCGTGCCCCCATTGGGAGACGTGAGAGCAGCCAGTGTTTCCATGGAATAGAACCATGTCCAAATTATGCCGAAATCTAAAGAGATGGCCATGTACTTGCAGTACTTGATGAGCAAATCTTTTGCTCCGCGAAGATGTGCACGCCACTGCGACCCGGTAGAAGCCGAGTAGTCCGACGCCAAAATGAGAATCGTGAGCAGAAGAGACTGGATGTTGTTGAGAATCTCTGGCTTGGAGTGCAAGATGCTGTCCAGCGATTTCAAGCACGAAGACAGATAGTGTGACCGCATTTTTTGATGCGACGCTTGCTTGTGTCTGGAAGCTTCGTCGTCATCCTTTGGTTTGAGCTGGTAGCTCTCGTAGCGCGCAGAGATGGCCAACAGGGCATATAGCAGATGCGGCGAGTTCTTGGCCTCCAGGAGAAAACACTTGATGAACGAGTTGTGCAGCAGGTTGGTGGTGAACGGCAGAATGTTGAGGTGGACTTTAGTGATGAGCACGTTGAGATAGTTGAGGTGTGGCGAGTCAAAGGACCAGCCGAAATACGCAGCAAGATCGCTCAAGTCTTGCGAACTGATAGAGTTATTGAGCCCCGCGAGAAAGTCAAATCGCTCTGCAGAGTTCGATGCCAGCAGTCCGACGCTGGGCGGCGGGAACGCGGACAATTTGGACGCTGATTCCGCCGTCTGCTCCAACGGCTCGTTTCCGTCGAAGTCTGTGTCGAGCGTGTTTGCCAACCGGCGAATGTAATAGTCATACGACGAGCTGAGGTCAGTCTCGCCAGGAGTGCTTGCTGGCTGGCCGAAATCCGAGCTGAAACTTTGGATCAGCTCGTTCAGATCGGAGATCAGATGGCTTGCTCCCGTAAATAGATTGTTATCTAATTCTTTCGATTGGTGCAAGGGTGTAGGGGGGTCGAAGGCCAGCTGCCTTCGCATTTCCTGTTCGAACGCTCGTCGCGGCTTGGCCTGGAGATGCGGGCCCATTGCGGGGACACGGTCGATCTCGCGCGCAGTCGGCGCCTGGGGCGGGTTCTGGACCATTGCGGGCGGCTGTGCAAACGTAAGAGTAGCCATAGAAGATTCTGGAGTCACCGGCTTGCTGCTAGCACCGGGGACGGCAGACCGTGTCTGCCGGAGGTTCACCAGCTTGGTGTTCTGCGCTTCGACCGTGAAGGTGCGCGAGTTGGTGAACTTGATGGTGCGCTCGTACACGCACTCCTTGGAGAGGTGGGCGCAATTCCAGCACCTGGGCTTGGCCTCGTCGCACTTCAGCTTGCGCCGCTTGCACTCGCGACACCCGTTCCGCGAGTACTGTCTCTTCTTGCGAGGGTTGTCGCCCATGAGCGGAGGAAAAGGAGTTTGATCAGAGATAGCGAGAGCACGCGAATGGGGAAGTTTTTTCCGCGCGGTGCACGGGTGTGGGCAGATCTGTGCAGTTGCAAAGTTTTCATGCCTCGTAACGTCATCCTCGCGAAAACAATGCTCGGCCTCCAAACTACAATGGCCCGGCCCATCGACCCGCCGATCGACGCGGAATGTTTGAGATGTCGAAAATTTAAAAATAAACAAGAAAAAGCACAACTAGCGGTAACACAGAACGGCGCCCAGAGTCTCTGATATCGTCACACACTCATTCTGTGCATAGTCTAATTTTCACGCGTGCAAATGTCTCATCCAGCCAATGGCAGTGCTGCAGCCAACGGTGGGGCGTTTCCTGACGCCAACGTGATCTCAGAACTGAATAATATGGACATTGGAGGTGCCAGGCTTCTTTCCGGGCCCTCGTCCAATGGCTCGCGCAAAAACAGTTCCTCCGACACGGCGGCGTCCAAGAAGCCCCCCAAGCTGTGTTTCCAGTGCGGCAAGCCCATCATTGGCACGCTTGTGCGCGCCATGGACAGAATATATCACGTCGACTGTTTCCGATGCCACGACTGCGGCAACCCGTGCTCCAACAAGTTCTTTGCCGCAGACGTCCAGATCGACTCGCGCACCGTCCAGGTCCCGCTTTGCGAGTACGACTATTTCAAGCGCATCGATCTCATATGCTCAACCTGCGACAAGGCCATTCGAGGCTCCTACATCACTGCTGTGGGGCAGAAGTTCCACCCGGAACACTTTTTCTGCGACATCTGCCACAAGGTGTTCGACTCCGAGGACTACTACGAGCACCAGAACAAGATCTACTGCCATTACCATTATTCCGTTCTCTATGCTGCCGAATGCGAGGCGTGCAAGTCGGCTATCTTAAAACAATATGTGGAGCTCTACCGCGGCGGGCGTGAACAGCAGTGGCATCCCGAGTGCTTCATGGTGCACAAGTTCTGGGGAGTGGACGTCACCGTCGAGTGCGTTGGGATGTGTCAGCTGGGAGTGAAGAAGCTGGACGACCCCGAGGCAAAGAAGTCTCTGGCACCCAAGGAGCTGTTCGACCTCGAGAAAAAGCTTGAGAGGATGACCATGTCGATCTGGCTGACGCTGTCGGAGTTCGAAGAAGGCTGCGCCTCCTGCATCTCCGACATGCTGCACTGTGCTTCCACGGGCAACCAACTGGGCGGACTGCTGGTGACGGGTCAGCTGGTGCTCAAGATTGAGTATCTGTTTCGCGGAATAGACATCCTTGACGACTTTTCGTCCGCGTCCCGGATTCGTCTGGACTACGCCGCCAACCACAAGCTGAGTCCGCTCAGCAAGGAGCCCCGCAGCATGTCGTCCAAGATCATGTCGTACCTGACGTTTCTGCGCGACACAGACAAGGCGAAACTCCTTTCCAACACACACACGCAACAGCTGCTCTCCTTAATTTCCACGTTGGCCCACTACATCAAGCTGATCTCGCGGAACACGCTTCTCCACGCACTCGAGTACAACAGGGCCAGCAACTCCACCACCGCAACAGACAGATACCTACGGGAGATCTCCAGCCACGACTCCATTCCGCAGGACGTGTTTTCTGTGCTTGGAATTCCTCCCAACGCAAAAGACTTGTGTTTCAGATGTGAAAAGAGCATCGAGGAGGACTGCTATCGATTCGGCGATCTGATATGGCACATGGACTGCTTCGAGTGCTCCCAGTGCACCAAGAAGCTCGGCACACATACCAACCTGAGCGAGTTCAATTTCAACCACAAGACCCAGCAAATTCTGTGTGCGAGCTGCTCGGCCAACGACGTGGACGCGCAAGCCGGCTTCCGAAAAGTGTCTCGCTACATGCAGCTGATTTATTTGCTGAAGATCGCGCTGATCAGATCCAGACATGCCATGCTGAAGCGCGGCATCATAGCCAAGACACCGTCGCAGACGCTACTTTCGTCGGATTCATACGACCAGCAAGTTACAGATATCAAGCGGATGCGCTCCAAGCGACAGAAACAGCGAATAGGCACGGCTTCGGCCGAGGCCAGAAAGTCGATCGTGCTCGAGGCCCCCGAGGCGTCGTCCGCGGGAATGGAAAATGTGGACCAGGACTCCGCCAAGTCGTTGTCGTCGTCGATGACTGCGTCGAAATTCCTCAAGAAGGAACGGTCGCTGGGACGCAAGGGTTCGAAGCGGCTGAGGATCGAGGATGTCCCAATGAAGTCGAAGCCGCACGCGACGAATCTGGACGTGACGTCCAACTTGCTCAAGAACGAGAAAGGCCTGACCTTGGACGACATCCCGCGCATCGTTTCATCTGAGCAGGCGCGCGAACACCGGCCGAACGCATTCAAGTTCCAGAAAAGAACATACACGCCGGCCAACTCTACCATACCTCCTCCAAAAGCCGTTAAGAATAAGGGTCCTGACTCGGGTCAGCTGTCCACGGCCACGCGGAGCGCGTCCGGAGCTCCGTCGTCGCCGGTCCCGCAATACAAAGCGCCATCTCAGCATAAGCCCAAGTCGCAGCTGACACAGGAAAGCGCCACGTCTGCGCCAGCCTCTGCCGTGCGGTACTCGGAGTTCTCCAAAAAAGAAAACGAATATCTACAACACATTGCTGCATTTGCATTGCACAGACTCATGGGCGACACTTTGTCGCTCGAAGACTGTCTTTCTTTTATTTCTGTGAAAAAAAGCTCGTCAATATGGGAAAAGATGTTTGGAGGCTCTGGAGCCTCCAAAAGATCCGGCAACAAGGTGTTCGGATGTCCTCTGGAGGAACTGGTCGAGAAATGCGGCGTCGAGAGCGACCTTGGAATTGGTCCGCGAAAGCTGAAAGTGCCAATGCTTGTCGACGAACTGATAAACGTGATGCACACCATGGACTTGTCCGTGGAAGGTGTGTTCCGGATCAACGGCAACATCAAGCGTCTGAGACAGCTGACGGAGGAGATTGACTCTAACCCGCAGCAAGTGCCGGACTTCACGAAGGAGACGCCGATCCAGTTGGCAGCGTTGCTTAAAAAATTCACCAGAGAAATGCCCGACCCGCTGCTCACGTTCAAACTATACGATCTGTTTATTCTCTCGCAGAAATTCGGGGACGATACAAGCAAAAAAGACAGGATTCTGAAACTGGCCTACTGTATGCTGCCCAAAGCACACAGAGACCTGGCAGAAGTGCTGCTGTCGTTTTTCAACTGGGTTGCCTCGTTCTGTCTGATCGACGAAGAGAACGGATCTAAAATGGACGTGCACAATCTGGCCACGGTCATAACTCCAAACATCTTGTACGAGCGACCAAAAACGGATCTCAAGGACATCCCTACAAACTCCCTGGAGCTGGCTCCTCAAGGAGAAAACCATTTCCTGGCAATCGAAGTCATAAACACTTTGATCGAGACTCAGGATGAATTCAGCATTGTTCCTAAGGACATCTTGCGACTATACGAACTGGGAGGGTTCAGCAAGTGTCCTAGCGACATGAAAACCAAAGACATCCTCGCCAGATGTAACGCAGTCTACAACGAAAACCCAAGCATTTTGAGCTAAAAGTACACGTTATTTTATTTATGCTGCCATAAAGTTTTAGTTTCCTGCATCGCTCCGCGACCGAAAAATCCCATAATCACCTTGAAGCGGTCCGAACTGTCTAGAAGACTGGCCTTGAATAAATCATTTCTCTTGGCAACTTCTTCGTGCTGCTTGGTGAGGATCGTCAATGTGTCGAGCTCGCCGGCGCACTTAGGGCACGATTGGTCGGTCGAGGACGATAGAGTGGATTCGTTAGTTAGACAGCTTTCGTGATATGAATGGGAACATCTGAAGTGCACAAGAGGAAAAGAGAGCGGCCTGTTGCACGACGAACACCTAGACCGGTTAATAACCTGGGGCTCTGAGCTCTGTTTCAGCAACGCCTCCGAAATCGAGGAGGCCTCTTTCTGATAAGACTCTATGAGTTTCTCGTTATTCTCTATTTCACGCTTTTGACGACGGATGTGCTCCACCAGATATTTTTTTATCAGCCCTAATCTGACAAATGAAGTCATGCTCAATTGTTTCACCAGCTCCAGTGGGGTCTGCAGTCTAAGCGAGTCGATCTTCCAAACCAACTCGGCCACTTTTTCCTCACCCACTTGATTGAAGATCTCTTCAGATGATGTATACACGGATAATGCCAACTTGTACAAATCGGGCTCTTTATTGCCGTATTTTTCGATGATCTGTAATGACTTATCATATTTGTGTTCTAGTACAGCGGATCGGAACATGTCTAGCTCAAATCCTTCTGTAGAGTCATCCGTAGCTTCCCTTATGATGACTTCGGCCTCACTGAAGTTTCCTAAATTCGATAGAAGAAGCAGGTTTGTCTGATCTTCAAGGTTCCAGTTGCTTTTCTGTATACTTTCCAAAAGGGCCTTGGCTTTGGACTGCCAGCTTGCCTTTGCTTCCTTGTCATCAGTTTTAGCCATCTTTAAATACATTTCATACAACGTGATCATAATGTCTTTCTTGTCCTTCTCATTTCCGCCAAACTTGTCGTAACTCTCGATACATGCCTCCAAGAAAATGACAAATTCGTTCGGGTGGTTGACAAACGACTGAAAAATGATCCGCGGCCGTGGAGGCAGATATGTCGGTTGTGTTACCTCGGGCTCTTCCGCATCTGCCAAATTCATGAACGAAACGAACTGTTTATAAGATGTCATGATCGGATGGCTGCCAACTGGTTTGGGAACAACCGCTAACTCGTTGAGGTCAAACTCGGGCTCAGGAACGTACTTACCAGTGAACACATCGATAAGAAGCAAGGTGCACTCATTGGGTAGGCTCTCCAAAAACCACTTAACATTGTCTATTAACACCCGCAATAGGTCGTCAATGGCAAGCGTCCGAATGTATTTCATAGTAAGAGTTGGATTTTTCATATCATGCAATTGTATGTCAACCACCATGGAGGAGTCGTTGAATCTCTTGGCGATGTTAGCCGCGAGCCCAAAATACCCACTTTCTCGGCAGATATTAATAACCGTCGGGATATCAAATTGTTTATAAGATTCTGCAATCTCGTGGTATTCCGTCATCGGAACACTCTCAACGTACTCGAGAACTTTGTGTGGTTGTTTGAGCTTGCAATAGCAACATAGCAATAATGTCGTATGATCAGAGGTCGATCTTTGCAGCTGTATGAGTCTTTCTAAATACTCGGCCAAAAACGGAATTCGCGAGCTATCCTTGTATTTTTGAATGATCTCGCTGGTCTTCCCCAAATTAACACTATCCATATACTGTTTGGTGGCCTCTTCGTACTCGCCCTTCTCATAGAGATAGTCCCCGTATTGTTTGCGAATTTCGAGTAATTTCTCGGCAAGGTAACCTTCGTCTTCAGCCAGTTTGATAGCTATGCTGAAAAGCTCTCGCTGGACCAAAATGTCTAGCTTCTCCGAGAGTTCGCGTTCTTTTAATTGGAATAGTAAGCCGTCCGCAGTAAACACACAGAGATCGTCCCACAATGTCAGAATGTCCACAACAGGACTCGAGATCGTTTGATTCAGCGCAATCAGCTTGTTGACGACGTCAACGACTATGAGCTTGTTCGTTATTATGGACGACGCTGCAGTCAAGTTGGAGCTGACACTGGAAACAATCACCACGTACCGGTCTTTGTACGCAAATATTCGTTTTTTTGGGATATCCAGCAGCAGGTTGTGTGTCTTGCCTCGCAAATTATAGAACTGAAGACTCTGGTCGCGAGCCACAATCAGATTTCGCTTTTTGTCTTGCAACATCGTGCTGCAGTTAATGTCGACGCCCATTGAGTCGTCCAGAATCCGGTCCGGACGACCCTGGTTTCTTCCTGTCGTCGGTATGGTAAGGATTGTTGAGACGTTGGAAACATACAGAACACTCTCGTCCCGAAAATGGACGCCTGTGATTGGATCTCGCGACTCATAGACAACTCGTTGCCGAGAGCCTCTATCATGCAGCAGATCGCCTCTCACCACGATGACAGATCCGTTGGCAAAACCAAACACAAGCACCGAGAAGTCTGGCGTGGCATCAAAGCATGTGAGAGGAAAATCGTTCGTGCCGTTTGTCACCTGACACAGCGAGTGATAATCGCTGTTGTAATCGATTTTCTTTGTCTCTCGCAACTTTGGAATATCCCACAGCTTGAGAGTCACAGGATGTCCCTGTTTTTCAGCGATGGAACACAGAAATCCTGTTTCTTCCGGCCCTCCCAGAGAAACAAAGGATAACCTTGTAATGTCCCAGCCGAGATCGTATGCCTGAAACTCAAAGATAGGCTCATATTGTCTATTTACGAGTTTGATGGAGGCCTGTGATGATGCCAGAACGAGGAACTCGGGAGTCGCTCCAATTGCACTTACTCCGGAGTCGGAGTACAGTGCATTTGATGCTCCATAGTTCGGATCCTGTATCGGAACACACTCGAAGAATGGAAATTGTCTCCAATTTGTAAGAGACATAAAACAAGAGAATTGAATTCAAATAATTTAGCCATCTGTGGCTGTGCTGAAACATTTTTGAGGAAGAGGGCAGGGAGAAAGAAGGGAAAAGACAACAGTAGTAGCAAAAATATGAATCTCTAGTTGTTCTTGTTTGTTCACAATGACTGTGAGTTTTATTTCTGTGTTGACCTCCTCCTCTGTGTACTCAGACAACGACAACAAAGAGAATGTGCAGCCTAAGAGAAACTGGAGCTTTGTCAATCCCTACTCGCAAAGCCTGTGGTTTCTTTCTCGTGGCAATGAAGGTGAGGAGATCAAAGAGATCCAGAAAAGAACGGAACCCTCCTCATTTTTTAAGAAAAAGTCCAAAACACAAAATAGGGAGCTCAGTGTTCATTCAAGGGACAAGAGTCTGCCTCCTTTGCCCGACAAGTTGTTACAAGATTTCCCGACCCCAGAAAAAACAGATTTTCACGACACCAACACGTCACTACTTATTGCCACAGAGAAGGAGTATCTTCAAAATCTGGACTTGCTGGATGCGGTGGCCGCTTCTTTTGCAAATTTTGTTAATGAAAGTGGCATCCCTATAAAGTCCACTGAAATTATGGTGTTCTTTGGAAACGTGACCCTGATGAGCAGTTTGAGCGAGCTTTTGGTGGCCAATCTTGAGGCTGGCCATCAGCTTGTGCAAACACTAAATGACCACTTTACCAGAATAGCACAGGTGTATCCATCGTATTTTGCTCTGCACGGAAGAAGGATGGAAATTTTGGCCTCCGTCAAAGAAGACCCTCGTTTTCAAGACTGGTTCAAATCGTTAAACGGCGTCAAGATCGAGAAAATTCTGAACATTCCTGCCCAACGGCTGGTAGCATTACATGACATCCTGGCAGCCCTGGGTCTGCTCGAACAGTGTCCCAAATTGGCAAAACTTGTCGAGATCGAAAGTAGGCTACCATCTCCATTGGCATCTCCGACCGTTCTGCTGAGCGTTCCACCGCAGTGGAAACAAAAGAACAAGCAGAAATGGAAAGAAATCTCAAAGGAGCCATTTGAATACCAGCAACTCGTGTATTTTGAGCATGAGTTTAAAGCAATTCAGGTCGTTTTCGATTCCACCATACGATCTCTGGATAAGTGTCTCAAGTTACAAAAACAGCTGACTGCCAGCAACGAAAATATTGCTCACTCGTTTGTAAGCTTCTGTAGGGAGCTTCCTGGGAGCTACAACACCAGTGAAACACAGCTTACGCCAAAGTCCCTGTTCTTCAAGGACAATTTTATTAGCTCCAGCTATGAGATGTATCTGGAGAAGGTGCAACATCAAAATGACAGCGTCAATAAGCTAATATCTCGTTTTGAGTATGAGTTGGGCCCGGCAGTCGAGCAGCTGAGCAACGTGATGGATTTCGTATCCACTCGATTGTCAAAAATACACCGGTCATTCAGCAAGCTTGACAAAGACACCAAAGTGGACAAGCTTATCATGCTACACAAGTTAAGTAAGTTACTAAAAGAGGCGCTGCTCGTGGTTGAAAAGCTGTACGACAGCCACGTCGAGTCATTTCTCCGAATATACAGAGGAAGAACAGAGACATCAGGACAAATCATTCAGCATTTTCTCGAAATGAGGAAGCTCAACAAAAGCATCATTGTGTCGTCCGAAAACCTACCATTCAGTAAGTCGCTGGCATTGACCAAGGTGGTGCGCAAACTGTACAACTAGCCGGGCTGCTGATTGTGCTACGCCAAAAATATTTTACGTCAGCAGCACAGGCTCAGGTGAGATTTTTTGACACCTGAATCTATATTTAGACGAGACACATGAGTACCCACGCGGGGCTTGGCCCCAGTATGAGTGAAACGTACGTATGACGAGAAACAAACTGCTGACCATGAGTGATCGCTATGAGCTCTTACAATATTTGAAGACCGTGGAGTGCGAAGAGTACATCGATCTCTTTGTTGCTAACGATATCAAGATTGATCTGCTGCCTCAACTCGATCGGTATGCTTTGAAAGAGATCGGAATCACCAAAGTGGGCGATCGATTGCGACTTCAGGTTCTGATCCACCTTTTAAATGCTGAACGTCTGAAGTCGAAAATCAACGTTAGCGATCTGGCAGAAGTGGTTTCCAACGCGTCCGCGACACTGAGCAGCGTTGACAAAACTGTGACATACAATGACAAGTCCAAGCGGTCTTCTGATACTTTCAAGGTTTCGGATGAGTATAAGAACTCAGTGACTATCATTGGGCCCGATGGCCAGAAAAACGAGATCAATGTTACAGGCTGTTTCAGTTCGACGTCGATCAAGCGAAAGGCGGTCAGAAAGATGGGGGTTGCGGGCACACATGTCGAGGAGTGGAAGGCGTACTACGTCAACGAAGACGACAATTTGCACATGATGTTCGATGCGGAATTTACCGCGCTGTGTCACTCTCCCGATCGGCCAGAGAAGAGACGTATTATACTATGTCACTCCAGCGAGTCTCCTTCAGAGGCCGCTCTGCAAACGTCTCGGTCGATAATGTCTCATAGTGAAGAGGAGAAGCACGCGTTCAAGAACTTCCTTGGCCAAAGACCACCTTCGCAGCTGATTTCGACCAATTTGGGGGAATACTTCCCAGACACAGGAGCAACAGAACTGAGAGAAGTGATGCGCAACAGTGTGCGTTTTTCCATGTACAGTTCCAAGATGGTCGGCAGGCAATCGACGCGCGAATCCATTTATTCCGGAAGGCCCGCTTCCATAGCAAGCTCTGTCCTGAGCTACGGCGTGGCAGTTCCTGTAAAACACACCGTGGGCGACGTGATCTTGAATAGGTCTACAGCTGTGGACACCATTCGCGCAGACAGATCACCAAATCCCGAGGATGAGGGCACGATTCGTGCTTCGCTGAAAAGTGTCTCGTTGGATGCCAAATCCAACAGTCTTGACTCACAACAGCGTGCACGCATGTCTATCGCATTATCGAAGCCTCAAAATAGAGACTCAACCATCATCAAGCTATTTGACGACGAGGACGACGATGAGTCCTTCGACTCGTCCGAGCAGATGAGCTTCTCGCTGGAGAACAACGACGGCCCGAGCTTGTGGCACAAGGGAGCAAAAATTGGACAGGGTTCTTTTGGCACGGTATACCTGGGCCTAAACGGGTTGACGGGAGAGCTAATGGCGGTGAAGCAAGTGGGTCTTCCGCGGTCGTCCGAAGATTCCAAGACCACAATGGTCAATGCATTGAAGCAAGAACTATCATTGCTGAAGGTGATGAACCATGAGAATATTGTTCGGTATCTGGGCTCGTCTGCAGACTCCGATAATATCTACATCTTTTTGGAATACATCCCTGGTGGGTCGGTGAGCTCAATGCTGTCGACGTATGGACCATTTGAGGAACCGCTTGTAAGGAATTTTATTACACAGGTACTGATCGGGCTGAAATATCTCCATGGTGAAGGAATTATCCACAGAGACATCAAGGGGGCCAATATCCTCATAGATATCGACGGCACGGTGAAAATCAGCGACTTTGGGATCTCGAAGAAAACAGATATCAACGAAACCGAGCCCGACGAAACGATCACAACAAAGCAGCAAAAACGGGCGTCGTTGCAGGGCTCTGTGTACTGGATGGCTCCCGAGGTGGTCAAACAAATTGCGTACACCGACAAAGCGGATATCTGGTCTCTGGGGTGTCTCATTGTCGAAATGCTGACCGGTAAACATCCATACCCAGGGTTTTCGCAGATGCAAGCGATTTTCCGCATTGGTACAATGACGCTTCCAAATGTCCCCGATAACATCACAGATGACTGTCGCGACTTCCTCACAATGACTTTTGAGACCGATTACAGAAAACGCTCCAATGCTGCAAGACTTCTCAAACACCCATTTATCACTCCCTTGCTCACCACCAAGCGTTAGATCAGGCTCTGGGTCTCGCTTATTTGCGAGTTATCTTTGAGAATGGCATTCATCAGAGCGACTCCTCCGCCAAAAACAAAATAGCCGTGTCCCAAGTCTCGCACAGTGGGGCTTTTTATATTTCTCCGGGCCCCGTTAATGTCAACCAAGCTGTTCCGTCGATCACCAGACACGTAATACGACCCGTGCTCGATGTAGCTGTTGAGTTCCGGAGTGGATTTGGATGTTTGTATCAAGCCCTGGGGCCTCGGTGGCATTTCCTCTTCGAATGACATCACAGATGCCTCTTCTGACGCACAATCATTAGCAACAGTTTCTGATTCTGAAGCGGGCGGCTCATGATTTACGTCGGTCGTAGTGCCACCACAGATCAAGAAAACTCCCGAGAAGGTTAGCAGAGCCCCGCCAATGAAAACTCCGCATTGGAGTCTTGACTTGTCTGCAAAATCGTGGAAAACAATAATCGAACATAAGAGAACTGCGGTGGTGAAAAACACAAAATGGATGGGCACCACGGTGGTGGCGTTGGCGATCTTAAGGCACGAGTTTAGATAGTGGACTTGAAAGCCGGAAGTGAGAATAATGACGAACAAAAGCACGTACGATCTCCAGTTGGTGAGTGTCTTTGCGAAAGGAGCGAACTCGACAATGGACGAGAGAAGCTTGGTTGATATGGCAGTGTAGGTGCCAAAGATGGCCACAAGAGATAAATGCAAGAGTATATAAGATGTTGAGCGCCCGAGGTTGCGTAGTTGGACCGTAAGAAAAATTATTGCCAATAGCGTTGTTGAAAGGTAGATTAGGGTCCCTCTGGAAGAGACTAGCGTGTCAATGTAATGAAGAGGATTCTCTACCGGAGGAGCCGGAGAGTGGTTCACAGAAGTTATTATCATGAGGATGACCCCTATGGCGCTCAGAAAAGTCCCGTATAGGTCTCGGGGATGTATTTTCTCATGAAACAGGACCGGAGCTATGAATGTGGAGTTTGATATGATTGTCACCACGCCCAAGGGCGCTACTATACTGACGGGAGTCAAACCGTAGCTGACAAAGTTACCCACCTCTCCAAGGGACATGAGCACAAATCCCAGCTGCCACCTCACATTCTGGGAATAGTGCTGGGCCCCCAAGTGCAGATGTGCCTGTTTCTGGATATTTAGAGAGATCGAGATGAGAATATTTCCCGCAATCGAAAGTAGCACTCCTAGCAAGATATAATTCATGGGAGACAAAAAAAAGGTTAATTTTAAATTATGGATCCTTTGCAGGACGAGGACGTCAAGGGCTTTAAAATAGGCGACAAGACAGTTGACATTGATCGTTTGAGACATCCACACAGCCGTGTTGTTCACGAGCGGCCTGGGTCCGAAAAGTTAGGACACGGAGGGCTGCTAAGAACCGACAAGCGTCCGAAGGCCCCGGACGGCAACGGGGAGAACGTGGTCCAGGAGGTGGCCGATGTGAAGGAGAGACAAGATGAAATTTTGGACGACAAGAAAGAGGCGCAATGAGACACTCGCGCCGCCCGCGCCGCCCGCGCCTCACTATTATCGGCCGGTGGCCAGATTGAGAGAACTACATTGCAAGCGTTCCCAGGAGCCGTGCGCGCTGCTTGTGCGCCGCTCCATGGAGCTGACTGGAGCCGGGCTATTTATGATTAATGATTTTGGCTAAATATTTCTGTAGGGCACTTTTTTTTGTTATTCCCATGTTTGTTCCCAGGCACCTGCGGCTGACAAAACAAGCCCTTCGCGGTGGCATTTATCTTCTGCTGGTGGCAGCTGTGATAGTGGTGGTGTACTTGGCTGGTCCAAGAACCGTCTACACGGACTCGCCGTTGATTCTGGACCTGGATTTCAATACGTGTTACCGACCCTTCTGCAAAGAATCAGAGTATGTTCGAGTCGCCAAGGATCTCAATTTAGGCAAGAGTCTGTTCAAGCGCACGTACTTGCACAAAAAGGTCGGCACCGCCGATGACAAGGCTGTGGTCGATGTTGCGGTGGGGAAGCCCGAACACCAGCCTGGAGACGTTTGGAGCTCGAGAGGCCAAGGTGTTTGGGTCAAGCATGGCCCCGTCAAGGATGCGATACTGGACGTGACGGTCCTGTTTTACCCAGCGGATCCGCGTCCTGGCTGGACCGTCATAAAAGAACCTTTACACACAGAAACAGATCATCATGTATATATCAGTTATCGCAGACCTGCCAAAGCCGCAAGCCGTCAGCAACTCTCCTTCAAACAGGGCAAATTCAAGATTCTTCAAGTGGCAGATTTGCATTTTTCCACGCTTGATGGTGTCTGTCGTGACCCATGGCCAAAACTCGAGCCTGGCGAGAAGTGCAGGGCAGATCCGAAAACAACAACGTTCGTCGAAACCGTGTTGGAGCTCGAAAATCCGGACCTGGTGGTGCTTACCGGGGATCAGATTTTTGGCGATGACTCGCCCGATGCTGAAACAACTATCCTCAAGGTGTGCGACATATTTGAGCGTTTCAGAGTTCCATACGCAATGGTGTTTGGCAACCACGATGACGAGGGCTCCCTCTCACGCTCAGAAATCATGGCCCTTGTGGAACCGCTTCCCTACTCATTATCTTCAGCCGGCCCTGCCAATGTTTCTGGAGTCGGCAATTACGTGCTACAGGTTCAGAATAAACTGGCTCTGTACTTCATGGACTCGCACAAATACTCGCTTAACCCGAAAATCCGCGGCTACGACTATCTCAAAGAGGATCAGAAACAGTGGGTTGCCGACTCCAAGGTGCCTGCAGCAATGAGCATGGCGTTTTTCCACATCCCATTGCCAGAACACCAGGACGTGGAAAACATTGCGTTCGGTAACTACAAAGAGGCAGTGATGGCCCCGCAGATCAACTCGGGAATGGGGCAAACACTCAAAGACATGGGCGTGTCTGTGGTCTCTGTGGGGCATGACCACTGCAACGATTTTTGTCTTAAATCAGACATCTGGTTCTGCTATGGAGGAGCAGTCGGTGAGGGTGGATATGCGGGCTATGGAGGAACTGAGCGCCGTTTGAGGGTATTTGAGATTGACTCGTCAAACTGGCAGATCTCCACCTGGCAGCGGCTACACTCAGACCCGCAGAATGTAATTGAGCACCACGTACTAGAAAAATAAATAATTTTTGTGTATTTTATTTTCATGGCCGACGAATTCTTCTCCAAGGAAGTCAGCGCTATGGCGCTGGAGTATCTGGTGAACGAGTGCATCCCGTTGTCAGTGCGCGTGGACGAGCTGCTGGCCAGCGACACGGTTCCTGGAACTCTTGCGGCGGACATTTCTGGGCTCAAGCTGGAACAAGCCAAACCGGGAACTGTTGATTTTGCAGCAGACCCAAAGTTCCTCGGTCTCAACAACCTATACCGCGTGGAGAGGTACGGATATGAAATAGGATACAAGATCACAGACTGCCTCATATATAAGAAATCGGTCCAGGAGGGAATAAATATACAGCTGCTCGAAGTGTTGGAGGTGATGAAGTTTATCTGTCGCGATGTCTGGCGGATGTTCTACCTCAAGCAGATGGACAACTTGCGCACAAACCACATTGGCACCTTTGTGCTGGTGGACAACAATTTCCGGCCGCTGGTCAACCTGTCCAGTGCAAATGGCGACGCAGATACGATACGAAAAGTACAGCCTTATTTGCAGCTGCCGTGCGGCCTGATCCGCGGAATCCTTGCAAGTCTGGGCATCAGCGCTATAGTGAAGGCAGACGTCGTCGAGAATCGACTGCCAGCCGTGTCATTCAACGTCCAGACCTCCATTGGCAAGTGAGAGTTGTTTTCGTGGTGCACGGGTGTGCTGCACTATCTGGTGCATATAAATAATACGGGGTAATCAAGAATTAGATAGAAATTCGTGTAAACATGTCACGACAAATCACGGTCGACGATATTCCCCAGGCCGTTCTGGTGGGGAATCCACTTCTGTACTTTACCACGGGATTTGTGAGTCTCTGTGTATTCCTTTTCGGGTACGACCAAGGATATTTCAGCTCGATTTTAACAAATCATTATTTCAAGGAATATTTCAACTACCCGACGGCTCTTGAAATCGGAACAGTCGTTGCCATATTGGAAATCGGTGCTCTAATCTCCTCACTTAGCTTGGGTCCAATTTCAGACAAGCTCGGACGACGCAAGACTACCAGACTGGGGGCCCTGATTTTTTGCATAGGAGGAAGCGTTCAGTCGTGTTCCAAGTCGGTCCTCCATCTCGCCATCGGCAGATTTGTCTCTGGTATCGGCGTGGGTTTTTTGTCGGGCACTGCGCCCTCCTTCCAGGCCGAGATTTCTGCGCCTGAGAATCGAGGACTGTTGGGGTCTGCGCAATTCACCGGAAACATCATGGGCTACGCCTCGTCGATCTGGATCGACTATGGCTGCAGTTTCATCGAAAATGATCTCTCGTTCCGTATCCCGTTGATGCTTCAGGTGGTTTTCGGGCTCATTTTGTTTTTTGGCACGTTTGCGTTGGTGGAAAGTCCAAGATGGCTGCTCGAGCACGACCATGACGCTGAAGGACTGGTTGTGATTGCAGACCTTTTCTCAGGGGGACACGTTCACAGCGACAAAGCCCGCGAGGAGTACAAGGCCATCAAGGAGTCTGTTCTGATAGGCCGGCTAGAAGGAGACTTGAGCTATCTGGATGTGTTCCGGAAATATCCTAGACGGATCTTCATGGCAATGAGTTCGCAAATGTTTGCCCAGTTCAACGGTATCAACGTTATATCATACTACGCGCCGCTTGTGTTTGAGCACGCTGGATGGGTCGGCAGAGATGCGATCTTCCTTACCGGTATCAACGCCATCTTGTACGTGCTCAGCAGCATTCCGCCGTGGTTCCTGACGGAAACTTGGGGCCGCAAGCCGGTGTTGATCATGGGCGGACTGGTAATGGGAGTGAGTCTGTGCGCAGTCTCGTACTTCAGCAAGTCTGAGGCGTCCCATAGTGCTACGATGGTTGTTATATTTGTGATGATCTACAACTCGTTCTTTGGCTGCAGTTGGGGACCGGTTGGGTGGCTCAACGTTGAGGTCCTGCCAACAAAGGCGCGTGCTTCTGGGGCAGCAATGGCGACGGCAACAAACTGGCTCTGCAACTTTATTGTCGGCGAGCTAGCTCCTGTTCTCCTGGAAAAAATCAAATGGAGATTATATCTTATACACGCCACCTCTTGTCTCATATCCGTCATTACCGTGTGGAAGGTTTTCCCTGAGACCAAGGGCCTGAGTTTGGAAGAAATGGACAGCATTTTTGACGACAGGTCGTCTGTGTACTCGTCGCATTCGGGTAACCTTTCTGGCTTCGGCTCTACCAACGATCTGGAGGCCTGGAGCAGCAGATCCGGTATGCTCACGGGCCACGCTCCACAAGCTGCCAGACACCCCGGTATGCCAGAGAATAATCCTCTACTGCCAAACACAAAGCCATTTATTCTACCCCAGGACATCGAGCCGCCCGATCTAGCTACCATCTACAAGTTCAAAACAGATGACTCGCACTCTTTGCGAGGCTCCCTACGCAAAGGGTCCGAAGCCGTGTCGTCAATTTTCCGACTGAACAGATCCAACAACGATGAGGCAAGCATGGCTTCCGACGCAGTCTCCGAAAGATTCATCAACACCTCGCATTAGTCACACAGCTATCCTTCTATAGCAGGCAACAAACTTGTCACCGTTGTTACGGGCCACCTTCTTTCCTTCTTCTGTCGATTCACGCATGATAGCCACACAGGTATCCTGGTCCTCCCACTCCGAGGACAGTCGCTCAAACAACGGGTGTTCGTCCAGATGGCTGACCATCCAGTCGTGCAAGTCTTTCACATCGGTAATAGTGTACACCACACCTCCTTCGCGCAAGACGTACGCGTACTCACTCAGTAGCGTCGTGGTGATAATACGGGCCTTGTGCTTTCTTTGCTTGAAATGCGGATCTGGGAAACAGAAGAACATCTTGGAGAGCTGTCCTTTGTGGAAGAAATTAGGAAGAAACTTCATGGCATTGCCGCGAATAACGCTGATGTTTTGATATTGGTTGGTGTCCTTGTGTTTTAATCTAAGCGCGATTATCCGATCCTCAACATACTTGGTGACCTGCACTCTGATCTCCATTCCCAATATCAGCTTGTCGGGGAAATGTGGGGCCAGATCCACTAGAAGTCCACCGAAGCCGCAGCCGATGTCTGCAATCTCAACACGGCGATCAAGCTTTCCAGTCTTGTCGTCCACAAATCCAGGGTAGTACTTACTCCAGTCCATGGAGTCGGGACTCTTGGGATACTCCAGCTTGTGGTCTGAGAAGGGGTTAGAATGTGCACGCTGTCTATAGAAACGTTTTTTTGGAAGACTGACCTCGCTGCCTTCCTCGAAACGCGCCTGCTTCAGTGCCCTTCTGGACTCTTCCTGAGCCTCTCTATATTGTTTTCTTTTAGACTGTTGATCAGACATCTGGTATTAAAATTATTTTCTTCAAATAAAAATTTATCTTCATTCTTGTGGTTGCACAGCCTTGCGGCCTGACTATATACAATTAGATTATTCCTCCTTCTGCTCCTTTTCAGGATTCTCCTTCTTCTCCAACTCCTGTCTATGCGTATCCACGGTCAAGTAGAGTGTGTTGGCAGCGCTCTCCAAAGTTCTGACCAGGCCTGCTCCAGATAGAACGGTCAACATTCCAACCAGTTGAGACCGCAGCTCGTCCATAGTTGGCATTTCCTTGAACTGATCGATCTCCGAAACGTCCACAACATCGTTTCCAATTCGTCCACCAACGATGAACAAGCGCTCGTTGTGTCCTTTCAACGCTTTGACTACGTTTTTCACGGCTTTCGGATTGAGGTCTTTGATCAAAATTGCTGCTGTTGGGCCTTTCAAGAGAGGCTCCAGCGGATGTCTAATTTTGTGCTTTTTAACCTGCCTATAAGCGGCCTTCGAAGCTGGGTCCTTGTGGTGAGATGCTCTCAGATAGTGCTTGAACAAAGACACCTTCAGCTTTCTGATTTCGGCACCTGCCTCCTCGATCTGCTTTTTGATTTTCAGGTTGTCCTGTGCAGTGAGATTGTTGTGGTGGGCAAAGAGCATGATCTGGTTGTTTTTGTCGAAATGTTTGTAAACATCCAGTAGATATGTTTTTCTTCCATTCTCGGGCTTCGTTGTATTTCTTTCCTGCGACGACAAAATCGCTGAACTTCCGAATCCACGTATGAGACCACATGCGCTTGGTTTTGGAGCCCCGAGGCCGACTCTGGCTAACGCAAACATACTGTGTTAATGGTCAGGAAGAACACTGGAAAATTTTGAAAAACTCTCGCCGACCGTCCCACCCTCCCAAGAAAATCGCGCCGATCGACCTTTTGGAACTCTTGCTGAATTATATCTCTTTGTTATTTCTCTGATGGATAACTCGGTCCCTCGCAAGTCACCCGTGCGGAAGCCGCCCCCACCGCATCTTTCCGAATTTTACTCCTTTGTCAACGGCCAGTCTGCAGACTCCCCGCCGCAATTGGAAACATCAACATTGCAAAGCGGTTCCAAGAGCCCATTTCAGGGTGGTGGGCTTTACGATTTTGCCGGTCTTTCTGTCGGAGACGTACACCGCAAGCTACGTTCTGAGTCGTCACGAACAGAGTCGTTGCTCTCGCTACAACCGTCAATGACACCCTCCACAATGGACCTTGAAACATTGATCACCAAAAAAGACGTTCAGGACACGATCGATAGCTGTCGCGGTCTGGTCCGGACAGCAGCCGCCTATAGAGATGCTCTGAATGTCCTGAGCACGGCTGCTAGTGATTTCGGCCGCTCTTTGGAAGAATGTGCGCGTTGCAAAGGTGCTGGAAGCGCGTCTGAGAGACTGATGACGGCCAGCGGATTTCACCACCAGATAGCCAACCACCAGCAAATCCTGGCTCACAGTCTGTCTAGCGGATTCGAGGTGCCGGTTTCAAACATAATCTCCGATTTTGAGCACACGTACAAGGAAAACGACGCTACATTCAAGCGAGAAATCAAGGACAAAATCATGGAGTTGAGACAAAAGGAGGCCGCTAACACCAAGCTGAGCCGTAAGAAAACGCGAAATATTATTGCGTACAAATCGAACTTGCTGCAATTGGCGTCACAGTTGGACGAGATAGACCGTGCCAAGCACGATTATTATATGTCTTGCTTTGAACAGACGCAGGACGCGTTCACAAACATTTTGGCCAAAACAAGCGCTGTGGTAGCAATGGAGACGCAGCTATATGGAAACATCGCCAACAAAGCTCAAACAGGAGGTGGCTTGGATGGTCTCTTAAACTTTGACGCCCTCGCTGTGTCTGACAACGATACCAGCTCGGAGAATCGGACTCTGGAAGCCGCTTCTCAGCACGAACTGGCGTCTGTTCCTGAGGTCTCCACCAAATCCGAACATTCACAAGACGCTGAATCTGAGGAGCCTCAAGAAGACGCCGATAGAACTGCAGACTCATTTTTTTCGCCTCCTGTGGTCACGTCCAGAGACGAGGCCACGGCTGAGCCCCCGGAACAGCAGCCAGACCACACTTCCACGTTTTCTCTGCCGACCGCGACTTCGTCGGCCGTCCCGCTTGCTCCAACAGTCACTCATACAGATACCGTCAGTGTACAATATATGTAAATGAATTAAGTCATCACTCGTTATTTTTCGGTTTTCAGCTTTTTATTTTTGAGATACTGGGCCATCGGGTCTTCGTCTTCGATCTCATCTCCAATCAGTTTGGGTTCTTCAACTTCCGTGTCTCCAAAATCTTTTTCCATCTCTTTCGCCAGCGCTTCATCCCAATCTTTGTTGGCGTCAAACTCCTTATCGTATTTGTAAGGCTTGTATCTGACATGGTCGACCCGAAGAACATACTGGTCGCCAAAAGAGTAGCCATTGAGATTGTCAACCGCCAAAATTGTTGATTCAAACTGTTCGTATTTCAGGAATGCAAACCGTCGCGATTGGCCTGTGTTCTTGTCTCTCATCAGTTTCAAATGTGTAGGTACCCCGTACTGCGAGAATACGATAAGCAAGTCCATTTCATTGATCTCAGGCGGCAGGTTCCCTATGAACACGTAGGAGGTGTCTGAAAATTCGTAGTGCCAGGATGCCTTTATTGAGGTCCCCAATTCAAGCTCCTTTTCATTTAGTTGCTGGATCTTGTGCACCTTGTTCATGGCTATTTTTCTGGGAAAAATGTGCAAATAAATATTTTTTATTTATGCTCGTACCTAACGATAGGGTCGCGGTCGAAGGCTATTTGGCCACCGTGCGATATGTGGGTTCCATACCCAACTGGCCCGGCGAAACCGCGATCGGTGTGGAGTGGGATATCCCGGAGCGAGGGAAGAACGACGGTACCATCAAGGGAGTCCGTTACTTCAATACACTTGATGGTGCAAGATCGGGCAGTTTCGTGAAGATGACCAAGCTGGAGCCATCAAGAACTTTTATGGAGGCCATGGTGTACCAATATGCCAGCGACGAGTCGCTGTCGAGCGAAACCGAATCACTGGTGGACAAATTTGATATGAAGATAGGAACAAAGAAAGTTGAAAGTTTTGGATTTGAGAAGCTCAGTCGACTGCAAGCAGACTTCCGCAACTTGGAGATGGCCACGCTTGAACGTTTGAATATCTCCGCTGCTTCGCGAATAGATGACTCCTTGAACAATCTACGGCATCTAAATGTTGGCTTCAACTTACTCGATTGGTCAGCTTTGATGACCATAGTATCGCAGCTGCCCCAATTGCAGACGCTTAAAGCAAATGGAAATAGATGGACTCGTTATGAGAAGTGCGTGCGGAGTGAGTCCGTCGAAACGTTACATCTATCCGCCTGTGATCTGGGTAACTGTCCATTCGCAACAGACCTTCTTAGGTGCTTTCCGAATCTCAAACAGTTGTTCCTAGCCTCGAACCATATTTCCGCCATTGATATTCCTCCTGTTGATTATCTCGATCTGTCTGATAATAATTACACTGTACTAAGCGAGGTACCCGCTGCAAAGCAGATCAACTTGTCCTTCAACAAGCTGCATATAGATTCTGCCGTTTCCTGCCCACTGCTCGAAGCTGAGTATCTTGATCTTACAAACACTGCTGTTTCTGAGTGGTCAGAAATAGATTCCCTCGCAAAATTTCAGAACCTCCATTCACTGAGAATACTGAACACACCTCTTGTGGATTCCGCAGATTACGACACTGCAATTGCCCAACTCTTTTCCAGAATACCCTCTCTGAACAAACTAGACGGAACAACCTATACTGCTGAGCAGCGAGAGAGCTTTGAGCTGTACTTTATAGGAAAAATTAGATCCCGAGAATGGACCTGTTCTCAAAGTCTGTGGATCCAACTGTGCAGAAAATACAATGTTCCGGTATCCCAAAACATGGTGTCCCTTGTCGATGTTGGCTCAATTTGTCTAGACATCTCCTATGAGGGAGAGTCGTTCCCCGTGACTGTGCCGGTGTCTGCCACCATAGGTAAATTACGCGGCAAAATCTCTCGCAAATTGGGTCTCAACGTTCTTGATTTCCAAGTTGTCGCCCAGTTCGGCCATGCACGAGAACCCCTGGTTAACGACCAGCAGCTGATTCGCGCATTGGACATCTCAGGCCCCGTGCTGGTGAGCCTGCAACCGTGGGAAGAGGGCTTACGTAAGCATGTGTTTGGGGAAAAAGTGGAGTAGCACGGAATTTTTGACCATGTCCCTATCCAAGAGTGTAAAGGAGCTGCGGTTTATTCTTTCGCAAACTGGCGACGCCAGCCGTCCGCTAAGGTATGTATGATGAGGACGCCCTAACAAGAAGGACATTTCTAGTGAAGCAGTACAAGGCTCTCAAAGGAGCCAATCCAGACTTGCCCATTCTGATCCGGGAGTGTGCTAATGTGTCTCCTGCAGTGGTGATGCGAGTTTCGAACGGCGTGGAGATCCGCAAAGACGTAGCAAAGATGAGCGAGTCGGAGATCTCAGAAGTCTTGAGGGGCAGTCTATGACATCCATTTACAAGGCTATATACGTATTTATTTATTTATCACGTTTCTCAATGATAACTCTTTGGGACTTTGCTTTGACCATTTCGCGCAATGCAGCGTTTCTGGCCTTCTGGTCGGCCTTCTCTCTGACCTCGGAATTTTCCTGCATTTCTTTCCATGTTTCAGAAAAGTTCTCCATCATGCCCTTGGAGTCCTTGGCCGGCTTCTGCATCGGATACATCTTGAACATTTTTCTAAATTTCGCCGACCTCAGGAGACGGGCCTGGATGATGGAGAACACACCATTTGCGGTGAAATACACAAGCACGGCGGCCGACATGTTCCAAGTGAACACAATGGACAAGAAGGGCAGAGCCATGAACGCTTTCTGAGTAGTCGAGCTGAACTGACTGATTGCCGTTTCTCCTCCAAATCTGAACGAAACCGCGTACAAGCACGCAGAAATTAATTGCAGCCCGATGTAAGGGTCGGGGGCAGTCAGGTCTGGAAACCAGTAGACACCCTGGTTCTCGAATCCCTGCACGGGCAGATTGGCCATTTCTCTGATTCCAAAGAAGGATCCAATACCGTACGAGAGCTGGATACCTGGGGAAAGAAACATTCTCGAATACTTAACACCGTACTTCTTGTTGAGCTTTCTGATTTCCTGCATTTTCATCTGCTGCACCATGCGGTCGCCTCTGGCCATGGCGGTATTCAGTTCCTTCCGCAGCACCTTGGTTTCTGGTGCAGCAGCCTGAGAACGGGCCATGGCATCAGACGAGGCCATGAAGAGAGGAAGGAGCGCGAATCTTATGCCCAGCGTAGTAGCCGCGATCGTGGCCCACCATGGGAGGCCTGTTGTCACATGGACAGCCTCCAGCACCGTCTGTATGATGTCGGAGGGCCACCAGCCATCGCTGAGGCCGACACTCTTGATGTAGCCCCACTGATCGGAGGTGAGTGTGTTGGACACTGTTTCGGTGTCGAAACTCAAGGAGGTATCGAACTTGGGTGCGGGTGTCTCTGTACTGTTGAAACGGAATCCCGTGGCCGCCAGGGCAGTCCGTCGTCCAATAAGCGTCTTGGTGCGGAGACCCACCACAGGTCTTGCCGATAGACGGAAAGCAGAAATCATGGTGAAAAAATGAAAATATTTTTTTTAGTGTAAGCATTTATGTTGGCCTTGTTTCGCAAACCGTGGCCGGCCGTCTGGCGACGAACTGTGTCTCACTTGCCCTACACTAACGAATCGTACGCGGAGTCTCTGATCACCAGCTTGCAAAGTCCCACCCTCACGAAGGAGCTCAAGAGAAAGACGCTGTTAGTACTTCTGCGGAATCTCAGAAATGGGCAGTCTGCTCTTCCACAGCCTTTGATCAACTCCTTGTTTGGGCTTTGGCTGCCATTTTTCCGTGACCAGGAGGTCCAAAGTTGTCTTCGCGATGGAAGTCGCTCCAAAGAGCTGACAAGCATGCTAGTGCAATCGTACACCCTCAAGAGAGAATACGACGCAGCGATCCAGACAATAGAAAACAGCACTGTTGTTATCGACAGATTTCCTTGTGAACTGTTGGCATACCATCTGATCATTTCGAAACAGTTTGACAGCGTTTTTCGTCTGATCCATCTGCTCTACTCCAAACGGTACCCGCAAATCCTGAACCAGCAGATATTGGAGATGCTGGTGAAAAATGCTTTGGATGAAGGGATGCTCGAAGCTGTAGCCCGTTTCGTTGTTGGATTTGTGTTCCTTTTTGATCGCCCGCTGATGAATCTGTCGGACGAGTTGGCGGGTCGTCTGGCTCGATTGAGTATTGAGAGACTGGATTTCGCAACGTTTGCCAAAACTGTGGACTACCAAGCACAACGACTCATGCTGACAGACCCAAAAAAAGCGGCCCAGTTTAGAGACCAAATGGGTCTTTTGCGGTTCAAGGGCTATGTGCGCAAGCTCGGCGGCGAGCGTGTTATTGACAGCGGCATGTTCTTTAACATGGGCTATCTCGACGACAAGTACACGGTGGCAGACTTTCCGACCTTGGCCAATGCGCTGGCTGCCGAGCTTGGCCAGCGGCTTAACTTATCCCAGGCCGTGATTCTTGTTGAGAAAATGCATGGATTCCATATCAAGGAGCATCACGAACGGTTTTCTCCGGCCCTGCATCCAGACCATCAACTGTATCGCATGATCAAGCGCAAGACAAACGCCCAGTTCGAGTTCAATGAGATCAAAGACGACTATTCAAACCATCTGACCAGTATCGGCAAGCCTGTAAGGACGTCGCACAAATACCGCATGCGGAAGGCCATCTCGTCAACGCCTTTCCACGTGCTACCACTCAACATTATACTCAAAACAATCAACCTCTCGAGCAACGACCTGCGGCTCGCTCTCCAACTCACCAACTCCATGGTTCGGAAGAGGCGATGCGAACTCGACGAGGACTCGCTGTACTACCTCCTGAGAATCTCGGACGCCAGCGATCTGACCAACGTCGACATACTTATGTCTCTGCTGGACGGCTTTAATCTGAGTCTGAATGCACGAACGCACCGTCTGGTGTTGGATATCTTAGTGAAGAGCAGGCACGTAGAGCTTCTCAAACGATATCTGGCAGACTACAAATCAAAAAACTATTATCTTCCCGAGGAGATGCATCGCAAAATATCAGCATTGGTAAATAGATAGAGCGCAAAAAGTATATAGAACAAATTTCCATCTTAAATATCATGAAGCTTTTAATTCTCAACCCCAATTCATCGCAGTCCATTACAGACAATCTCAAAGACGTGCTGAAGCCGATTCCAGGCTTCGAGCTCGATTTTTTCACAGGGCCTCCGTCATCGCCCTCGTCTATCAATAACTCTCACGACGGCATTGTGTCTGCCAAAGCATGTCTGGAGAAGATCAAAGCGGACCCTGCGTATCTCGAGTACAACGGATACCTGGTGTGCTGCTACTCGGACCATCCACTGGTGGGAAAGCTCAGAGAGCTGGTGAGCGTCCCGGTCATGGGCATCTTCCAAGCTTCATTGCTCTACTCGCTGAACTACGCTACAGATGATGCCAAGGCGGGCATTCTCACCTCCAATAAAAGCTGGGAGAAAATTCTCGACAGCTCTTTGCTCGACTTCTTCGATTCCGAGTCTATACCTAAATTTATGACCCCTACGCTGGCAGCAGAAGTCGACGTGCTCAAGCTGACTGACCCGGAAAATTACGCCAAAATTAAAGCGAAAATCCAAACTTTGATTTCCCACAAAGCACAGATAATAATTCTGGGCTGTGCAGGACTCAGCAGTCTCGACTGGAAATTCAGCCAGGATTTCCCCGGCACGCAGTTTGTGGATTCCGTCAAGATCGGTGCCGAGCTGCTGGCGGCGCACGTCCGGTTCCGCACCAATTAGCGTCTCTTTTTAAGACACGTCAGTAGCGTGAATAAATCGTCCTCCAGTTTACGTTTCTTTGTCTCTTCCAACCCATGAACCCCCTCGGAGTTTTCCCTCGACAGCTTTGACACTAATCCCTCAAGCTGCACCCAGTCCTCTGGATCGGTGGCCCCCAAAACCGGCTCAGGCATAGGCGGCACAGGCTGCCATGGATACGGCATGCGGTAGTACATATGTGCCTGCGAAGACATGCTTTCTGTCTGGCTCGGGGTCGGTGGTGGCATCATTGGGAAGTACGGGTAGCCGTAGTACGGCAACGGAGGATAGGCGGGCATGAACTGGGTCGCATCCATTGTCGAGTTCGCTCTTTCGATGGTCTGCTGTGTTGACGTTCTAGCAGCTGCTGGTGGCTCTTTTTGCGGCGTCGGTTGTGGTGTGGACTGAGCCTCAACAGTGCTCGATACTGGTTTTGGCATAGACACGGGCTGGGGACTTTTCTGGCCGCCATGGCCGTTGCCGTTCGAATTTGTTGTCTGTGGTTGATTCTTTGGAGATCTAAGCGGGACCTCACGTTGCAACTTGGCCTCAGAAACCACTTTAGAGGCTGGCTCTGGTGTTGGTTCTGGTTCTACAGACGCACCATCATTGTGTGTTGGAGAGCAAACTTTTAGTTGTGGCGAACTTTGCTCAGGGGCCCGTTGCAAAGACGCGGTGAAAGGATGCTCCCACGTGGCGTGAGGCCTAATCGAAGGGTCTTCGTCTTCTGATGCACTTTCTTCCGACGAAAGAACCAAGGTGACTACCTCAGATGGCTGTTCCGCAAAGGACTCAGGCAGAGCTTGTTCTTGAGAAGTTTCGGCCTGCTCAACGCCGCCGTTGCTCGAGCCAGATGCGCTATCAGTCGCTGGGGACTGGGAGTCCTCAGACGTTTGCGAGCTTCGAGAGACTTCAGGGTTCACATCAGCTTGTGTTCCTGGAGCCGCCGGTTCGGGCTCGGCTTCTCCCCGCATACGTCTCCCCAATCTGTCCACGAGAGCAAACATTTTCGGAGCCAGCTCGTGATGTCTCGAGTCACAGTCCCGGATCAACGCAGCCTTCACATCAAAAGCTTTGTATTCTGCCATTGACGGCTGCTCACGTGAAAGAAGAAGCTCCAGGATTTGAATGACCACAGGCAGATATATTGTCTCTCTTTTGTTCAGTAAATGATCGACCAACGCGAACCGAAGTCCAGCAGCCTGTTCATGGGGAGTCAGCTTTTGGTAGAGCTGGAAGATGTGTTCTTCTGGCAGATCGAAAAACCCGATGGATGACCAGAAGCTCGCATATTTTTCTGTTTCAACTTCCCTGTGTCTCTCCATATCCAGCACCGCAAGCTGGTACATTATGTTGACAATAGATGCGTCCATTTTGGAAAGAATCACCTTCCATGCGACTGGCGGCGCTTCCATGAATTCCAGACGAATGTGAGCGGGAAGAGATTCGTATACTAATGGCTCGAAAACCTCCGCGTTTGAAGAGAGCAGTTGTGCGGTTGCAACGATGTATGCCGCAGGGTCCTTTTCGCAGGTAGTTTCCAATACCCTATCAAAAATAGCCACCAGTTGTTGCGAGTCTGACGAGAATCTGTGCAGCAGGCTGTCCGTCAGAATAGTCAAAAAATCGTTTGTCCTGAGAGTTGTTCTCTTCGGCTTAAAGATCTCATCAGGACCCACTACCTGATAAACTTTGGAGTAGAAAGAGTTGAGAATTTCAGTAATTTCACCAATCTCAGACTCTTCCAACGTCGTAAATGCAGATAGCAACATCCTTTTCATGTCGTATAAGATTTCGCAAGACTGCTTGACTCGTGAAACGCCATTCGACAACCCTTCGAGATATAGAAGAAGCAATTCGGTTTTTCTTTTGATGCCGATATTTTTGAAGCTAAATGCGTCAGATAAAATGTCCACTATGAGCGTCTGGCATGTCACCAGCCATCCAGAGTTCATTGGTGGCAGCGGAAGAGGCTCGTTTGAAAATGAGTCAAAAAAGGAGTCTTTTGGTTTCATCCGGTAATGCTTGTTGGACCTTGTTTCCTCCTTGTTCAAAATTTGCTCCAACGCCCTGTATCCATACTCCAGCTGGACTTGGCTGGCGTTCTCGCTGAAACACAGTTTTTTCAGCATCCAGGTCACCCATGAAATTACCCAATCTTCATTTGCTTCGGGCACTGTAGGATTTTTAGCCAGAAACTTATACAGACTGTAATACACTCTGGCCGAGAGTCTTTGGAACTCTATCAACATGCTCTCGGTGAGCTCGCCAGAGAAATTCACGAATGGATGCGATAGGACATGAAATTTGGTCTTGAGTAGATTCTTCTCCGCTGTTGTTGTGGCCTGGCACCAGCTTCTTGCCGCAAATGAGCTCTGGTACATGAAAATGATGCTTCGCCAGCCTCTTAGGGCGGCGATTTTTGGGGCCTCGCCTGACTTGTTAAAACAGATAGTGAATACGGACACCCAATTCTCCAAAAGCTTCCATGACTCAATTCCCTTGTTCCAGGTGAATGCCGAGAAGGAATATGTCAGCAACGCCCATAGCTCCATTGCTTCGAAATATAGACCCTCGTTGATATTAAGAAGCAGAGCCTCAACCAGGGCGTTGCATACGGAGTGCCCCTGTTGCAGCGACTTGAGCTGCGCAAGCACAGCGTTGTTTTGGCTGAAGGCTCCCGCATCCTCTTCCACCAATTCCAGAAGACACTTACGGCACGCGTGGGTGCAAATCATAGAGAGTTCCTTCAAAAGACCGACTGTTGCCTGGACTACCCGGCGATAGGATCCTTGGTCCACGCTGATAATGGATGCAAGCACAAACGGGAGCCATTCCCTGCACAATTTCAGCATCACTGCTGGATACTTGGAGACAAATTTCTTCAAGGCCAGGATTTTCTCGGTTGCAATGCTTCCACTTGGAATAAAAGTCATTTTTAATAAAGTTGTGACCATTGTCTCGATAGAAACAGATGGCAGCATAGAGGTCTGTTCTTTGCAAAATTGAACGTATGCAGAAGCCAATGATTTTGACAGGTTGGTGATCAGGGCAAGTTGGCTGAGTTTGTCGACCAAGTCTGCACCTTGTAGCAATTGGAACGTAGACATGAGCGTTGTCAAGACTTTGACCACCTGCACTGCTATTCTGCCCGTGAAGGCGTCGTTTAGTAATGACGGGTTCTTCAGAATCCTTGCGAGCTCCATGGAAGCCACCTCGGTAATGCTGTTGAGGTCTGCATCGTTCAGTTGTTTTGTAAGAAATTGTTTGGAGTTTGTCCTTAGCAAGGTATTAATGCTGGCGAAGATCTCGAACTGTCTTTCGCACTGAGATTGTCTCAAGAGCCCGCAGCATTTTCTGATGAGTGTTATGGATTCTGGATCATCTTCGTTGGTCTGCAAAATGAGTCCAGTGGGCCACTCGGCGAATATAGTATTACTTGAGTAAAAAGGCGTCTGTTCTTCACATATGCTCGTTTTGAGAATAGACCGTGGTTCTGCTGGCTCCTTGATAGGAGACGAGGCAACTGGAGATTGTTCAACATCGCTCGAGAATAGCACTCGCTTGATAGACGCTGTCCCTTCCTCTTCAGCGGAGGTGGCTGCAATAGTGCGTTTAGGTGTTTGAGGAGTCGCAGATGGGGCCGACGCCTTTTTAGGCGACGGCGACTTGGACTTTCTTGAGTTAGACGTGGGTCTTCTTACCACGTCCTTAAACGCCGAAACACCGTTCGTAGGTGGCGTCTTTTTGGCGGCAGGTTTTGCAGTGCTCTGAGGATTTTCTTGAGCCTTTGGAGTTGCGGACTCGTGTTGAGCAGTCTTCTGCACTCCATTGCGTGTTCTTGGAGAGACCTGGCTTTGTAGAGGAGATCTGGCCACTTGGGACAACCGTGTGTTCGGATTGGATGATTCGTGGCCAGGTTTTGGTGGAGATTGTGATGCTGGAGACGCGTCCTGCGCGCTGACGGTGAGTGGGCTCCTTGACCTGGTCATCATAGGCGATCCAGATACATCGGCAACATTTTGTTGGACGACAGGTTCTTGCTGAGGTTTCTTCATCTTGCTGGTCGAGGTCCGCTTGGAGTTTACTATGGAGTAGAGCTTGTTTAGCTTTACCGGATCATTCTTTGAAGGTGAGCTCAACACGTTAAACGGCGACTCTGCACTTCTAGAGGGCGCAAATCGCGATCGATTGTTGCGCTTCGCGTCTGCAAATTTCTTTCCCAGCCGGTCAGCCTTATCTCGGCCACTGGTAGTGGGAGCCAGGATCACTGTTGGGCTTGACTTTCCTTGATCTCTCTCCTTGAAACTCATCTGTTGTCTATATTTGGATCAAGGGCTCTTCTTCAAAAAGACCTCAGTCTAGATCCTATAGTTTTTGGTGAGTTCTGTCAAGAGTAAGCACAAAGTTGGTAGTAATTGAAAATCCCCTACCGTTCCTCACCTTTACAAACGTACAATTTTTTTTACCTATATTTTTTTACGCGTACATCACCCGCCTGTCGATTTGGCAGCAAAAAAACGTCGCATAAATTCACGGTGCGACATCGTTTTCGTAGCTGGGTAGCACAACAACAGGTAGTCTAACGGTGAATTCCAATGCGTTGCTGATCCCTTCCACGGCCTTGTATAGCACAGAACCTTTGTTGTCGGTGAAGATGGAAACCAAATCAAACACCTTGCGTGCCTTTTGCGTAGCAGCTTCATCCGCGTCTAAACTGGTGCTTTTGTAAGCGTCCACCAGGATGAATTTTATCTGCACCAGATACTTGAGCTGGAAAAAGTTGGTCTTGAATTGCGGCTCCACAGTCGCGGGTATTTGCACGTTCACGTTCAGCTCCTGTGTATCGAAGGTGCTTACCAACTTGTGGAACACGGTGGTTTCCATGCTATTGCCATTCTTTATGCCTTTATAGAGCTCGTTGTACTCGTAGCGTTTGAGGTATTCATCGCGGTAGATGATTTGGTTCTTGATCAGCCGAAGCTCCATGCCCTTAGTTTCAAGTTGGGAACCTAAAAAGGATATGTCGATGGTAATGTGGTCGCCCACCTTGACGATGTTTTTGCTGAGGCTTAAATTTGCAAGCTGTAGATGGTCCTGTTTGACGATGTACTTGGTCTGTTGATGGACGGGGATCTGGCCTTCCATCTCCATGTCGTCTTCGTCCCCCAACAGCTCCTGCTTCTGAACGCTGTGGTAGTCTTGAACGATGTTAAACAGGTTTTGCCGAGGATTCGATTCAGCATCCTGTCCGTGATGGTACTGCTTTTCAAACTTCTCCTGTAGCTTGATGATATCTGTGACATTGCTCTCATTGAGTTCTTTCAAGAGAACAAGAAACTGTTTAGTCTCAAGATCGTTGTCTAGATTAAACGTTGCCGGGAGATCCTCCGACGATGAGCGTTTGGACGACTCCATGGTTCCCAGACTTCGGCGCAAAAGCTCCATGTTGATCATGGAAGTCTTCTTCGACAAAGTGTGCGAGACTCCAACATTAGACGACCGTCTGACCAATTTCCCGTTGATGTCTGGTTCCGAGTAGGTTCTAGCATGTCTAGACTGCCCAAAAGTCTCCGTAGAACCGGACGTATTGAGATCCACGTTCTTGAGAACACTCGGTCTCTGGTTCATTCGCGGTCTTTCGAGATGGAATACTGGCTGTCGGCCAAATCTATCGATATAAGGTTGTATCTTAAGCGGGAAAAACATCGTCTTATTTGAAAATGTGCCATTCTTCTCCTTCAGTTGATAGCCGAGTATAATGTTGTAATTTATTTGCACTGCTTCAGACTTGAACGACGGTGCAAGGTCCATTGGCAATTTCATATTGATGTAGAAGCTTCGGGTAAGCTTGCTGGACGTCGCATTGCTGCTCAGTTGTGAAGGACTAAACGTCAAATCGCTGAACAGGATTGATTGCGTCGTGGAGTAATGTGGTATGAGATGTGTATGCTCGTCATCCATGCCAGATTGAAACAAGGTTGTCAGTCCTGTCAACAAGCCCTTTCTATGTTGATCAAATGTGATTTCTAGTCCGTTGATTCCTGCGAGCTTTCCCTCGAAAGTCGACGACTTCTGCAATTCCTCAAAAATCGAGGCATCAACAATTCTATCGTTAATCGAATAATAGCCAAACAACTGCACATAGCCCAAATATATTGAAATATCTTGTTGTAAGTCTTCTTCCTCCGGCATGGTCTCCAGTTGTTGCAAAAAGAGGGCTCTTGTGGCGTTCGAAAACTGAGACGAAAGTCGTCCACCAAACCAACTGTCGTTTTGTGGGGGCTCGTTTTCGGGGAGTTTGGGACTCTTTGCCGGGGTCGTATTATTGTTCAGCGGCCCTACATAACGGAACCGCAAAACATAAGAAAGCTCGTCGGTTCCTGCAATTACCGGCGCATTCTCGTATATCAATTCGACACGTACGCTGTCGCTGATGTTTTGATGATAAACAGTGTGTGTCACCATAACACTGTAGAGCGAATCTTCAAAAATAAAATCTTGGGGAGATATTTTGACGTAAGCAGGTTGATTATGTACTCCTCCCACCAGGGAAATGGGCGGTAGATAAATAAAAAAAAGAAGGATGCTCCCCCTCAAGCGTTTTTAAACAAACTTGTGTTTGAGCGTTCTTAATTTAATTTTACAAATGCTATCCACTGGATGGAGCAAGCTTTCTGGAGCTTTAAGTACCGTCCATGTGCTACCTAAGAAGGGCAAGGTGCCCAAACGAGTGCAGTTTTCCACGAAATGGTTTCTTAGTTGTTTAGCTGTGTTTGTTATATTCAACTTTATCAGCATCTTCCAACAAACTACTTTTATGTGCCAGCTTCCTGCGGTTAACCTTGTGCGAGTCCTCAATAACGGGGATAGATTCATTGACTCGGGGAAACTGTACTTCAAGGAAAGCTATGAAGAAGTCAAGAAAGAGAATATCGAATTGTACAACTCTCTCAGTAAGATATTCGAGATGCAAAAATCATCATACTTGAAAAGCTATGACGATTATGCTTTAATCCTCAATCCGCTCTTCATTCTCGACGAAGCAGAAATCAGAATCAAATTCCATCCCATGAAATACTATTTTAAGAACAAAAGCTTTGAATTTAAAAACAGCACAATCCCCATACTTGAATTCAAACATGTGTTTGGCCGCAAGCTAACACCGCTAAGAGCTTTACGCCGCTCTGCAATGCCATTTTCGTTCCGACTGCACGAACATCATAAGGACACCAACGATTTCCTACACAAGATTGTGTATCCGATTTACGAGTCAAGCGGCTATGATAGAACCGCCTACAGCCTCGACTCCTTACTGGATTACTCCTTTGTTCTGAAGTACATCAACTTTGGTGTCTTTTTGATTTCTATGATCTTTTTCGTTGAAGCGCTCTCTGTGGTTGTACCATATTCGCTCAAATATCATCAGATTTTTTCCATCCCAAAGGTGAACCAGGCTCTCTTTGTCTTGGCAATCATTTGCTTCGTGTGTTGCTTCATGTTGATGTCAGTCAACATTGTTCTGAATCTTATTCTCGTGGGAAAAGAATCCAATGAGCTTGGAGTTGTGAGTACGCTCATGGGTTTCATCCAGCTTTTTTGGCTCGTGTTTCTTGCTTTCCAGACCAAAAATTGGATATGGAAAGTCTACATTGAACACAAGTACCCCTCGCTAAATGACGGTAAGGAACTGGAAGCCCAAGGTGAGCATGAGCACGGATTCAGTGGATTCGGAATCAGACCTTTGAGTTTCGGAAGCATCAAGAGACGCTTCACTCTAACTTTGAGCCCACAAGAAACGCAAAAAGACTCTGCCGCTCAAGAGTCTGAAAAGCAAGATCTAGACCAATTGCTGGCGCCTCATTTGTACTCTGAAAATTTACAACTGAATACGGGAACCAACAGCTTCCCTGCAGGACTAGGTACTGGCTTAAACGGTTCTCCAAGCAGGTCTCTTCGTTCAGCTCGTTCGGCGAGATCTCTTCGCTCGCTGGGTGGTCCTGCTGCCAGTGAGCGAGATCCGTTTACGACGGCTCTACAACAGCAACCAGGAAGTGCTAAAGTAGATGACAATAGAAGCTTGAAATCTTCACGGAGTCGTATTGCGATGTTATTTGAGGGCCAGGATGCTGCAAAAGAGCTCGGAAAATCTGAGAATACCATTAGCACAGAAATTACCAAGGTTCCTTCCAAGTCCCAAGGAGTTTTTGTTGAAGAAAATGTCATGAGCGTGAAGTCTGTTGAGTCTCACAATAATGACAGTGACGATGATGAAGGTGATTCACAGACCGAGTCAAGTAATGACAGTGATGACGAGGAGCAGCGCGCATCTGATTATTCCACCCCCAGCTCGAAAAAAGCAGCCAGCATTGCTGTCAGCCTTCCGGAGCCGCCAACCGCCGAAGGGCAACACGACCTCCAGGATGCAGGGCATTCGACGACGAGAATATCTACCGCCGACTCTGAGAGTTTTGACCATACTCAAGAGAAAGAAGGTGAGGGCGAAACCACTGATATTTAGAAAAGAACAGTTTTTAGTCAACTCTTGTAGTTGTAACATCCTTAATCTGATTAAAATACACGTGCACTATTATAACAGGTCATTGGCCGCACCTAAACGGAACCGTTTGTCTGTTGGCCTGCAACGGCTTGTGGCGGGTTCCGTTTGAGACCAAAGCGTTCGTCAAACTCACTAAAATCGATATCAGAACCATCTTTCATGTTTCTGTACATTTGGAGAGCTTCTTCTTCCATAATCTTGGAGTCGTTGTAAACCATGGAACCTTCTTGGTTGTAAATTCTTGCATTAGCAAACATCAGGTGAAGGTCATAAATGAATTCCTCCAAATTGTAGTATACTTCACCTTGTACTCTCCTCTTGATACCGTCAAAAGCAATTGGATTCTTGATGATCACGTAGTAATCTGGATACATTCTCTTGACCGGCTTGGTCAAGAAGATTGCCGCAAGCTTGCGACCATCCATAGACATGTTCAGCAAGTGGTCTAAGATCTCCATCAGTTGCAATTGCAGCGTGTGGCGTTCCTCCATTGTCAGTTCCGGAGGCACAAAGTTCTCCTTCCGGCATATAGGAGCTGATGCAGGCGTACCTCTTGATTTCTTCTTTTTCCAAGAAACGCCACCTAATGGCGTCTGAGGAGTTGAGTCGCCCATCTCTGACGGAGACATGGTATTGCGGGCAGAGCCATTTTTGGACTTGCGTTTGCTGTTCTTGGGCCGTTTTCTTGATACGCTTTCGTCGTCATCATCAATAAAGTCAGCAAGGTCGCCATTAGGGTCGACAGACCCTTCCAGAAGATCTGTCTCGGTTTTAGGTTTGCGCACTCTCTTGCGACCTTTCTTAGATTTTGAGTCATCGTCATCAGAAGCGTAGCCATCAATCTCTTTTAACCATTGTTCCTCGGTAATATTTTCGTCGTAGTGAGTGACTTTACGCTCTCTAGCACCACGACCATAATGTAGCATTTCCTCAACTTCATCAACAATCTCTGGTTCTTGATTGTAAATCTCAGGTAATTCGGATTCTGCAATCAACCGTGGGTGTCCAAGTGTCTTATCGTTGCGCTCCTCGTCTATTTTATTGAATAAATGAAGCTCTTCCTCGTTTCTGGCCAAAATCTCATTGAGATCTTTGTCTTCTAGAACTTCGTCCTCTTCTTTATCATTTTCTTCGGCTTCAAGGAGTTGTCTTAGAAGGGCCTCCTGCTCTTCAGAAGTTGACTTTTGATCGAATTTACCGGCCTGAATAACTTTACCATCAATGTCCAATTTTTGATGGGCTCTCTCTAAGATGTACTCCTCAATAGAATCGCTGGTAATGAGTCTCAGAATCCGGACTTCGTTTTTCTGGCCGATACGATGCGCTCTGTCTTGCGCTTGAAGGTCCTGGTGAGGATTCCAATCTGTGTCAAAAATGATAACGGTATCAGCAGTTTGTAAATTCAATCCCAAACCACCTGCCCTGGTGGAAAGAAGAAACACAAAGTACGGCGACTCATCAGAATTGAAGTCCTTTAAAAGCGCAGTACGATCGTCCGCCCTAGTGTCACCATCTAATCTCATGTACTGCATTCCCCTGAACCTCAAGAAGTCCTCCATGATATCCATGATTTGCGTCATTTGGAAAAACATTAACACTCTGTGGCCACTAGCCCGGAACTTTGGAAGAATCCTGTCAAGAAGCTCGAATTTCCCGCTCACTCTCCAAATGGTGTCGTTATTTTCATGAGATGGGTTGATCATATCCTCTATTGCAGTAAAGACAAATGGATGATTACAGATCTTCCGTAGTTGCATCAGTTTATTGTTCATTCCTTTGATACCCACCGGTGCTTTGCTGTCGGAATCGCCCACAAATAATTGATTGTACTTCAACATTTGATGATAGAGCTTGTTTTGCAACCCTGACTTCCGGCATTTGATAACTTTCTCAATCTTGTTCGGCAAGCTCTTCTCGACATCTTTCTTTAATCTTCTCAACAAAAATGGTCTCAGCACTTTGTGCAATCTTCTGATAACCAACAGAGTTTCTTCTTCAGATAGTTCCAATTTATCTTGACTGCCGGTATTTGCAAAAGGTGTGTTAAACCAGTCATCAAAAGATTTATCAGAGTTGAAAATCTTTGGTAGCACAAAATTGAGCAATGCCCACAGCTCTGGTAAGTTGTTCTGAAGCGGAGTACCCGTCAAAATGAGTCTGTAATCAGAGTGATAGAATTCAGTCAGAGTCGACGAAAGTTTTGACTTCGTGTTTTTCATACGATGACCTTCATCAATTATCATATGCACCCACTTTATCTTAGAAAGAAGATACTTGTCTTTTATGACATATTCATAAGTGGTCAAGAGCACGTTGAAGTTTCCAGCTCTAACATCATATGCCAATTCTTTTCGAAGCTGAGGAGATCCCTTGTAACTGATTTTCTTTAAGCTTGGAGCCCACTTATCGAATTCGAGATTCCAATTAGGCAGTGTTGACAAGGGAACTATAACAAGGAAAGGACCAGGGATTTTCTTCACTTCAGTGATATACGTCAGTAGAGAAATCGTCTGGATTGTTTTTCCCAGTCCCATTTCATCTGCTAGTATACCATTCAAATGGTTATTGAACAAAGAGACCATCCATTCCAATCCTCTTAGCTGATACTCTTTCAAGGTACCGCCCACTAAGATGGATGGTTGCTTTTCAATTCTCTCTTGAATTCTGTGTGCCACCGAGTAGTAATCTGCATTTTCTTTCTCCTCGTCGTCTTCTTCCTCCTCCTTGGCATCCTGTGGCTCGATATGGTGAGAGTGCACCATATGTTCTTGCGTGTCTCTTTGTTGCACCTTGACAGATTGAATGAGGGTCCGCAGAAATCCAGTAGTCTGCTTCAAAATGTGAGTAATTCTGGTATCCTTGGTCTGATCCAGAAGTTTGATATAAGCTTCTTCATCGTTAGCCTTAAGAGCCTGCAATCTCTGCTTAGCGTTTCTTTCGATACGGCGCTGTTCTTCTTTTTCTGTTTGTGCATGTAAGCTATTGACTCCCCGGGCAATTCTGGAAAGTCTGTCTTTTCTGGAAGTAAGGTACTTCTTGTAGTCGTCAGAAACGCTTAGTATGTTAGCTTGTCTTTCTTGAATCTTGTTCTTCTGTGAGAGAGCAGTAACGTTGCGTTGCTGGTTATATAGGGCGTGCGCCACAGATGCATCGTGTGTATTAATAGATCGCACCCTTGCTGAAAAGTTGGGAAGATGGTTAGTTAGCAAAGAGTTTTGATGAAAGATAGTGCTCACAACGTGGCCTCGGACTGCCTTTTGGTATGACATCAGCGTCATTAGCATGTATTCGAATTCGTAAGAAATGTCCTCTTCTTTGAGCTTCTTCAGGTTGTCCACTTCCTGTTGCAAACGGAGCTGGTCCACTAATTTTTTTATTTCAGCTGCGGAAACAACATCTAGCGGTTTAGGGTATAACGAGGGAGTAATCACTCTGGATTTCGGATCATCAAGAAATTCGTATGGCACTTCCTCTTCAACATTTGGCAAGGAGAAGCTATCCACGACGACTTGTGGATCATGCAAGGAAACGATATTATTGACGTCTGGATATTTTTCAGTAATTTTCTCAACGGGCACGGGTGGATGCGGTGGCAGAATTTTGGCTGTCAGCTGTTTAGGAGGCTCCTGCTTTGGTATCATTGGCTGCTGTTGAGGCACCGGGAACTGAGGTTGGGCGACAGGGGTCCTGTTAGGCTGGTGCTGCTGAGGCATCATTATATGTTGGTTGTTCATCAATGGAGGGTGTTGTTGAAGCTGAGGAGTCTTTCTAGGCTGACCGGACTGCACTGACTGCATGGGCTGCATTGGGGGTTTGGAAACAGGTACGAATGGCTCTTTTTTTATTTTTTGCTTCTGCTGTTGTTGTTTTAAGAATGCATTATTTTGCGACAGGACAGACGCGTTATGGTCGCCTAATTGTCTATTATACTGCTGGAACGAGATGTTTATGACATTCGCGAGGTCTGGCTCGAGTGGCTGGTTCTGGATGAACTTCTTGAACGCGGCAATCTGGTATTTGAGCAATTGCGACTGTGGAGGCGAGAAGATATTAGAAGGCCCGAAAGAACCCGATCGACTCGTCTGCTGCTGCGGCTGCTGAGACTGCTGCGGCTGCGGCTGCTGGGGTGTCTGTTGAGGAAACTGAGAGAACCCCTGCTTGTTCTGGAACTGCGGCATCTGGTTCTGGGCCTTGAGGTGTCTCTGGTATTGGGAGAATTGAGTCAGCACCGAGGCAAGCTCGGCAAATTCTGGCAGCTGTTTTGCATTCTCGCCGTGCTGAGATCGAAGAAGCTGTAGCCGCTTGTATATGTTTTGCAGCTGATCCGGAGTGAGGTTTTTTATATGTGCAGGCAACTGGTGTTGTTGTTGCTGTTGCAAATACTGCGGTGTCGGCTGTCTATTATTGGGGAACTCCATGGTATTTAAACATCAAACACGCACGCGAAATTGATCAAATTGTACACAAACACGTCAAACCACAGTGGAGATGCGCCGTTTTGGTATGTTTGCCTACAATTGCTAATAATTTGTAAGGGGAACTACTAGATGCAGAAAATGGTGCGTGAAAAAAAAATAATGGCTTAACGAATCTGCCAAATAAATTACTGTGCATCGACGTATACGTGTATATGATTGGAGCGCTACAACAGGGGTCCCATGGGTGAGTAATGACACAATAGACTCTCTGGTCAGACAATTATGCATGCTGTGTAGTCAGCCTTAGATTAAGTTCAGATCCCGTAATCTGTTGCAGCTCTTCAGCTCCAGTTGCTGCGCACGCTCGAGCTTATCTTTATCGACGAAAAACCAGCCGTAGCTGTCCTCGATCATGCGGTCTTTGTACGCCTCCTCGCGCTGGCACTTTGTTCGGAGGTCGTTGACGTAGTAGTTTTCGACCGACTGGTCCAGATTTCTAAGCTTGCGCTCCGAACCCCCGCTGTACGACTCCACCGAGGCCGGATTCACGTAGTACGGTATTTTGTAGGTGGGGGTGAGCCGCTCGGCACTGAAGCCCGGCGACGTTTCGAAAGCGAACTTGGGCAGTTTGGAGTAGTTGGACGAGCTGTCGCCGAACAGCGTCCCCAGTATCACCGGGATCAGCACCACCAGCAACGGGCCGAGCTGGCTGATGATGTCCCACAACTTGTTTTCCTCAGCGCGCTGGCCGCCCGCCCGCGCGCCCGGCCGTGGCCGCTGAGGTCTCGGCCCGAAGCCTCGCGGAGCCTGGAAAGTTGCGCCTCCGGGTCCACCAAAATGGAACGTGAAAGTGTTGCCCCCGAACCCGGCTGCAGGGCCGCCGAAAAACATGTTCAGTATGTCGTCGTCAAACATGAAGCCCTGGGGCATTCCTCCATTCATGTTCATGAAGGGGTTCATCCGCGGATTGGCCCCTCCAAAGCCTGCGCCGCTAGAAGACATACTCGGACCGGCCCGAGAGTCCGGATCAGCTCCCGTCTGATCGTACACCCTGCGCTTGGACGAATCGCTCAGCACTTCGAACGCCTTGGCAAGCTTCTTGAACGCCTCCGACGACTGTGGGTGTTTGTTCTTGTCTGGATGTAGTTTGATGGCGAGTTTTCGGTACGACTTCTTGATCTCCAGGTCCGTGGACGACCTGTCCACTTCCAGGATTCTGTAGTAATCAGATTTCTCGATGCGAAGAATTCGCTCCACCACATCTTTCTGGTCTGCCGTGTACTCGGCCATGGTGCTAATTGATTGCAAACTTGTTTTTTTTAATTTTTCACAGCCTGCATTCTAGAAGTTTGATTTCAAAATTCTTCAAACTATATACTCTCTATCATCTCTTGTGCTCGTCCTCGCCATCCTCAAGCAGCCACATGGCCATCTCCTTCTTGTCCTTGTTCTTATCGTTGGCGTCCTTCTTATCCGGCACGATTGTCGACTTGCCTTCCATGACCACCTGCTGCACATGTTCTTTCTGTTTAGCACGGTCCCGCATTCTTTCCTCAATCGTACCCCTCACCAGCAATCTGTAGACCGTCACCTGCCGTGTCTGTCCCAGACGGTGGGCCCGGTCCATGGCCTGCGAGTCGATCGTAGGATTCCAGTCCGAGTCGTAGAAAATAACCGTGTCTGCTGCCGTCAAGTTTATACCCAGTCCTCCTGCTCTTGTGCTGAGAAGGAAGATGAAAAGCTCCGGCTTGGTCTGCCAATCGTGCACCAGGTCTCTTCTGTCGCTCAGTTTGGAAGACCCGTCGAGACGGATGTACTTGTACTGGCGGTACGTGAGGAACTCCTCCATCAGATCCATCATCTTGGTCATCTGGAAATAAATCAGGCATTTGTGGCCGTTCTTTTTGAGATCCACTAACATCTCGTCCAGCTTCGCCAGCTTACCGGACTCGATCACAAACCGATTCATCGAAGGCAGTCTGATAGACGAGAACCCACTTCTCGTATTAAGAGGCTCCACGTTCATCTCGGCCTTTGGCCACAGGTCGAGCGGCACTTTGCGCTGCATCAGGTCCCACTGGACGTTCAGACTCAACGGACTCATGGCCTGTCGCATCTCAGCGTCAAACAATGCATCTTTCTTAATGAAGTTGAACCTCTGTCTGGAGCACGTAATTTCAATAGGAGGCGCCGACGCAGCAGCAAATGCGCCCAGGCGGGCGACATTCAAATACATGTCCTTGTACACATTGTCTGCCACCACCTCGTAGTCGCGTAGCGACCTGCGCACGTGCAGCATGCTGTGGCCTGGCAGGTCGCCGTACACCTGTCGAATATGCTCAATTTTATCGTACTTGGTGTTGTTGGTGTACGAACGTAAACTCACCGCGTTCTGGACCAAATTTCTGTACGCGATGCGTCTGGCGCTGGACGGCGTCTCGTCGATGAAGCGCAAAAATGCAAAATTATCGCTCTTGTGCATGTTCTCTGGGTTCCATATGCTAAACTTTTCCAGTATCTTGGACTTGTCTGTGACCGACTTCTCGTACCGCGGAGATAGAAGGTCGTCAAGAAGCAGCTTTGGCAGCCTGTACTCGATCTGGTTACGGGTAGTGTAGTTCAGTTCCAGCAGAGACTCGTTGATCTCGCTGGCCAACGACATGGTGTCTGCAAACCTGCTCATACTGAACGCCGACTTGGTGTCTGCACGCTCAAACAGATCTGGATGGTTGCACACCTTACGGAACTGCATCACCACGTTCATCAACGAGTCTCCCTGAGCCTCGTCGTCGTTGCTGCTGTTGATCTTCTTGTTGCTGTCTATCAGGTCCATGATGTTAATCTGCGACCTCAGCATCCGATACAGTTTCTTCTGTCTGTTCGTGAGGTCACAGAAGACGTCGATCTCGATCTTGTCGCCCAGCTCGCTCTGAACGTTCTTCTTGATCCGTCGCAGCATGAACGGCTTCAAAATCACGTGCAGCCGACGCAGCTGCTGCTCGTTGAGCTGCGTGTTGGACTGAGCATGAGCCTCAATGTCCTTAGAGAACCACTCACTAAACTCGTCATGAGAGTCAAACAACGACGGCATGATGAAATGCAGAAGCGCCCACAGCTCCTGCATCGAGTTTTGGATAGGCGTACCGGTCAGCAGCAACCTGTTACGGCACTGGAAACTCAGCAAGGACTTCCATCTGGAGGTGTTGGACGACTTGATGGCCTGCGCCTCGTCCAGAATCATATACTGCCACTTCATTTTTTGGAAATACTGCACGTCGGCAACCACCAACTGGTACGATGTCACCACAACGTGGAACGGCGAGTCCTTGTGGTAAACAATGCTCTTGCGGTCCCAGAATTTTCTCAGCACTTTTCTGTCTTTGGCACTGCCCCAGTATGGCAAAACCTTGAAGTCAGGCACGAATTTAGTTATTTCCTGCTGCCAGTTGTGGAGGGTGGAGGCAGGGGTCACCACGAGAAACGGACCCCAAATGTTGTGGGTCTCAGCCAAATAGGCCAGCACCGAGATACTCTGGACTGTCTTTCCCAGTCCCATCTCGTCTGCAAGAATACCGTTAATACCCTGCTCGTATAAATTGGCCAGCCAATTCAGTCCCTTCATCTGGTACTCCTTCAGCGTGCAATTGAGCAGCTTAGGCTGCGACAGATTCATATCGCCGATACTGCTTGGATTTTGGAAATTCATCTCGCCCTCGTTATCTGGCTCCGGAGCCTGGCCGTTAAATTCCTTGGCTCGCTGCTGAGCAGCCAGCAAAGCAGACTGGGCGTTCGCAGCCGCGGTTTGCTTCAGAACCTCGTCGCTACCGGACTCAAAGTCGATCTCGCTCAAATCACGCTTAGCATTGGCCAAGTCGATGGCGTCCAGGCCGGCATCAGACGCATGGGCACCAGCAGAAAGCGTCTTGTCACCCATATCGCCTTCCACCTCGTCTGTCTTGATTTTTTTGCCGATGAAGTGCGAGTAGAGCTCTGTCTGGTTAATGAGGAAGTTTAGCTTTCTCGACTGCCGACGCGCCTCTCTTTCTTCCTCCTCTTTCTTGGCCTTCGCAACTGCCTCCTGTTCGGCTCTTGTGCGCATGTTTCTCTCCTCGCGCTCGTGTTTCTTCCAGAAATTCAACATCTCTCTCATAGACCGTCTAGCCTTGGTCATCAGGTCCTTCTGCGACCGAGTGGCTTTTCCAACCCATTTGCGCGACTCTCTGGCTGCAAGCAGTGATGTCTTTTTCAGGTTCATCTGTTTCGCCTGAACGGACTGATAATACATTCTGTACGCCTTCGGGCCGTCTTTTCTCGCCAGATCCTTCCATATCGAGATGTACACGTTATCATACTGTTTGTCGATGGCCTTCTGCTCTTTCGTCGAGACTTGAGGCTTCGAGCCATCGTCATCAAGATCGAGGTCATCAGAGCCGCTAATTTTTGTTCCGGCACCAGCGGTCTCGTCGTCGATTTTTTTCTTGCGCTTTCTCGTCTTGGTGTCGTCCTGTTCCTCGTCGATCAGCTTGGAGGGATCGATCCGCGTCTTGCGCTTCCTTTTGCGACGGCCGTCGCCGTTGGTCTCTGCCACATCACTGAGAGACTCTGCAGGCTCGTCTATCAGCAGTTCATCCATCTTTTTAGGTGCAATGCTCATCAACGACTGGTTAGCAGGCTCCTCCGGTGGCTGAGCTTTATTGGTGGTCTTGAAAAGCTTTTTCTGCTCCTCACGTTGCACGTCAGCCAGCAGTTTAAGCTGATCTGTCTTCAGGTCCTTTAAGTCGCCCGATTCCTGCTCTGTCAGCTTGTTGCGCCGGGTTAGCTTATCATATATCTTGGGATCAATTTCCATCACCTTGGTCTTGAGGTCGTCGATCAGCGTAGGGTCCACATAAATTCCGTCCTGGGCCTTCAGAAGCTTCAGTTCGTTGTCTAGTAATTGTAATTGGTTCACCTCGTTGGTGGTGAGGGCGTCCAGTTTCACAAGAGCCCGCACACGCCGCTCGAATGATTGCATTAGTTCGGTGCTCGATGGCGGCGACTCCGAGCCAACTACATCCGTGGTGGGCGGAACGCTGCCCGGCGACGAAAGCATCGCCGAAATAGACATCTGGCGGTCTGCAGCAGGGACACCACTGGTACTAACGCGACTATGACCGTTGGACTCGGAAGGAGGTCCTGTCTCGGTGTGCTCGTGGTTGGTGTTCATGACAACAGTCGATGATGAACCTGCAAATAAGTTTTTAAAAGCTCCACTCGAAATTATTTGCCACCTGACGGTTAGTTTGTGTGTTGGTGTTGCTCAATTTAAATTTTTCTCTCGTGCTGGTTGATCCGTGATTCGTTTTCATTGAACGAAAAGGGCAGCAGGGGGCTAATTAATTATATGACCTTATGGGCCGAAACTGCCCGGTTTAGACCGCGTTATGTGTTTGCAATGTCCTGATGTGTTTTTTCCCGCGCTCTGGGGGCACTGACGGGCGTTTTGCTTCCTCTGTGTTGAAAAGCTTTAACGTCCGACCCGTCGATCGACTTAGTTATTGGTATTTTGCAATTTAGGAATTTTTGCCGACCCCCACTTTATCGTATCTTGTTCTCTTTTGCAATGTCCCAGCAGCCATCCACCGCTACACGTGCCGATTTGGTTGCGAGCGCAGTTGAGTTTCTGCTTGATCAAAGCATTTCTGATTCGCCGCTGGCCAAAAAAGTGGAATTCCTTGAATCCAAGGGATTGTCCCAGCAAGAAATAGAAGAGGCTTTGCAGAAAGCCCGCTCAGGAACAGCTCCAGCCGTGGCCACGCCTGCTGCTCCACCACGTCCTCCGCTGCCTGATTACTATCCCACTGCCCCTCCGTTGCCGGAACGCGACTGGAAAGATTACTTTATCATGGCGACTGCAACAGCAGGAGTCTCGTACGGTCTCTACCAAATAATCAAACGGTACGTGGTGCCAAAGATCATGCCGCCATCGAAAGCGCAGCTAGAACAGGACAAGGATGCTATTGATCGTGAGTTCCAGAGAGTGGAGAATTTGTTGGAGAAGTTCGAGGCAGATCAGAAAGACTTTTACCAGAAGCAGGAGGCCAAATCAAAGAAAATCGACGAGACGCTCCACGAAATTGACGAGATCATAAACAAGACGAACGAGAAAAACCTCAACAACGAAGAGACGCTCAAATATCTCAAACTGGAGATTGAGAACATTAAGACGACTTTGTTGAAAACTCTCGACAGTCAGAAGACGACGCTCAATACGGAGCTGTCCGCGATGGAGCAGCAGCTCCAGGATATCAAATTCGAAATCAAAACGTCGGGAGTGAACCCGGCTCCGCAGCTGAACACGCCTCCGAATGAGTCTACATCCAGACAATCCCCCGTTCCGGAGCTCAAAAACAAGGTGAATCTGAACATACCGCCAGCCACGTCCATTCCCTCGCTCAAAGACGTGCTAAGCAGAGAAAAGGATAAGGACGTCAATGCCGACAGCATTGCCCAGTTCGAGCAGCGCACGGCAAACGAAAAAGAGTTAGAACGTTCTATTCCAGCATGGCAGCTTGCTGCCAGCAATGGGGGCAGCTCTACAGCATCCAGCGTGGCCAGCGACGAACAGAAAGAAACTAAGAGAGCTATTCCAGCGTGGCAGCTCAATGCCTAATCTATCTTCATAATTGTACAATTCCATTACTTCTTATCCGTACATCCTTAACCTTCGTATTACCGTACCTTACCAAACCTGTGACCATGTTGAACTGAAAGGAATGCTAGTTTTTGTGTTTAAATCCAGCAACGAGGTGTTCCATGGAGAATTAGCAGACCCCGTGGAAATCGTTGAGCCTGTTGACCCGGCGCTCACCGGAGTAGTCACCTGGTCTTTTCCCGACGAGACGGACGAAATGGTGCTAGAATGTGCTAGAGGTGGAGCCAGTGAGCCGAGGTGCGCCAACTGTTGATCTGACATTGACATAAATGAAAAGTCTGAGTTGGACCGCGCAACAGGAGATGGTGTGGCAGAGGACCTCATTAGCGGATTCATCTGCTCAAATGAAGGCTGAAATCCCGGTGGTGCTGCCCTTGGTCTGTTGGCCACCTGCGACTGGCCATAATTCATCATCGGCTGTGTCTGTTTGTTCCTTTGTAGCTTGTGTTTCTGAGATCCGAGCCGGGCCTGCTCGGCTTGATATTTGGACGATGCCGCAATCGCGCGACTTATATCATCCAGCTGGTACGAAAAAGGCACAGAGTCTAGGACCATGTTATTCGTGTTGGAAAGTTTTTAGTTTGAGGAAAAAATATATTGGCCAGATACATGGGGCCCGAGGACATGTGGGTGATATCTAAGCGGAAGAACGAAGTTGCCGAATAAGACTTCGTGGCCAAGCTGGTTTAAGGCATGCGACTGTTAATCGCAAGATCGTGAGTTCGATCCTCACCGAGGTCGTTCAATTTCTTTTTTTTTATGTTTTATAATGATTTTTTTTCAACCCCAAAGCTCTTAGACGAACCGTGAAACAACGACGTGCAATCACCTACGTAGCTCTGGTGAGTATCATAAGTATGGAAGAGTACGTCTTGTTGTTTTCTTCTTGGTGTTATGCGATGTTGAGGTTTGTTTACATTCCCTCGGACCCGTAATAATTTTTGACAGCCCCCTAGATAATGTAAACATACCAGGTTTTTGAGAATTTAAACCAATCTGTGTTTTTGCGGTCTGTAACCAAGGCCATCGGATTTCTACCCTTTCTGACTGCTTCTGCAGTATTTCATTCATTCGCTATAGTTTCGCTAAGTCACATTCACCCACAAATACATTCTTTTGATACATCGCAAACTTGAATCAAAACACTCACTTATAATTTAACCTTAGTCATTCGTTTTACTTATCAATATGGGGTTGCCAGTCGTTCGTTCTGTGACAAACGAAAATGAGGGTTTGGTCAACCTAAAGAAATCATCAAGCGGTCCCAGAAAGGCCCTCAGGGTCGTTTCCAATAACGAGGTCAATAAACAGGTGCGTTCGCTCGCTACCAAGGAGGCTCAGTACAAGACGGAACCGGCCAAAGTTGACGGCGTCACCACCGTCGATGAGTTTGACGACGAAACAGAAGATGATATGGTCTTGGAGGAAGAAGAAGAAGTGAAACATCAACAATACATAACAGACGTTGAAGAAGAAGATGACGATGAATTTCAAGTTTACGAGGAGAAAATCGAGCCGATGTCGCCAAAATGGAACTCAAGTATTGAAGCAGAGCTCACATCGGTGGTGAGGAAGTTTTTCCGCGAAGACCCAGACCCCAGAGACGAAGATACGTGGGACGTGTCGATGGTGGCTGAATACGGCCCTGAAATCTTTAATTACATGCGAGACCTCGAGGTCAAGTACGCTCCTTACTCGCACTACGTGCCCGACATTCAGTCCGAAATTACGTGGGAAAACAGAGCCACTCTTATGAACTGGATTGTCCAAGTGCATGCCCGTTTCAATTTGCTACCAGAAACGTTGTTTTTAGCTGTTAATCTGATTGACCGGTTTCTTTCGAAACGGGCCATTTCGCTATCGCGGTTCCAACTATGTGGGGCCATTGCTTTATTCATTGCTGCAAAATACGAGGAGATCAATTGCCCTTCTGTGCAACAGATGGCCTACATGGTTTCCAATGATTACACTATCGAGGAGCTGCTCAAGGCAGAGAGGTTTATGATCAATGAACTCAAGTTTGAAATGGGTTATCCCGGGCCTATGTCCTTCTTAAGACGCACTTCCAAAGCAGACGATTACGACAGCGAGACCAGGACACTGGCTAAGTATTTCCTGGAAATTACCATCATGGATCCAAGGTTTGTGGCGTCTCCCCCAAGCTGGCTAGCGGCAGGCGCGCACTACTTGGCTCGCAAGATGTTGCACCAAGGTAAATGGACAGAGGCGCACGTGTTCTACAGTGGTTACTCTGAAACGCAGCTTAGGCCTCTGGCTGACGTTCTTATTGACAATTGCATCGACTATAAAAATAACCACAAAGCGATTTTTGACAAATACTCAGAAAGACGGTTCAAGCGCAGTGCGATCTTTGTACAGGAGTATTTGAGAGAGTCGCTACAATATTGAATAGCATAATCATGGCCCGTGTCTAGAAATTGGCAGAAATTTTTGAAGTTTACGTATAGAGAAAATAATGGCAAAATAAAAAATAATTAATTGTATAGACATGTTGTTCCGTCAAGCAATCAAAACCGTTCCTGTTGCTGCTAAGCGTTCCTTTGCAAAGACCCTGGTCAGACCTGTGATCCGTGTGCCACAGATGGCTCAGTTTTCTACCAGTGTTGCCAGATTCAACGCCCCTGATGCGAAGACTTTGGTTCAGCAGGAACTCGACTACGAAAAGAATGACGCTTTCGACCTTGATCCAAGCTTTGTTGAGTACATGAAAAACGAAAACATCAAGGCTGTTGAACCAAAGGACCATGCAATCTCTCACATGGTCAAAGAGTGGAACGACGAGAAGATCCATGTTCTCTTTGACATCCAGAAGATTACTTTTGCAACCCACGCAAACAAGCAAATTGACGAGGAGCTTGGGGGTGAGGATGCTCAAAACGAGATGTTTTCATCGGGCATGTCAGAGACTGCCGACCTATCCGTCGTTGTCGAAAAGAATGGTAAGGCTTTGCAATTTGATCTGGATCTGAGTCCTGAAGAGTACCACTTGATCATCAACGGTGTCAGAACATTCGATAGCGTCGAGCTAGCTCTGGACTACACCAGCAACACCGTCAATGAAAAAGACGTCTTGTACAGCGGACCATTGTACGAGAACCTGTCTCTCGAAATGCAGGACATGTTCTACGATTTGCTGAGAGAGAGGGGTGTTGATGAGGAGCTCGGTGAGCTTTTGGTTGCCTATGCAACGTGGAAGGAAAACAACATGTACATTGACTGGCTCGAGAAGTTACAAAATTTCGTTTAAGCTGGCAACCATGTGCTCCTGTATATAGAGTAATTCAACAATGCTGCGTCGATCGACGCGACGTTGTGTTTTTTTCACAGTCACAATTTTTTTTCATCGACAAAAAATTTAAAATTACCATTTAACCAACTACAACTATGTCTGACGCTTTGGTTTCTTACGCTGCCCTCATCTTGGCAGATGCTGAGTTGGAGATCTCCTCCGCTAACTTGCAATCTTTGATCACCGCTGCTGGTGCCTCCGTTGACAACATCTGGACTGAGGTTTTCGCCAAGGCTCTTGAAGGACAAGACCTGAAGGAGAAACTCTTCTCCATGGCCGCTGCTGCTCCTGCTGCTGCCCCTGCTGCTGCTGGCGCTGCTGCTGGTGGTGCTGAGGCTGCCGCTGCTGAGGAGAAGGAGCCAGAAGCCGAGGAGGAAGAGGATGACGACATGGGCTTCGGTTTGTTTGACTAAGCATACAGTTATTAATACATCAAGATTGAGGTTCCAACCCCGGTAGTAAAGAGTAGTTTTAAGGCTCCAGGAGCAAGTAGCCATGAGCCAATCTGTGCCAATTCTAGCAGCTATTTAAATTTCATGATTTTTTAATCTCAAGCACTACACGAAACTAGGTCATGACTTATTTTATACCGTTATGTTACTGTACACATCTAATCCTTCAACTTCTGCTTGCCCGACAGTCCGCTAACGTCATACAAGAATCCCTTGAAGAACTCGTAGACAGGGAAAACAACACACTGTCCTGAAGCAACACGCATGACTCTTGGGATGATACCTTTGTAGAATGCTTTCACACCGCTCTCTTTAAACAAGTTGGTTCCGATGCGCACACCCCGGGCAAAGTTTGACTCATTCGAGGTTCCTGTTTCTTTCTGCATCCGTGTCTTGATCGTATCCAATGGGTTGTTGCAGAACGGTCCAATGGCTCCTGACGTAAATCCTATCACAGCAGTCTGGTACGAAGGAAGCACTTCTGTGTTCTGGTAGTCCTGCAAAAACGACTTCAGGAATGAGTACGCGGTAAAGTTTGCTCCTTGGTTAATGGCCTGCCGTGCTGCAGTCAACGAAACACCTCTGTACAGAGTCTTAAGACCCTCTTCACGCACGATCATCAGGGCAGCCTGCGGAGCAGAGCGGTATTTGGGAACTTGCAATGGATCTTTGAGAGAGTTGTGCTGAGCCTGGAGTCTAATCTTGACCACTTCCATAGGGTTCACAACAAGCACTGCCTCGGTGACACCAGCCAGAACACCACTAATGAAGTTGGAGGAAGTAGCGACTTTACCGGTTTCCTTATTGACAAAAAGAGACTTGTAGAATTCGTAGGAGGAAAATCGAATGGCCATCTTGGGCACAATACCTATGCAGACAGCACCCAGACCTCTGTAGAGGGCAAAAAAGCCCTCGTTCTGGACAATGTTGACACCAGTTCTGAAAAGGCCCGGAGGTTTGGCAGACTTGAGGCCGATACTCTTCTTGAACAGCTGCATGCGGACCTTGATGGTGTCGAGAGGATGGCAGCACAGAGCCTCGAACAGACCTGCTGTTCCTCCCGCAATTAAGTCTATGGCGGTGTTCTTGGGCTTTTTGTTGGCGTTCGCAGAAGCACTCATAACGAAATGATTAAGATGCAACAGAGGTGAAATTGCCAGACCCTTTATATTGCCAGCTACCGTCTCCCCAGATTTTTTCGCGGGGGATCGGAGAAGGTCCAGCGGAAATAAATGACACCCCGTAGGTATAACCACGCCTCGCACCTCAGCCAAAAAGCGACCAGTCTTCCACCCTGAGTGATTCCAGGATGTGCTGAATCACTAGTTTCGCGGCCGGAATCCGCGAATCGGAATCGCCACCCGGGAGATTATACGTAATCAGAAGATCAGTCTGCACTTTGTGCAGACGTACGATACCGACCAAAATAATCAACTCTGTTTGGTCTCTACCCCATTTTTTTGCCTCTTGAGAGGCCACCACCACGTAGGCAGGGTCCTGTGGGAAATTGGGACAGGTGATTTTTGCGCCGTCCAAAATTTTTGCTGGCGAATCGCCGTTGAGCTTGGCCAGTTCCTGGACGTGGAAGTCGCCAGCAGCTTCGTCCGGCACCTCCACCGACTCCAGCAGATCAAATATGACGGCGTCCTCTGGGCCGATCTGGGCGTCTGGTCCTGCCACAAACACCTCCTGTGTATCAGGGATCTGTCTTAGGGTTGAAGCGTCGATCATTTTGGCAGGAATTTCAGCGGTGATCGCGCCACCATAAAGCTGTTTTTTCTCGTAACTCATGTTGTGCCTTAATTATTTTTAGTTACCATGCTCCAAAAAAAGATTTACAGTGTTTAGATTACCTCAGCTACAACGGCAACAAGATTAATTTTTAAATTTGTGTACAAACAAGCACTAGACAAGACGCACTATATGACCGACTTTATATCTGTATTGTCGGACCCGCTGCTGTTTGGACAGTATGGCCCGCAATTACGCGAGGATCTTCTGGCGCATCTGAAACAACAACAAGAGGAAAATTCACGCCTCAAGACCAAAAATGAGGCATTCCAGACCGCGCTTGCTGAACTCGGCACGGTGCTAAACTCCGTTGCCAAGGGCGATCTTTCCAAGAAGGTGCAGATCCACGAGCTGGAGAGCGATCCAGAGATCTTGAAGGTCAAGATAACCATCAACACCATGATGGACCAGCTGCAAACGTTCGCGCATGAAGTGACCAATCTGGCCACCGAGGTTGCCAACGGTAAGCTTGGAGGACAGGTCAAGACTCATGAGATCCCGGCCAGCGGCGTGTGGCGGTCTCTTATTGACAACGTGAATGCGATGGCTTTGAATCTTACTAACCAAGTGAGAGAGATATCGGAAGTGACCTCTGCTGTGGCTGCCGGCGATTTGTCCCGCAAGACCAACGTGTATGCGCAGGGCGAGATTTTGCAACTGCAGAACACGGTGAATAAGATGGTGGATCAGCTGCGGAAATTCGCTTTTGAAGTCACCAGAGTCGCCAGAGAGACCGGTGTGGAAGGACGCTTGGGCGGCCAGGCCCGGATTGAGAACGTGTCTGGAATCTGGCTGGAACTTACGGACAACGTGAACGCCATGGCGTTGAATCTGACTACACAGGTGAGAAATATCGCCAACGTCACCACGGCAGTTGCGAAGGGCGATCTGTCGACCAAGGTGACGGCTGACTGTAAGGGAGAGATCTTGGAGCTCAAGATCACAATCAACAAGATGGTGGATCGACTCCGAACATTCGTGGAGGAAGTCAGAACGTTGGCCACCGAGGTCGGCACGAAGGGTATTCTGGGAGGCCAGGCCAACGTCAGAGACGTGGACGGTGCGTGGAAAGAGGTCACGGAGAAAGTTAACATCATGGCCAACAACCTGACCAACCAGGTGAGATCGATCGCCACAGTTACCACCGCAGTTGCGCACGGAGATCTGTCGCAGAAAATTAAGGTCGAGGCTCAGGGAGAGATCTTACAGCTGAAAAGCACTATCAATAAGATGGTGGACTCGTTGCAGGTTTTTGCCAAGGAAGTGACGCGTGTGGCCAAAGACGTGGGTATAGATGGAAAACTGGGAGTGCAGGCCGAGGTGAACGACGTCGACGGTTTGTGGAAGGAAATCACGACGAACGTGAACATCATGGCTGCCAACCTCACCACGCAAGTGAGAGCTTTTGCGCAGATCACTGCCGCTGCCACCGACGGAGACTTCACCCGGTTTATCACGGTGGAGGCCTCTGGTGAGATGGACGCTCTCAAAACAAAGATCAACCAGATGGTGCTGAACTTGAGGGAATCCATTCAGAGAAACACAGCAGCCAGGGAGGCTGCCGAGCTTGCGAACCGCGCCAAGTCGGAGTTCCTGGCCAACACGTCTCACGAGATTCGGACGCCGATGAATGGTATCATCGGTATGACGCAGCTGACTCTGGAAACTCAACTGACGCAGTACCAGCGCGAGATGCTGTCGATTGTTCATAATTTGGCTAATTCGCTGCTGACGATCATTGACGATATCTTGGATATCTCCAAGATCGAGGCTAATAGGATGACCATCGAGGAGATCGACTTTTCGCTTAGAGGTACGGTTTTCGGAGCGCTCAAGACGCTGGCCGTCAAGGCTATTGAAAAGCAACTGGAGCTGATGTACAAAGTCGACAACTCGTTCCCAGACAACCTTGTTGGAGACTCCTTCAGACTGAGACAGGTGATCCTTAATTTGACGGGAAATGCCATCAAGTTCACCAGCCGTGGAAAAGTGACCGTCAGCGTCAAAAAGACCTCGCGAGTCATTAACAACACCGACAAACTGCTGCTCGAATTTTGCGTCAGCGACACCGGTATCGGTATCGAAAAAGACAAGCTCGGTGTAATCTTCGACACCTTCCGCCAGGCAGATGGCTCCACCACGCGTAAGTTTGGTGGAACCGGTCTGGGGCTGTCGATCTCCAAGCAACTTATCCATCTGATGGGAGGTGAGATTTGGGTTACCTCAAACTACGGAGAAGGCTCCAATTTCTACTTCACCATTCTTGTTTCGCCCGCCAAGGTCGATTTATCCAGGCAACTTGAAGTGCTCTATCCGTTTAAGAATCACCAGGTTCTATTCATTGCTTGCGATCATGATGAGCAGGCCATCCAGGAGATCAAGGAAAATATCAAGCAGCTGCAATTGGACCCTGTGATAGTGCACGACGTGGACGAGGTGAAGATCAACGGACCTGTTTGTTACGACACCATCATCATTGATTCTATCGAAACAGGACGCAGGCTGCGGTTGTTGCCAGAAATCAAGTACGTTCCTTTGGTTCTACTGCATCCTTCAATACCCGCACTCAACATGAGGGTGTGTCTAGATCTGGGTATCAGCTCGTATGGAAATACTCCATGCTCTGTGACAGACTTGGCATCGATTTTGAAGCCTGCTCTTGAAAGCCGTGCGGCTCCACCTAACAGCGACGGATCTACATCGTACAAGATTCTGCTTGCAGAAGACAACTTGGTGAACCAGAAGCTGGCAGTCAAGATCTTGGAGAACCACGGCCACTCCGTGGAGGTTGTGGAGAACGGACAGGAGGCTGTGGAGGCAGTCAAGAAGAACCATTACGACGTGATCTTGATGGACGTCCAAATGCCAATCATGGGCGGCTTTGAAGCAACGGCCAAAATCAGAGAGTGGGAGAAAAAGAAGTATGTGGACTCGATGGCTTTCAGAACGCCGATCGTGGCGCTTACGGCCCACGCTATGCTGGGAGACCGTGAAAGGTGTCTGAAGGCGCAGATGGACGAATATTTATCGAAACCACTCAAGCCATCTCTGCTGTTGCAAACTATCTCCAAGTGTATCCATAACATGAACCAGCTCAAGGAGATATCGAAGAACCAAAATGCGCGAGGCTCCAACTTTGCCAAACACTTGAAAAACGGATTCGTGAACACAGATATTCACCGCAAGAATAGTGCAGAGTCTGTCCAGGGCGAGCAGAAGATTAGAGAACTCACCGAAGAAGAGTTTGACGCAGCCATGTCATAAGTTATTGTATTGTCTATTTATGCTATCTAATTTAGGACAAATCAAAACCTGCGTGCGAATTGATTGAGTAGAGCAGTTTCTCTTTGAGCAGCTGTTTGTTGCGGTAGTCAGGTAGCTTGAGAAGATTAACACACGTCGAAGCCGTCGGTAACCGTGAAACATCCGAGCCAGAATTGCGTATACCGAATTTTGGGTTCAGTTCCTTGAAGCCTAGGAGCGGCTCTCGCGAACTAGAAGTGACAAACTTCAAGAATTTCGATCTCAAGTCGTTGTTGAATTCTTCCAGCAGTTCGAACAAGTCCGTTACCGTCTGGTCACGCATTGTGTAGCCCCCAAGTGCGGTGTTATTCCGCAGATCGTCAATGCTGATCTCACGCTCGCCTCCCGAGATCAGCTTAGCCAGCTCGTAGGCATTAAAAAAGGTAAGCCACTTGGGTCGGATTATTTGAGATAGTCCTTCTATGAAATACTTCGACTGGATACCTATTGATTGGTCCATCTTGAATTTTGCCACGCAATAGACATATTGCAATTTATTTTGCTGATTCACTTTAATCTTGCGGCCATTTGGAAGCAGGTCAATCGTGACCACCTCTTGCGAGTCTTGCAGTTTTTCACTGATCGTAAAGTTCAAATCAAGTGAATCGATCTCTTGATCAGAAAGCTTCAGTAGTTTTGAAAGATTTCCATGCAGCTCGCGATCATAGGATTTGAGGTCGTCAAAAGATAGCCTCTGCTGTTGGAAAGACGCGTGACTAGTCCACCGGCTTAAGAAAAACGGCGCAAATTGGATATCAGTAAGGACGTTTTCGTACAAACATTTTCCTATCACCATTCCCAAAAACCTGAGCATTTGAAGATGAAAGGTTTTCTCGTCCGCGGAAAAATCAAAAGAAGTGTCTTGTTGTTGTAATTTAAGCCGCAGGAAGTAATCTGGATTGGGGTACAACTGGTAGTTCGACGTGGCGTTGAAAAATCTCATTCCTCCATTTTTATCCATATTGGAGCTTGACACGTAAAATGCACTGTCGACGATACTTGTGAGTAATTCTTTGGTCAAACCGCCCCCATCTATTCCTGCTTCTTTCTCCCCAAACTGGTTGATAAACTCGACTGAAAGAGGCAACTTGAACTGCTGTCCACGGAGCTCGCCGAATTGTTCAAACGCATCAAATAGAACGTTTTCACGCGAGACAACACCCTGAATTTTCGGACTGAAAATCCCGTTGATTTGAGCTTTATCCTTATCGATCAATTGTCTGAAGAGCTCGGCTCGCGTATCAAAGGGGACCATAAAGGGAAGATATATGAGAATTAACAAGTTATCTTGTAATTGGACATTTGTGGCCTGTTCGACTCCGGATGGGAGACTCAAACTTCCATTGTCTCTCATATCTTCTTCTTCCTCGTCATCTAGCTCGAAAAAGGGAACAAGGTTGGACACGTTGCGAACAGTAAAAGTAGGCTCCCTGAGTAGCCAGAAACTTTCATCTACCAAATTCATGCGAAGGTCACGTAGATATACTTGTTTGAGCAGTTTCAAAGTCATAATACCCGTAGTTGTGTAAAATATTTGCACTTTAGCCTCGGAAGATGACAAATCTGGATACTGCACTATCTTCCGACCAAGAACGTAAAATAAAGAAAAGTTGCGGAGAAAGTCCACAAAACTCAGGTAGTCATCTTTATTGAGTCTTCCTTCATTGAATAAATCCGCATCGTTAGACACGCACAGGAGATAGCTGTAGAGCTCTTCCAGAAGATATAATGTTTTCCACCAATCTTCTTTCTGTGGATCAAGCAGGGTTTTCCTGAACTCCTTGTCGGTCGAGAGGTGGCCACGCTGTTCCACCAGCACGAAAACCTGAGCGTATAGATATTCATTCGTCAAAGTTCTGAAACATTGATTAATGAAGTCGTTGGAAGAAGATGCCACAATCAAATTAACAAGAAGTTCGTTCTTCAGCATCTGATTCATGGTCCCTTTTGTTGATACCAGGTGCAACAACCCGTAAAAAAATGAAACGAAAAGATGTGTGCCAACCTGCAACGTCTGACACTGTCTGATCACCATTTTGGTGAATTCTGGTGCGTAAAGCTTCTCCACTTGCTGTCGAGCACCAGGGGAAACGTACAAAGCGTTGGTTTCCGGATCATCTTCGAACTGGAGAGTAGAGGTGATTTCTCCAATAATGATGGAAAATGCTTGTATGGATGCTTTCGTAATGCTGATGGAGCTATGTGACAAAACTTTCACGACGTTTACCAGATAATGGAGTTTCCCTGGGTCACCAATTTGCTCAAAGTCCGCTTTGTTATGAACAAGCCACTCGAATTGTGTTTCGACCAACCGTCGCAAAAGAGAATAGTTGTTTGATAATGCATAGTCAATGAATTGCGGCTGTTCGGACGCCAAAAACCTCATGATCTCCTCTGGAGCATGTGCGGAAAGCTCAAAAATGGTGCTGAGGAACAGAGGATCCCGTGTATAGATCTCGAGCAGATATTTGACCAAAGGATTCCAGTTTGCGGAGACGGGGTATTTTTGCGCTAGTTGTCGAATGATGAGCAGATATTTCTTGGTTACCAGAGTATCACGAGACGCGGATGCGGCGTTAATCAGCGTCTGTATAGTTTTAGAGGCCGTCAATACAGACAACGACTGGGTCTCGACGATGTGTGAAACTTTATCCAGGTACCGCTCGTCGTGAGTCCCGGCGAGCTCTGGCCAGAAGAAATTGAACTCGGCAAGATTTTGTCCATCCCACTCACTCCCCAGGCATCTTCTTGCGTTCCCAAGATCAAGCATTTTCCTGACTAATGACTGGATCGTAGTTGCGGCCCGTGTTTCCATGCGGGCTCTCTCACGACGCTGGCGCTCCAATTGCGCCGTCTGTAGAAATGACTGCTTGTTCTTTGCAAACAGGCTCCTGTTTCCCAGGTTGACCTGCCGTTTTCTGGTCGTTCCGGTGAAGTTGGAGTTCATGTACAAGAACAAGTATTTGCCTCTGGATAAGAAAGATGGGGTCTGCACGACCGAAAACTGTTCCCTTATTTTTTAAGGCGACGCGTTTTTTTTAAATCAGAGTATATAGAATGAGTGCAACCACGTCGAAACACCAGGGAGAACCGCGTTTGGAAGGGCCGAACAAACGCCAACACCTGGACATTTCTGTCGATGACGGTGTGGGCACGTCCACAGCGCACTCGCTCCCCACAGCAAACCAGTCGATCACTCCGCACGGGTATCATTTGCCTGTGCACGAGAAGTTTGACAAGCAGAAGCTGCACAACAAACTGACTGGTGGCCAGATAGAAAGCGATGCGAGCACTTTCGAGAAGGAGTTGGTGTCCATGTCCAAGAAAGAGTCCGGTTCGAACATACACAGTGACAGACAGAGATGGGAACGTCCTGCCGTGGTTGGGTACGATCCAGCCACATATGACGTGGATTTCCAGCAGCTGGACGCGGAGGAGACACTGATCAACGATGAAGCCGCGGTGCGGTTCTTTGGAGTCACCGAGGAGGGCTATTCTGTGTTGTGCAACGTTGTGGGTTTCAGACACTACTTCTACGTGCCGGTGCCCAAGGGGCTGACCCAGGACGATCTGACGGATTTCAAGAAGTACATGCAGTCCAATTACCAGGGCGTTCTGGGACTGGAGATCGCGTTGAAAGAGAGCATTTGGGGCTTCAACAATAACACCAAGCTATCGTTTCTCCGGGTGATTGTGGACGGCATCAAACACATTGGAAAGGTGCGGTCTGCGTTTGAGCGGGGTGAGATTGAGTACAAAGGCCTGTTCCCGCCAACGGGCTCGATGACATTTGATAATATTCAGTATTTATTACGGATGATGGTGGACTGTCGCATCACCGGTATGGGGTGGTTGAAGGCGCCGGCAGGCAAGTATACGCCTGTCCCTGCAAAAAACGTTGTTTCCACATGCCAATTGGAGATCACGATCCACTACAAAGACCTGATTTCTCATCCGTCTGAGGGCAAATATTTAAACATGGCTCCGTTGCGCATTTTGTCGTTCGACATTGAGTGTGCGGGCAGAAAGGGCATTTTTCCCGAGGCCGAGCACGACCCCGTGATCCAGATTGCCAACGTGGTGGCCAAGGCGGGTGACGCTGTGCCGTTCGTTCGCAATGTGTTCACCGTCAAGTCGTGTGCGCCGATCGTCGGGTCGGAGACGTTCTCGTACGAGACAGAGGAGGAGATGCTGCTCAAGTGGAAGGAGTTCATTGTCAAGGTGGATCCCGACGTGATTATAGGCTACAACATCGCCAACTTCGATTTCCCGTATCTGATCAACCGTGCCAAGGCGCTCGGTGTCCACGAGTTCCCGTACTTTGCGCGACTCAAGAACAGCAAGCAAGAGATCAAAGACACCTTCTTCAGCTCGCGCGCGTACGGTAGTCGCGAAAACAAGGTGGTCAACATTGAGGGCCGCATGCAGCTGGACCTGCTGCAGTTCATTCAGCGTGAGTACAAGCTGCGGTCGTACACCTTGAACGCGGTTTCGGCCCATTTTCTTAATGAGCAGAAAGAAGACGTCCAGCACTCGATTATCACCGACCTGCAGAACGGCAACCACGAGACGCGGAGACGGCTGGCGGTGTACTGTCTGAAGGACGCGTATCTGCCGCTACGGCTGGCAGAGAAGCTCATGTGTCTGGTTAACTACACAGAAATGGCAAGGGTGACGGGTGTGCCGTTCAGCTTTTTGTTGAGTCGTGGCCAGCAGATCAAGGTCATCTCGCAGCTGTTCCGCAAGTGTCTGGACCTGGACATCGTGATTCCCAACATCAAGTCCGAAGGTGTGAACGAGGAGTACGAGGGAGCAACGGTGATTGAACCGGTGCGTGGATATTACGACGTTCCGATCGCGACGCTCGACTTTGCGTCGCTGTACCCCTCCATCATGATGGCACACAACTTGTGCTACACGACGCTACTCAACAAACAAACAGTGGAACGCCTGGGACTAAGACAGGAGGACGACTACATCGTCACGCCCAACGGGGACATGTTTGTGCATCCGCACCTGAGAAAGGGTATTCTGCCCACGATCCTGCAGGAACTGCTGGCGGCGCGGAAGAAGGCCAAACAGGACCTGAAGAAGGAGACAGACCCGTTCAAGAAACAGGTGCTGAACGGACGGCAGCTGGCGCTGAAAATCTCGGCCAACTCGGTGTACGGGTTTACTGGAGCCACGATCGGGAAGCTCCCGTGTCTCGCGATCTCGTCGTCGGTGACCGCCTTCGGAAGAGTGATGATTGAACAAACCAAAACCGAGGTGCAGCGTCACTACTGCATAGAAAACGGGTACCAGTACGACGCACAGGTCATCTACGGAGACACCGACTCGGTGATGGTCAAGTTCGGACACAGCGACCTGGAAACTTGCATGAAGATGGGCGAGGAGGCGGCGGAATACGTGTCGACCAAGTTCAAGCAGCCGATCAAGCTGGAGTTCGAAAAGGTGTACTTTCCGTACCTGCTGATCAACAAGAAACGGTACGCGGGGCTGTTCTGGACAAACCCGCGCAACTTTGACAAGATGGACACCAAGGGAATTGAGACGGTGCGGCGTGACAACTGCCGGCTGGTGCAGAACGTAATCACACGTGTGCTGGAGCTGATTCTGGAGGAACGCGACGTGGAGGCCGCGGAGCAATTTGTGAAGAAAACGATCGCGGACTTGCTGCAGAACCGGATCGACCTGTCGCAGCTGGTCATCAGCAAGGCGCTGTCGCGGCAGGACTATGCGGCCAAACAGCCGCATGTGGAGCTTGCGGAACGGATGCGCAAGAGAGACGCTGGCTCGGCACCAACGCTCGGCGACCGTGTTGCTTACGTCATCATCAAAACGGCCGGAGATAAGAACTACGAGAAGAGCGAGGACCCGCTGTACGTTTTGGAGAACTCGCTGCCGATCGACACCAAGTACTACCTGGAGAACCAGCTGGCGAATCCGCTGACGCGGATCTTCGAGCCGATCCTGGGAGACCGGCGGACGAAGGAGCTGCTGCACGGGTCGCACACGCGCACGGTTGCAGTGAGCGCGGCCAAGACGGGCGGGCTGATGAAGTTTGCGAGAAAGAGCAACACGTGCAAGAATTGCAAGTCGCCTATTCCGCAGGGTGACGCTCTCTGTCGCAACTGCCAGGGCATGGCCGGGGAGCTGTACGGTCGCGAGCTGGCCAAGATGAACAGTCTGGAGACCAAGTTTAGCAGGCTGTGGACGGAGTGTCAGCGGTGCCAGGGCTCGCTGCACCAGGAGGTCCTGTGCTCCAACAAGGACTGTCCGATTTTCTACATGCGCAAGAAGTGCCAGAAAGACGTTTTGAGTCAAGCGGAGGAGTTGACAAAATGGGATGCGGCTGCTTGGTAGACATTGGTTTGCACGGATTTAAGAATTAGTAATTAATTTTTTTTCTGGGTCGCGGAGGATGCGTAAGCAAGTAATTTGATGGTTGCGGTGAGTCACGGCGGCTCGGATTTTACACCTGGGCGTCGGATGTTGGCAAGTGTCAATGCTAGTAACTCCTGTGTGCACACGTAGTGAGGGCCGGTTCCAGAGGACTCGGACACCAGGGTGTGCGAAAGCCGGCGCGTCCGAAGGTTCTGGCACTGTTTTGGTGCTCGGTTCGGTACGCGCGTGCTTATAAATTTTTAGCTCCGACCGAATATAGCGCAACTACCACGGGATTAACCCGGTAACGAATTACTAAATGGCAAGTATAAAAAACGCACCATCGCCCACCTATGCGGCATCATGACTTTGAGCTATCCCCTTGACTACGCCAGCAAGGCAGACACGTACTACTTGGCCTCAAAAGTGAAGGCCAAGCTAACCAAAGAAGCTGTCAAACCCGACATCAACCTGCACAGGCTGGTGTGCCAGGCAAACCTTCTTGACAACCTGATTGACAAACTCAATTCCGCCGAGAGCGACCGCGGCCGTAGAGTGTCTTTTGACAACATAGCAAGCGAGAAGCGCGTGCATTTGGTGGAGCCCGAAAAGCCCCAACTCACGTATACCCAGGATGACGATTTCTACAGCGACAGCGACAGCGACAGCGATTCAGACGAGGATTACGACTACTACGAGGTGAGCGACGAGGAGGACGGTTCTGTGTACATGAACCACGAGCTGAACGGATCGATGGTGACGGTAACGACAGAGTGTCTGGATTCCGACGAGGAGGACGACGTTCCTTCGCTATCCAGCTGCTCAAGCGAAAGCGAGTCCGAGTACGAGAGCGACGAAGAGGTTGGACATCTCAGTGTACAGCACGTTGAGCATGCTGACAGGGAAAAGACCGAGGCTGCGCGTAATTTATTGAGTCTGCGGAGAAACCTGGTGGAGTGTATATAGATAGATACGAGAGTTAACGAGATATGATTCACGGTGCGAGAAGTGCATGCCCGCGGGGCAAAGTAGCTCGGGAAAAGAAATCGCGGAGACCAGCCGAGCCGAGCTAGTTTTTTTTCTCTTCGATGCGGTGCACGGGTGTCTGGGCTTCGGATGGCGTGTGTTTTTTTCCGTCGAGGCCTCCGCAATCGCTTCCGGTCGCGCGAACTCAGGAGTCCGTAGAGCCAATCAATAAATTGTTTTTTGTAATAAATTAGAATAAAAGTGATCATTTCGCCAGTTGCTTCTTAGTCATGTTTAAATCGATTATTCGTTCCCGTGGCATGGCCACCCAGGCTGCTGCTCAAAGAGTGAAAACATTCAAGATCTACAGATGGTCGCCAGACACCCCAGACAAAAAACCATATATGCAAGAGTACAAAATTGATCTGAACCAGTGCGGTCCGATGGTGTTGGACGCCATTTTGAAAATCAAAAATGAGCAGGACGCCACGCTGACTTTCAGAAGAAGTTGCAGAGAGGGTATCTGCGGATCGTGCGCCATGAACATCGGTGGCCAGAACACCCTGGCTTGTCTGTGCAAGATAGACCAGGATACTTCCAAGGAGACCAAGATATATCCGCTGCCTCACATGTACATTGTCAGAGACCTTGTGCCAGACCTCACGCACTTCTACAAGCAATACAAGTCCATTCAACCATATCTGCAGACCAAGAGCAAGCCAGCAGACGGCAAAGAGAATCTGCAGAGCGAGGAGGACAGAAAGAAGTTGGACGGATTGTATGAGTGTATTCTGTGTGCTTGTTGCAGTACCTCGTGTCCTTCCTACTGGTGGAACCAGCAAGAGTACCTTGGCCCGGCCGTGCTGATGCAGGCCTACAGATGGCTCGTGGACTCCAGAGACGAGGCCACCAAGGCAAGAAAGGAGATGCTGCAAAACTCTATGTCCTTGTACAGATGCCATACGATCATGAACTGTGCACGGACCTGTCCGAAGGGTCTGAATCCCGGTAAGGCTATTGCCGAGATCAAGAAACAATTAGCATTTGACTGAAATACTTAAATAAATATTTATATGAAAGAAAACATATTCGAAGGCAATATTGGTCGGCTCGCGCAGCATGTTGCTCGTAAATGCACAAACGTGCGTATTGTGCGAATAGACAACAAAGTAAGTAGATGCGTGGCGCGGTGCCCGCCATAGACCGTGTTCTAACAACAGCCCCTAATCTTTGCCCTGGCCAGGAAGGACGCCGTCGAGCTGGAGATTGTGGTGTTTTTTTACCAAACGTATCAATCGCCGGTTCTCACCTTTCGCACATGGCAGCTGCATGTTGTTGACGGCATGGAAACGCGAACACTAGTTTTTGACACAACCCTGGTTCATTCGCTGGTAAGTCGGAACCACCCTGGATGCGTCGAGCGACGCGTCGATACTGCGATAACGCTCGTGGATCATCCAGTGCTGGGCAAGCCGTTTTACCAGATACACCCGTGCCAGAGCGCAGAGCTTCTGGAGGAAGTGGCAGCAAAGGGAGCTGATACGCTGGAATTTTGGTGGGGCTTCTATTCGTCGCTGTTGATGTAGCCGGACGGGCCAGAAATAATTGCTTATTTTTTTACTCGCCGCAGTATGGCATCTTCTTTCAATCAGACAAGAACGCAAATTGTTGGACTCGAAAACCAGTTGGCTGGTCTTCTTGCCAATTACAGCTCATTTGCTTCTGCTCCTGGCCGTGAGCCGAGCCCCGACGAAGCTCAGCTCGAGAGCAAAATCAACGGTGTATTTACAAATCTCACGGCGTTGGTGAAAGAGCTCAACCGTGTTGTGGATTCTCAATCGCTCACCAACACCGTCTCAGCATCCAAGATGCAGCAGCTGGCGCGCCACAAGGAGAACCTGAACCAGTACACGGTGGATTTCAATAGAATAAAATCAACAATCAAGCAGGAGCGTGATAAGATAAATTTACTCTCTTTCGTTCGCACAGACATAGAAGACCACCAGAGAAGAGTGGACAGCTCGGCCGCGTCTGGGGGCGAGGACAGTTACATGCTCAACGAGCGATTGAGACTCAACCAGCAGCACAGTGCTATGGACACTTTGCTGAACCAGGTATTCGAGACCAGAGATGAGATTCTCAGACAGCGTAATGTACTGAGCAGTGTTGGAAACAGGCTGCAGCGGTCGCTAAGCACGATGCCCGGTCTCAACGTTCTGCTTTCCAAGATCAACACCCGCAGAAAGCGCGATTCGCTGATTATTGCCGGAGTGATGGTCACATGCATTATATTGCTGTGGTTTTTAGCATAGTAGATATGACAAGATAAAAAACACGAGCCTAGCTGCGATAATTATTTTCAGCGTCGGTCGACCTTTTTATTTTTGCACAATTATTTCATGGACGCTCTTGTTGAACAGTACACGGAAGGCCTTGTGAATGCTGTTGAGACGTTTTCGTCCGATGTTGACATTCTGAAGATTGACACGGTCCGTTTCTACGAGGACAGCGAGCTTCGTGCGGTCTTAGACTCTGTTTTTGGCCCGCTGGACATAGAAAACTTGACCGTAGACAGAATCGCTTTATTCAACGGTATTTTTACCAATTGCATACTGAAGCTCGACGCGCTACGAAAGGAAAGACGCAGCTTGGAGGATAAGAACTCGGACGCATTTCTTGCTTGGTTGTTGCTGCTTTTGGACTCGTCCATATACTTGTGCTTTATTAAATTCGCTGGTTTGAACCCAGTCCCTATGCAGACTCTAAACTCGATCATGTTGCTGAGCCCGACGGGTTTTGTTGTGGACAAGTTTGGGCCTGTATTTTTTGCTTCTTCTTCGGCAGATAGACGCAAAAAGCTGACTCTTGGTAACACGCTCATCGGAAAAGCCAAGCCGGGATCCACGCTCCTTCAGATCGGCAACGTGCTGTTGCCAAGACTTCTGGGCCAGCTCGAGTCACACGATATTTTTGCTGCGCAGCTAATAGTGTTTATCAGCAACGCTTTTGACATTAACGACAAATTGCTACTGACCAGTGACTGGAAGCTCAACGATTTCAATAAAACGTACCTGGAATTTTCCAAGTCGCGCAGATGGCCTGGAAGCGCCAATAGAAACCCAAATCGCCGCGGCACAGACGCTTTCCAGGAATACATGGTTCTTGCGCTGTACTTCACTACCGATTTTAAGCGTCTGGTAGAAGAACTGAACGGGTATCGAGGAGGCCGGTTCTCAAAAGGCAGCATTCCGCTGGTTGAAGGCTGCAAAAAACTGATCAAGGTCATCAAAGAGATGGATTCGCAGGAGCCTGCTCCTCGGCCAGGGCTCGATCACCAGCTTTCGCGGGAAGAGCACGGTCTGCTGGTGGATAGTTTTTTGGCCAAAGAATATGAATGCGATTGGCTTCTGAGTGCTGACGAATTTGCCGTGCAGCTCAAACAGTCTAGCCGTCGATGGGCAATCATGTTCCAGATGTACGTGATGGTCTCGTTCTTATACGACCTCACGGAGTCCAAGTGGACCAAGCTCCTTGGCGACATCAATGCCAAGTACAAGAAATTCCGTAAGCCGGAGTTCGATGTCATGCTGACAAACGACAGCGTGAAGAGCGCACTGGTCGAGGTACTGACAGAGATTGAAAGGCATTACGCTAGCTATTTCCCCGCACTCCACCGTGTCCTCAAGCATGTGGTAGACAACACAGAAATTAGATGGCGTGCACTAAAGCTCAAGCAGTTCAATCACGAAAACCTGGCCGACCTGGAGGCGCTTTCGACAGATAAAAAGCGCAAGTTGGACGAACACGTCGCTAAAGAGCACGAGCCAAAGAAACCGTACGTATATAGAATGGGCACGGCCAAGCTGTCCCAAATATGGGGGGTCCAGACAGGTCTGGCAGAGATCGAGCGCAAACGTGTGGATCCCCAGGAACTGTTGGAAAATTACAAAGACGAGCTGTACTTCGTCGAGGGCAGTTTGCAGAACGGCGACAAGAGCAGCGAGCTGCTGGAGAAACAAGAACTGCTCACGTGGAAGAAACAGCGACTCGAACGCGGTCTGGGCGGTTGGCTAAGTATGTAGCAGAAATAGAGCTGTGGAGCGGTCACGTGAATTTTCAACACTACGGTGTTTGAAAAAAATATATGGGGAAGAATTAGTCTCCAATATTGGCTATGCCTTCGATTTCTGAGAGAGAACCGTCGATCTCGACGTCCGTGGCTCTTTCGTCTGCCACCATCAGCTCGCCTTTTGGCCTTCCGCTGGACCCATACGAGCTCAAGGGCCGCGTTTTGACGTCTCCTTTCAACGTCCTGTTATCAGCCATATATCTGCTGAACAACAAGATCTTCAGCTACGAGCTGCTCGGACACCACGACGTGCCTGACAGACGTTCGCTGCTTGGCCTGTGGAGCAAGCTCAACAGAAAGAATCTGAACAACAAGGTTCCTAGTCTGTACAACCTGGAGGTCAGATCCGGATGCGGTAACGTTGTTCTGGGATATCTGAACGAAAGCGTGGACGGCGAGCCGGTGTCGGTGATTATTCCAAGCTCTGGTCTGGAATATATGGAGCCTGTTCTGCTCCAGCAGAACCAGAACCATCACAATCTGACTCTTTCTTTGAACGTGGCCAGTCTGGAGTACGATTTCAGGACCGGGCAGCTGGTGTCGCAATATTCCAAGGTGCTCTCGGTTGCCAAGAGCCTGAAGCTGCCTGTGTTACACTCTCTGGATGCTATTGAGGCCCAGCACTTTGCCATTCTGACGAACGTGCTTGCCAAGCTTAAGATCACCACGGTGCACCTGTTTGACGGACTGAGCTTCCTCAAGAGCAACCAGACCATCTCGGGGTCTCTGTCGAACGAGAAAATCCAGAGTGTTGCCGATGAACTCTATGAAAAGCTCAACGGCAAGATCCAGCTGCTGCCTTCTACCGCGAAACTCTCGTTTGCCCTATCTGCTCTGAACGACGTGCTGGCCACCAGTTACGCTCCGTTCGAGTACCACGGGCCACAGGGTGCCGAGACCGTCTACGTTGCGTACGGCTCAAGAGAAGTTGTTTTGCTGAAGAAACTACACGTGCCATTTGTGCACGTGAGAACAGCACTGCCGTTCGAGGTGTCCAAGTTTGTCGAGCTTGTTCCTGCCAGCGCAAAGAAAGTCGTGGTCATTGGCGAGAAGTACAATGGCGTCAACCTTCTGAAGCTGGACGTCCAGGCGGCGTTGTACGTCAAGCAACGGTTCCTCAAGGTTGTCGACGAGACCGTTCAGGAGTTCGAGCAGTTGGCAACTGCCGTTCCAGAGGCCGGCTCTCACTTCCAGTTCCTCACAGCAGACAACTCGGTGTTTGTTGACGTTCCTTCCAAGATTACTCACGCGTTGTCGTTGGTTCCGGACATGAACATCAACTACCGGCCCAAGTTCGACAACACCGTCAACTCGGGTGTTTTCTCTGCCGATATCAAAACAGGCACTGTCTCCAGCGACGCTCTCGACGTTCTTGTTGTTGAAGATGTGCAAATTCTAAATGAGGTTGATGTTCTCAAGACTCTCAAGAAAACGGGCTCCTTGCTTGTTGTGAATGGCCCAGAAAACAAGTTCGACGAGATTAAATTTGTGGAAAAAACGCTCTCCTCGAAATTCAAGGCCCGGTTGCTTGATGAGCAAAGAGTTCTGAAGATTGTGGATCTCAACGCCGTGGGCGAGCAAGAGGCCACCAAGGGCCGCACTGCGTCTATCGCAATTCAGGTCGCCTTTTGGAAGCACGCATACCCGGAGCTGGACACGGGTGCCATTGTTACCAAGATCCTGCAGGCTTTCGGCAGTGAGGCAGAGCTCCTGGCTTCTGTGATTGCTGAGGTGGTGGAGAAGGTCGAGAAGCATATTCTGGAGGTGTCCGTCAAAGAGGCTGGCGAGCCAGAGGAGAACCAGGCTGAATTTGTTGACCTCGTGGAGTCGTCTTTCCAGCCAAACCCTAGAGAGAAGTTCGTCGACACCAACAACGTCAAGGTCGAGGCCAAATCGGAGCTGGTGCGTAAACTGATGTTCAAGGAAGCGTACGGCGTGTCGACTGCTCTGCGTCCAGACCTGCCGGTGCAGAACTTCGTGGTCAAGGTCAAGGAGAACAAACGGTTGACTCCTACGGACTACGACCGTAACATCTTCCACATCGAGTTCGACGTGAGCGGAACAGGTCTCAAGTACAACATCGGAGAGGCGCTGGGTATCCACGGAAGAAACGACCCGGAGATCGTAGACCAATTCATCCATATGTACGGTCTGGACGCAGACTCTCTGGTCGAGGTGGCCTCGAAAGAGGACGAGACAGTCTTTGAAGTCAGGACCATCAGGCAGGCTCTTATTGATAACCTGGACGTGCTCGGAAAGCCTCCAAAGCGGTTCTATGAGTCTCTGGCCGAGTATGCTACCAACTCGGACGAAAAAGCTACCCTCACAAAACTGGGCAGTGCAGATGGAGCAGAGTTACTCAAGGCGTACCAAGAGGAGGAGTTCTACAGCTACGTGGACATCTTCGAGCTGTTCCCAAGCGCCAGACCATCGGCAGAAGAGCTGGTGCAACTGATCCCGGTTCTGAAGAGAAGAGAATACTCTATTGCTTCTTCGCAAAAGCTGCATCCAAACGAGGTCCATCTGCTGGTTGTTGTTGTCGACTGGAAGGACAAGAAGGGCAGAACCAGATATGGACAGTGTTCCAAGTATCTGAGCGACCTGCGTGTTGGACAAGAGCTGGTTGTTTCTGTCAAGACCTCCATCATGAAACTGCCACCGCTAACTACCCAGCCAATCATCATGGCCGGATTAGGCACCGGTTTGGCTCCTTTCAAGGCCTTCGTCGAGGAGAGATACTACCAGCAGACGCAGGGCCACGACATTGGCGAGATCTACCTTTACCTGGGTTCCAGACACAAGAGACAGGAGTATCTCTATGGTGAGTACTGGGAGGCTTATTTGAATTCTGGTATTATGACTTACGTTGGAGCTGCTTTCTCCAGAGATCAGCCAAAGAAAGTCTACATCCAGGACAAGATCAGAGAAAACCTGAATGAGCTGACCGATCTCATGATGGCCAAGAAAGGCCACTTCTACTTGTGTGGTCCTACATGGCCTGTTCCGGACATCACCGCTTGTCTGCAGGACATCTTGGAGGCCGATGCTGCCAAGAAGGGCGTTGAGATCGACAGTGCTAAGGAAGTTGAGGAGCTGAAGGAGGACGGTAGATATGTTTTGGAGGTTTACTAGACTTGCTTAGTTTAAATAGCTAGATTAATTTAAACTTCTGGACATTTATTTTATTAAATTGTTAAATTAAATTAACTGCTATGACTAATGTCAGAATCGGTCTCTTTGATATGATGTTGACAGGCATTAACGGCTAGCGTGAATTTTTTACTGCGTCTTTCATGTTAGTGTGGAGCTGAATTTGGTTGATGAGACAGCAACAAGACTACGGTTGCAATAACCATGTCATGCAAGCTACCACACAACAAAAAAAAAATTTCAATAGAAACAAAAAAAGGGGTCGACAGGGAATTGAACCCTGGACCTCCTGCTCCCAAAGCAGGAATCATACCACTAGACTACCGACCCATTTGTTGAAGGAGTAAGTTTGTGCTCAAGAATGTAGGCAAGACACGTAAGTTAAAAGAAAGAACTTCAAATAAAAGGCTTAAAAACCGAGCTACAGGAAACGGTCGTTCTCACAATTATTGGTATTCCAGCTATGTATTACTAGTGCATTCCGCGATCAGCCGTCCTTGGCTTGGCACGGATGATGTTGTCCACTCTCAATAAAACCTCAGCTGCCTCAGAAGCGGATGACACGACAGCCCTCTTCAACTTGTAACTCTCCACAATTCCTAGCCGTCTCATGTCGTCCACTGTACCCTCGTTCAAATTGAGTCCGGAACCACTAAGTCCGTTGTAGATGGAAGACCTCAGTTTTGAAACGAGCTCGCTTGAGTCGTAACCAGCGTTATCACAAAGAATAGTTGGTAATTGTCTCAAAGCACGGGCGTAAGCCTCAATGGCAAGCGACTTCTTTCCACTCTCCTTTTGCGCGGCTTGCTCCACAGCACGAGCCATGTTCATTTCTGAGCATCCTCCTCCCAACACAGTTCTGGTCTCCTTGGTGGTTTGAGAGAGCACAGAAAGAGCATCGTGAAGAGACCTGTCTGCCTCATCTATGACCTGCTCTGTGGCTCCTCGAAGAACAATGGTACAGGCTTGACCAGCAGCCACCCCGGAGAACTTGGTCATGATGTCTTCACCGATAATAACCTCCTCGATCGAATCGCAGTATCCCAATTTCACCTTTTCCGGGTTGTCAAAAGTGGAAGCAACCTCACCACCAGTGACCAGGGCCAGTCTCTCGACACCCTCGAAGTCGGCATGCTCGATGGTAGTGATTCCAGCGTCGCTAAATAGCTGTTCTGGCCAATCGTAGATCAGCTGTCTGTTGACGAAACAGTTGATGCCGAATTTCTGGATTTTTTCCACCTTGGTCTTCATCTTCTCCTTTTCAGCTCTCTCGAGCTCGGCGAGCTTACTTGTGGCATCGACTTTGAACTTTGCGCCAAAAATCTTGACTTTGTCTGTATCCATCGAGGTGTTAGCAATAAGTATCTTGGCGTTTTTCAGGGTTTTTGGCTGACCAACACCAATTCTCTTGTCCAGAATAAATCCTTCGTCAAGGAACGAATCAGACAGCTTTCCACCCGCCTTCTTTATAATTTGAATACGGTCAAGGTTTGTGGATCCCCCAAGCCTCAAGATGGCGTCCACGGCCAGCTTGGCAAAGTACTCCTTGTCCTGAGACAGAATCTTCGACGAAAGCGTGGTTCTGGCGATGTTAGTAAGGTCCTCTCTAAATTTGGCCTCGTCGTGCACGTTGTTGACTGCCAAGGTCTCCAACTCTCCCAGTGCGGCGCGGCACGCGATTCTGTATCCCTCAATAATGGTCTGTGGGTGGATCTTTTGGTCAACGAGTTTTTCCGCCTCCCGCAACAATTCTGATCCGAAAACTGTCACCGAGGTGGTTCCATCTCCAACCTCATCGTCCTGGACCTTGGCAATGTTGACGAGCACTTTTGCCGCAGGATTATCAAACGGGATAGCTTTCAAGATCGTGGCTCCATCGTTGGTAACCATGCTCTCGCCAGAAGAGGCTGATTGTAACAGCTTGTCCATTCCTTTAGGACCAAGAGTTGTCTTCACAAGATCGCCCACGGCGATTGCACCGACGAAAGACGACAAACGCGCGTTCTCGGCACGCTCTTCAGTGACTTGATCGCCAAAAATGTTGACCGACATGGGAAGAGAAAAGTGGAAGAAAATATCGAATTTTTTCGACGCGTCGAAATATTAAAGAAAAAATATATTCCACAACTGTTTGTTCATGTCTCAGGAAAGTCTCACAGAACGGCTGCAGCGCCACAAGAAGCTGTTTGACGAGATAGACACAAAGAATAATGGGAAATTCACGCTTGAAGATTTTGAACGAGCGCTTCATTACACAGACCATCCGCTGAAGGACTCGCATTTCGCAATTTCCCAGATCTACAAGTCTCTTGCTGGCCAGGAAGCCGCTAGCGACTGGATCAGTTTTGAGAAGTTCAACCAGTATTTGCTTCAGGCCGAGGCGCAGCTGGCGAAGGGGTTCGAGACTGTCGACCGCGACCATGACGGAAAGATCACCAAAACGGATGTGGAGTCGTACCTTCTAAAGTTGGGCCTAAAACCCACCCCGTCTGAGGTTGACGTTTTTTTCAAAAAGCTCGATTTCGAGGGTCGCGGATTTGTGACGTTCGAGATGTTCAGGGATGGTCTTCTGTTCATCCCGCGGCTGGAAGGGTCGCGGATCCGCACGGCATTCAAATTCCTCAACGACGAGATGGACAACATTTCTTCCGAAGGAGATGTCACAGTGAGTGACGACATTCTCAAAAGTGTAGGCTACTTCCTCGCCGGAGGACTGTCAGGAGTCGTCTCTAGAACATGCACCGCCCCATTTGACAGAGTGAAGGTGTTTTTGATCGCCAGAACAGATCTGGCCTCGACGTTGCTAAACAAGAGAACGGACCTGCAGAACAAAATTGAGGAGAAAGTGCATCACAAAATCTCCAAGAAAAAAATACAATCGCCGCTGGTGCGTGCCGCCAAGACGCTGTACAAGCAGGGTGGCCTTCGCGCATTCTACGTCGGTAACGGACTGAACGTGCTCAAGGTCTTTCCCGAGAGCGCGATGAAGTTCGGGTCTTTTGAGGCCACCAAGAAATTTCTGTGCGGTATAGAAGGCGTCGACGACGTGTCGAAGCTGTCGAAGATGTCCACATACGTTTCGGGTGGAATTGGTGGAGTCATTGCACAAATCACCGTTTATCCAATTGACACACTCAAATATCGGATTCAATGCGCATCGTTGGATTCCAAGGAAAGAGGAAACCAGTTGTTACTTAAAACGGCGAAGGACATGTATAAAGAAGGAGGATTGAGGATCTTCTACAGAGGGTTGGCTCTTGGACTTGGGGGAATGTTTCCGTACGCAGCCCTTGATCTCGGTACGTTTTCCACCGTCAAAAAGTGGTATATGCGGAAAATGGCCGACAAACAGAATTGTCCGCTCGACGATGTGGTGCTGCCAAACTACCTTGTTCTCACTTTGGGTGCCGTCAGCGGGACTTTCGGAGCAACCATGGTGTATCCAGTGAATCTGCTGAGAACCAGATTGCAGGCCCAGGGGACGTACGCGCATCCTTACACCTACGACGGCTTTTTCGACGTGTTCAGACAAACGGTAAAACGGGAAGGTGTTCCTGGTCTTTTCAAGGGATTGGTGCCCAACCTGGCCAAAGTGGCTCCCGCGGTGTCGATCAGCTATCTGATGTACGAAAACTTGAAAGTGCTTTTCAAGCTCGAGTGATTTATTAGTTAGCTCATGTACTAAAATACAATTCCGGTTGACTTTTGTAGCGTGGTAGGTGATTTCGCTAAAACGGGTTATACTGATCATGCGCCGACTACATTATCAGCCGTCATGATAGCCTATCTGAGGCCAAGTTTTAAACACCTGCGGGAGGAAGTAGGACATGTATTAAGCTCTAGCTGTATGTAAAGGCACAATACTCTGGTAGTACCGTAATCGGGTCGGTAGTCTAGTGGTATGATTCCTGCTTTGGGAGCAGGAGGTCCAGGGTTCAATTCCCTGTCGACCCCAATTTTTTTACCAAAAAAGCGTTTCATTTTTTATAGTCTCTAGATAAACTCAAAAAACTTAGCAACACAACGATAGTTACTTAAGTTGTAGTTTCTCATGGAGTAACCCTCGATGATCTCCTGGATCTCAGAGTTCATGCTCTCATACCAGTCCTCGATATTTCTCATGTTGCTCGTGTTGGAGGCATTGCAGGATTTCACTAGTTCCCACACCTTGTTCATCATATTCTTCAGACTAGCGCGTATCTCCTCTTTCGAATTGTAGTCAAACGTTTTTTTGCTGAAAACATCAGAGACCAGAACATTGTTGACCAACAGCTCAATCTGTCTCTTCACAAAAACCGCGTCTTTGACTGCAGAAAGACGAGAAACAATTGGCAGACTAAACTGGCATTTCTCAAACCCTGGGTTTGTCACTAAAAGATTCAACGGCATAGTGGAAGCACTAGGGGATGAATTGTCCAGCGATAGCTTGATGCTCGCAGTATCCTTGAATTGTTTTTTACCAGAGTGCACATCAATATTTGTCAGCGTCTTCAACAGATCCAGCTTAAGTCCCTGCTTGAGCTCTGCAGCAGAGAAACAGCTAAGGTCGATTCGTACTTTCAGCATCGTAGCTTTCTCAAAACTACTGTAAAGGTTGTTGAGTTTGACGACTTCAAATACACTGGCCGAATTGGCTGCTTCCATTTGTCCATTTCTCTCAAGCTCTATTACCTTCACCCCTTTGCAAACTTCCACCTGCGTACGCATATGCGAGATGGACACATTGTGAAACTTGGCTATTAGCCCCTTTAGCAAAATACCAAGGTTATCAAAATCCAATGCCAGATGGTGTTCTACGCTGCGTCTCACGTGCAAACTAGTCGACCCCATGATGGCGTTATGATGTTCGACCAGCTCCTGCGGATGATACATATACTCATCGAATAGAGAAACAGAATGGAAAGTAGCGCCATGCTTATCGCAAAGAGTGGTAATCATTTCGCTGACGCTTTTTTGTGGTCTTTTGTTGTGTCGGCCCCAAAGACGTGTCACTGTGGAACTCTCTTCAAAATAGTGAGCCGTCTTGACTCTCTCGGTATTGATGAAAACTATCTCGTGAATCTGTTTCCTGGTTCTGGAAAAACTTGTGGTAGCCAAAAGCGACACATACTTAAGACCATCCATCCACAAATTGTACTCAGTATCAAGAACTTCATCACCTTCAACAGCAGTGTAGCATTCAATGCTAGAAATCACCTGAGCCCAGCCTTCCCAGTGGGGGGACATGCATCCATAGTAGTTACCCAAAACTGAGTCTGGTCGTTTGTTGCCTAGAAATACAAGTCCGAGCTTGTCTTCTGGTTGCAAACTTTCCAAAACATGGACAACTAATTGGCGTACTTCGGCAGTGAAATCTGTATCATCCAAGCAGCTATTGCCTTGATTCACAATAGGCACAACCAGAATCAACACCACAGGGTCAGAGTCAGGTTTTGAAACCTGTCTTTTGACAAAACCCATGGGGAGATCAAGACCTTTGGAAACAAGCTTATTGTACTTCAAGACCTCTTCGGGGATGACCTCCTCATTGCGCTCAAGTAATCCCCACGCGTTAGTGGACATCTGGATCAAAGGAACATCCTTGGAAAAACTAAGAAGGTCTTTGGAAAATAGATTGGTAGCAGTAAACTCTCGATCTTCAAACGGATTCTCAGCCACAAAAGGATTGGTACTATGTCCACGAGGAAGCCTCTGAGCACGCTTCACAGCTTTCAAAAAGATCTTAAGCCACCTATCGTGGATAAGTCTGTTTTCGCTCTTGAGCTCAATTTCTGGAACGCTAAGACTTGCAAGATTAAGTGTTATTTCCAGATTGGGCTCATCCTCAAACACAGTCGATAGTTTGTCCATCAAATATATGTTTTGGATAACTTCTGTGCCCAATTCATTAAAGACCAAGAGGCGCTGGTCAAATAAATACACCTGGGGGTGATAGTAATTGATGCCATCAATGGTTACTTTGACGAATATGTCAAAAAGCACGAGATGGCCAAGATTAGCGATGTCCAAATCCAGATCCGGACGTAGTTTAGATTCGAAATTGTAGATGAGGGCTTTTGTGATTTCCTGTTTCCGGTTCCATTCTATTTTCTTGCGGTCTTCAGGAAGCTCTGAAAGCGATGGTTCATAGTCCAGCGACTTGATGCTCAAAACACAGGAAAGGTCGTAATATTTCGGAATTGCATGCTCGTTAGCTAGTATTATCTTTGAGTGTTCGGGAATCACATCAACCTTGGCCTCAGCCAAAGACTCAACAGGGAATGAGTAGGACGAGGATCTTGCAGAAATGGTAGATGGAAAAGTGGCAATGACCGGAGAATCATAGAATAGAGGTTGTGTCTTTGGTGAAGGAGTCGAAAATTCAGGGAACGAGTGAAGAACCGGAGTTGCAGGAGTTAAAGGGTCCGGACAGGCGGCCAATGGTGTAATCTGGTTTCTTAAGGTTGCTGGTGTTGATGCAAAAATGTCTTGATTAAATTCATATGACGAAGTTAGAAGTCTGTTCCTTATTATACTGTCGTTAATGTCATCGTCGTTGCAGGTATTTGAGGTGCCACAGACTGGACAATAGACCGTTGTTTTGCCACCACTGGGAGAGCTGAAAAGCTCGGAATAGCATTCAAAGTGGCAGTGGTGGCCGCAAGACATGTCTAGCAGCGTCTCTCCCTCAAACACATTGAGCAGAGGCTCTTCGCAAAAACAGCAGTTCTCTTCAAACGAAATTTTGGATCTCTTTTTCTCTACTAACGTGCTGGTGACCACGCTCGGTCTCCGGTACGGAGAGCATGGGCCTGACGAGACGCTTGAGTTTCTTCTTGTCAAAGATAGCATGGATGACCTTGACGAGACGGACGAGATATCATGGTCGCTTGGGTGTCTAGGCGATTTGAAGAAAGGAGGGGGGCCTAGCTTGATTGACGAGATAGACGATGAGGTGCTTTTTTGTCTGAGGACACTGATTGGGGAAGGCGTTTGGTGCGTAGTCCGTTTGTGGCCATAGGCAGAACACGCCGACCCAGCAGTCATATTCGGTAGAAACAAGAAAATAAATGCGGTGCTACAACGATTGCGAACTGAAAGGAGTTTATATAGGCCACAAAACACATTTCAAACATGCTTGATCCTTCAAATCAAAAAATCGCACTCCCCAAACCGGCTAATTGTCTGCATGCAGGCGTTCGTCAGAAATAAGGTTGCAGGAGACGAATGGCCGTAAAGCTCGTTCTGTGTGAGCTAGACAGAAATAGGGATAGGTTATCATTTTCGATAGTGGCCATCTGACACCTGATATAATTATGTTTGATATCTCAAACGCCATTTTACTCCACACAATAATGCAGCGAAGTTTCAAATGCTTCAATTACATCAGTGACCTGTCAATATTAGAGGGCCCTTTATTAATGGGGCTCTTTAGATGGGGGACACCCACGATGGCTAGTTTGCTTCCTCAAGACCCACTCCCATCTAATAAAATATATAGTCTTCTCCCATCCCCACGTTCTCAGGAGTTCAACATTTCCCACTATAAATTTTTTTCCTAGTCAATGTCCTTTGTTCGGCCCGTGTCCCATCTCCCGACGGTCGAAAACACTCACTTATTCCACGATTATCAGCATACTGCGCCTCAAGATTTTGTAGGAGATGACAGTGTTCTACTATATGGTTCTCAGAACTGGAGAGCTCAATTCTACGCTTCTTTGGACTCCGATACCAACACGGTTCGGCTCCCTTTCTCGCACCTAAAAGCGCTCGATCAGGCGAATATCACGCTGAAGAGCACAGAACCGGGAATACTGGAGGTTGATATCTGGATTTTTGTCCTGAACGAGTGTTTCCTCTGCTTTATTCCTACCGCAGAGTTGATCTTTGAAATTCCGTACGAGGCCATTACGCTAGTCGGGCTCCGAGGATCACGGGTTTACTTGAACGTGATCGAGGGCTCAGACTTGTCTCAAAGCCCGGTTGAGTGCGAGTTTTGGCCACAAACGGGCGAGTCCAAATATCCTTTGTTTACTGTTTTTGAAGGCTTTACTATTGACCAGCATCTACAAACAGCACTACGGGCCATTAATGACCGCATATCAGCCACATCCATATACAAGGACTCAGAATCTGATGACGGGCAGGAAGATGGGCCTGCTGATATGGAAGTTCATCTAAATGAACAGGGAGAGGCGGACGATGAACTTAATGATCAACTTCTTCCTCTTGACCCGGCCAACAGCAGCATGTATGTTGATCTGGGTACGACCAGTGGAAAAAGAAGCCATGAAGATGACGACAGACAGAGCCCAATAAAGACAAAAATCAGGTGAACTAGACAGATGACGCTGGCAACTTAGCACCCGGTGGAGGGTGGTTCTTGGCCCTGAAATCCTTATTGACTTGGTCCATGGTGAGCCACTCCACTCCCTCATGTTTATTTATGTGTTCAATTAATCTTTCGTGCATCATCAAAACGTGGGGACGGCCCGACACATCAGGGTGGCATGTGATGGGAAACACAAACTCGTCGTATTCACGATAGAAATAATCAAAATGGTCTCTCCAGATATCTTCGACATCCCGGGGATTGGCCCAGCCGTAGCCGTCAGCACTATTTTTGATAAACATCATTGGCGGAAGGTCATCGATGTACCAGTTTCCAGGAATCTCCACAAGCCCTGTTTCTTGCCCGCGCTGCAATGGTTTCATCCACTCGTGGGCTTTTTTCGAATAGTCGATTTTTGTCCATGAGTCTCCTGTCCGAAACCAGTAGCACTGACAATCATGATGCGACATCGAATGGTCATATTCAATGCCATAGTCCAGCAACATCTCAACGCCTTCCTGACTTGTCTCCCACCAAGGGGCCACTGAACCCTTGGGAGGCTTACCGCAGAAATCAGTGAGCAATTTGAACGTTTTGTCGAGAACGTCTCTTTGTTGCTCTAATGTCATGTCGCTGGGGTTTTCGTGCGAGTACCCGTGAAGCCCTATTTCGTGTCCGCCATCTCTAATCATTGCACACTCTTGGGGAAACGTTTCGAGAGAATGGCCGGGAATAAACCAAGTTGCCTTGATATTGTATTTATCGAGCATTTTTAGCATTCGTGGGATCCCCACATGGCCTGCATATAGACCTCTGGAGATGTCACTTGCAGAATCCTGGCCTCCGTATGACCCTAACCACCCTGCAACTGCATCAATGTCGATTCCGTAACAACATAGCACTCCTAAACGTTAATGTGTGTTCAATGTAGACTTACTTTTTGTCATGATAACAGTTTTAGATAAGACAAAAAACTAAAAAGATAACTTTTTATTTCTCTATTGGTAGCTGCTATCAATATAAAGGCACTGACTTTTTGCGCTGAATCCGTTAAAATTTGTGGCTGCAGCGGAGGTGTAGGCTCCCATATTTTTGAAGTAGATCCAATCACCCACAACGACTTCTTGAGACAACTTGCAATTCGGAGCGATGCAATCCAACCCGTCACACGTAGGCCCCCAAATGGAGTACTGTTTAGAGGGATTGGCAGCAGAAGCAAGCTCCTTTTCGGCATGGTTGAAATTGGAGTGGAACACAAAGCGACCATGAGAGGTCAGTACCTTAGGCTCGACCTCCTGGTGATCAAAAAGAATACAGTTCAAATTGCCGTAAACACCGTCATTGACGTAGATTCTCTCTTGGAACGCATCGGATCGCTTCGAAGTGACGTTGACGGCCAGCGTGAAGCAGGAAGCAGCCAAAAAGCGACCTAGCTCTGAGATGATGTGCAAATCAGGGAACTGGTCGGCAGCAAAGTGAGTGTCGAGGGCAGACCGGAAAACTGCCGTGGAGGCCTGAAATGTTGGCTTCGAAAAACCGCCTCCGATGTCGAGCATCTTAAGGGTGTATCCAAGCGAGGATGCGTAGTCAAAGACCATCCTGGAGTCTCTGACGGCAACCTCGATGGTGTTTAAATTCTTGCAACCAGAGCCGACGTGGAATGCAACTCCCACAAGATTGAGCTTCAGTCTGGCGCATTCTTGGATCAGAATCCGTGCCTCGTGTAGTGAAGCACCAAATTTGACAGACAACGGACATGTAGCGTCTGCATCGTCGGTCTGAATGCGGATCAGAAGACCGCAGTCACGGTGGTGCTCCGAAATTTTGTGCAATTCGTCCACATTGTCCACAGTCGTGAGATTGACTCCATTCTGCTTCGCGTAGCGCACATATGGAACAGCCTTGCAAGGATTGGCGTAGATAATCCGCTTAGGATCGACGCCCAGAGACAAAGCTTGTTCGATCTCGGTCTTAGAAGCACAGTCAAAGCCTAGCCCCATCTGATGCAAGGATTGAAGCAGTCTCCGGTCACTGTTGCACTTAACAGCGTAGAAGGGCTCGACACGGGGCAACTCTGTGCGCCAAAGCCTAACCAGTCGCTTGAGCTCGCCCAGATCGCACACAAAGAATGAGTCGAGCTCGTCTGGTGCACAGGTGTCACTGTTCACACTCTGGACTTTGGACAACAAAGTGGCGCCCAGCAGGGACTCCGCACGCCGTGGGGTTTCAGAAACAACTGCCCACTCGTTTTTAAGAGCAGCTTGTGGCCAGTTGGCCGATTGAACGAGTAATGGAGCCATGGAATAAGTTCTTGCACAAAAACAACGCAACAAGCTCTTCTTGGATATCTGATGGACAAACATACACCCTGGGGGGACAGCTACCTTATATATATAAGGTATAGGCACTCTAGTGGACGTTATGCGGCAGCTCTCGTGAGGGATTAAGAAGAATAACTGGGAAAGAAAGTTTGGGAAATTTTTTTACATATACTAATCCCGCCTCTCAGCAACGGTAGTGACCGCAGCGACTAACCACTGACTAGTGTTCGCTCCAGCTAGACCTGGGACTTGGTTGTCGCCTGTACCTAGCATATCTCGTTCCGCAGCGAGTGCGACTTGAAAACCAGATCTTGAGCAGCCTTGCAGGGTGATTGCAGACCGCGGCAAATTACGTAAACAGATTTTCGTGGACAAACTTTTCAAGTGCGGGATTATGAACTTGATGACCAGCCATGTGTCTACAGAAATCGCTCACATGTTTCGCATTAGTTGCTCATTAATCTACATAGTATTGTACACCTATTCTACACGCATTCATTCGTCGACCTCGACTTCGCCGTCGCAGTGGAGGCAGCGATACGCGTAGTGGTCGTTGACCACCACTTTGCCTTTGTTTTTCATGAGTGTCCACTCACCCTTAGCTGGGATGCGTAGACATTGAGGGTTGAGACATCTGGCACGCGTTTTCTTGTATCTCAGGCCGCACGAGTTGCACAGCTGGCCCTCTGAAGAGGACCAGGACGGTCTCCAGCATGGCGACTGAGCTGAGTGGCACGATATGCATTTGCGGGCGCCGCCCGTGTACTGTGCCGGTGGTGCTGGATGAACAGCCGTTGTAGGGGAGTTGGCTGTGGTGCGCAGGTGAGTGTGGTGCGAGGCGGGAGTATCGAGCGAGGTGTTGATAAATTTAGAAATACCACGGGCATAGTCGTGGTCCTGTTGTGACGACATCAGCATGGAGGATGGTGCTGGTGGTAGCTTGAAATTATCGGAGGATTCTGCCACGTAGCTTTGCTTTGGCTCCTGGTTGTACAGCTTAGCGGACGACGTGAGCATTTGCACGTCCTTGAGATATCCAGTAGTTTGGTAGGTGTAATTATTGGAGTACGGATAGTTGACGAGGCCGTTGTATTTTTCGAATTGCGACTCGACGAACGCCGTGATGCTGGCAGTCTTTCCCCGGCGGGATGGCTTGGCAACTTTTGACACTCCTCTGGCTGGTTTCAGCCGCATCGAGGTACAGTATTCTCTGTACTTTTTAAAGAGCTCTGAGTTGTCGTGCTTGCATCTATTGGAGTAGAAGTCTCTCCATTCCTCATTCTGCTGCTCAAGCACACAGCCACGTTCGTTGCTTTCTGGCGCAGCCGAGCCGAGCAAATTGAATGAGTAACATGTGTCGGGGAAATAGAAGCAAGACTCGGACTCGAATGCATGCAATTTCGAAGCAGGCTTGAGGGGCACAGGAAGCTGGCGGGGCGAGCATGATGCCGATGCGGGAGGAGTAGCAGGAGATTCAGCTAGGGTATGTTGGGGAGACGAGATCGGTGTCGAGATCGACACCGTCGCCAGCACGACGCTGTGGGAAGGTGGTGTTAGGGGAAGATCTGCAAAATTAAGCTTTGGCGTCTCAGGGGCCGGAGAAGAGGGCGCTGTTCTGGAGCGTTTGGCAGAAGGGCTGCTGGTCGCGTCCGAAACCAGCGTGAAAGAGTCAGACATCTCGGCAAACGATCTCTTGAGTTGGGAATCTGGGATCAAAGTACAGTCCTGGGAACGGGGTTGGGTCATCTGGTAGTAGGCGCTGGACTTGGTATTGGTCGAGTCGGAATGCGACCTGGAATGGTTGAGTTCGGCAGCGAGAGTGGACATAACGAGTGACAATTTGATTGAATAAAGGAAGGAACGAAAGAGAGTCGGTAGAGTACAATCCTTCGCGTGTCACAGAGATATATAATCGTATGGGATGGCTGTTTTTCGTGGGGCTAGTTTTCTGTTTTTCCTAAATTTAGGGAAGAATTGTTGTGATCTGATCTGCCCCCTTTTCCAACTTCCAGATAATTTCATTGATCTAAAGAGATCACGGTGCAGAATAATAGCAAACTGGCAAATGACGGCAGAATGCTATTGTTGGCCAACCGGATTGGGAAGCCTGGCTCCGTTTTCAGAAGCGCATATGCATGCCTCCCAATTCAGAAAAACCAGCATCCGCAAACAGCCACTCCCATTTACACCACCAGAAAAAACAAACACCACGCCCGTACACCAGTTCTGGTTCACAAGCACGGATTTTTTTTATGAAAAATCGAAAAAAATTAAATACGCTCTACCATGTCCGATCCAACAGCCAAGCTGGAGAACTTTTTGAAGACACTTCTTAAGTCGCTCGATCAACAGCCGCAGCCAAACCAGATGCCCGAGGCATATGCGGCCTCATTGCTGCCCCAGCTCCAGACACCTTCCAGAGTGATAGTCAATGGCACCCCCTATGGCTCGAAGCAGCTGTTTCAGCAAACATGGGCTACATTGCCGGCCTCACAGCACCAATTGCTCAGCTATGATGCACATCTGGTTCCCACGGGCCATCCCCAAAACATATACACCATTCTAGCGCGCGTGAGAGTGAGGTTCGACGAGTCTGGTCGCAGCAGACTCGGCGACACGGCCGACCTTGTGCCGGTCAACAGGCCCGCAAGACCTTTGTATTCTCCATGGTTTGGCGTGAACGTCCATATCATTGCAGATGAGCAATTGAACCAAACTTTCGAGTGCGAATGCGTCAGCTCCTTCGATTACAGAGTGACAGAAAAACCGGAAAACAGTCTCTTCAAAGTATAGCACATCTCAAATAATTCTTCTTATCCATGGCTTGGTCAAAACCAATGCGCCCATTCCGAGAAAAATGATGCATTGTAACACCACACAGCACGCTTGAACATAGATACCCGTTCCCAGATCAACAGCAGCTAGTTCGTTGTCGTTAGTGAGCTCGTTCAGTTTAGTCACGTAAATATACTCGACAGCCAGGTCGCATGCATTCAAAACGAGCGACGCTGCATTCAACGTGTTGAGGGCATTTAGATTCAGGGAGACATGACTTTGGATCTTGTGAAACTTGGACTTGGATCTGAGAAGACTTACAAGGACCACGACATATACTAAAGCTATCGAGCAGCAGACGAAGCTAGAGATGACCACATAAGGAAGAATGAGCCCCAAGTACTTCACCAGCAAAGCATCATATGCAATTTCGTTGTCGTCGCCCAGGTTTTCGAGAATAGCATGAAATCCGGTCACCAAAGAGTCGCCAACATCTTGCGGGTTTCCTTGGTTAGAAACCCTGCTGAGACTTGCACCCGCATCTTTCACGAGCACAGACGGAAGGTCCAATCCGCCGCGGAAGTTGGTACATGATTTAGGGCCGTTGAGATAATTGTCCTTGCAATATCCGAAATAATTAAGCTTGAAGACGTTATCCACGGAAAATGTGTCGATTTCTTTTATATCTTTGTCGGTAAAGTCAACAGCTGGCGATTCTGTGCCGAGGTCCATCGCAAAATATGTGATCACCTTGATGCTTTCTCTGATCGTGTTGAGTGGACTCGTTTTCGAATCGTCTGTGAATTGGAATTCGATCTTTGGAAGGCAATACGCAGCTTCTGCACTGCATGATATGGATGTCCCCCCAATAAGCAATGGCGGGATGAACATCAGCAATGCGAAAAATGACAACACCACGAAAGTGCGATAATAGCCTCTGGTAGGGATAATAAAAGGCGCTTTCGATTTGGGTGAAAACGACATTGCCGTTGTCGTGCTGGTACTGTTATACTCGTTGGTTTTTCCCGAGTTCATAAATCGGTCAGAACTGTTGGTATCTGTCATTCCAGAAGTATTGAATGGTGACATATTCGATGGTCTTGCGGAGCGCTCATCTTTAGATAAAAAGGGGTTTTCGATTTCGGCGGTTTTTTCGTCCACGAGCGACCGGGCAGACCCCTCCTCGTTTGGATCAGTGAAGAAGACAGGTTTGAACGTCTTGGTTCCGGAGAATGTGTCCGGGAAACGAGGTGTTTGATTCGAGAGCATAGAGTTAGCAATAGACGCGGAGAAAGAAAAAGGAGAGAAAAATTTAGGGGCCAGGGATATTTGCATGTGTAACTGTACTAATGATCATCTTACAGTCTACCTAGATTTAAGGCTCGGATAACAATACTGGTAGGTAAAATATGTTGTCCTGTCAGTTTGGACTGCCTATTTTGGTAGCGAGCTCCCGTAAAGTATTGGCTGCCATGTTCCAAATGCTCAACTTATAATATAATAAACGGCTGTGTAACAAAATAAATATTGAAATCTTTTTTATGGCGAGCACTCGAAAGGCGCTCCAGGACTGGAAATTCGAGCTCGTTGAGCCCGAAAAAGCACCCGACACGCCTCGAAGGTCGCGACGTGCAAAATCTAACGTTGGCCAGCAGATCATTTTGAGACGCGATTCCGATCAATTGGAACTTAGAAGGGGAAACACAATACTTGTCTCGAGTGACTCGGGTCTGCCTGACGTCGCCTTGATTCGAGACATCGATTTTGGCACAGATATGTTTTTAGACGTGCGGGTGCTGTGGTTTGTGCGCATGTCGGAGGTCGATGGACATCCCGTGCCAGCAGACAGTTCCCATGAGAATGATGTTTTCCTGACTCCTGTACTTGACAAAATAATGTTGGAAAACGTGCTCGGACCGTGTCAAGTATTATCAGCATCCAACTTCGAAAAAATACAGCTGGACGGGTCCAATTCAGATCACACGTTTCGATGCCAGAGGTTTAGCGACAGAGATTCGTATTTCACAGAACTAGTAGACTGGGATCAGTATAGCAGTCAAGATCCGGAGCAGATTTACCAAAAAGTGAAGGAGCTTACTGTTCCTGCTCGAAACGAGTCTCCACGGAAGAAGCAACGAACAGAAACACAAGGCAGACGCACCCTTTCTAGACCACCGTCTCCTGACTACCATTTGATCTCGGACAGCGACGAAATGGACGTTGACGAAATTGATTCAGCATATGAAAGCCCATTGGAGGACAAACCAAGGGCGCGGAGCACAACTTCCACCCCACGGAAGCCGAGGAAGTCAAAAACTGCTACGAAAAGTGGCACAAAATCTAGATCTCCGTCAAAATCTACACCGAAGGCTCGCAAAACTAAAGACTCGGTGCCAGTTCTTCCTACGGTCATCCGTCAGAAATTTTTTGAAGACGACGATGAGCTGGTAATTGACGATGCAGATCTTCAGGAGGTGGTTGATACTGACGGCAAGGTAGTGAAAACTTTCAGGAAAGCCAAAGAAAGACTACTACCATCCGCCAAACTACAAACTTTGCCATGCAGGGACAACGAGTCTGCGCAGCTATACGCCAGTCTTCTGGATGCTATCCACAATCAACAGGGCCGATGCATATACGTGAGCGGTACTCCTGGAGTCGGCAAAACTGCTACGATACGTGAAGTCATCAAACAATTGTTTGTGAACCTCGCAAATGATAATGACAAGAAAATGTTCAACTATTTGGAGATAAATGGCTTAAAACTGATGTCTCCTCCCGCAGCATACGAGACGCTATACCAAAAAATTTCTGGAGACCATGTCAAGGCAGCAGCCGCCCTGAATCTGTTAGAAAAGCATTTTGAGACGAAAGACGATGAGCGGCTTCCTTTGGTTGTTCTTCTTGATGAGATGGACCAGATTGTTACAAAAAACCAAACGGTGATGTATAACTTCTTTAATTGGCCGTCGTATCAGAATTCGAAACTTATAGTGGTTGCAGTGGCCAATACCATGGATCTACCCGAAAGACTGCTCACCAACAAAATCTCCTCTCGATTAGGACTTACAAGAATTCAATTTCCCGGTTATACGTTTGCACAACTCAGTGAGATAATCAAACATAGACTTGAGAAGATCGAACGTGCAAACGAGAATAAGCTGGTCATCTCTAAAGATGCTATCGAGTTCGCTTCCAGAAAGGTGGCCAGTGTCAGTGGAGATGCGCGTCGCTCGCTGGTCATATGTGTGCGTGCTCTAGAGATTGCCGAGATGGAATTCATGAGCAAACCGCAGCAAGAACGAGACCAATTTGGCGGAAAGTATACCGTGGGAATCATTCACGTGATGAAGGCTGTCAATGAAACGACCTCGACACCGGTGGCTAATTATCTCAACTCACTTTCTTTTGCGTCGAAAATGGTCCTTGTGGCTTTTCTGCTGCGTCGCAAACGGACTGGGTCCGCAGAGCTGGCATTGGGAGATATAATCGACGAACTGAATAACCAGTTTGGCGTGGTACTGTTTTCCGAGCTCAAGAGACAACTTAATGACGAACAATTAGAAATGCTGCAGGTATTTTACGGGGAAGACAGTGCCCGACTGCGAATTGAGGGTCTAGGATATATTGTGCGCGAGTTGGATGAGAGCGGCATTCTGGCACAGCAGCAATTACGTGCGGAACGTCTGCGGCTAGTGAGGCTCAACGTCAATGAGGACGAGGTGATGGGATGTCTCAAGAGAGATAGCCTAATGGCTGAATTGATTGCAACCATATGATTGTTCTCAATGGGTCCTGGATTCTTGCCTAGTCGACGTTCTTCGTTCTGGACGATCGTTGCGCTCGCTGTAAATAAGAATCGGCTCTCCAACATTTTGAATTTCTGGGATTCTCAATTTCAAATCGAATGCCTTACTGATCACAATTTTAAAAATCTTCTGAATGTTGATGGAAGCACTAGTAGAACAGAATATTAGCGGCGCGTTCATCGCTCTGGCAAACTTTTGTGCCTGCCTCGTAATCTCCTCCTGCTCCATCTCGCTCAGATCCACAAATAAATCGTATTTCGTGCCTACCAGGAAAGGTATGGCAGTACGATTGAACCCCCTCGTTTGTCTATACCAGTCCTTGATCGAGCTCAAAGTTGACTTGCGAGTAAGATCAAACATGAAGAGAACAGCGACCGCGTCACTGGCCACCAGGGGAAGCATGTTGGTGAATTCTGCCTCGCCTCCGAGATCCCATATAGAAAATGTGATTTCTGTAGACTTAATATTGATTGAACGTTCCATGTAATTGACACCAAGAGTCTGCGTGTAAACTTCGTCAAAACAGTTCTCCACATACTTGACCATCAGCGATGTTTTTCCGACCTGTGCGTCGCCTACCAGGCCGACCTTGAGAGTTACCGTGTTCTTGTCCATAAAGTATAAACATTACACAGCCTAGAATTATTTGTGTGCACCGGCAAACGACACATCCGTACACAGATAGTAACCTGAGACAGGCACGAAAAAGGTCGGGAAGGTCTCAAAAAAATAATCATTGCAAAACAGCGCTCACGTGATATGGAAGCGGGCAGCAAAGCGATTTATGAAAAATTTATCCTGAAAAATATTTTGAAAAACTCTCTTTAAGCAACATGGCTATTGGAAAGAACAAGAGACTGTCCAAGGGAAAGAAAGGTATTAAGAAGAGGGTTGTCGACCCATTCACCAAGAAGGAATGGTACGACCTGAAGGCCCCAACCACTTTCGAAAACAGAAACGTTGGAAAGACTTTGATTAACAAGAGTACCGGTTTGAAGAACGCCGCCGATGGTCTTAAGGGTAGAGTTGTCGAGGTCTGTCTTGCTGACTTGCAAGGTTCCGAGGACCACTCTTACAAGAAGATCAAGTTGAGAGTTGACGAGGTTCAAGGTAAGAACTTGTTGACCAACTTCCACGGTATGGACTTCACCACTGACAAGCTGAGATCTCTTGTCAGAAAATGGCAATCCCTTGTGGAGGCCAATGTCACTGTCAAGACCGCCGATGACTACGTTTTGAGAGTTTTCTGCATTGCTTTCACCAAGAGACAAGCTAACCAGATTAAGAAGACCACTTACGCTCAGTCTTCTAAGTTGAGAGAGGTCAGAAAGAAGATGATGGAGATCATGACCAGAGAGGTCTCCAACTCTACCTTGGCTCAGTTGACCGGTAAGCTGATCCCAGAGGCTATTGGCAGAGAGATTGAGAAGAGCACCCAGTCCATCTTCCCATTGCAGAACACCCACATTAGAAAGGTCAAGTTGCTCAAGCAGCCAAAGTTTGACCTTGGTAACTTGCTTGCTTTGCACGGCGAGGGTTCTGTTGAGGAGAAGGGCAAGAAGGTTGCTGGAGGTTTCAAGGATGTTGTTTTGGAGACCGTTTGAGCGACCTACCGGGCGTAGCCAGGTATATGATAAATAATTGAAATTCAATTAAGAATGAATAGTGTAGGTGAATTCACCTTGTAGCGTCACCGTGCAAAGTACGCTTTGACTTGACGATAAGTGAGTGCTACTTCACTTCCCAGTGGGACTGAGCCAAAAAAAATTACCTCAAGGTTCGGTCAACTATTTTTTTTATTTTACATTATTGGTATAGAAAACCTAGTTGTGCAGTCTTTTCTCGAAAGAGTAAAGTCCGTGGACACCACCCTCCATTTGAGCCGATGCGGTTCTGATCTCGAATCTAACGTTACCCTTGATAGTCTCTTCTCTAAGGGCCAGAACGCTCTTAACACCGATATCCTGGCACGAATGTTGTAATCCATTGTACAGGTATGGGATGAACTTAGTGACCGATCCCTTATCTAAAACGGATCCACTGACACCTTGTGCAACAAGGACCTTGTCGCCCTCACTGAAGTATCTCGAGGTGGATGCGTTAGCGTTGGTGGAAGTCTGTTGCATAGCGTCGATGGATCCCATACCTCTGTAGCTCTTCAGTCTCTTACCATCTCTGTAGAAGTATTCACCTGGAGACTCGGAAGTACCAGCCAACATGCTTCCCATCATGACACAAGAGGCACCCAAAGCAAGAGCCTTAGTGATGTGTCCGATGTTGGAAACACCTCCGTCAGCAATACATGGAACACCGAACTGGTTGGCAAACTGAGTGACCTTGTACACAGCGGTACCTTGTGGTCTACCACATGCCATGACTTCTTGGGTGATACAAATAGATCCAGAGCCCATACCAATTCTCAAACCGTCAGCACCAGCAGCAATCAATTGTGCGGCTTGCTCCCTGGTGACAACATTACCAGCAATCACCTGTAAGTCCTTGAAAGTCTCCTTGATCCACTTGATCATGTTGAGTTGGAAGACAGAGTTACCCTGGGAAGAATCCAGGACAACAACATCCAGACCAGCTTCGACCAATTTGGCGAGTCTTTCTCTGTCGCTGTCCAGAGTACCGATAGCGGCACCACACAGAAGCTGTTTGCTCTGGAAGGATTTCGAGGCGTGAGGGTAATCTTGGTTTTTCTGCAAATCGGTTCTCGAAAGCATGGAAACCAAATTACCTTGGCCATCAACAATTGGAAGCTTACCCTTCTTAGACTTTCTCAAGATTTCGTTGCCCTCAGAAAGAGAGATTCCGGCCTTAGCAGTGATCACATCGGTAGTCATAATCTCAGAAACGGCACTAGAATCATCTTCATGGAATTGCACATCTCTGGAGGTGATGATACCAACCAGTTTCCCGCCAACCTTTCCAGATTCTAACAAGTTAGTACAGACAAAAGGCTCTTCTTCAGGATTTTGAATTTCCACAAGATCGTTTGATCGTGTCGGTAGAACGAAAGTTATTTTAAATGTTCAATCATCACCAAAAGAGCTGGAAAATAAGTACTTACCGGTCACTGGGAAGGAGGTGAATCCATATTGTTGCCCCATTGTCTTGACAGCTCCAACAGTGGTCGATGGTGAGATGGCAATAGGATCATTGATGAAACCATTCTCGTACTTCTTCACCTTTCTCACCATTTCTGCTTGCTCTTCAGCGGTACAGTTGTGGTGGATGATACCAATACCTCCCAAAAGAGCCATGTGGATGGCCATGTTGGACTCAGTAACGGTATCCATAGGCGAAGAAACAAATGGAGTCTTCAAAGTGATCTTCTTGGTCAACTTGGTCTCCAAATCCACAGCACTGGCAGGAAAGTCAATCTTACCTGGCAGAACGAGGAAGTCGTTGTAAGTAAGTCCACCGTGGACCTTAGAGTCCATGAGGTCCTGGACAGACAGTCCATCTTTTTCTGTGTATGTCGAAAGCAATTCGACAGCTTTAGAGCAGTCCAACGTTTGAGCCATCTGGAATAATAGGGGCAGTTTGCCAAAAAAGAAAAAATGGGAATTCTTCTGCCTTATATAGTTTTGACAGGACAAAAAATTTTAATAAAATTTTAATAATAATCTAAAATTTTTCACGCTGTAGTAGTATCTAAGCGATAGATGTAGAGATTTCAATTTATCTGGTTTTACGGTCTTACAATACGAGATACCTTTTTATGATAATGTGCATCGTGTACTGATAACATATGCATTTATATCTACTGAGCATTTGGTAGCCAATGATTTGATTTCAGGCTTTTCCCGAAACAGTAATTGAGCACTCCGATCGTTAACCGGAGATCAATTAGGTAAGATATCGCTCGAAGGCTCTAAAAGGTAATGTAGTTTTCAAACCGCTTTTTTGCAGTGTTTATTGCCAATCTCTATTGTGAAGCTAGGTTCAGCCTTGATCAGCTTTTCCAGCACAACAGCACATCATTAGAGATCAATAGTGCTTGTACTCGTTTCTGTGTAAAGATGTGATGGTTATCGTTTTTTTTTTTTGTGTTTGTAAATAAATCCTTGTTTCAATGTCGCAACCTGAAGAATCGCCCCAGGCTCGATACATGCGAAGTATACAGGCAATCGAAAGCCAATTCTTTCACCAGATGTCAGTGTCATCTCCCCGACCTGTTTCGCCACTGAATCAGAAAGCAGGAACATTGAGCCCTTCTTTGAACTATTCAGACCTTTCAAGATCTCCTAGCCCTCCTCCTCCAGTGCCACCCAGGATGTACAACTCTCGCAGCCCGCGTGAATCTCTTTTCAGGCCTGGATTTGATCAGGAGCATTTCAACAGCTCATTAGAAAGTCATAATACCTTTGAAAACAAAGATCTCAATGCGAAAAGTATTCGAAGCGACCTTTCGACAAGCTCATCTACCCAATCACGAAAGTCATTCTTTACTCCCAATTTATCTTCGAAATGTCAAAAATCATTATATGAACAAGCAAGTCAGCCACTACAGAAGCCTGCCCCACGTTCAGATTCGGTGGAGGAAGACGAATTACGCGACTCTGTTGGAACTCTAAACTATTTTGATCGCAAAGGATACAGAATTTCGAACGATGCGTACAACTCGTCTTTGTTCAAGAGCTCTACCAATTCTTTATCATCTGTGATTAGTGAAAGTCCTGTATCTAGAGAACCACTTCCAGATAGTATTAAGCTGATTGTGGACTCTCGGCCTAGTGATCAGATTCACGAACTCGACGAATTTGATGGAGCTCAGTACAGTTCATTCTGGCTTATTACCGAGGACGAGTCTAGGGCGCTGAGCGAGTGGAACTCGCTAGAGTTTCATCGTCAAAACGCTATTTTTGAGCTGTTTCTGCTATTACGAAAATTCAGGATCAACCTGAAAAGAATGGTTGTTCATTATGGACCTGCATTCCAAAAAGCCAAGAATTTAACTTCTGACCAGGAAGCCGATTTCCGAAAGACGTTTGTTCCACTGGAAGCTCTTTATGAATACCTTGAAAAGCTCGTGCATAAAAGGCTAAAGCCTGCGTTTGATAACCATTTTTTTGTCAATGACCGTTACGTTCTTGACTGTCTTAAAAATTGGCTCTCTAAGCTAGAACGTGATTATGAGTATATTTCGCGAAGTATGGTCTACCTAGCAAAACTTGCTGCCAATGAACAATTCAGAGAATGGATTCAAATCACTGAGGAGACAGATGACCTTGCTCTCGGAAATAACTATCTTGCTTCTGCCAGGGAGCTTTTCCATTCCTATTTATTGCAAGCCTTTGCGCCAATGAGACTCATGATTCTCGATTTGAAAAAGCTGTACATAAAGCTTGAAGATGATAAGCTGGTGGCGTTGGCACAGGACATTTTCGACTTGCTCAACAAAATCAATAAAATCAGCGACTTCACCACTGACCTTGACAAGAAAATCAAACTTAATGAGAAACTCGTTTGTACAGACTACCTCTATCTTGAAATGGTGGATTTGTTTAACGCCCACAGGAAACTACGTGTTCCTATCGACGTCCACCTCCGTACGACGATTTCTTCCGAGAATGCAGTCCTCTATCTTCTTGATAATTACTTATTACCCTTAGTCAAACGTGAGCATAGGGAAGCCAACTATTTGCTGAATAGACCACCGATTGCACTGCAGTATCTGGAGTTTTCTGTCCATGATGAAGAAAGAGAAAAGACGCTAACTCTTAGAGATACAGGCAACTGTCACTCATACAACGTTAAGAACGAGCGTGTGGATGCTCCTACACTTTTTAACAATTTTATCAAAGACATTCCAAAATACAAGGATGAGCTCTTCACCAAACTAAGCAAGAACTACGAGCTGAAACTGATAAATGGCACATCATTCCAAACTCATGTCCCCTTCTACGAGTACACGGTCCCTCAGATCGAGAAGGATGATCTTGATCTTGTTCAACAAGCGCTTGCAAAATCCAAATTCAAACCCTATTCAGTGCCACCGATCGCCATTACTCGCGTTCTAAGTATCGACACTTTCCACCATGGCAAAGACCTATATTTTGTTGTTGGAACAGCTGATGGAATTTATATGGGCAAACATGATCAGCCAGCAACGTGGAAGAAAATCTGCTCGTATTCAGAGTGTGTCAAGATCACCATACTACATGAAGAGATAGCTTTCATTCTTCTAAAAGACAAGTTATACAAAGTGGAAACCAAAGACATATATCACAGCTATTGTCAGGATATGTTGTGCAACTCCAGTTTATACCAAGTTTCCAAAGGAGTCAATTCTTTCGAGATTGGCCCTCAAACTGTCCGCCGTGGACCAATGGTTATGGAATGCGATATTCTATTCTGTTGGACCGACAAGAAGATATTATTCAGCATTGTGACAGCCAGCAATGGCTGGAAGCTTAAGTTTGAGTCCATGAAACCGACATTCAAAGTGCTGGGGCTGCAACTTCTCTATCCGACTGATTTTGTAATTGATCATGTCAATGAGAACAATCCTATCTTCTATCTGTCGAACCTCAACACAATGGGGAACACACAATTGAACAAGACGGATACACAAAAAGACCTCAAAGCACGTATTCGTGGACAGAAACCGGTAGGTGTATTTAAGCAATTTGTCAATGACAAGCTGACTGACTACGACCTTTTATTGGTATATTCCCGTTACTGCATGTTTGTGAAATATAGCAAAGATCAAATCGTGTCGATATCCAGAACAGAAATACTCCGCTTTTCTTTCGAAGTTCAGGATGCCACTTACGATAGCTACGAACAAATTTTGGTCATTTCTGGTGACCAGACAATCGAAATATGGAAGATATTCAAAGACAGAGAAACAAAATCTGAACTGATTGGCTGTTTAATAGGGTCTCAAACAAGGTTTCTGAACAAGACACCAGGCAAAATCATCGTCAGTGTGATGAATCGCGAGCATTATGCAGGGAAAGCCAATCAGTTACTATTGCACTTGCGGAAGCGTAAATAGAAAAGATGTACTTTCAAATACGACCTCTGGTTGTTTTTTTTGTGAGTCGATCGACGGTATAATAATATGAAAAAAAACATTCAACGTTTGTCTTTTCCTGTTTACTTCAAACATGAGTCAATCTCCTCCAAATGCTCAAGGGCAGCGTAATATTATGCAAATAACTCCCCAACATGCACAGCAGCTCTTCAGGCACTATCAACTTGAAAAAGACATGGCTGAGAGAGCCGGCATCGATACTCCTGAAGGAAAGGAACACTTGGAGAAGTCTCAAAAAATCAAAGAGATTTTGATGAAATACAACAGAAGACAACAGATGCTCAATGCACAATCACAAAATAGGGTAGCTGGAACCCCATCAGGTGGCCAACAAGGCTCACCTCCTCCAAACATGGCATCTGGAATGTCTTCTCAAATGGGAACTCCGCAGCCTGGAAATGCGCAATTGACCAACTCGCGTGCCGCAACCGCTGTTAACACTTCATCGCCACAACAAAACGTTCCTGGGGCTCGTCCAAATATGGGCCCGCAACCTGCTCAGCGCCAGCAGTCGTCGCCATCTCTAACTGCAGGGACCCCGCCTCCACAGGCCGCAGGTGGACCTAGTACACAAGAGCAACATGCCAAATACCAGCAGGTTTTTAGGCTTGCTGAGCAGTTCAAGGCTCATTTGGCCGTAATTCAGGGAAAGCTAAATGATCCAAACACGCCAGCTAACGAGATGGCTCAGTACATGCAAAAAGAAAGAGAACTAAGCGGAAAAGTTGAGCAGTGTAGACGGTTTGCGCAGCAGCTCGCGCAGCAGCTAAATCTGTCTCAGGGCGGTGTACAGAACCAATCAAGAATCAACTCTCAACAATCACCTGGAGACGTATACTCTCAGCAAATGATGAATCCTCAGCAGCAGGCTCTCCAACAGCAGAGGTTAATGCAACAACAACAAATGCAGCGCCAGAACTCCAACTCTCAAGGACAAAGAGTTTCTCAGCCTGCACAATCACAATCGCCAGCTATGCAGCAATCAATGATGGGCCAAATGCCAATGTCTGTCCAGATGCAACAAATGGCAGCTAATAAAATGGGAGGACAGAAGACACCGGTGTCGCAACAACCCCCAAATAAAAAGCCGAAAGTCGGCACTCCTGGAGCAGGTACCCCTATTACAAATGTCAATGCTGCTGCCTCGAAGCCAATTCCAGGCACTGTTCCTGGAAGTTCTGTTCCACCTATTGGTAGCAGTGTGTCATCTGAGTCGTCGAGATCTCGATTCCAAAATATGCCTATACCAGAGGAGCTGAACATCAACAATCCGCAACCAGTTTCACTCAAACAGAACAATCGTCCTTCCATTTTGAATGGTAACTCCATTAGCGCAGCTTCTTTGACCACCCCTGTGCTAGTTCGTCCGCAAAACTTCGAGCTGGAGGGAGAGAGAGTGCTCAACCGCAGAAAACTAAAGGAGCTCGTGAGGTCTGTCGGTTCTGACGAAGGCGATGCAGAGATCACAATCGACGGTGACGTCGAGGATCTTTTACTCGATTTGGCGGACGAGTTCATCACATCTGTAACCTCGTTTGCATGTCGCTTGGCAAAACACCGCAAGTCTGATAGCCTAGACGTGCGGGATGTTCAGCTCCATTTAGAGAGAAATTGGAATATTCGTATTCCTGGCTACTCGTCCGACGACATCCGCACCGTTCGGAAATTCATCCCGACGTCTTCACACAATACCAAATTAAATGGTATCTCTATCAACAAGAGTGTGAACAAGAGTCAATGATGTACCATAGGCTAATGATTTCAGATTAATAGGTAGATTAAGTATGAATAATACAATACGTATAGCAAAAAAAATAAAATAAATTAATTCATGAGATATGCTTCGCTATATCACACCGTCGCAATTGCTGGTCAAAGACGACAGGATATCTATTGACTGGATAGTACATATCCTCCTTTATACTATTCTGAATCCGCTTGGAGTATGGATCTATGCAATTCCAATGTATGCAAAAACAGATAGATCCATGTATATTCATTTTGGCATACTGGTCTGTTTATGTTGGCTGGCTCGATATTTCAATATGCGCAGGAAACAGTGCCCATATCCAAGACGCGAAAAGTTGAATGTGGTTGTTACGGGAGGATCTCATGGACTAGGGTTTGAGGTCGTGAAAGAATTGAGTTCTAGAGCGTCTGTTTTTATCTTGGACCGGGAAAAATCAAGTCAGTTGGATGAACTGACCAAACAAGACCACATATGTTACCTAAAGTGTAACATGGCAGATAGCGATGAGTTGAAAAACAGATTAGACCACATATCCAGCTGTGTCGATCAGATTGATGCTGTTGTTTGCAATGCTGGGATACGGCAAAGGCGGCAGACTTTGCTCTTGCAACCGGCAGAACTCCGTGAAATATTTGATATCAATTATTTTGCAAATATCCAACTGGTAAAATACTTTTTGGAGAAGCATAGACACCCAGATAGGTTGCACCTGGTGTGTATAAGCTCTGTACTGGGATTTGTCTCCCCGCGCGGCCTCTCAGGCTATTCTGCTACGAAAGCAGCCCTACATACATTTTTCATGGCACTCAGACACGAAGTGCCTGATAGCGTTGCACTGAGCACCATCATACCAGGACAGTTAACTACACGAATGTTTGAAGATGTGCGCGTGAACAGATATTTCTGGGCTCCCCTTATAGATCACCGCAAACTAGGCAAGCGGATTGTTGAATTGATAGATAGAGGCGAAAGCGGGTACTTTGCGTTTCCGCTTTATTCTAGATTCATTCCGGTGCTTCAGGTATTGCCATACTCATGGTATTTGGCCCTGAAAAAATACAGCCGCATGAACGAAGTTATAGAAAGCTAACAAGCTAGTTATTTTTTTCCGCCTTTTGCACCAGCTGTTCAAATATCCTCAGTAGCTCAGTTGGAACGAGGTACCCATCACCGTTGAACACTTTCTGTAGTTCCACTGTTTCTTCAATAATACTCTTGCCACTTTGTAAAGTGATATAGTATATAGGGTCCGCTTTAGATTTAAGTTTGGTGCTGATGGTGACTTTTTTCGATCCCTTGGAGCCAACATATTTAACGTTCTTTTCGATAAATTTCGTGAACCCAATCCAGATAGAGTTGAGAACAAAGAAAATTGCCACCAGAATTGCTGTGTAGTTGAAATAGTCGCTATTTGTGAAATCGTTATTGTACTTTTTTTCCAGCCAGTACATCAATGCGCTAGCACCAACCGACAAATATCCAACGGCAAGCTTGAAATCGGTATTAAAAAAAGACTCAGTATATCCTAATTGTGCCATAACCTCCGAGATTGCCTCATCACATTCATTGCGCAATGCAATGGCGGAGTATAGATTGACTTTCTTCATAATAAAACAAATCAGAATTAAATTTTCGTGTTTAATATTTCACACTATATACGGTTCGGAAAATTCGTCTTTGAAAATGAGATAAGGTTTTCTCTTGGCTAAATCCAGAATTGTTTTACCGAACTCACTATTGCACCAGCTGAACCAAGGACGCGTGTATTGGTGGGACGGTGAATTCACATGAATACTTTCGTGCATCAGACCCAGACCTGCGGTAGTAGTTTTAAGAAGCTCCAAAAGCTCCAATATTTCCTCGTCATCATCCGTCGTCCGAATCTGTAAAAGCAATGACAGAGGCCACGCATTAGAGAGGCCCACATGAGGACCACCAATTCCCTTGAAATATTTGCCCTGTAAGTAGTATGGATTTCCATCTTTAGAAAGTATCATCTTTCTTGTGTTCTGGTAGACTTGGTCGCTCTTGTCCAAGAATCCCAGGTCCGGAAGAGCTAACAATGATGGAATATTAGCATCATCCATCAGGTTAACACTGCCGTAGCCATCGACCTCATACGCAAACACCCTGCCCCATCTAATGTGCTCAATAATTCCGTGCTCTTTGATACCCTTACGAATGGCATCGGCGTACTCTAGCGCAGAGTCTGCATAGTCTGTGAGCCCAATTTCCCGCAAAATGGGTTCCAGCGCAGCCAGCTCCACCTGCATCTGAGCATTGGCAGGAATGAAGAGCTGATAAGTACAGGCGTCATCAGACGGTCTGAATGCCGAACGAATCAAACCGGTTCCCCCTCGAACAGGGTTGCCTGAACCCCCTAAACTCAATGTCTCGGTGCCGATTTTTGTGTCTCTTTGAAATGTGTAGAAGAATGGCAGCAAGTCTCCATTATCATCGAATGTAGGCATCGACTCGCGGTGCAGGACAACCAAGATTAGGTGAAATGCATCTTTCCAGTACTGGTGGTGAAAAATAGTGGCATCCTGGGAATGTTTGTAATACTCGTTAGTCAAAGTCAGAAACGAGGCCAGCGAATCCAGTTCCCATTTGCATTCGAAAACTTGTCTCCAAGGAGGTCTTGGGCCCACGTAGTCAATGCTAGATGGCTTTCTGTCCACCCCAGAGCCTTCTGGTGGCTGATATGCATTGCAGTAAGGCGCTTTCTTGATGTATAGTGCTTGTTGAATGATAGCTCCTTTTATGAGACTCTGAAGCTTAGGGTCTCTCTTGATTAGAGGTTGGTATACACTCAGTTGGCGTGCGGAATCTCGCAGCCACTCAGCGTGTATGTCGCCAGTAGACACAAAAGTACGAGGACTGTTGGTATCTGAATTTTCCGGATCATGCCATAGTACCGTAGTGTCTAGGGTATTGGGAAAGGCATTTTCAAACAAGCGGAATAAGTCGGGGTCTGCAATTCGAAGCCTTAAATCGTCAATAACATCTTCCACGGCACTGCTTACAAAAGTACGACAGCTTTCTTTCGGTCTCATGTACGGCAATTTCAAGGGTCCATCCGAATAAGGAGCATGCTTCTGCTGAGAATAATCAACATAATTTGGGCACGCCACATTTATCTTCCCGTTTTTTAGCCATTTAGAGTCCAAAACCCGCTCTTCGTTCTCTGTCAGCGCCCGCTCCTGCAAAACCCGTTGCCGTTCCTTTTCCATGAGGGCTTCCATCGCCCGAGACTGGTCGTCTAGTTGTGCACTCGGCTCGTCATTTCTGGGGTACGAACGAACATACAACACAAGGACCACAAAAAGTAGCACATAAGTCAGCCTCGCAGAGCGAATGAAGCGACCTAAATTTTCATAGCGTAAAGCCATAGATAAAGAAAGATACAAGAAATAAATAATCTGAAAACAAATTTAAGAATTACATCTTCCGATGTCCGAGCTAGCACAGTAAGTAGTAGGACACAAAACACACTAACTCAGATTTGTCTCATCAATACCTCCCGTCACTCGTACCATCACGCTGACATCATTGGCCATGTGTGCACTCAACGCACTTAACGTAGTGCCCTATGTGTCTTTTGTATGGTACTGGCCCGCTGTATGGAATGACTGGCAAGTATACCGGATTTTCACCGGCCTTTTGGTGCCACATCCGCAACCGATGCAGGGCCTGACAGAAATCTACATGGTCTACAGCTTTTCTCGCGGTTTAGAGGAAGGCAAGTTCTCCAGAATACTGCCAGACTACATTTATTACCACCTGATCATCTTGCCCCTGATTGTGCTCACGACGTTCCTTTCGGCTCCACCTTTGGTGTCCTCGACCCCTGCGTTACTCTCTGCATTGACATACACCTGGTGTGTCGCTAACTACGACCAGACCGTTAACTTCTATTTCATGCAGATCAAGGCGTCTTTGCTGCCTGCCGTTTTTTTGGGCTTTCGTCTTCTTGTGGACGGCCGCGCCAGCTTTTTCCAAGCCCTCATAGGAATGTGTGCTGCTTACACCTACAACTGCATTGAGACATCCTCGTTGGGTCCACTGATGTCGGTCATTACCGGCCAGCAAACGCTGGAACCATCGCACCGCGTGGGCACGACGACGACGACGACGCACAATGTATGGTACTACTCACAAGGGTACCTGTCTGCTCCTGTTTGGCTCAGGACCCTGATATCGAAGCTGACTGGTATAGATTACAGTTCCAAGGTATTCCAGAGACCATACGGTATGGCTTTCCAACCCAAACAGCCAAGCAAGGCTTCATCAGCAAGCCAAACGTCATTTTTACGCAGAATGTCGAATAATGCGTTTCAGGGTCGTGGTCAACGACTGGGCTCGAGCAAAGAGTAAAAAAAATGTGGTTTCGATTTCGCGATAGCCAAAATTTTATTATCCATGACTAGAGACTCGCCTCTTTGGGTTGTTGGCTATGGGTCTTTGCTATGGAAACCGCCTTTGCATGAACTGGATATTTCAAAAGAGTTTGTCAGGTTTCCGGGATTTATCCAGGGATATGCTCGGCGGTTTTGGCAAAGCAGTTACGACAACAGAGGGACGCCTGAACAGAAAGGTCGCGTGGTCACTGTCATCCCAAGTGATAAGATCATCGACACACCCGAGTTTAAACCGGATATACTGAAGTATGAACTTGCCGGCAATCCGGAATCCCATGAGATTATCAACGATAGCGCACGTCTCTACTCGGAACTTCGAGTTTGGGGCTGCATATACTATATCCCGCCGCAATATGCAGCCATGGCTACCAAGTATCTTGACTTCAGAGAAAAGGACGGGTACACAATCCATAAGATCCAATTCCATGTTACTGACGCATGCGGCCACGAGGACGCACTGGAAGGCTTGTCTTGCGAAAACGGCCAGTACACAGTGGAGTCCATGATATATATAGGAACGGTGGACAACGAGTCATTTATAGGGCCTGAGGATGTTGAAGAGACAGCCAAAGTCATTCACAAATCTGCTGGTGAGTCCGGCCCTAACGATGAATACCTACTTCTTCTACATAGCGAGGTCCAAAAGATGGGAGGCGACCCATATTTGGAGAACCTCGTTGACCACCTCAAACAGATAGATTAGAATAATGCCGGAATAACCAGTTTTCGTAAATCTATCCACCCGTATGTACCTTTACCAAATTTCCCGCGCAATTGGAAAAATAATACTAGTGCGGCTCTTAGTATTTCAATGATATAAGAAGTTATTCTTCCATCCTGGACGTTATGGGTAATAATACAGCTGCCAACGTCCTCAGTACCATAGGCACTGTGCTATGGTGCATTCAGTTATCTCCACAGATATATTTTTTGTGGAAGCGGAAAGATGCGACGGGGTTTCCTCCAGTCTTTATGTTCCTCTGGGTCTTATCAGGGATTCCATTTGGCATTTATTTCATCACGTCTGACTCATACATACCATACCAACTTCAGCCGCAAATGTTTTCTCTACTGTGCTCGATAGCCTGGCTACAGAGCATGTATTATCCACCATACAATATACCATTACGCAGGGTCCTAATATACGGCCTTTCCTATCTGTTCGTTTCTCTAGCAATGCAATTAGGGTTTGGGATCCCGCTCAAGAGGCTCTACAAAGACGGAACGACATGGCCGACCACAGTATTTGGAATTATAGCAGCAATATTTTTGGCTTTGGGGCTTCTTCCCCCATATTACGAGCTATTCAAGAGAAAGGGAAGAGTGGTAGGCATTAATTTTGTATTTCTGCTGATGGACTCTGCAGGGGCCATATTTTCAATGGCAGGAACACTAGTGGGCAACTTCGATTTACTTGGAATGATTCAGTTTGCCGTTGTCCTGGCTCTGGAAGTCGGGCTATATTTGAGTCAGATAATATGGTACATAAGATTTCGCCTCATTAAAAAGGAGACGGACGAGGAAGAGAAAGAGAAGAGTGAGGATCAAGAAGTACAGGCTGATGACGACGCCCAGCACAGCGTACATATGCTTAGAGGCGACACTGTGGAATCCGTTTAATTCTGATCTTTTTCGGGCCAATCCCATGTCTTGACCACGTCCCAGTTGACATCTAAGGCATTTAGAAACTTGGAAAAGCTTCCACGTTCAAAAGACGGCCGTCTTTTGTGTTTGGCTTTTGCCAGTTGACTTTCGGTCTTTATCGTAACAAGCGATTTACGGTATGCATCATAGCTCTTAAGGCCATTCAAAAGTTGTCTCGCATCGCCTTGCTTAATGTATGATAAATAGGCTTCGAATAATTCAACCGTCATAGGAAACCGTAGATCCACTAGTTTCGATAGCAGTTGGACCAGACCGTCGTATCTCCCAAATTCTCCTAATGCTTTAATGTACACCAAAATAAGGCTTTCTGAAGGGTATATGAGGTCTGGATTGTCCTGATAAGCTTGATTTGTTTGCAATGCAAACTCGTGTAAGGCAAAATCAAGCGGTTCTTGGCCGTTCCACTTGACATCATTGTATAGTTCCAGCTCTTTCATTCTGACCGTGGCCAAGAATAGTGAACAGAGTGCAAGCGGAGAATTATTTTCCATATGCTCCTGGTATCGCTCTTTCGCTCCGACTGGGTCTACCAGGCATTCTCCAAGTAGATGTCTGGCTACCATTTGTCCTGATTCGTCGCTATTTGCAAAAATAGCTCGCGCCAAAGCCACAGGAGTCTCGAACTCACCGAGCACCGGAGGGTCCCGTGCTGCGCGCTCTTCATATATTTTCTCTGCGTCCTTCAAGTATTGGTCAAGCAGATTGCCTTCGCGTACGGGACCACACATTCCTGGTTTCACAAAATGTTTGTTCCATAGATAAAGCTTTGCAACAATGTGTGAAAGGTTTATACCATCCAAACGAAAGTCCTCTATTTGTAAATAATGAAGCAAGGTTGAGGCTTTAGGAAGGTTGCGCAAAAGAAAATCAACAGCTCTTGGGTTGTTGTTCGGATCTCCCTTTCTCAAAAAATACCACCACACTTTAGTGAACCTGTTGGATGACGTTTTGGAAGTGTACATTTTGTAGACGACAAATAGCCAAATCTCCGGGTATCGAGCCAGCAAAGTGTCATTCAAGGACCCCACGATGGATAGAAGCTGGTCAGAAAATTCGCTCATCCACATTTGATCATCTTGTGTGCGGAGCAACAGGATCGAAACACATAGCGATTTTACGTTGAAATCGGTTCTCAGGCGGCGCAGCTCTTCAATTGTGTGAGACTTCGCAGGTTTTTTCTGTGCCAGGATTCTCTCAAAGCCATCGATGTCCAGTGAATCCAGTTGCCATTTGTCGAACTTTGCTTGTGCTGCCTTAAAAAGCTGATATGCTTTGTCGCGATCGTTAAAGTAAGATACCACCGAGGCTGCGAGCATCATGTTGAAGTCAATGACATCGCTGCCCAGGGTAGCACTCGCACTATTTATACGAGAGAGAAGCTTCGACTGGGCATGGTAGTAATGTTTGCAAGGCCAAGTATCATTTTCCCCCGACAGGTCCATGGTGGTGCGCCAGAGAATTTCTTTGATTTGCGTGATCAGCTCTTCGGATTTGTCAGTCAAGAAGACGTCCAAGATATCTTCCAGAGCGGAGGGGCAATGTCGAAGAGCATAGAAATATAAATTGGAAAAAACAGGAGGCAACAATAGCTTTCTGTCGAATATGGGATCAGCCGGCTCCTGTAACTGGCTGCGGTACCACCATTTTTCCTGGTCCAGAAGCATCAACTCTTTGCTCCAATGCTTGTAGAGTTCTAAAAGAGAATAGAATTCTCGCTTATTGTGTGGTTTTCTCAGTAAGACATCGTACACTATAGGGACCGGAACCCTGGATACGTTTTTTAGGGCAAAGATGGCTTGAATTAACGACGGTGAAAACAGACTGTTGATCCAAGCAACCACATCACTGTCTTTTATTGCGGAGGCGTCCCAACCGTCCCTCTGGTGCAGTTTTTGCTTCAACAGCTGGACGGCGATCAGTGTTGCTTTGTCGGAGCTGATAAATGGCCATTTGTCGCGAAACACAAAGTCTTTAAGAGTAGCTTCGTCGATTTCTAGATGCAAGGGGCTGATTCTATCAGAGTACGCTAGAACAATGCTTTGAGCAACTGGATTTTTATGCTCAGGATCAGCAACAGAGACTGTGCAGTGAACCAGCAGACTCAGTACGGATTCCGTGTCGTCTAGCTTGGTGATGTCCTTCAAGTAATCCATATTTTGTTCAGGGTGCGTGATGCTTAAGAGTGTGTCCTGTAAGCTTCCAGAGGTTTTTGAGACTGTGTGCGGTCCTTTTGCATAGTATGGAGAAGAGGAGTATTTAGATAGGAGTAAAGACGAGATATTCCCATTGGGCGTAGATTGCGATGGTTCATCCTGTGATTGTGGCCACTTGCCCATGATAAGGCTCACAAGGTTTGCAGTCGACCGAATTGTGTGCACAGGACGCACAAGCGGCTTTCTGGGCCAGCTAGCGAACGAGCTCGATACCAATCTTAACATACTTCTCCACATACACAGCCTGGAAAAAAATATGTCTCAGGGAGTTTCTAAAGAGTATCGTGAAATGCTTGCTCAGGCTTTACGGGAGTCTAGCAGCTCCGATACGGGCTCTGAGGAGTCAGGAAGGCCCTTGAAACGCCGTGGAAGAGGAAAGAGATCAGGTGGTGGACCAGATGAACAAGGTGACGCCCCTAAACGAGCCAAGGTCGATACGTCCCGAGAAGGTACTGAAGTGATAGATTTATCGGACAGCGACAGCTCGACCCGCGACGGCCAAGCTACAGATGCGGCGAGTGCGGAGGTAATCACTGTTGATAGTGAGGAAGATGAATACAGTGAATTCGACGAAGACTTCGAGGACGTGGATTTGAGTGGCACTGGGATGGATTTCGACAATCGCCCAGATATGTCAGAGGAAATCACCGTGGCGGTTTCGAGGCCAACGAGGCAGTCTACACGCAAGAACAACCTTGTTTCAGCCGAGGAGCGCATGTTCAGAAAAACTCTTCATATGCTGTATCTTTTTGCCATGGTGGCCCACGGGGTTGTACGGAACGCGTGGTGCAGTGATCCTACCGTCTTGCGCGTTTTGCGGCGGCAGGTTCCGGAGAAGCTAATGGGCGAAGTGGACGAATATCATAGTTTACAGCAGAGAAACAATGTGACTAGTTCGGCGAAATCGCGTCGATTGCTCGATCTTCTTCGCCATGTAATGCAGTATTGGTATCGTAGCTGGTCCGTCGATACTAATGAGAGAGGCATTTATAAAAAGTCGTGGGAAGAGATAGCGAGATCTTGGGACCAGCCGACGTGTAGTGGTGAAAGCATTTCCAAAGAGAAATTCCTAAAACGGATGGAGCAGCGGCATGGGTCTCGTGATCTTGCAGCGCAGGGATTTGTTGCGTTATTGCGGTCACTGGATATTAATTGCCGGCTTGTTTTCTCGTTGCAACCCCCTGACTTTACCAACCTTGCAGTCTTGTCGCGCTCCAACCTTCCCCCCGACAAGCCGCCCCCTTCGCCTAAGCCGGCACCGCGCCGCCGAAAACCTGCGTCCCAGCATGAACGGCTGCTTTCGGCGTTGCGAGTAAACAGACCAGCATACACGAATATCCGGCAAGAGGTCCAACAGGATGTGCAATTTCCCGTTTTTTGGTGCGAAGTGTGGGACAGTGCAAGCAAGCGATTCACAAGCATTGATCCTGTTGTCCAGCGCTACATCGAGAATGTGGGCTCCCGTTCCAGATTTGAGTCTCCCAATAATACCACGTACGTACTGGCCTACGATCGTCTTGGAGGGGTGCGCGATGTGACGAGACGGTACAGCGTGCATTTCAACGCTAAGACGCGAAAAAAACGAATCACAAGAGACCCCAAGGGTCAGGACTGGTACGAGAAACTATTGAAGGGAGCCAACTCTTCGAGACGACTGAAAAATAACAAAATTGACCAATTTGAGCAGGTCGAGTTCGAAGAGCGCTCTTTGAAGGAAGGCATGCCTAACTCTGTGCAGGATTTTGTCAATCACCCCGTGTATGTTCTGGAAGAGCAGCTGAAGGCCAATGAAGTGCTCAAACCAAAGATTAGCTGTGGGACGATTCGCAAAAAAACCAAAGCAGGAAAATCTGGAGACCTGATCCCTGTCTACAGACGGTCAAATGTTGTGACTGTTCGCTCTGCAAAGGCCTGGTTTTTGAAAGGACGAGTTTTGAAGATGGGCGAGCAACCTTTGAAGATTCGCGAACAGCGCAAGCAGCGCCAGGACGAAGACAGGTTTGAGCTCGCTGATGATGACGACGACGTCAGACTGTACGGAGAGTACCAGACCGAAAAATATATGCCGCCAGCCGTTGTTGACGGCAAGATTCCCCGAAATGCGTACGGAAACATTGATGTGTACCAACCATGGATGCTTCCCGCAGGAACCTGTCATATACCCAGAAAGCAGGCGGAGAAAGCTGCGCGGCTGTTAGAGGTCGAATACGCCCCAGCTGCTGTGGGTTTTGATTTCGGTAATGGTGGCCGAGGACGTGGTGCCAGTGTGAGTGTTCGAATTGTCGGAGTGGTTGTATTGGAGGAAAATAGGGAGGCTGTAGAAGCTGTGTGTGAGTATCTTCAGGAGCAAGAAGAGGAGACAGCACGGAAACGGCGCGACGCTGCGGCACTGCGCGTTTGGGCCGTCGTTCTGGCGAAGCTGCGAATCACCAAACGTCTGGACAAGGAACATGGTCTCGTGGGATCCGACTCGGAAAAAGAGACTGACGATTTCGCCGATGAAGCTCCGTCAGGGGACGAAAGTGCCACTCTTGCGCCAGAGGAGCCAGCGAATTTCGACGTGAAGTCGGACGGGCAGCCAGATGAAGACGAAGAGGTGGATGCCGGCGGATTCATACCGGAGGCTGGAGGGTTTTTACCTGACCAGACCAGTCCGCCGGAAGCCGGAGGATTCATCGCAGCGGAACAAGAGAACACTGTCTTCGACCACCGAAGCTTTGCGGCCGGAAAAGAGTCTAGCTCTGAACCAGAAGATGCAGACGATCAGGTGTACTCAGACGATTCTGAAGGCTACGACTTTGAATATAGTGACTAATAATATACACAATAAACTATGACCTCCTGAGTCGCTTGAGCTTTTCCTCCTTGAGCTTCCGCTCAAGTGCCTCTTCCCGCTTATCGTCAAGCCTGGCTTGTCTAAGTGCACGCTCCTCTTCCTCAAGAATGTCTGCTCCCGTGGCCTCCATGTCATCGTCGTCGTCGTCGAAATATTGTCTTTTCTTGCCTCTATTGAACAACTGCCAGATTTCATCGCTATTATAGTCGCGTCTGCGCTCACGCTGGTCTTCCACAACAAAATCGTCTAGGTCATCGTCTTCTATAAACGAGTCCTCGTCCTCATCTTCTGAATCCGCCTCGATACCATAAGAGTCCCGGCTTTTACTGCTAGATCGTGGAGGCTGCTGTTTGCTGATCTTAGAGGCAATCCGTGGCTTTTCTCGAGGAATAGCCTTTTCCTTTCTGGATAGTTTGTTGAGCAAAGCGGCTGAAGGTTGGGCAAACTTTCTCTCTGGCCGTGTCCTGACCTCCTTCTTCTTAGTCTCAACTTTGATCGGAGCGTAAACCAGCTTGTTCTTGTCTACAGTTTCTGCCCGCGACATCAACTCTTTGAAAGACATCTTGGGCAAGGGCGGTCTGGATGTTGGTTGAGGTATTTGTTTGACAGACTCTTTCTGGGGAACAGGCTTACCTTTGCTCAGAAGCCTGTCTCTTTCACGTTGCTTGTCAAGTTTCTTCAAGTTTTCCAAACGTCTCTGTTTCTTCAGCTCCTCTTCCTTTTGTTTCTCCTGCCGTCTGGCCTCTTTAAGACGTTGGACGGCCGGGTCTTGAATAGGAGTGCTCAACGCAGGTCTGCTGGATTTCTTGGCTGGAGGCGTCGGTTTTGCAGTTCCACCGCCTGACTTCGACACAGAAGTGGTTGCTGGGGGACCCGGCGATCTTTTCGCTGCCGGCGAAGGCGCCTGACCACCCTTTCCAGTGATCTGTGTCAAAAGCGAAGAGAAACTCATGAGAAAAAAGTCGCGACGACGAGGTCGCAATTTTGGCAGACTCTTGTGGACGCTGGTAGCGAGTCGCAAACTCTTGATTGGAACAAAAGAGCACAACGAAACAAGCAGACGCTTCTCTACGACCTTCTACAATACGATATTCTCGCTTTCAACATATATTATGCTACTTGCCAGCGTAAGCATTAATACACTGTGATGTTGGTCTTGTTGATTAGATTGGAAAACAGGCCTATTCCAACCGCTAGCCCTAAATCCCTGCATCACCTTGGGACACTCTGTTTCTCTTAAACAATCAAATATCTGATTGGAATGTGAATCAGCTTAATGGCGTATCCAACAACACCCATCATCAAGAAGCCAATTCCGACTGCGCGAATTAGTCTCAAGTACTCTTTCTTGGATGGCTTGGTGCACTTAGCAACAAATTGGGAACCTTCTCTTAGAAACTCCACTGGGGCTTCGGTCAGCTTATCGAATTCAGCCATAACAACTAATGGAAAATAATCAACGAAAAAAAGTAGGGTAAACGAAAAATAAATGCTCGTTCAATGAATTATTCTGTCACTATATAATTAATCAAATCCGGTCCATTCCTCCTCATCCTCGTCCTCTACTTCTTCCCCGTCTTCTGACTCTTTCTGTTTTATGTAGCCCCAAGCTGCCAGTCTCTCATCTTTAATCAGATCTTCCTTGACTTTGCTCCGAAGGGTCTTCATCAAAGCTTCTTTTTCGAGTCTTTTGAAAGGACTGAGGATCTCATCCAAGGGGACACCTTCAAACAGTATTGTCGTTTTACTGGCATCAATGTCTTCCTCACCACCAACCACCACACGCTCAAGCTCGTCAAGGTAGACATCCACCACATGATACGTGACAGCTGGAGGGACCGCCGGTCTGCCGCTTAAAACGTCAGTTTCCAGCGCTTTAATATACTCTCCAAGTAAATCAGCGTCCCAGCCTTCTTTCTTGAGTCTCACAAAGCACTCGCGCACAACAAATCTTAGGAGAAGATAAAACTTGTCAATCCTCCATTGATCCAGATTTGGCCATTCTTTGCAAATCACAGCCCAAAAAGCTTGGACAAAAACACAAAACTGAGATTTTGAGATGCTCTCGGAAAACAATCTCGCCAGATCATCGGCTAGTTTCTGTTGTGGCCGTGGTCTATCGCTGAACCACATTGTGTAATATAAACCTTTCCATAATTTTTGGAACTCTTCGAGCGTTAGCGGTCGAACGTCAGATCTAGCCCCTAAGTACTTCTTCAAGGTCTCTAATGCATGATCTCTAGTCTTGCGGTCCGTGGATGCCAGCTTTTTAACGAAGGCCCTGGTCTGTACTTTCTTCATGATAAAATTTTCAGCACAGCCATTTTCTTAGAAATATTTATTTTATTTATTTTCAATGGATGCTGATCATCCAGGGTACAACCATTTTGGTGCTCCCATTCCAGAGGATGACTCTAAATATGATGAATCCGGAAAACCTCTGAACGACTACATACCGAACTACATTTCAAGCAAGCCGTGGTATTATGAAGAAGATGCGCTTAAGGTAGACTCGAATTTGCGAAAAAAACGAAAAGCTGAATCAGTTACAGTTGATAGACTTCGACATCAAAGGCTCGATCCAGACGCAGAATTTATTCCAAATAGTGAACCACGTAAGGGTAAAGGTATTGACGATGAATATGATATAATTACAGACGAGACGAAAAGAAGGCGCAAGTTTCCTCCAAAAGGTGGGTGCGATAACTGTGGAAGCACAAAACATACAAAAAAGGATTGCTTGGAAAAACCTCGCAAGATAAGCTACAGATTCAGGAACGATTTACCTGAAAACAAGCCTTCGCAGATACTCAGGGTGAAGAAGGATGCTGATGACTGGGAGACAAAGAGAGACAGATGGCACGGCTATGATAATGAACGAGATTACGATGAACACTTGAAAACAATGCGCGAGATCGAAGGGAAGAATCTAGACGAAAAGGAGCAAGGAACGCAAGAGTTTGATGAAGACGAGCTCGCAGAAATGGAAGAACTTGGCATTATGGATGCAATGCTCAACGGCAAGTCCGCAACGGCAAGTGGATCTAATATTCCAACTCGTGCTTTAGATGAAAAGGCAAAATATTTGGAGGGTGTGAAACCTACGGAAGAGATATTGTCACCTAGCCAAACATCGGCGGTTAAGGATTACAAAGAGAAGTATTTGAAAGAAGACGGAGAGTTTGTGCGCCAGGCTACAGGGGAGGCTGAAGAGTTTGAAAAGCTCAAACGATTTGCAAATACAAAACAGCAGGAAAGCCGAGAAAGTCCTAATACCGAAAAACCTGTCACGGATCTGAACTTTGCTGTGGAAGTTTCTCCTACCGGTGTAATGCTAGCAATGAAGGAGAAGGAGAAGGAGAAGAATGCTTTACGTGAAGCAAAGAGAAAAGCCCTTTTGGAGAAATATGGTGCTCTCTGACGCGTCCGGGTAACCTGGTTTCAAACCACGAAATAAATAAAAATAGTACGGGGAAATAATATAATAATTTGCATCAGCAAGAAAAGATGGAACAACAAATTCATGGGGCTCCGAGCACTGCGGAGATTCGTAGGGACCAGGAAGTGGCTTTGAAGGCAATTCGAACTTTCCTGGAGAGCAAAAATTCTTTTGACGTGCTGCCTGTGTCCTACAGATTAATTGTGTTCGAAACTTCGCTCTTGGTGAAACGGGCACTCAATATACTGTTACAGAATAGCATTGTCTCTGCGCCTTTGTGGAATAGCAAAACATCCAAATTTGCTGGACTGCTTACATCTACAGATTTCATCAATGTGATTCAATACTACTCTCAGAATCCCGACAAATTTCAGTTCGTGGATAATCTAACACTCGATGGCCTGCGGGACGTGGAGAAGAAATTGGGCGTTCCTCAATTGGAAACGATTTCAATTCACCCATTCAAGTCACTATATGAAGCTTGTGTGAAAATGATCGAAAGTTCTGCCAGAAGAATTCCGCTGATTGACAAAGATGAAAAGACAAATAGAGAGATTGTTGTTTCAGTGCTCACACAATATCGGATTTTGAAGTTTGTCAGCATGAATTGCAAAGAAACGCGCATGTTATTGCAACCTCTAAATGAATTGAATATCGGGACTACAAACAATCTTTCTGCAGTCAAAATGGAGACACCGGTGATGGAAGTGATTCATATGCTGATTTCCAATTCCGTGAGTTCTGTCCCTATTGTTGACGAGCAGCATAAACTAATCAACGTTTATGAAGCTGTTGATGTTCTTTCATTGATCAAGGGTGGGATGTATGCCGATTTGTCGCTGAGCGTGGGCGAGGCACTCATGAAGCGATCTGATGATTTTGAGGGAGTATACACTTGCACGTTGAAAGATAACTTGTGCGTCATTCTAGAGACGATTCGCAAGTCTCGTCTTCATCGTCTTTTCTTGGTCGATGATGATGGCCGCTTGATAGGTGTGCTCACCCTTAGCGACATTCTTAAGTACATTTTGTTTGCATGAAACCCGCTACCTTTCTTCCCTGCACAGCCGTAATTCTGATAAGTAAAACTTTACTCGAAAGAGAGCAAAGCGATAAAATATTTCTCCAATTCTATTTATTTAGTCAGCAATTGTTGCAATTTTCCGCTCTTTGTTTACGGCCATTTCCTGCTCTATTGCAGCGCCATATACCTGTATCATGCCAATAACAGCTAAACTCCCCAATGACATGCCATGGCAATCGAAAGCTACGCTTCCTCAAGTTACATTGCGATCTACCGTTGCGGGCCTCGCTATCGGCTCTGTGATTCTCATTTCCAATTTCCAGTTTGGCTTACAGACTGGATGGGTTTCGATGATGTCTCTTCCTTCCGCATTGCTGGGATTCTCAATTTTCAAAACATTGCAACATAGACTTCATTGCCACTTTACCGATGTTGAGAATGTTTTCGTTCAAAGTGTTGCAGTGGCTGTGGCGACGGGACCGCTGGCTTACGGTTTTGTGGGAATAATTCCAGCTATCGAAAAGTTGATGACGGATGATGAAAGTGGTTCTGAGTCCGGAGTTGATGTTTCTCCTCTATGGAAGCTGGTAGTCTGGGCTCTCGGACTAGCATTTTTTGGAGTTTTCTTTGCCGTTCCTCTGAGAAAGCAGTTCATTATCAAGGAAAAGCTGGCTTTTCCTAGTGGCAGTGCCACAGCAACCCTTATTAGCGTTTTTCACGGAACTACTCTGAATGTCGAACCCCGACCAAAAAGCCCGATAAAACAATCTTCTTCCACAGAACAAGAGAACAATATTGAGCCATCGCTCACGCCCAACAACATCACGGTCATCGAATCACAGGACCTCTGCCAACTGCAGCAAGTCGAGACCTACCAAACAAATATTAAGCTTCTCGCTAGCACATCGGCCGTCTCTTCTGTCTATACCATAGTTGGCTATTTCATTCCACAGATCAAACGTATACCCATTTTAGGCAAGACCGTTTCTGAATCATACCTCATCAACTTTCAGCCCTCTCCCTCCTACATCGGTCAGGGAATGATCATGGGGTTCACAACGACTGCTTATATGATGGTAGGCATGGTCTTTGGTTGGTGCATACTGAGTCCTCTTTCGCAGCATATGGGATGGGCTCCGGGCCCTGTAGACGATTGGAAGAACGGTGCTGAAGGATGGATTATGTGGATTAGTCTGGCAATCATGATAAGTGACTCAATTGTGTCTTTCATTATAATTGTGGTCAAGTCATTGAGGTCCCTCTACTCTGAGCCACTGTCTAGACCACAATCCAGAGCAGATTCCGTTCACAGTACTCGTGAAGAATTGGCACGGCTTATTGAAGAGAACGAAATTGGTTCCGACGAAGATAATTCCAACAGCACGTATCATGGCGATGAATCTGACAACCAGTCTAAGCAGTTGTCACCTTCTGTAGTGCATGATTCAGACCAATCAAGCGACAAGTCCACAGACGTGGATCTTGATGAGTCGCATCAAATTTCCCCTGCAATTACCGTCGCTGGATTGATTTTGTCATCTTTGGCATGCGTACTCTGCACCAGACTCGTGTTTGGCCCGGTTGTGCCTATCTACACTATTGTTACGGCCATCATTTTGTCATTGTTTCTTTCCGTTCTCGGGGTGAGAGCTCTGGGTGAAACTGACCTCAACCCCGTGAGCGGAATAGGAAAACTGTCCCAGCTCGTTTTTGCACTGATCATCCCAAAATCTCAACCTGGGGCAATTCTTATCAACTTGATTTCAGGTGCAATTTCTGAAGCTGCAACGCAGCAGGCGGGAGACTTACTACAAGACCTCAAGACAGGCTACTTACTAGGCGCCTCGCCAAAAGCACAGTTCATTGCTCAGATATATGGGTCATTATTTTCCGTGGTGCTCAGTGCAATAATGTACAAGTTGTACAACAACATATATCAGATTCCGAGTCAAATGTTCAAGATACCAACAGCAGTGATATGGATTGATTGTGCGCGACTAGTGAATGGTTCTGGGTTGCCGCCTAAGGTATTTGAGTTCGCACTAGTGCTTGGAATTGTTTTCGCGATTATCTCATTTCTCAAGAATACCATAACACCCGAATCAAAGTGGCATAAGTACACAAAATATCTGCCTAGTGGAGTCCCTGTGGGAATTGGAATTTATAACGTCCCTTCCTTCACTCTTGCACGGTTTGTCGGAGGCGTTATCTCCTACTTCTGGCTCCGCAAAGCCACCCGCGGTAACTCTGATGCCAGGGTGCACCTCATCATTTTTAGCAGTGGTTTGGTTCTTGGTGAGGGACTTTTCAGCGTTGTCAATATGCTGCTGACAAGTCTCGGTGTGCCTCATTTATAGAATAATGCATTTAGTCATCCGGTTTTTTTCATATTACCGATATGGGATGACCAAGGCAGAAAATTCCGATATTCTGGAGGATTGGCCGAGTGGTCTAAGGCGGTAGACTTAAGATCTATTGGATTAAATTCCGCGCGAGTTCGAACCTCGCATCCTTCATTTTTTTTTGCACTCGTTGGTGGGCTACTTTTGATTTTTTCGAATTTAAATTTTATTATCGTGCCTCATGGATTATCAAAACCGCGTGGGTTCCAAAAAGGGTAGTGGTGGCATTGCAGGCGATGCTGAAACTAACCAGTATCGCCGAGAGCGCCTCAGGCAGCTTATGCTTTCGCAGATAGATCTCGACAATGATCCTTATGTTTTTAAAAACCACCTAGGGATGCTTGAGTGTCGTTTATGCTTGACTACTCATTTGTCCGAGAGCTCCTACATCACCCATACGCATGGTAAAAAACATCAGTTTACACTAATGAAAAGAGCCGAGCTTGATAAGAAGCCTACAAAGGCAGAACCTGGAAAAGTTGTCGGGATATCAGCAATTCCTAAAAAGAAGTATACAAAAATTGGAAGACCAGGGTATAAAGTCGTCAAAATAAGGGATCCAGATAGCTTTCAAAAAGGTCTGCTGTTTCAAATACAGTTATCCGAAATTGCAAACACAGTCAGACCTCGGTACCGTCTAATGTCTTGTTTTGAGCAAAAGGTTGAGCCATTGGACACAAAATTCCAGTATCTTGTTATCAGTGGGGAACCGTATGACAATATTGCCTTCAAGATTCCAAGCGATTCAATAGATATGAGAGAAGGACGAATTTGGGACTTCTGGGATAGCGACACAAAGGACTATTTCGTCCAGCTCTTCTATGTGGACAGTAATGAATAATGTGTACGATAATATTTAGAACGATTCAGTTGCGTATTGATTGATACGATTCGACATCTCATCGATGTAAAAGTTGATTTTCGAGTTCAGTTCATTAAGTTCGTAGCTTGCTCCTTTGCATTCTGCTTCAAAGTCCTTCCTAAGTTTTTCAGCTTGCATTTCCCAGTCAATTGCTTCGTTCTCTTTGTTCCTAATGACCTCATCTTCATCTGCCTTTTTCTCCAAAATTTTCGTTCTTTCTTCTCGTAGCTCTTTGAGCTTGACCTCCAGCTGCAGAAGTTTTTGCCTGCTGTTTTCCTTGAAAGAATTCAGTTTCTCTTTTTGAGCCGTCAATTGTTTAGTAAGATGATTGATTTGTCTAGATTTATCATTTAATTCCACGGCAGTACGTTGAATTTCATCCTGCATGTTTTGAATTGACTCTGTAGACTTCTCTTGTTTATTGAATTCCAGCTGGATTTCTTCTAGAAGTCTATGATAGTTACGGAATTCATGTGTGAGTTGTTGAAATGAGTCCATTGAAATTGATATATTTTTCGATCTTTGCTCCAAGTCAGTGAGATGTTTTTGTTCGTTTGCTAGACTATCCTTGAGGCTAGCAATGACTTCTCTCACACTCTCGGGTGATTCGCGAATGTATGGTGTGAGACGCTCCACTTCCTTCTCGCATTCTAATAAAAGAGAGTTCTGGTTTTCAAGTTCTCTGATTAAACCAAACTTTTGTGTCTTGTATTCCGCACGAGCTGCGGCCAGCTGTTGTTGAGTTTCAGTAAGTGACTTCAGTTCATTTTGTAATTGCTGGTTCTTAGCCATTATTTCTTCTTCATTATACCCTTGTGTCGCCATCTTATCTGTGAGCTCATCGTGAGTTGATCTAAGCGAGTTGTTTAATTTCAACGCGTTCTTGTACTGAGATAATGTGTTATCGCTCGACACAAGTAGTTGTTCACAATCTCCCATTCTCTCTTCTCGAAAACGGGCATAATTGATGAGCGCGCTCAATATGACACGAATCCGAGATGGTTCGGGTTTCGCCACATCTCTGATACTGAAATCGTCCACGCCGCAGTCGCAAAGAAATTTGTACATAATTCTTTGACAAGCAACGACACTTAGGGAATTTGGAAGACCTTCTTGATCCTCGTCCTGGCTCATCTCCATTTGCTGAATTTTTTGCTTCAGTGAATGGGGTGATACATAGAGAAATTTGTCCATTATCTGTTCGATAAGACTCTTCATAAAATTGGGTGTTGGCCTAAGCAGCATCTCTTCACTGATGTCGAAATCCATTGTATCAAAAAGAGAAACTAGTTCTCTATTTTCAAGAATAGGAAACTTGTACCGTGTACGAGGTATGGTTGTTGGTTGCGATGACCTATAAATCGCGCTAGGACGAGCCATATCAAACAAATTAATGATTCAAAACAAATAACTAAACTTTTTGTAAACAAACATTGGGCTCGTACACGACTAAAAAAGGATTCAAGTGAATTAATTTCCATCATATGGATGTCGCATAATCTTCAGTACCCACCGAAGTTTTACTGCGTCTATCTACTTCGATCAGTATCGAAGAAGAACTCTTTTTACATTGGGTCCACTCCAGATCCGTTTCGACGACTGCGTCAACATAATGGGGAGTTGTCTGTGGGAGGAGCCTATAGAACGAAGAAATCAGGATCAAGACCATGGCAGATGACGATGATCGTTTATGGGTTTCCATCGAAAATATCGGCACTACAGTTTGAACATGCTTGGCAGCACTTCTATCAAACGAGGCATATTCCAGTCAGCAAAAGGGTGGGAACAAAAGGTAGTGGAAGCAGTATACACATTAAAATAGCTAATCTTAAACTATTACTGGGAGCCCCAAGTTTCGGTCGCATAGGGTTGCGGGTTGCAATATTTCAAAAATTCATCTATGATATATGGGTGACCAACCGGTACAACGCGATTGTTTCTGAGTCTGTTCTGCTTAATCTCGAGTTCCAAAAGCCCCAGGAGAAGTTAATAGAGGGAGGGAACTACGAACAGCTGAAGAGCTTTGTGACCTCTCTTGAAACCGTCGAAAATGAATATTTTGAGCAGTCTTTACGGAAGCTTGAGAACAACGATTCGCGCCAATGTTCTGTCTGCTCCACAGTACTAGACCAGTCAAAAGAAATGCTTTCATTCTGCGTCAATAAAGATTGTAACGCTCTTTATCATGTTCAATGCTGGGCAGAAAATATGATGAAAGACACCGCGTTGAAACCATCTCTCGATTCTGTTGCTCCTCTCACTCCTCTAAAGGGGAAATGTGTTCAATGTGGCCAACTTAACTGGTGGTGGCCCGCTATGAAAAATTCTCTGCGATTACACGAGCATTTTACGAAAAATCAATGCATTGAAAACTAGATAAGAAGCCCAGATTATCAACCTCTTTTCACAGCTTCAGTCTCGTTAGCTTTGGATTCCGTGACTGTAGCTTTCTCTTCAACTGGCTCGACTTTTTTGATTTCGCTTTTCTTGATATGATGAGGAGCTGGGGATGGGGCAAACAGGGAAGCAAAGATACTCACAACCGTGGCCGAAATAGCAAAAACTGTGGTGATGGTTCCGACGATCACAGAGGAGAAAAAGAATGCCTCACCAGGGCGATTCAGCAAAGTGTTGGCAGGGTCATCCAGGAAAGCAGCCCAATAAGCTTTGCCCAGAGCATAAAACTTCAACACTTTATCAACAGAATTATCGAACAATTCAGAAATCAGTGTTTGTTCTTCTGTCTGGATCTCTGGTTGCTCCGCTTCGTATTTAGCCTGAGGAGCATTTGAGGCAGCAATTTGCTCTTCTATTTCAACCTTCGGAACAAACGTATTGTTACCAATGTATTCTGCTTCCTTTATCGAATGACCCAGATATATGTTGTCAAATAGAATGGAATCGGTCATGGTCCAAAGCTCAAAGCCCAAAGCACCGATTGGCTCCAAGTCCGATGGGTTTGTATCTTCGTAGTATTCGGGATTAGCGATCTTCCTTGGCGACCACGGTCCTTTATATTGAGGATTCTCAATCAGTTCTGGAGACCATTTGCCTTTGTAGTTTGGATTTCTTATTTTTGGAGCAGACCATGGGCCGCAACCATGCTCCTCACAAGCAGGATTAGGAATCTTCGGAGCGATCCACTCGCCGTCCTCCTCATCATCCCAGTACTCAGGTCTGCTAGCATCAGGGTCTGGGATGTATTTTTCGGCCTCTTCATCCCAATCGGCTGGTTTCACAGCCTCCGGATCGGAAATCAAGTATGGAGCATCCTCATCCCAATCGTCTGGCTTTACAGCGTTTGGATCTGGAATGAGTTCTTCATCAATCCAGTCATCAGGCTTTCTATCTTCTGGATCATCAATCTCCTTAGGAGGCGTCAGATCGAAATATCTGGATTCCAGTAGGGAGCCTGCTTTCGCAACCTCGCCATTGATTCTGATCTCAAAATCCTGGTTAGGTTTGATTATCAATGTGTATAGTGTTGTGGTTTTCACAATTCTGGCCATTGGAGGAACCTTGAGATGTTTTTCTTCATATTCTCCTGTATTAGGGTTTTTTCTGCGGATAATAAAGTGCACTTTATTTGACATACCACATTTATCCGGACCAAACATCACTTGATAAGGAGTTTCATTGCTAAATTCAACAGAGTCGGAAATTCCTCCTTCCTGACTCAGTAACTTAACGTATGCGCCACCGCATTCAAGGCCTTTTTGCAGCTTGACCTCGTATTGCAAAACCAAAGTGTTGTTGGTGTTGTCAAATGGAGTAGGCAATCTTGCGCTGATTGCGTGGTGAGCAGCTTCTGTCTTCACCACGAGACCCTTGTCGCCTTTTAGGCCGGGATTAACTGTCGGCTCCTCAACGTCCCACTCCCCGCGGTACACAAAATTGTCGTCGCGCTTACTATGAGAAGGTTTCCATCTCGAAGCCCACGAGTCATTGAATTGCTCGAAGAATGAGTCCGAATCAAGCGTCAAGGGCTCAAACTCCTTGCGCTCAATATCCGAAGCGGATGAAATGAGTGAAAGAAATAGCAGAAGAATTGGCCGACTGACTTTCATAATTATAAAGATGTGTGCTGTCGCTCTTTTTCTGAATAAATTATTCACTGTTTCTCCGGATTTTCTAGAATCAGGACTCGTCCCATTTTTGCAGGGACATTGATTTATTCTTTTTACGTAGTCAGCTTCTCGTGGATCGACCTCAGCGCTTCAGCGAAGCGTTTACTTGCCTCAATTAGTTCAGACTCCTCAGCAAATGCATACGTGGCTCTAAATCCAACTTTTGGTAAGGTTTGGTCAACCATAAACCAGTGGCCTTTGGCTAATAAAACTCCCTTATCAATATTAGCGTCAAAAATCATAGTCTCCAGTTCAGCAGGCCAACAGTCATGATCAATCGCTTCCGGTTTTGGGAATGCCGACTGATTGATTTCAACCCATAAAAACATTCCAGAGTCAGGGAGATTCCACGAAGCCAATTCTTTAGGCAGGTACATTTCAAAAGCATTGTTAAGTATGGCCCTTCTTTTAGTGTAATGCTCACACAAATGATCGACCCATTTATCGAAGCCTTCCACATTCCAAGCCCTCAAAAGCTCATGGAGTATCAACTGAGATGGCGCAGCCGATGAATGGATGCTAACTTCGTTGTGGACCACTAGCTTCTCAATAAAGATCTTGTTTGCAGTAACAATCGAACATCTCGCACCTGGAGTCATGATTTTTGAGAATGAATCAAACCTAATAACTCTCCCATCTGTATCAAATTGCAGCAAGCTCGGAAGCTTTTGTTTACGATCGAGCTGCAGGTGGTAGTACGGATCGTCCTCGACAATGATTAAATCATGCTTCTTGCAAACAGCATAAAATTCTTTCCTTCTTTGCAACGACATTGTTATACCTAATGGATTCTGTCCCACGGGCATCGTGTAAAAAATCTTGGGTTTCTTGTGAGGACCTGTCCAGTTTGTCAACATGATGTCTAGATGGCCGGGACAGACGCCATCTTCATCAACTTTTGCAGGAAAAACTTTCAATCTCATTGGATTGCAAGTCTCCAAGAATGCAGGATAGGTGAGCTCTTCAGACAGAATCGTGTCCTCATTAGGGTCACAAAGAAGTCTCAAGATAGAATCTAACGACTGCGTGGCTCCAGCAGTCACAACAATATCCCAGTCGTTATAAAGGGGCTTGTGGTAAGTCTCGATATGCTTCTTGCTATATTTTTCAAAGTAAGAGGTTCCTCTACCCGAAGTGTATTGAAGAGCTTCATATAGAAGATCATTATCTGGAACCTCAACTTTCTCCGTAGTAGTGAACTCGCATTTCGGCGACAGAACATCAAAGCTGACTGATTTAACAGGGAAACAATCCGGATGTGGCAGTCCTGCTCCCAACGAGATAATCTCACCGAATCTCCCCATCATTTTCATCACCGAAGGCTCTCTCAGTGTTGCTTCATGGCTCAAGTATCTGGACCAGTCAATAGTCATAATCTAAAATATTTATAAAAACTTACTTTATCCCCAAATTCGTCGTTTTTTATCGATACCAGATAATAGACAATAGTTTTTACAATAATCAAACAATTCTTTTCCATATCAGGCCAATCTACGCCGAACAATTTTTTGGTATCTACACGCGAGTCTGGCAGCAACCAGGACCAATAATCTGTAACGCTGTACCTCACAGTTGGTAGTATACATTCTTTGTATGTTCTTGTTGTAGCTCACACATGCGACTCTTATTCAAAGAATAAACAGGTGGCGGTGTACGGGTGTGTAACTATGTCGTTAAACCAACCTGAAATAAGCAGCTAGAGAATAAAAAGGCAAATTTAAAATTAATATTTGTTAACCATGTCCAACTTCCATCAATACACATTGGAACTTGAAGAGCTTGATAGGCAATTCAAAACACAGAATCCGACCGATGTTCTACAGTTCTGCTATAATTACTTTGCTGCAAGATTGCAACAGCAAAGACAATATTTGTGGAGTCAAAAACAAAAGGCAGATTCCTTGGGTTTGACGTTGTTTCCATCTACTGACGAGGTTGCAAAAGATGCTCAGCGTAAATCAGTCCCTCAGTTTAAGAACACACTATCCGACAATGATCCCCATACAAAACATCAAGCTTTGGACTCTGAAGATCCACAAGCTAGGTCTACTGCTGAACCTACCTCGGGCCTTTTCAAGACCTCATTTGAATCATCCCCAGCTTCTCCTTTCCATACCTCTGCCGCTTCGTCTGGTACGGCATTAGGTCCTACTGACGGGGCTCAATCATTCAGAAACTCTAATTTTTCAGGTTTCGCTGCATCAGCTGCTAAGTCAACAATGAGAATCAATGCTAACAGAAGAACTAGTGTTTCCGCAGAAGCATTAAACCCTGATACTTTTGGCGATGATGGATGGAAACCTCCAGTTCATCAATTCACATCTGAGCAGCTTCAGAGACTAAATGCCAGTGTAGTGAAGAACTTCTTATTCAGCCAACTGGATGAAGACTCGCTCAAAACGATCATTTTTGCTCTCGAAGAAAAGCGCGCACCCCAAGGAACCGAGATCATTAAACAGGGAGACGAGGGAGACTTTTTCTATGTGGTGGAAAAGGGAACAGTTGACTTCTACGTGAATGGCCAGAAAGTGAACAGTTCCGGACCAGGATCTTCCTTTGGAGAATTAGCTCTGATGTACAATTCACCTAGGGCTGCTACTGCTGTTGCTCAAAGTGACTGTATATTATGGGCTTTGGATAGAATGACGTTCAGGAGAATTCTCCTAGAAGGTACTTCGAAAAAGAGATCCATGTATGAAAACTTTTTGAAAGAGATTCCTGTCCTTAGATCTCTGTCCTCGTATGAGCGCTCCAAGCTCGCTGATGCACTAAACTCAGAGATCTATGCGGTTGGACAGAATGTTGTGAAGGAAGGAGAAGCGGGAGAGAATTTTTACTTCATTGAGAGTGGTACTGCGGATGTTATCAAATCTGGTGAAGGCGTCGTTACGAAGCTAAACAAAGGCGACTATTTCGGAGAGCTTGCATTGTTGTATGACTCTCCAAGAAAGGCAACGGTGACTGCAACTAGTCCTCTGAAGGTGGTCACACTCGGAAAAAGTGGTTTCCAGAGACTTTTAGGACCAGCAGTTGATGTTTTGAAGTTACAGGATCCTACGAAACACTAATCTATATTTTAACGGATTATTTGGCAATCAAGTGCAGTAGCTCTGTTTTTGGGAGACCATCCAGAAGATTGAAGTGGTGGCGACGACTAGCGGGCCTAGTAAACCCTTTCCAAATTTTGCCGTTTTATACACTAACCATTCAAGTCCAAAATGAATCAATGCAAGCACGTACGAATATAAGCACATATCGTATATCTGGGGATTCGAAATGTTGTATGAAGCGTAAATCCTCACCACAGCAGCTAGCAACGTCCAAGTTCCAAAGGTTCGAGCTGACAACGGAGTCACTGCATTGGGGTTTGCTTCGTAAACACGTTTGGTCAAATCAGTGTTAACGTAGGTCTGAACTGAATTGAAGACACTGACAGCTGAAATCTACAAATTAGACGGTTAATATGCTCAACTTACAAAAAACAGCCATTTTGGCAAATACCCCGATGAGTGAGGAAGGTAGGACAGAAGATCAATAGCCATGGAAAGTGTTATGATTTTCCAAATTGCAAGTGTCTGGCATTTATTTTTTGGGTAAATAAATTAAAGGTTTAATATTTAACAACAGTTAGTTTCTCGCACAATGGTAAGGAGTCAACGAGGTTGATAAATATGACTAACAGTAAGACTGAGGAGAAGATTGATGCATCGTTGGATTTGTTAAGACGTCTAGACCCCAAAAACATTTCCAAAAACCTTGATAGCATTTGTCGTCTGCAGCCAGACATTGCCGAGGAATTGCTATCGTCAGTTGATACACCATTGCGGACTGCACGTTGTGAAGAAACTGGAAAGAACTATCTCTGCTGTGACTATAACAGAGACGGCGACTCATATAGATCTCCTTGGTCTAATACTTTTTACCCAAAAATAGACGATGAGGACGAGGCACCTCATCCATCTTCTCACCTCAGGGAGCTGGAGGTTTTTGCCAACAAATCATTTGATATATACCGTGAGCTCTACTACGAAGGTGGCATCTCCAGTGTTTACTTTTGGGACTCCGAAGAGGATGATGTGGACAGCACTGGTAAAACTGGGTTTGCAGGTGTGGTTCTGTTGAAAAAGACCATTGATACTGTGAATGCAAAAGATGGTGGATCTTGGGACTCGATTCATGTACTCGAAATCATTCCGGGATCAAACCAAAAGGCAACATACAAGGTGACCTCGACGGTGATCTTGGATATCTCCAACTCGGACAACCTCGACATCTACCTTAGTGGAAATCTCACAAGACAAACATCAAAGGAGCTACAGTATAAAGACTCGGCGTCTCACGTTTCAAATGTGGGGACTTTGGTGGAGGACATTGAAAGCAGACTCCGGAATTTATTGCAAGAGGTCTACTTTGGCAAGACTAAAGACATCCTTGGGGACATTCGCTCTCTTGAACCATTGGATACGAGATCTAACGAAAGAGAGAAGCACTCTGAACTCGTTAATAACTTAAAGAACTTGTAGCAATGATATATAGCTCTTTGAATAACATCCGTGCACCATTTCATGCTAGCAGGAAAAATAGTAGGCAATTTTGGCAGGCAAAAAGTTGTGTGAGTCAGTCAATTAAATGTCGAGCATCTCTCGAGTGTACGCCGACGTCAATGAGAAAAAGCCGCAGTCATATTGGAATTATGAGAATCTATCTATCTCATGGGGCTCGCAGTCCAAATATGAGGTGACCAGAAAGATAGGAAGAGGAAAATATAGCGAAGTTTTTGAAGGATATCAACTTCCGAATGGACTAAAGGTCGTCATCAAGGTACTCAAGCCCGTGAAGAGGAAGAAGATAAAAAGGGAGATTAAAATTCTTCAAAATTTGTCCGGAGGACCGCAAATAATTCAACTCCTGGATGTGGTCCGCGATTCTAATTCCAAAACGTCGGCCCTTGTTTTTGAGCATGTGGAGAATCTTGAGTTCCGCGTCTTGTATCCTCGTCTTTCGGACTTCGAAATTCGATATTACATGTACCAAGTGCTAGAAGCTCTTGACTATGCTCATTCAATGGGAATAATGCACAGGGATGTGAAGCCTCACAATATAATGATAGATTATCGGCAGAAAAGGCTTCGTCTGATTGACTGGGGCTTAGCAGAGTTTTATCATGCAGGACAGGAATATAACGTACGAGTTGCATCAAGATATTTCAAAGGACCAGAATTGCTGGTAGATTTTAAGCTTTATGATTACTCTTTGGATATCTGGTCTTTCGGTGCGACCTTGGCCTCTGTTGTTTTTCAAAAGGAACCATTTTTTCACGGGAAGTCTAATACTGACCAGTTGGTCCAAATCGCGCGTGTTCTAGGGACTGACGGCTTATATGAGTATTTGGAAAAGTACGAGTTGACCCTAGGCCCACAATACGAAGATCTTGGGCACTATCTGAAACGCCAGTGGATACGTTATGTTAACCCAAGTAATCAACATCTGGTGAGCGACGAGTTCCTGGATTTTATTGACAAGATCCTCCGATACGACCACAACGAAAGACTCACTGCGAAGGAATGTATGATGCATCCATATTTTGACCCCGTGAGAGACTCTGTAAGACGTGTTTAATTACTGAAGATTGCGCTAATATCTTGCATTATGAACAACCTATTAAATGTTGCATTCTTTGAGAAGTCTAAGTAATTCTATGTTGCCATTCAAGATGAGAAATGCTTGTAATTTTCGTCTGCGCTGCATGAGTTTCGACTTTGATTTTCGTTTTGTAAAGTTATCCAGTAACTCCACAATTGTGTTAAGTAGTTTCATGAGATAATATAACAGAATTTGAAATTCTGCGTCAGAAAGGGTCATTGCTTGGTCAATTTTGATTGTTGGTCTGTATCTATAATCTACCACCAACTGCATGTACCTTGATGATTGCTTGGTAACATTGATACCTTCAGTTGCTATTATTAGGTCTTGTATGAACTCCATCACATTAAAGATACGGCTGACAATTTTAGTTCTGTACTGCTTGGTTAAATGAATGTATGTGTTAATCAACATGGTAAAATGGAAGTTTGGGGTTTTTGTAGTGGCACTGGCGACGAAAAGGCTATGAATCAAACTTAACAGTCTTCCTTGCTGAAGATGAGAATCCATGATTAGCGTTGAGGCCCCTATAAATTTAACAATATGCTTCTGGAGTCCAAAGGTAACCGAATCGTCTGTTCCAATAAGATATTCAAGAAGGTCTATAGCGCATTTCAAATCTGAACCATGTAGGGTGCTGAAAGGCGTACCACGGATGATCGTACCTCTAGCTGAAATACCAAGTTTCTCAGTGAGGCCCCTGAACTTCTCATCAATCTCAAAGGTAGGGAAAAATGCGAGGGTTTTGACTGGGCCTGCGCGTAACCTGTGTTTCAAGCTCCAAATATAGTCTAGTGTTAGCAAAAAGCAAAGAACACATACCCTTTAAAGATAGGTCGGACTTTTTCTTATTTTTGACTATGCTATATGCCTGTTGTTAGATACCAATTGTATATACGTACAATGGCAAAGTCTAACTCCTCGCTGCATACGAGTAACTCGTTCATCTTAAAAAGGGATACAAAGAAGGAGACAAAAAAAATTATTTCGGAACTTCAATTTTCATGGCTTTGAGCTCTTGCAAAGGAGGAATTGAATCATACATTTGATGGTCCAAAAGATCCCATAAAATACCATGAAATGGCTTAGGAACAGCTTCAGTTTTGAAAACATGGGTATTGGTCACAACAATGTCACAGACTGTATCAAATATTTCTGGTTTCAGTTCTTGGTCTAGAAGCTGACAATCATGAACAAATGCAACGGCAATCGTGCTTCTATTAATGCAACCTATGGTGTAAAGCATGGCCCATTCACAATCAAAGTAACCATGACCTTTGCCAAATCTGATGCCTTTTCGATTAATCGCACCAGTACCTGTGATCATGACGTCTACCCGTAGCTGCATATCCTTTATATCGTGAAGACTAACAGGTTTTCCGACCTTCTCCATACCGTCCAGAGTAGATGCATATTCAAATTGGCTTGACTTAATTTGTGCTGGATCCAAAAGCCAAAAACCTCTGCGTATCCCGTATGTGGTCATCAGAACTTTCTTTCCATCTCTCAATGCCTCAAGCCTCAATTCTTCGAGACAGTTGTCCGGCGTAATGAAAAGGACATTGGATGCTGTGTAAGCAGGATCATTTTTGAACAGTTTTGTAGCTTTTGAGGATCCCTCGAAATCTGCAATAAACTCAGCGAAATTGAAGTGGAATCGAGAATCTGGTCTTGCGACCTTGATAAGCTGAGCCCAGACATCTGAGCGGATGTCTGATTTGTGTGACAGCATAATGTGTCTTGGAAGCCCGAAAATCTCAAGAGTCAAAATTAATTAATGCATATGAACGGTGTATTGTTTTGGTGCCGCTTGTTAAATTAGCTTCCTTCCTGATTCGAAATTATCCCGTCCAGAATCCAGTGACGGTCGCAAAAAATGCTTCTTAATCACCTTCACCGATGAGCCTACATCGAATATAATGTCTCAGCGGGGTAGACTTCGGCTCATATCATGTTTCAAAGCCTCCGGAAATATGCGGAACTCTTATCGTCTTGCTTTATGTCTTCAAGCAAGTCCGTAATTTTTGTTTAATGCACTATCACTCTTATCGGGGTTGCCTTAAAAAATTTTAACGTATGAAATAAACTTAGTCCGTAATGTTCTCAAGGGAGTCATCTGGAGATATGGCCGCCGGCCCTGAGTCCGAAAAACAAGCAACTCCAGTTACATCAGCTCAAAAGAGATTGGAACTTGGTAACATAACCGAGGATCCTGTCGAGGCCTCAGTCCTGTTCACTTTAGACAATCCTTACCATCCTTTCAATTGGCCAATATGGCAGAAATACCTAATAACTCTTGTTTACTGCACCCTCCAAACTTATGTCACATTGACGTCGACAAGTTATGTGGCTATTGAATTCTTGGTGCAAGAGAAGTTTGGTGTCAACACACAAGTGTCCGCGCTTGGGCAGTCTATGTTTATTCTAGGTACTGCGATTGGACCTGCTTTTCTGGGACCTTTGTCCGATATTGGTGGTCGTAAATGGGTTTACGTGATCTCCATTCTATTATATGTGATTTTCAATTTTGGTAAGTTTACATTCATACTATTGACTAACAGTTAAGGTTGTGCGTACCCAAGAAACATGCCGATGCTTGCAATATTCATGTTCATTATTGGTCTTTGCGGCTCTACTGCTCTTTCTAATGTTGCAGGTACTATTGGAGATTTGTTTGGTAATTCCGATATCGCTTCTCAACCAATGGCTCTCTTCGTTTTCTCGGCCAACACAGGTCCTTCCATTGGAGGTGTTGTTGGAGAGGCCATTAGTATGAACAGTAACCTGGGGTATGAGTGGGTCTTCCTTATTAACATTATTGTTGGTGCGGCTTTCATAATTCTTTTGATGTTCGTCCCGGAGACGCTTCCAAGAGTTGTCATCCCAGAAAGGATGGCAGTTGAAGGTAAGAAAGTGCCCCCAGTTGCCATTCGTGAAATTAAATACTTCTTTGGCTCGCTTTTCGGCAAAAAAGCCGACTTCATGAATGAAGTGACAGATCCAAAAGATCCAAACACCACCATTGTTGTTGAAAAGGTCAGTGCTTTGAACGAAATCAAATTCGTCTTTATCATGGCTTTGAAGATGATGGTTTCCGAACCAATTGTCATTTTCCTTGGTTTGTTTAATGGCTTCGCGTACGGTCTGCTTTTCTTGTATCTTGACGGTATTTTCACGGTGTTTGTTTACAACAACAATTTGTCCTACATGGGAGCAGAAGTCACATACCTAAATTTCGTCGTGGGTGCTGGCTGTGTCGTTTGTCTTGTTCCTATTCAGACTTGGTTGTTTAGACGTGATAGACAGAAGAACGGCGGTGTTCCAAGACCGGAGGCCAGATTCTTGATCTCTTTGGTCACCGTTTGGGGATTTCCGATCTCACTTTTCTGGTTTGCATTCACTTGTGACGGAAGCGTCAACTACTGGTCCCCTATTGTTGCCGGTTTCGTTCTTGCCATAGCAGACCCATTATTGTGGCTTGGTATGCTAAATTACATTATCGACAGTTATTCGGAAGCCGGATTGAGCAACTCCGGTATTGCAGCATTCACAATTCCCTCCTTTTCGATTGCTGCTGCCCTTGCCCACGCTGGTATTGCCATGTTCGAAAACATGTCTGCTCGGTGGGCCATGGCCACTTTGGCCTTCATTTCCCTACTAGTTGTGGCGCTCGTGTATGTGTTCTACTTCTTCGGAGCAAGACTGAGAGCAGCTTCCAAGCTAGCCAGAATCAGCGGCTCCAGAGTGTCTAAATAGACCGATTACCCGCAGCAGAGAAAAAAGACAAAAAAAGTCGATTGTTCGCTTTGCTATACGTATCCTAATTCACCCGTAATAAATCCTCGTTTACAAGAATGATTTATCATCATTATTTATCTAAACAAATCTGTCATATTAAAATTCGGTTCCTCAAACTCTGATAGATTCATCAGCGCAAGACAAAAAGGCGAGAATCATTATCTTTGCACTTGACTAAGGTTGGCACATTTTTGTTCGTTGTGCCAGCATTTACGACACTTCTTCTGGTCATCTTAATTAGTGAACTATTTCGCTTGTTTGTCGCTAATAGTTTCTAAATTGCTATGGATCAGCAGTCAAACCACGAACCTGGTCTCGAGGCCCAGCGTTTCTTTAAGCAAAATTTCCAAGTGTCAGGGCGAGAGCAACTTCAACAACCAGCTATAGATCCTCAACAGCATGTTTTAACTGGATTACAACAAATGACGTTGCCCAATTCTCAGCCCTCTGAAGTATCTTCCAGCTCAACTAACGTCACTATGCCATCTACACCAAACGAGAGTCCGCGACTCGGCTCTAGACTTTCTGCATCACACCAAAGGCTACCTTCTTTACCCTCTCTGGCCCCAAATCTGAGCTCGTATGGCTCTGCTAATCAGGTGCCCCAAACGAGTTTGACCCCTCGTCAATATAGAATTTCTGACGTTGACATAAATCAAGCTTTAAAAAGACACCAAAGTGAAACGAATACATTAAACCAGTTTCGAAACCCTTGGTTCAATTCAAAATCCAACCCTCGTTTAGCTCCAATCAATACTCAATCGGGTCATGATGATTGCTACTCGCCTCTGCTGATGCAAACCCCCTCAAAAGGTGTTTCTCAAGGGCTTCCGACAACTTATGAAACTTCGTCCATGCGAGACCAGATGCAAATTGTACCTCCTTCAAGAATAAACGCGCCTCCACCGCAGGACCACTATATCCAGAATGCTCAATTTGGACCGGGAGAGTTTTACAGACGACAGTCCGTTGCCGCGAGCTACTTTTCTCATCAGGACCAGCCTCCTAAAAGTGCGTTGCCTTTTATGCCCAAAGGTTTTGAATCTGTAAGTGAGGTACAACGTCTACATAATCCGGCGCCAACATTTCACCCAATTCAATCAGCATCTGACCTAAGACCCGTGATAAACACGAAACCAAAATATCGGAGGGCTTCTTCTTCTACGACGTTTGTCTCACCTCTTAACGCACTAACTACCTCAATTTCAGTGACGTATTCGATGTGCAGGCCTGAATTTGATTACAAATCCTCCAAAAACCCGAAGAGAGTATTGACCAAGCCTAGTCATGCTAAGGGAAATAATGGCAATGATAACGAGGATAATGATTATATTCTGTATGTCAACGATATTTTGGGAACCGAAGAGAACAGAAAGTACATGGTGTTGGACCTTCTTGGTCAGGGTACTTTTGGCCAAGTGGTGAAGTGCCAGAACCTTAAGACGCAAGAAATTGTTGCCGTGAAAGTTGTCAAATCGACGCCTGTTTATTTAAATCAGTCATTAACAGAAGCTAGTATTGTCGAACATTTGAACACGAAAATTGATCCAAATGACAAGCATCATTTTCTAAGATTGCAGGACAAATTCATGCACAAAAATCACCTTTGTTTGGTTTTCGAGCTGCTATCTTCTAATTTGTATGATCTTATTCGGCAAAACCAATTCAACGGATTAACTATCAAGCTGATTCGAAAGTTTGCTATACAGTTACTTGACGCCTTGTCTGTACTAAAGGACGCAAAATTGATTCATTGCGATTTGAAACCCGAAAATATCTCATTGATATCTCTTGATCGGCCGGACCTCAAAGTCATTGACTTTGGATCTGCCTGTCACGAACGACAAATATTTTACACGTACATCCAGTCACGCTTCTACAGGTCACCTGAAGTTTTATTGGGTCTATCCTATTCTAGTTCTGTTGATATGTGGTCTTTGGGATGCATAATCGCTGAACTGTTTCTCGGCTTGCCAATTTTCCCCGGTTCCTCGGAATACAATCAATTGTACCGTATTATACAGATGATGGGTATGCCTCCTACTTGGATGATAGACATGGGTAAAAACTCGATGAACTTTATGAACAAGATTGAACTTGCCAATGGGAAGCACACGTACGAAATGAAAAGCATGGAACAATATTCGAAGGAATTCAATGTCAAGGAGACTCCCGGAAAAGAATATTTTAATCATCAGTACTTGGAAGACATAATTATGAACTACCAATTACCAAAAAAGAACATGAGCCAGCAGATGATAGATAAGGAAATGACGAATCGCAAGTGCCTATCACATTTTCTTCACGGAGTGCTTAATCTCAATCCTTTGGAAAGATGGACGCCGCATGAAGCGATTATGCATCCATTCATAACAGAACAGCCATTCGATGGATTTTGGAATCCACCATCAAAAACAATCGGTTTACCTAGCAGTGTGGGCAACACAGGTGGTCATGATGCGGCCAGAAGGCAGCGATCGAAGAGCTTTGGCAACATTTAAGTAGTTGTCGAACCTGTACTATAATTAATATGTACGTCTATCGACGCGTCGAATTTATCTCGTTGCCCGACAAATACCCTGGAAAATTTTTATTTAACACTTAATATATTACTACATTATGTCTACTCCAGAAGCTGATCATTCGAGAGATCCATGTCCTATTGTGATCCTTAGTGACTTTGGAGGTGCATTTTCCATGGGTGTCATTGGTGGTTCTGTTTGGCACGGAATAAAGGGATTTAGAAACTCTCCATATGGTGAAAGAAGAATAGGAGCCATTTCTGCTATCAAGGCCAGAGCTCCTGTTGTGGGAGGTAATTTCGGTACATGGGGTGGATTGTTTTCTTTCTACGATTGTTCGATTAAAGCTATCAGAAAAAGAGAAGATGCTTGGAACGCCATCCTGGCTGGATTCTGTGTTGGTGGTTCTCTCGCCATCAGAGGAGGCCCTAAACACACGTTCAACAGTGCTGTTACCTGTGCCTGCGTTCTTGCTGTGTTTGAAGGTGTCGGTATGATGTTCCAGAGATACATGGCTTGGGCCAACAAACCAGTTGCCATGCCTCTGCCAGAACAAGCGACTTCCCCAGCACCATTGGGAGCTTAGAAACTAGCTAGCAATCAATAAGTTGCAAGCTGTTTAGACGTGGTATGACTGCATTTTCGCCTTGTATTTATAGTGAATATGATATCTTTACAAACTAGTTGTAAATTGTGCACGACCTTGGTCTATAATTTTGGAAAAATCACTATAATTTACCTTCTATTAATCTGACATGAATATATCAACATCTACCGTCGCTAGTAGAAGAAGAAAAGCTCGTTCTGCACTACAGGAAGATGAGGAAAATGCAGCAGAACTGAAGCTGGGGCCAGAGTTTCAGTTGGAACAAATTGATAACTACGGCAATGAGCAAAGACTAGTTGCCTTGAATGTTTCTGAGGCTCGCATTTTGATAAGAGCGGCACTTCAGGAGAGAATGGCGATGGTTCAAAAGCTAAACGGCCAAGATTTTGGTGTGTCCTCCGAAAATCCAGACGATGAAACGTTAGCCAGAATGGCCACTGCACCAGGAGCTAACGAGGTTCTGCGCAAAACGCTTGATTATTTGACGACATTTGCACGTTTCAAAGACACCGAAACATGTACTGCAGTTGAAGGTTTGCTTAAAAGTTCTGAGAATAGCCAACTGCACCCGTTTGAAGCTGCCCAGTTAGGCTCCTTGGCCTGTGAAGACATTGACGAAGCGGTCACTTTGATACCAAGCCTCAATGAGAAAAAAGAAGAGGTCGATTTACAAAGAATTCTAGATGAACTCAACAGATTAGAGGCTAGCTACTCGTAATTCGATGTATGCAAAATGTATTTTAGTTATTGGAAATCCTCTGGATGGTAGTACTCTCTGAGAAACTTTTTACCTGCGTATTTCCAAAAGCGAGGCAAACAGCTATGAGCTACAATATTGATATTGTCCTTCTTTGAACTTTCCGAGCATATGCATCTCTTTCCTATCCGCGTCATTTGAGATTCGGGGCAGGTTCCGAAAGGAACATGAGTATAACCAATGTCTTCGAAATGGTGGATCTCGGACTTGTTGAGTAAAAGTGCCGCTGCAATGGAGTGCACTGGTGCATCACCCCAGCGTTCATAGTAAAATCCGCCTGTCCTGCTGAGAAAATTGAAATAGGTCTCATATTCTTTAGAACGAAAGAAATTCAAATCACCGATCTCAAAATTTGACCAGAAATGACATAGATTGTATGAAGAGTTGTGTTCCACCATTAAATACTCATTGGTTATAGGTTTGTCATCCGTCAAGAAATCGATCATTGAATCCGGATGAATAAAATTGGGGTACGTATTCATGAAATCCTCCACAGCCTCCCACAGAGTTGGTATCGTGTCCTCGTATTCAAGTAGTGAGATCACAAACCCATATTTCTTGCCATTTTCACGAAGTAATCGGAAAGGATCCATTTGAAAATCGCAAAAATATTCCACATCCGGCTCCACTCTGAAATAATAATCGTACTTCCGGACCAGTGGTTGCTTATAGAAAAAGCCGGAATTAAAATGACACATGTTTCGGTAAGACTTGGACCCGCCATATATGACATTACGTTCTTCGAAATCAGCGAGACATTCTTCCCATTTAGTCTTATTGATGAATGAAGGGGCATCCCAGTCTTCTGACGAAATCAAGCCATATTGCGTTGGCCCGCTCGCCATATATGTCGTAGCTTCCCTGAACCTCTGCGTAAAAGGCTTGTCGTTCAAAAATGTCCAGGTGTAATGAAAATCTTTATTAAATCTGTCTTCCAAAGACCTCATAGATTTTAAAACTCCGGGAAGCTCCCAGTTTCGACACAACATTAAGATTGTTGCATTTTCTAGTTGAGGAATCTCGGTGTGAGGTTTAGGAAATAAATCATGAACGTATGAATTAGATGCCGGTTTGAGCTTAGCAAGCTCTAAATCTAATAAAAGGTGATTTTCACGATTTGAAATTGTTTCCAATGATTTATGGTAAATTTTCCACAAATCCACATCAGATTTTATCCTAGAGTTCCATATATGTATAGCAGATACTATCAAGAGAACCAAGGCAATCAAGCATCTCCGCCAAGCCATGACTCAATCTCCTAGTATCTATCTTCAAATGCCAAGTCTGCGGGAAAAAATAAAAAAGTTGCATGTCTGTCTTCTAATTACACTGCCTCGTTTTTTGCCTTTTCCATCACTGGCAAGCTGACACTTTGGCTCGTTTTCAGATGAAGGTCTTGTATGCCGGCCATTCCATGCCTGATCACGCCTCCAACAGGTTTGTGCTTAGGCGACGTTAAGTAATCGAGCACAGCATCCAAATTCTCAACTAGGTGACGAAGCTTAAAATCACTATAGCCAATAACTATAGAAAGGCAGGTACCCGTTGATGGCACAAAAGTGGTACCTTTAGATATGCTTTTGATTTGTCTGTAAACATAGTCTGGTTCCACCCGTTCATCCTTCATTTTAGTAGACTTTTTGGACCTCACCAATTGGGCATCAGCGGATGGTCTTGCCATCTGAATCATAATTGGCAGCTTCTTATTATTCTTATAAAACTGTGTTTTGCCAATAAGCGAAGGAAGCAGTTTATGCACACGATGGTCGGCAAGAAGTAAATCATATTCATAAAATAGCTTCTTGATTTGTTTTGGATTTGAGGCAAAGGACTTAAACTTCTTCATGCTCACAATTTCACCAAACGTATCTTCGGTGACCGAACCTTTTTCTTCCAAAGGACCTCTGTAGTTCATCACCGGATCTTTGGTTATGAGCATTATTTTCAAGTTTTCTGGTGAATCAATTGAATGAGGCAACGGAATTATTCTGGGTACTAGATCTACATCAAGAGAAGTAGGTCTCATCGTATCAATGATTATGTAAATAGGTTCATGGTGACCCTCCTGCTCCTCTAAATGTGATTTCAACGCTTTCAAAGACCTTATTGCCCTAGACTTGAGGTTTTCGCTTAAAACGAGTAACTTCTTTTCGTTTGGGGCTGCCTCTTGAGCCATACTACAATTTTTTTTTATTTGATTTTTTTCATTACAAGAAAAAGAAATAAATTTTGGTAGCACATAAAAAGGTCAAATTTCTAACGGTCTCGAATTCCAAGATCAAAAAAGTGGTCTCATTTAATTTCTAGCTATCTTCTCTAGAAATGTATATTTTTGGTTATCTCAAAGACTATTTGACCTTATCAGCTTCATTTTCTCTTGATGTTGCTCAGCAGGAAAATAAAGTTGCCGTTCCATCCAGTATTTTCAACTCTTCCTCTAATAGCATAGTTTTATGGCATGGCATGGGCGACACGTATAATTCCACAGGGATGCGTGGAGTTCAAGCGATTTTACAGCAAGAGATACCCGGTATTTTTGTGCATTCTGTGTTTTTGGACGCTGATGAATCACTGGATCAACGGTCATCAATTTTGGGAGATCTTAATATTCAAGTCAGAGACGTCTGCAATCAACTTCAACATATTCCAGAGTTGCAAAATGGTTTTGACGCCATTGGTTTTTCGCAAGGTGGCTTATTCCTTCGATCTGCCATGGAACTATGTGACCTCCCAATTCGAACTTTGATAACGTATGGATCTCCTCATAACGGTGTTTCTGATTTACCTCCTTGTGATGAGGGTAACTGGCTGTGCAAGCAACGCAACGCGATTCTCAAAAGACAAATTTACAAAGAAAGTGTTCAAAGCTCTGTCGTCCAGGCCCAGTATTTTAGAGACGTGTTCAACTTTGACACCTATCTTGAACACTCTGCCTTTCTAAAATTTGTGAACAACGAGTTCGTTAAAGACCAGCAATACGTTGACAATCTAACAAAGCTAGAGAAGTTGGTGATGGTCATGTTTTTGAAAGATGACATGCTTGTGCCAAAAGAGTCGGCTTGGTTTTACGATTTAGATCCCAAGTCAGGAGATCTCATTCCTTTCAATAATACAGATTCTTTCCTAAATAACTTGATTGGCACTAAGACACTTTATGAACAGCAAAAGGTTGATTTTCTAGCCATTGACGACTTTCACATGAGAATAGATGACGAACATATTCGATTCATCGCGAACGAATACTTACGTTAGACCATTTCAGCCAAGGTCTTATTCTAGATTCCCGTATCACCCACGTCTGTCAAAACGCGATTGACATTTTTTGGTTCGAAGGACATGTTCTTGTGTTTTTTTGAAACGCCAGCTTCCACTTGCATATGCCGCTTTTCTCTTTCAATGAGCATGAGCTCTATCTCTTCATCATCCGAGAACTCAGTCTCATCCATGCATTCAGAGCAATTCAGAATTATCCGTTCTCCTAGTCCAACTTTATGACTAAAATCTGCATACACAATTAGGATTTCATCGGAGTGCGCTTCCGTTTGTAAGATAATTTCTTTACCTTCTTGAGGCACCTCTTTGAACGATATTTTCGTAAAAGTCAAGAGTTCACCATTTTCCCTTTGCATAAGAAGAGTTAGATGTGATGATATTTCTTGGCCTGTTATATTGTAGACCGTAATGTTCAAATATACTGAAATGCTCAAAAGAGGCCCCGACGAATGAAGGGAGGAAATTTTGGCGTGCATGTTTATTCGAGGAAGCTTCAGCAACGAGTCGTAAACGCGATCATGATTTGCAAATCCAAGCCTTTCTATTTGTTTTTTGGGAAGTTCCAAAGCGTTTTTTAGTGTATGGATATTATTATCTTTGAAAGTATCCAGTCCAGCATTGTCCAAGTCTTCAATCTGGCATAGCTCCATATAAGAGCCTTCCCAACTTTGTGCGATCAAGCAGCGCCTCAAGGAAACAAGCGTCTGGAGCATACAAGCATTCTTTTTTTCTCGGGAGATTGCGATTGCGGCATCCAAGATCCTATGGAGAAGTCGTAGTATAGTCGTTTTGTCATGAAGGAAGTTTGCTTGAAATTGTTTTGCTGGTTGAGTGAGCTGCGAATATTTCATACACAGCTCCTGTTCAATTAGCAGCTCGACCTTTTGCCAAACTTGCTCAACCTCCTGATCGATATCGGTTTTCAACCATCTTTTGATTGGATTCTCGTTACTAATTTTCCTCAAAATGGCTTTTTCTGAGGATCGTAATTCCACAATATCGAAATCAGGGGCCTGGCTTAACGCAATGACAAGTTTTTCAACATTCATAAACTTCAAGCTCATAAGGTACTTCATTGTCTTGAGAGATAGATAATATCTCAACATTATTTCCCCATATAATGAGCAAACAAATCTTCCTTTTTTTATGAGGATAAGGCCCAAATCCCAAATTTCCTTCATCCTTCTTTGTAAATATACCTCCAATGTTTGTTTGGTGTTTTTGTAGATGATAGGCTTGACAATATTTGCATATGAGCAGGGATCGGATTGGTATCTTTGAAAAAAGAAGGTTTCTTGTATCCATTTATTTGCAGTCTCTGCGCACGAAATTTGCCCCGAAGCGACGTTTGCCAGTAATACTTCGCTGATCTTCAACGGTAAAGAGCTTTCAATTTTTTCCTTTCCACAAACCAGTTTTTCATATCTCAGGCGTTCTGAGAGATCGGTCATTATGATGCACGCGCCCTCCTTGCCAAATTGGGGTCTCCCTGCTCTTCCTACCATCTGCAAAACTTCAAGCTCAGAGTACTCTTTCAGGCTTCCATTATTCCATGTTTTGGTTCCTTTTATCACAACGAGGTAAGCCGGTAAATTCACTCCTGCCGCTAAAGTAGAGGTACAACAAATGATGCCGATCTTACCAGATAAGTATTCGCGTTCGATTACGGATCTTTCTTCAGATGTAAGTCCCCCATGATGATAAGCGACGCCGTTGTTAACCAGCTGTAATAAACTTGCTTGGAGTCTGTCACTAATTGGAGGTCTTTGCACGGGGTAATGTCTAAGCCGGCGGCTCAAAAAATTGGCAGTTGACATGGCACTCTTTCTGGTAGAACAAAATACTAAAACCGGTTTCTTGCTACCATAAGCTAAAATAATATCAGGAAGTTTGGAACTCAAAAATGCTTCAAACTGAAACTCGTTGGATGTTGATTTCTTTTGATATGCAAGTACCGTCTTTGAAAGTCGTACCGAACGAAACGAGTCGTTGAATTTGAGGGTGGTCGCCGCTTCAGTATCTCTGGGCCCAAGCCAGGATGAAAGGTCTTCAATATTTGGAACGGTAGCAGACACTGCTATAATTCGTATAGCAGGGCATAAGCATTTCATACTTGTTATGACGGCTTCAAGTGTTGCACCTCTACTTTCCTTCAGCGTATGAATTTCATCTACCAGGAGTGCTCTCAAGCGTGAGAGGGTCTCTGGTATTTCTTGACGCAGCCCCATGATTACTTCCCATTTTTCTGGAGTCGACACAATTATGTTACACCGTTTAGTCCTCCTCATTTCATTAAAGTCTGAGTCACCGGTCAAAATCCCAACAGATATGCCCAGTTTCCCAAATTTGTGAGTCCAATCTGACATTCTTTCTATGCATAAAGCTTTTAATGGGGCAAGGTAAAGAATTTGAGAATTACTATTTTGCTGCAACGCTTTGATGATCGCTAGTTCAAACAGAACTGTTTTACCGGACCCGGTGGGGCTGGAAATCACACAATTGTTTGAGCTTTGAAAAAGAGTTGGATATGCTTTTGATTGCATTCTGTTAAAATGACTAAATTTAAAGATGGAAGCATATCTCTCCCCGACAACGGATGTACTTAAACTTGGTATATGTTGTTGCCTGGTCACCTCAAAGAGCTCTTCATGAGATGGAGAGTTGCTTCGGGATCTAAACTCGTTTAATGGTGGCTTTTCATGTTTGTGGGTGGCGCATCGCAACAGCTCTTTAATATCCCTCATCCCAAATGTGTACAAAAAAATAATCCCTGTTTCCCTTTTTTGGGTGTGGGGTGTATTAAAAGACTGAAGCCATCTCGAGTTTACTACTGCTCGCCTAATTGACTGTATATGGGTTAATACTATACCTCTGATGACAAGAATATGAGTCTTTAAACAGGAGCGAAAGTACAATTCTTTTTACAATGCCAATAGGGTTAGTCCTATCGCAACTTTAATTATTCCTGATTCATAAAGTTTTGTTGTCTTGTTGATGTTTTCACTGCGAATAGGCTCAACTTTCCTGATGGAATGCGCGGCCGGTATCCTTCTCTCACTCGAAATGAAAAATATGCAGATAAGTAGATCGATGTAAGAACTGATATACTAAATTTTTTCTTTTATCACAAAATAATAACAAATTATGAATATTGGGGTTCTTGAGGTGCGGGAAGAGGCCCGCCAAGAATCAGAACAACAGGTGAGTGTTAATGAAGCAGATATAGAGTTAGAGAGTGTGGGTTCCTTACTAGACGATGATGACACGGCAGAGCCAAACGCGGCGTACGTGGAAAAACAAGGGCAACAGCACATTGACGAAAAAAATAGGATAGATGAGGACGGCGAAAGCGAGCTAGAGTACGAGAGCGATCATGTTGAACTTGAAGATGATCATGAATCGTTCGATGACGACAAGGTCGCGGTTAGGGTTCAGCTTGTGGATGAAGAAAGAAACTATGACGAAGGGGAGGAAGTGGGGCTCACTGATGAGGAGATAGTTGGGGATTCCAATAGGCCTTCTTCAGGAGGCGATGACTTGTCAGCAGAGAAAAACGTGATACGAGACGAAGGGTTCACTGAGAAGGTGGAGGAAACGCCGAAAGGTTCTGAGATGCTGTTCGATGATGATGTTCCAATTTACATTGACTTAGGGACGGACGTCTACAAATTGATTGAGCCAAAGGTTCCAGAGGAGCCTGACTTCAAAGACTTGCTTCCCTTGTTTGATGATGAAATACTAAGTATCGATTTATCCACGTTCTTTTCTCGTCTTCGAATTAAGAAAAGAACTGAAGAAGTGAGTGAATTGGTTCTCAAGTGCAATAGCCTTGGCGACCTTTCAATCGAAGAAGATAATTCGCACTGCTCGGATATAACTGTTGGCGCCATAGTTAATTTGTTCAAAGGATTGCGATCACATTCTGATAACCCAGATTTGTACAAGTTCATCCAATTTGAGGTCACTTCCAAACCACGATTTATTAAACGGTATGAACGCTTACGACGTCAGCTAGAGTCTGGAAAAGGGCTTGAATCCGTGGCCTGGGAGACCAGCAGCGACTCGCTTCCTCGCAAAAAAAGTAAAAATGGATCTACATAGTTAATTCTCGTCAACTCTCAATTAGTATATTGAAATATCTAACTACCTAAGCAGCGGTCAATCTCTTTTGAGAAGCAAGTCTTCCCTTTTGTCTAGAGTTCAATCTGACCTTCTTCTCATCCTTAGCCTTCTCAACGGCTTCCTCCTCTTCAGTCAAGATGAGCTCGATGTGGGATGGAGAAGATTGGTAAGCGTTAATTCTACCGTGAGCTCTGAAAGTTCTTCTTCTTTGCTTTGGAGCCTGGTTGACTTGGATGTTAGAAATGACAAGTTTAGAAGTGTCGAGTCCCTTGGCTTCGGCATTGGATTCAGCATTCACAAGAAGACTCTGGACGAATTTGACACTCTTAACTGGCCATCTGGCTTTGGTGACACCAAACTCTTTACCTTGGGCAGTTCTTCCAATAGACTTGTTGAATCTTCTGAATGGAATGGCTCTCTTGTGGTCCAAAACTTGGTCCAAGTATTGCTTGGCCTTCTCGAGTTTCCATCCCTTGATAGCCTGAGCGGTTTCTCTGGTGTTCTTGAATGACACTCTCAGGTATGATCCTCTAGCCGAAGCAGACTTGGCTGGGTTAGCTGGTGTTGCTGCGTATCTAGCCATTTTTTTTCTGTGTGTAGACCAGTTGAAGTTGTCTTTTTTTTGTATCCAAAGTAAAATTTTCCCTGCACGGCCTGAAAAATCCGGGCAGTCAGAAAAGAACCCGCTCATTAGTCACGTGAACAAAAAATAAAACTTATATTCGACTTCTTGGAAACTGTTGACAAGGTATCGACCTTCTCCGTGTAAAGATGTAAAGGTTTTTTTATTGAGATATCCGGAAATAATTACGCACATAATCAATCACTATGCTTTATCTTTTAATGCTACTGGCTCTTGCTCAATTGAGTAAGGCTATTGATGTTTCTGATCCGCATTTTGATTCATATCCCAGGATTAAATACCTTGCTGGTATCCACCAGGATGAGAAAACTGAGGACACTCCCCCTTCAACAAAGAAACTGTCATGGTACCTCAATATATACGATCCCAACTCTAAAGATTCTACTAACGAGATTGACGTTCCTAATTGCCCCAAGGATTCCCAATTGTGCGGGTTGACTCAAATTTCGGTTCCAAATCAAGATCCATTGGTTTCAGAAGTGTTTTCATTTTCGAACAAGCTTACTCCTCAATTTGAGGTCAACTCGAGCTATATTTCTGTCATACTTCGAGGAGCTAATTGGGGGGCATACTCACTAGACGCCGAAATCAAGTTTGTTTGCGGGTCTGACGAAACTGCAGACAGCCTGACGTTTGTTTCGTTCGACTATTCCACAGTAAAACTAAACTATGAAACGGCATACGCTTGCCAGTCAAATGACGCGCCCCCAAAAGACGGCAAAAAAGTCGATGATTCCAAATCTTGGGGTATTTTCACTTGGCTATTTATTCTCTTGGTTATTGTGATGGCCACTTACATAATCGCACAAGCATGGATTAATACCAACAGAGTCGGGAGCTCGCATGAGTTTCTGAATGAACTGGTTGAATCTATCGTCGAAACACTGACGAAATTGCCAGAATTTTTGCGCGAAATTGCAAACAAGCTCTTTAGCAGTGGAAGCAGAGGGGGATATAGCGCCGTGTAATACATATATATAAATGAGCAAAGGTCATTATGTTGACTTTGATGTGGCGTCTGGAGGGAAAAATTTCCGCATATTATCAAACGTCGTCTTCACTGTCGTCTCAAGATAATTCTTCTTCTTCTCCAAACTACTGATTGAATCCTTATTTTCGCCAATCTGGGTCTTTAACTTTAGCTGATAATCTTGTGACTTGATGTTCAAAAATGTCTTACCGCAGCTTTCCCAAATTGTGGAGTTTCCCGAGCTCGCTATCTCTTGGATTTGTAGATCTAGCACCTTATTCTGTTGTGTCAGCCGTGCCAAACTCAAATTCGTAATATTCAATTCCTCTTGTTTCTCTTTCAGTTGTGTATCCATCTCCACAAGGAGCTATTTGTTAGTTGGAATATGTGCTAAACAACTCACCTTTTGTAGGGCTTCTGGAGGAACCGACATTGCGCTTCTTGGATGCTATTTCTGATATTTTTCAAATTCGAGTTTTTGGTTATGTGCCCACCCAAGGGTATCAAAATTAAATTTCTAGCCAAATCACAGATAAAACTTGTTATTTAAGATGCACTTAGGAATCCCCAAACGGTCTGACTTGAGACCTAAAGGAAAAAACAAGCCTCTTTTACCCATTCCTGCATCTCTTAGAGGGCGCTTTAGTGAATATGGAAATAAGAAGACCATTATATATGCGGTGCTTATATTATTGCTTGTCAACTACATTATCAACCGTATATTCTTCTCATCCGGAAATGGCCACAACTTTAACCACTTAACCAACCACGAAGCGCTAGAAAGGTTGCAGAAAAATCATGGACTGTCGAAAAATGAGATCAGTGTTAGTTCCAATTATATATTTCCACCCATTGAGCATGCTCCGTTATTGAGAGAATTGACTCTGGACAAACTCTTTAAATCCAAGGTCAGCCCAGAGAATCCTCAAGAAAAGCTCTACTATTATTCCGATGATGAGGAGCTAAATGAATCCAATGAAATCAAAGATAAATCTAATTCAGAAAATCCATTGTATCAGTCGTTGAAAGCATTTAAAGAACATGGTCGTAAAGTCTTCAGACCATCTGGTAGCAAGAAATCACCGGAAATTGTAATCGTTACAGGAGTCGATTTTGAACAGTTTGAACAAGGTCATCTGACTAAGATAGTGCAAAACAGGGTTGATTATGCGCATGCTAATGGTTACGGATTGTATGTCAGATGGATCCAGGAATTTATTCCAAGATTGCAAGAATTCAATAATGATCGTAAATGGGCCAAGTTGTTTATTCTGAGGGCAGCAATGCACGCTTTTCCACAAGCCAAATACTTCTGGTACCTTGATCAGAATGCTTATATCATGAGAAACGACATTGAATTATATTCGTACCTTTTAGAGCCGAAGTCTTTAGATCCAATCATTTTAAGGGAACGTCCAATAGTGCCACCAAATGGGGCGATAAAGACATACAAGAAAACAAAAGCTGAAGATGTTCATTTTGTGATTACACAAACAAAGGAAGGTATCAATACGGATTCCTTCATTGTGAAGAACGACATATATGGAAAAGGCTTTTTGGAGTTTTGGACCGATCCTTTAATGAGGAAATATCCAAGTTTCACCGGTGATGATAAGGACGCTGTCATGCACATCTTGCAATGGCATCCTGTAATACTGAGCAAAACCGCAATAGTTCCTGGCCGTACAATAGGCTCGATACATAGCTCAAACACTGCCGAAAGTGAGGACGACACTTTGTTTTACCAGGATGACGATTTTGTGGTGAACTTTAAGGGTTGCGATGTCCATCACACATGTGAGCTCGTATTGGATTCCTATTGGAAAAAGCAACAAACTGCATAAAAAACACGAAGCTCCTAATTATATTAGGTGCGATTGGCGTTTGCATTAACTCTCTCCCCTAATACTTGAAGTGCGACTTGCCTTCTTCGATCTGCAATTTCGCTTGTGACTGTCGTTGCCTGTGTGTTGAGTCTTTTAATCGTTCTCAAGTTCCCGGACTCGATGTCGTCGTCGTTGAAAGGCCTTATGATACCGAGAAGCGCAGAGGTGTGATAACAAGTACGGCACAAGGGTTTCAATAGACTGTGAATACTATCGGGAAAAAATTGAATGAATGCAAAAGTATCAGACGCATCTCCCCGCACTGTGCTGCGCGTTTCATTGGAAGGTAGCAGATCGCTAATCGTGTTGATCTGATAATAACGCAAATAAAACCAGCTAGTGTAAAAATTATTGAATAGCGGGACGACGGGAACAAGTGACTTCGTCACCACAGAAACTAGGGCCGTAATACAGAGGAGAACGAATGGCAGTTGTCTTAAGCGGACCGATATCACATTGAATATTTTGATGTTGTGCTCAGGAGACAATTGTTTTAACACCACAGCAAAGCTCATTAAGAGAGAATATATTCCATTATTGACTGGCTCTGTGAGTTTAGCTGACTGAAAGGAAAATAAATGAAATATCGCTTCAAGCAAAGCTGTAGTGATATTAGTGGCCAATGTCACGATCGTGATGTAATAGATTGTTTCGGAAAAGATCTTGTTCTCATTATTAAGGTTCCAGTGTTTCTCAAGGTAGTTGATTCCAAAATATAGTATAAAAATGGCCAGCAAATACTTGGTCATTGACGTTTCCACGAAAGATTCTGTGAGGAAGGTCCATGGGTAGAATAGAGACTGTTTCGGGACTAATTGTAGAGTAGGAACGACAATCTCTGAAAACTCAAGTTCAGGATTTCCTACCTTCGCACTATTGTATATTTGAAGGCGGATAATCAGCGACAAGGATGAAAGAGCAGTTGTAAGGGTTATGTATAAGATGGTGGCATAAGACCACGTCAAGGATGGTAAGTTGAGAGCCATAGAAAAATTGGAACTTTCTTGAGGAAAGATGATCGCAAGGGAATGTCAGGCTGTCACTCTAGAAAAATCAAATCGTTTACGTCCAGTAAGAGGTACTAGTTCGTCGCAGAAATTCGGTTGTTTCACGCGTATCTTGAACACCAGCTGTGATCTGTCGTAGTCTGCTGTTAGGAATTTATTTTAAGTCTATCTGATGACATAATCACAGGAAGAATTTATATAAATAAATTAGTCTGGTAAGATTAGGTAGGCCATGACTTCTTCTGATAAGCGAGCCGCTTATAAACAATTGACGGAGGAGGAGAAGAAGTTGCATCATATTAAATCCGAGAACAAGAGACGCGAACAAATAAGATCAACTTTCGATAGTTTGGTTAAAGTCGTTCCTGATCTGACAGAATCGGAGAGTAGGTCAGAATATGCAGTATTGTCCAAAACATCCAACTATATACGAGAATTACGGACAGAAAATCAGAAGCTACTCCAGCTCGCGCGGGAAAGAGGTCTGGATATTCCAGATGATTTGAAAGAGTGATTGTGAATTATAAATCATCTTGGTCTACCTCCTCGTCCATTTCTTGCTCTTCCGACGGCCACCATTCAGGAGTGTATACTTTGGCGAAATACTTTCCGGCGAGCTCAGCACTAGACTTAGAAACCACAGGAAATTCGTTATTTCCTGGCGTGTTGTCGGGGCTGATTTCGGAGAGATATACCACAGCAAGACCAATATTATTGTGTATTTTTATGATCTCACCCACCTTTTTGTCGCGACGCATCTTTGACCCGAAAGGATTGGAAGGCTGAGGATCATCATTTTTGGTCTTGTGAACTGGATTGATTAGTTGCAAATCACTGTATCGTCCCAACCCTATGTCGGAATCCCTAGAATTAATTTCCTCGCTTACAGGATCTCCGACCCGGAATAATTGTATAGGCATAACACGTTTTCTAATCACACCTGAATGATATGTTCTGATTGTGAGTTCCTGCCCCACGTAGCAACCCTTGTTGTAATTGATCCCATTCATGTAATCAAGATTATTTTCAAATGGCAAGGTGTCGGACTTGAAGTCGGAGATCTCTGAAATCCCCAACATGATTCGTAGCGTATCGTATACCGAAAGATCTGATCGAACATTTTTCAAGCATTGAGGAGCACAGTCTTCAGGAAGGACAAGTTTAAGCCCAAAGCAAGGGGCTCTGTCATCAATTGCAAACCCTTTCAATTGCGATGCTTCGGTTGCAGTGAGAATCTCTTCAGCGAGAAGTTTATCTAGCAAGTGTTTGCTCCAATTTGAGGCAGCGTCTACACTCTTCGAGTTCCTGTTATTGAGATAGTCAGATTGGAGCAAGTCATAGAGCTCGTCGAATTCCTCTGAATGGTCATAAAAAAACCATGATTTATAATTTGCTACCGAGATGTTTATTTTCGCACGAAGCTTGTGGAGTTTGAGCATCATTTGGATTTGCCCAAAGTTCTTGGGCCCCAGCTCAAGTAAATACTGCGGACCGTTTTCAGGGATGTAGGGTGTCGGATAAACGAAAAGATCGGAAAGCACTCGACCCTTGGAGTTTAGTAGCATGGAGTACCGACCGTCTCTTCTGATTCCTATTCTTTCCGCGGCTTCAGGACTGTGTGTTTCATCTTCATGCAATATTCCCCAGTTTTCTGTCTCCATTTGCTTTTCTGTCAACCCAAGCATCTTAGAATTCTCTAAAGCCTGGAGGTCGCTCATAGAAATGGTGGTCAGATTCTTTTTCTCAAAAGTGGGAAGCATCTTCGTAGTCAGCAATCCATTCAAGAACTTCGAAGAATCAGGGCCTTCAATCTTGAGAAATTTTCTGTCGAGGTTGATGACTCCTCGTGGAGGAATTGCCCGCAAACTGAGGAATGTCGAAAAAGCCCTCATATCGCATGTAATTATATTTATGTATTACAAATATTAAATGAAAAATCGCAAAGTTCGAATAAGGTAAAATCAGGTTTATAGACAAGATGACTTGGGCTCGCGGAAATCATCAAAGCGTACACTTTTCATCCAAAAGAATCATTAATCATTAAATGATCAATTTCACTGGTTTGCCTCTTGTAACTCCATTTACTGGTCCTCCTCTTCTTCCTCTTCCTCCTGCTCCTCGTACAACGAGGAACTGTCAACTTCCTTTTCACTTCCCATTTGCATTCTCGCAGTTAAAAATTCATTAACCTCGTCTTGTAGGGTAGTTACATAAGCACGTAGCCTTCCGATCTGCGAATCAGCAGCCTCTGTGGGAGCGTCTCTATCAACCGCGCCTGCAGCAAGCACATAATCAGAAGGACCATTCGTGCGTCCTATTGTCGAATGAGACTTTGAAGAGTCGACCTTGAACGTTTTAGATACAGGACCTGTATAAGTGGCCGTTGGAAGCAGCTCCTTCATGTCTTTCGTCATACTTGATAAGACGCTAAAGTGAAAGAAGGCTCCGGGTAACGCTTAGTGGATAAAAAATTTTCAGTGGAAATGTATAAAATTCAACAAACATATCCCTCTTTCAATCCGTTATGTTCACCATCGTTTCTGAGAGATTTGTGGGAGAGTGTGCTGTGGAGTATGCTGCCATACTTGACTCTGAGCTGAAGACGGACTACAAAAGCAGTTTTGAGAGTCTGTCAGAACAAGAAAATAAACAAGAACTTCTCACGAAAGTGTTGGAATCAAGCGAAGAGCTCGCCAAATTGAACGATAAGGTGTTTGAGCCTACATTCAACTTGTTACTCCACTTAATTGACATTCTCAGGAGCGAACTAGATGTGTCTTTGGAGCAACAGTTGTCTGAGATCCTTCCTCAAATCCAGAAAGTTGCCGTTGTACCTGATGATGTGCTCTCGAAAGATAGATCTAGCATTCGTGTTAGCTCTTTAGTGTCTGTGCTTTCTAATCTTTTCAATTTTGTGCCTCCGCAGTCTCAACTAAGAGCACAAGTGCTCAAAGACATTCTTTCCACAGTCTCGACATATTCTTTGTCTTACGTGGCCGGTCCGCTAGCACAACATCTCAGAGTGTGGCTTACTGAGTGTAAGGCCTCAAGTGCTGACGTCAAGCAAATTTACTTACAAGTAATTGACCAGTTGTTCAAAGACCAGAAAGACACACAAGCGGTGGAACTCTTCAAAGAATTGGTTTTGTTTGAAGGTGCCGCTCTCACTGTTTCAGAGTACTCGCAGTTTTTCATTCACTGCCTCAACTCTCAGTCATATATCAATTTGGACTCTATTAATCTCGAACCATTGCAGCAAGACTCGGTGCTTTACCAATTGCTATCGATATACAAGGACTCAAGCATAGAGGAATTCGCATCTCTCAGTCAAAGCCTTTCGTCATACAACATCAACATAGACACCCTTACCAACAAACTCAAGCTCGTTGCTGTGACTAGGATAGCATCGAAGAAAAACCAATTGTCATACAATGAGATTTCTGACGAATTACATGTCCCATTGGATCAGGTGGAAGAGTTCTTGATTAAATGCATCAAGTCTGGCCTTATTGCCGGCAGATTGGACCAAGACAGAGAGCAGTTTTACATTCACAAAGTGTCAAAGCTGAACAGCATGAGTAAGGAAGATTGGGAATTTGTTTCCAGCAGACTTGCAGGATGGACTACTCAAATAACCAAATTGCAAGCTGCCATCGACACCGTGCAATCTAGAAGAGGGAAAAGAGTTCCTCCTCCTCAAGTTCTGCAAAAGTTTTACCTACAGAAGCAAGAGCTGAAGGAGCAGAAAGAACAGTTGCAACAAGAAAGAGAGAAGGAAGCACAGTAGATTATGTAATATTTTCCTAATCCGAAAACCGTTTATGATTCAGATTTTTACAATAAACTTTTTATGTTTAAGCTTCTTCTTGCAAACCGTGGTCCACTCTTGTGGCCTCGCGGATCAATGCTTTCCATAGGTGTTCCTAAGTCTATTCTGAAAACTGGATTTTTTACAAAATCCGCTCAGATAGCATCTTCGAAGCCGATGTTCCGTAATTACGCCACTCACAGAGAGCTCGCGTACAGGTTGAGAGGTCTGGGCAACCCGAAAGTATCAGGATCGCTGATGAAGTCATTTGTTTTCACCATTGGGTTCTCAGTTGGCTGTTATTTTGCCACGCCATATTTATTCACTTACACACCATTATCTTACTTCAAACGACATCCAATTCATCTTCTGTATGGTCTTATTGGCGTCAATGTGGGAATTTTTCTGCTGTGGAGGGCGCAGACAGTTAGTTTAAGGACCATGAAAGTCCTGAACAAGTACTTTCTTCTGGAAAGGGGTCCTTCAAGACTTTCACAATGGTCTCTATTATGGTCAGGGTTCAGTCACCAAGATTTTGTGCATTTGTTAATGAACATGCTTTGTTTGTACTCCTTTGGAACAACCATGTTGCAAGTGTTGGGAGTGGTGAACTTCACGAGTTTATATCTCATCACGGGGGTGGGTTCATCGTTTGCATCAATTTTGTTCTCGGCTATCACAAGGTCTTATGGTATGTCACTAGGAGCTTCCGGTGCTATTTCGGCCATTTTTGCAGCATTTGCGACCATCTTCCCGAAGGCTGGAATAGCTTTGTTTTTCCTTCCCATCCCTGGAGGGGCACAAATGGCATTGTTAGGATTTACTGCTTACAACATACTTGGTTGCTTCTATAGATGGGGTGGTTTGGATTACGCCGCTCATTTAGGTGGAACCTTACTTGGCTTCTTGTACGCCAAATCGATACAACAAAAAAGACGCTATCGATAAATAGATTACGATTACATAATAAACTTATTTTAATCTATCTCACTAATTTTATCAATGGTTCATTCTCACCATTCTCACTCTGGTCAGTATGTATCTCATGCAGTCGACCAGCTTGATGATGTGATAGCAAGAGTGAAACAAATGGATTTTGAGACATTTTGTCTTACTGAGCACGTTCCAAGATATGATACAAAATTAATGTATCCTGAAGAGATTGAAAAAGGATATACGGTAGAATCATTGATCGACAATTTCGAGCAATACTATAAACATGCTCGGACAATACAAAAAGCGGTTAATTCGGACAAATCCTCAAGACTTAAGATTCTTGTGGGCTTTGAGACAGAGGGTGGAATCGACGATTTTCATCTTGAGAAATGCCGACAATTCAAGGAAGATCTCAAGCCTGATATTGTAGTCGGTTCAGTACACCACCTGAATGGGATCGATTTGGACTTTAATCGCGAGAGGTGGATTAAGGCAAAAGGCAAACGTACCTTGAAATCTTTTTTCCTGGCCTATTTTGAGCAGCAACAAAAAATGGTCATTGACTTGCAGCCTGAGGTCATCGGACATTTCGACTTGATCCGTTTGTTTGCCTCTCCTGATGACAAGTGCGAGGAGACAGGAAAACTTCTGAGACACATAAATATTGAGTCAGATTGGCCGGAAGTTTGGAGCGTCATAGGAAAAACCATTGACCTAATTGTGGATCAAGGAGGTCTAATTGAGTTGAACTCTGCAGCCATACGTAAAGGGTGGACAACTGCATATCCACAGGATGATATATTTAATCTTATCAGAGAAAAGGGTGGTAAGTTCTGTCTGAGCGATGATTCGCATGGAGTTAAACAGGTGGGCCTCAATTACGAGAAGGTGCTGCAGCACCTGCAAAAGTCCAATTTGGATAAACTATACTATTGGGATCTCGATGACGACAACAGTCCGTTCGTCAGCAGTCGCAGCTTAGACGATATAGCTGCCGATAGCTTTTGGAATAATTACTTATAGAATAACAAAGCTGAAATTTGTAATAAATACCGCTACTTACCCCTGAGCTTTTTGAATCCTTTTTGCTCCCGCGTTAGATTGACTTTTCCCTGTGACTATGACTTTATCAAGCTCTTCTGGAGTAGAGGACAGAACTGCATCTTCTTGAGGGTGGTAGCCTCCCAGAGCGATAACCTCTGCGAGGTAGCTGTGCAAACTCTTCCTCAATGGATCGTGGAGGTTTTTGTATCCTTCCAATATATCAAAATACCGCTGCCTCTTTTCAGCATCAGACTTCTCGTTCATGAGCTCTAACTCTTCGACATGCATTTTCGTGGTTTTGTGAGTGAGATAGAACTCCTTGAGAATTTCGTCAGTGGCCAACATTTTGAGAAGCATCGGTAATTTATGATCATTGTAGAATTTCCGTAATCCAACATTTTTCACACGGTGTCCAGTGAGAGAATAGACATGCTGCTGTACCATCGCCGTAGGAATCCAGAATCGAAGCTCATCTATAAAAAGATGTTTGTTGAAATGCTTTTTGCGGAGACCGCCGTTGTATTCAGAATTGAGCACCGTAGCAAAGTCATGAGGAATCAAGCACGGAGACCCTTCCATCATTGATAGTCGCAAAGGTGACAACTCCGAATATTTATAGAAATGGTTGTTCCTGCAGTTGAAAATTTGCAGCTCATTATTCCTTTGCAAAGCTTCGGCTGTCCTTTCGGGACCTTTGTTGGTCCTAACAGGTGCCCTCTTTACTTTTTGGGGACCAGCAGTTTCCACAGCAAGCTCTTCAGTTTCAGAAGAGTTAATGTCTGTCGACTCTAGTTTTCGATTGTCCTTTTGCTGTTCCTTCTTTGCCTGCAGTTCACGATTCATTCTCTCTAGTCTTGGAGGAAGGTTGTTGGTATCTGTCAAAGCCAGTCCAGTAATATCAATGTACATGCCACTATCAACGTCAATGAATCTTGCGTCAATATTGTTTCTTCCATTTCCCTTGGTTCTGTGTGTTGGATATGCACCGCAATCAACGTAGTATTTCCCATATCCATGTTTGACGTCTTCAACAATAAGCGAATTATTGTACTTCATGCAGAACCGGTCAAAATCCATGATAGGCATTTGAACGTCGATATCGTTATCCCACTCGAACACCAAGCCGTCCCAATACCAGCTCAAAAGAGTTCCGTGGGCCAAAAACGAAACGATTCCCTCTCTGTGAGTAAACTGCAACCAGGTGTGAATAATTCGATGGAGGATGAGCTTACGCTTCTCGTTCACATCATCGTACTCGTTTAGCTTTGACTCTGTCACAAAGCCATTGAAAAACCGGAAGTCATAATGTCCTCCATTCTCTGTGACCTTGTGTCCATTGTACATTGCTGGCCAGTTTATGTTGACCTCCCTGAATGATTTTTCAAGTTTCGAAGAAGGAACAGACTTGGAAAATTTTAATGTTTGCAAATGTCTCTGTTCCTTCTGGTCAAGCTCTTCAATGCGCGACTCGTAGTCTGCAATGATTTCGTCGTAAGAATAATTGAATCTTTCAAGAGGAATGATATATTCGTAGTTATTCTCTGCTGTCAGCAGAGAATCAAAATCTAGTTCACCTTGTAACGGAGATACACTATTCATGAGAGAATCGAGCTCCATAGTCGGGTCTGCAATAACTGTCTCGTTTTCTTGGCTCTCGACAAATTCGTCGAAGATACCGCTGTCCAGCATTGTCATATCCCCGGTAATATTAACCTCGTACGACCCTTTTTCGGTGAGAAAGATTATCGACGAAGGCACATGCGCGTACGACAATAAGTAAGACTTTGCATGTATCAACTTGTCGCGGAAGGACTTCTTTCCTGATCTATCTTTAAAATTGAAACCAGGAAGAAGAGCATGGTTTGTAGAACCGGTGTATCTATCGTTATCAACACAAGCCCTATCAATATTTTTGTTCGGGTTTTTAAATTTGTTCTTTGGATTGTAAGCTGGTCCTTGATATAGTATATCATCGCAGCTGGGACGCTGCTCCTTCGGTAGTTCGAGATATTTGTTAAGTGCCGAGAGATCGACCCAATCTTGCCAGGAAAAGGGAACAGATAATTTTGCTAAATCCGCGCTATTGCCACCCTGTTCTTGAAAAGCCTTTCGTATATGGTTCAGGTAAGCGGACATTGTAATCCGCGGATCGTACACAAGAAGCGTTTGGCGTGTGTGTTTGTAATCGGATGCGTTGAAAACGGAAACGGGGTTGTGCAGCTCCGTCGCGAACCTCCAGTACTTCTGATAATCCTGTTTTATCTCAAGGACTTCCAGTTGGTCCTCGAATGCCTTGACAAAATCATCGGGATTTGTGGACGATGTAGTCGAATGGATAAGACCCGTGACATCATTCAGAGTATCTATCTGTGTTCCAGCTCCCAGTAAGGTCACTATGACAATATTCAGTAGGCACACTGCTGCGATAAGAGTTATGCAGCGCCGGCGTCGCGGAACAATCATTCCTGGTGATATTTTGTTGCCAGAAGTTGACATTCAGAAAGGGTCCATATATCCTGTTTTCGGAAGGCTGTGCACACAGAAAAAGCTTCTTGCAAGACCAAATAAAATGAAGGAAGATAACGTATCTCGATATGAGCAACCCGGTCTAACCGTCAGCTGTAGCACTAGTGTGATGTGTTTGATAAAAACGCGTTTTTAAACAAAATTAAGAGATTCCAGGAATGCTTAGATCTTCAGGTCGACAAATTTTAAGGGTCGTCCGCATACCAGCAGATATTCGTGTGAGCAAACAATGCAAGCGAGGCTCAAAATCAAAACCCTTAAGCCCCCAACCAATCATTAGTCATGTCTATTATATCTATTTAAGCCACTCAACTGGCTTTCTGACAACTTCCAGAAGCCTTTGTTCCTCAGGACCTGGAGCCTGGTGGTCGTACATCCAACTAGCTGTTAATGGCAGACTCATCAATATTGACTCTATACGCGAGCCTGGCGTTTGGAGTCCAAATTTGGTCCCTCTATCATAGACGAGGTTGAATTCGACATATCTTCCTCTTCTTATCTGCTGCCATTGTTTTTGGCTATCGGTATAAGGTGTATCTTTTCTACGCTCCACCAAGGGCAGATAAGCTGGGAGGAATGCGTTGAAACATGACTCTACCATCTCAAGACATTGCTGAGGAGGCAGTTCATCGAAATCGTCAAAAAAGATACCACCAATACCTCTTGTTTCGTTCCGATGAGGAATAAAAAAGTAGTCGTCGCACCATTTTTTGAACCTTGGGTACAAGTCAGGTTTATATTGATCCAAAGCATCCTTGTGCTTTTGATGGAAATTAGCACAGTCCTCATCGTAAATGTAGGCAGGTGTGAGGTCCGAACCGCCTCCAAACCACCACGTCTGGGGAGAGTCGTCATCATTCATTATTTCAAAGTACCGGTAGTTCAGATGAGTCGTTGGTGCATGAGGGTTCCATGGGTGAATTACCAGACTAAGTCCGCAAGCAAAGAACTTGACGCTGCCACCAGCGCTGGTCTTAATGTTCTTGTGATCAGCCTTCATTCTTTCGATTGCCTGCGGCGGAAGGGTCCCATGGACAACCGAAATGTTCACACCGCCTTTTTCAAAAGTTGTTCCTTCCTGAAGGACCATCGAACGGCCTCCTCCACCAGACTCACCTCTCACCCATTCGTCAGTACGAAAGCTAGAAGAATCAAGAGCCTCAAGGCCCTGAGTAATCTCCATTTGCTTTTGTCTCACAAGCCTTTCCATCTGGACACGGATGGGAAGCGAAGAATCTAACACCGAAACCATTTTGATTATCGAAAAGTGGTATTATATCTCGTATTTATATATTCTCAACTATAATAATAAATCTGGTGACTTTCAGAGAAGTCCGGTGTACGGGTGAAACACTTGCGGAAACTCTCCGTTCACCCCTGTTGATCGCGCAATGCAAAAATTCTTGGCAAAGCGAACCCTGAGTGCGCCAAGCATTTTTGCAAAGAAATTCGGGCTGTGTAGTGGGTTGGTGACAACGTGTAACTAGACACAAATGGTACAGGTTGCACTTAGCTATGGCTTTCAGACACTCTTTCCACGCTTTCTTGTCTTTTTTGTATTCAGATGTGTCTTGTAATGCTGCATGCAATTGTCCTGGCGTGAAAATCGTGCTCCGCAGCCTTCGTAAGGACATACGTGATTCTTCACGCCTGTATGTATTCTGGTGTGTCTTGCAAGGTGACCGGACGTTGTGAACATCTTACTGCATACTTTGCACTTGTAGCGACGAGCTGGGGACGTGGAATCAGTTGTTTTGGCCGGTTTCGACGACACGGGCCGTGCCGGCATGCCGACTGCCGGAGTTAGATCGTAGGATGGCTTTGCTGGAGTGTAACTAGATGGTGGTGCTATTATATGCAGCGGGGAGAGGGATGGTCTTGCAAAAGGCTGAAGCATTGCAGGAGGAGCAGGCAAGACGAGTCCTTGCGTATTCGCCGGGTTTGGAAGAGGCCACTTTTGTTCCGACTGGATTTTGGAGAGCACAGAGTCTAAGCTCGGTAGCTGTGTAGTGTTGTGTGCAGTGCCTGCAGAATACGAAGACATCTTATTTTCATTAACCAGCAACATCGTCTCAGACATTTCTTTAAAAAATGGAAACGAACAAAAAAATGTCGCTTTCCTGTTATTTTTATTATCTATGATGCAACCATTGTAGGCGCGGCCCTTCCTAAAAATAGCAGAACGCAAGAGAAAACAGGGTGGACTGTTTGTCTCTGGTCAACTACAAAGCATTACAAGGCAAGCTAGCCAGGTTTTCGGTTATATATTCATGGTCTTGGCGTTTTTCGGCGTGGCATTTTAGAGTAAAATTTGCCAAGTCTTCTGCTAGAACCCTGAATTTCACAAAAGTCTTGGCAAAAATCCATCGGCATTAGACGTTTTTAAACGGAAATAATCCACGTTGTGCAAAAAATTGCGGTCCTAACAATAAAATTATCTACTCTGCTCAGAGGCTGCAGTACAGGCGTGCCGCGCCCAGAATTGCGCTTGAGGCGGAGCAATTCCGTGACGAACGAACTAGGCTACAAATGAGATACTGGCTATCTTGAGCTGCGCGATATAACACGCGAGAGTACGATATGATTTCGAATCTGCGCCTCAATATACTAATTCACAAAAGCGTCCATGTTTCCGCGAAGTGAGCGGAGATCTCTAATTTCTTAGCGGGTTATATTCCATAATTATGTATCATGCATCAACGCTTGTGACTGCTGAATTTACAGAGCCGTAAGTGGAGTATTTACTTAGAGACTTCAAGTCTGTTCTGTCTGGATACAGCCAGGTTCAGTTAATACTAGCATGCTCATTAGTGAAGTTGTTGGAGTGATCTAGTTGAGATTTAATCCGAACGCGCTTTGGTATCCTTTAACAGGTATTAGTGATTATGAGCAGATCTAATTCTTTTGTCCCGTAGAATCTGAACTATCGTCATTGATTGCAGCAGTTGGCGTAGGCGAGTAGGCGTATTTACTCCATTTTCTGATTCTAGCACCATAAATGTAGAAAGCAAACGGAATAGCACAACATGCTAAGGAAATGAAAGCCATCAAACTAGAGGCCCATTCATATCCTAATCTGTGGTACATTTGAATAGTGAACAGAGGAACACAAGCTCCCCAGATTGATCTCACAAAGGTCTTTGCAGCCAATGCGGAGGCGGCATAATGCTGGTAAGAGTCCACGATGTAGTTGTTTGCTGGATTGTACAATAGATTGAATCCAAATCCACAAGCGAAACCGGAGAAGCATGGACCTGCCCAAGAAACATGAGGATATGAAGACCACGCAAAGGCAAAGAGTCCTATAGGCACGAACCAGCAACCGACCATCATAGGGATCAACCGCAGCTCGGCAGGAGGAACCTCCCCTCTGTTACGGTAAACGTCAGCTCTCTTATTGTAATCATTGTTAGCAAAAGGAGAAACTGCAGCAGCCAGGATAACACCCACAGCAATTGGAATAAACATCAATCCGGTCTTGGAGTCAGACCAGCCCTTACCTTCTGTGTAGACGACTGGGTAGGCAAAGAAGAACATGTAAAGCAGACCGTAGATAACAGACATGTACATGGTAATGAGAAACACAATCAGCTCCGTCAAGAGAATCAAAGGTCTGAATAAAGTTTCTTCTGCCATTTGTTTCGTGGTCCTGATTTTCAGTTCCGGTAATGCTCTGTATCTGTCGTCTCCGGTTTGCTTTCTAAGCTTCTTGGCTCTCCTCTTGAGAATTGTACTGTGGGAGGTCTCCGGCATCAAGATCACAAATATAGCGTACATGACACCGCTGAAAATAAGCAGCACCCAGTAAAGCCACCTCCAGCCAACGTTATCTCCAATATAACCACCCACTAGAGGTCCAATAACTGGGCCGATGAAAGGAGCCGCGGAAAAAACGGTCATGGCAAGTCCTCTCTCTTTCACCTGCCACAGATCTGCCAAACTTCCTCCAATCAAACACATTGGAGCAGAGAAAGCAAGACCATCAATAAGTCTGCACACAAGAAGGGTTCCAATGTTCTGGGCATCAGCGCAGGGAATAATGAATATGACAGCAAGGAACAAAGTCGAGAAATAAACTGGATTCCGGCCGAATTCCTCAGATAATGGAGCAAACATTAATGGACCAAAACCGAAACCCAACACGAAAAGGGTCACGCTCAAAATCACCACTTCTTGACTCACACCGAAGGTAATCATAGGACCTTTGATGTATCCAGTAACAATAGCAGATGCAAGGGCAACGTCAAAGCACACGGTTCCCAACAAAACGGTCAAGAACCATCTATAAGACTTTCCCCAGTTGTGTGGGTTCTTCTTATCTCCATCCACAAAGACAACAAGTCTCATTTGCGTTTCCTGGTCGACAGGATATTTCCATGGATCGTTTTCGTGGAAATCGGTGTTGGCATCGGCTCTGAACTCAGCTGCAGTTTTCTCATGGTCGATCGGCTGTTCAACTGGTCCCAGCGCTCCGTATCCTTCTTCGTAATCAACAAGAAGTCTCGACACAGCCTCTGATTTGTTACTAATCAGCTTCTCCAGCTTTTGGCGGTCTTCTTCTTCTTCTTGGGTCTCTCCATGGGTCAGTTTTCTGACCAATCCACTGAACCTCGAATTAGTATTGTTAAGTTCACTATCATTTCTGTGTTCTCGTGTATCGACATCCTTGTACTCATGGATATTACTATCCAGTGATTCTAGATCTTCGGTACTCATTAGTATACAATCTAATCACATAGTAGAAACCAGACGTGGTTTATATACTGTCCATCTTAATCTAAGTCCCTGGCTAGCTTCCTATTGTTTTTCATGCATATAGCCGCATAATAAATCACTCAAATAAGCCGACTGCCGATATTTTTCATAGGGATGCTTAAAGAAAAAATTATGCCGCATCCTATCATTTCTAGGTTTTACGAACAATATGCATGTTTTAGCCAACGTACAAAAAAAAAGTGATGGCGCCAGTTTCTCGGCCTCTTGGTTCCTAGCTACGATTATTTACAACAGCCAAAATTTTTTCAGCCGAGCCGACCGTGCGGCGCAAATATTAGCTTCGAGCTAAGAACCTTTCTCTAATCGTCACGCGTGCGGATTTTTTCCAGCACTTGAGGGTAATCTCTGAACACCTCATTGAACCGATCTGGATAGCTGGCTTGATAGACCTCAGGATCTTTGGCAAGTGCAAGGAAAAAGGTTGCAGTGCCAGATCTGATGATCGAACTTATAACATTGCATATTTGAATAGAGATCAGAAAAGTGAAAGCCACAACCGGCGCGTTGTAGGTCCCCTCGGTGTTGTATCCCGGCTTTGTGAAACGGAGATACAAGTAGGCGAGAAGAGCCGCAACATAGCCAACAAAAGTGCAGTACATTCCAAGGGCGGTACCAATCAAGCAATCATTAACCAGCGCATCCATGCCCTTGTAGCTGAAAATGTAGTGAGTATCTCTGGCAGACTTCAGGTAGCTTTTACCGTACAACGCAACGTACGAGTAGGCGTAGTGGTTGAAGTAGCGCACGAACCACTCAATCACATAGATGAAGCACTCAACACAAAGGAGCAAACAGGCTTGGATACCTTCGCCATTGTTCAATGCATTTTGTCTCACAATCTGCACCCCCTGTCGTAAAAGCTGAATAAGAGTAACAATCAGTGATCCAAAACAAATTGAACCAAAGGAGTATGTAAGAGCCCTTTTTAGGGCTCCTAGCGCCTGGAATTTCGGCATTCCTCCATCAGACTTCGAAAGGTAATACCAGGTTCCAAAGATACCACTGACAGTCACATGAATGACGTTTTTCATAACTTCACTAATGTAGTAACCAGCAAAGAAAACAAAGACAAGCAGTCCCACTAGTTTTGCGTGGTTAGAGCTTCCGGACGTTTGGTCTCCCCATTTCATATACGAGGCGACAACAGTTGCTGAAAAAATTGCTGAGAAAGCGCCTATAGCTATGAATCCAATAGCAGTAATTATCCAGGTGCTAGGATATTGTTTCATCACATCAATGATAATTGTTAAGACTGTGGCACTAAAAGGTATTCTACTTCTCATGGTCCAATAAGAAAAAGCCGTGATTGCTGTGAACACCAAAAAAACCACACCAGCTGAATAGTAGCCCTTGACTAAGTAAGCAATCGATGTTCCCAGACCCAAAATCACATTCAATATCATAGAGATGGTTATGAACTTTCTAGGGAACATACGAGCAATAGCAATCGTTCCCAGGGAAAGCACCAAGGCCACCACAATGACAAATGCAAACAAAACAACCGTATTGGTGTTTAGAGAGAAAGAATTGCCACCATTGTAAATAGAGGAACCCTGGTAGGAGTACGAAGTAGCATAATTTCTCAATGTGATACCAGCAACGACGAAGAATCCAGCAACTGTAGCCAGAAACAGGATGGCAAATGGAATGTCATGAAATTTCGGCTTCTCAACTTTGAATGTTTCGTCAAATGTCTCTTTGCCCGGTTCTGGTGCGGGAGGACGATCGTAATAATAGTTTTGGTTTAGCTTCTCGTTGGCAGACAAGTCATTTCCTTGTTGATTGTACTGCGGTGGAGGAGCATTGAAGCCTTGCTGTGGTTGCTGCTGATAATAGTTTGGCTGAGACATAGGAACTCAAAAAGAATTGGCAAACGTGGTCTCAAGAGAAGTGCTTTAAGGCTTTTAGAGATTAGTTTGTTCTGTGCAATTTCAGGTACTATTTTTTTTTTTTGTGGGTGATGCACTAAAACGATTGCCACATTCAGATTATAGTATCTTTTTTGGTGTCAAACGGGTGGCTTTTTCTGGGGTAATTTTAAGATTTAGCCTTTGAAAAAGCTTTTGATCTCTTTTTCTAGAGCCGCTGCTTCATCGTCAGATGTTTCTGCAGTACTGTCCAAGTTGCTTTGGATATCTCGTGTGGACGAGCTTTTCTGATTCTCGGGCGGCGTTGTCAGATCAATGACCTTGGGTAGTTGCTTTGAGGCGGGAGTTTTGAATAAAGATGTCCGGAGGCCGCTGACATCAACATTATGCCGGCCCCTCCTTTTAGTCGGAGACTCTAATACCTCCAACATGTCTTTTGGAGATTCGTATGACAACTCCGGCTTACTTTTGAGCGGGGATCCGCTTCGACTTTCTTCACTCTCGGGATCTGCCTTACGCTTGATCGGTGATCGCAGCAGATTGTCAAGTGTTGAGAGCTGTCGCTTAGGAGATTTCTTGGGTGATTTTCTCGGTGACTTCCTAGGAGATTTCTTTTCTGCAGCGCGGATTTCATATTGATCGATTAGCGTTTTTCCATGAGATGAAATCTCGAGTAAATATCGGGGCACCCATGTGAAATCCAGCTTATGATCAGAAAAGTCCACGAGATTGTAATTGTCATCAAACATATCTTGCTGTTGAAGAAATTGACCAAATAGTAGCTCCCTGTTGTACTTTATCTGATATTGTTCCTCTGACCAGACAGGAACATAATATTCATCTGTGCGTCGTTTGGATGGATACTGTGCTTCCTTGAATAGATTTATAAAGACCTCACAGTTTTTGAAGTGATCGTAGTTGTAGACTGCCCTCAAAATATAACACTCACTTAGATGGTCCACCAAAAAGTCCCTCGTACTACGCTGGAGGGGCAATTTCAGGTTGCACATCTCCCGGAAATTTGGCTTATCAAACCATGCAAAGGTGCTATCAGTTCCTTGTACTTCATCAATTTCTGATGAGAAATCCTTGAAAGATGTCCAGGTATTGTTTCGACGTTTCAACTTGATTTCATCTCCAACAATTTTAATAGAATTGGGCTGTGGCAAAGCTGATAAGCAAATACTAGTGGAGCTGTCATCAACACAGTTAGTTTCGAACTTTTTGAAGGAGTAGACCTCAGGACATAAATGCGGGTAGAAGTGGATCATGAAATAATAGTCTGAAGGGAACACCACCCGACCGTTGAAATGCCGACCGAAATATTCCTTACCGTTTTCTAAAACGGCGTTCTGCAGTTTTTTATTCAATTGATGCATTTTGACGTCTCGTTCTTCTTTGCTGTATGGAACCAAACCTATAAGTCCATCAATTCCCTCAGAGATATAGATTTTGCTCAGTTCCTGAGAAAAATCAATGTCACCCTGTATTTTACTGCCAATTTGTGCCAGAGCAATACAACGAGTAATTCCTAGCCCAGTGACACCCTGACTGAAATCACTGCCATTGAGACAAGCTAGAAATACAAGCCGCGATCTATCCAGTCCCATTATTTGCTCGATATTGGACATTCGACACGGAGTGACGTAAAAATCCGGTTCTTGTCTCTCTATGTTGATCTGCGTTGCCGGCGCATCAGCAACCCACCGACTGAAATTCTTCAGTATCGTTTGGGCACCATACACAAAACCATCTGCATCGTTGCTGATTACAGCATCCACCACTCCGCAGTCATTCAATCTAGCAAGTTCGATCTCGGCCTCCCCGGGTGCTTGAACATAGCTTATGTTCCATAGTTGTAGCAGATTTTTGATCAACCGAACCACGCCTACTTCAGCTTCTTCATAGTTTCTCAGACGATCAATCTCAGTAGATGTCTCCACGTATTCTTTGTGATAATCATCATCTGCAACAAGAGCATCACCCCATCTTCTCTTATGTACTTTATACCGACCATCAAAAACGAAGACAAACGAAATATGAAGGCGGATTAGCTCCCTTATTCGAGAGCTGAAGTTCAGTATTACCTTCTCATCGGCAACACTGGCCAGATCACTTTTGTAGTGGGAAGGAACTTGGGTCAACTCAAAAATCCATTGATACACATCTATACCAACTCGAAGATGTCTTTTTCGTTCCTTGTAAAATTGGCAGGCATATACTCTTATGGGAATGCGTTTGTCTTCGATTCCATGCTCAGCAAACTTTTCCCAGAGACCTGGGATTGTCATTTGAAGACAAAAAATAAGCTTATCTTAAATTTTAAATATGCTTGAAAATTGATTTTATCCTTAATTGCAACTTAATCTTAAACTATATGTCAATTCTAGTTACACAGTAGGCCCATATACAAGTAAACGCAACCATGTCAAACAACCTCGCTTATGATAGCGGCAGCCTCTCTGTATGTACCCAGCAACTTTTCGCATTTCTCTCTCTCTTGGCTCAAATTTTCATCCTCATACAACAGCTCGTCGAACAATTCTTCCTTATAAAGTTTCTGAACAAGAGTGTTTTGAACGCTTTCTTTAGAGAAATTGACCAAAAGACACATGATAGCTTTGGGGACTTGATCCTGAATCATTTCACGAACAATACTGAAGTAAGAAATGATGAGTCGGCGAATCAATTCGCATTCAAGCTCTTCTCGCTCAGAAAGCTCTTCTTCTTCTTTCATGTTAAGGTGCTCCATTTTCTTTTCAATTGGAGATTGTGATGGGATGTTAAACTGCAATCCATCTGCTTCCGTTGGGAAATTGAAGGGTTCCGGCTGATGGAGGGTAGGTGATGGATTTTGCGATTGATCTTTGCCGAAGAAGAAATTTAAGAACGATTCTTTGTCACCATTCGAGGCTGGAGTGGAAGACCTCTTCTCCAATTCCTTAAGTTCTTCGACCGTAGAGCCAGCATCCGATGCTTTGTGAGACGTCGTTCCATTTTCGAGGGGTATAGAGCCATTTGGAGATTTAACGGCCTCTCTAGGCTTGTGCTTCTCTTTCTGTCTTTGTCTTTCTTCAACAACGCTGGCCATGGCAGCTGCTGCACCGACAAAGTTAGGATGGTTTGTGTTGATATAGGCTCTATGGATCTCAATCAAGCTTTCAACATATTTTGTGGTCGGGCCCAACCTTTCTCTCAGCAAGTCAGATACAGTTTCAATGAGCCTGGTTTGGAGTTTTGGATATCTGCTTAGCTCCTGCGAGCCGCAGTTGTGACATATTTTCATGAGCTCTTCGTAAACAAGCTCGACGCATCTGTGAGACGGATTCTCAAGAAGCTTAATCTGCGGCTTGACCAAGAGATCGAAAGCCAGCTCCGGAACGAATAACGATGGTCTTGGCCCTGTAGAGTTTCTGATCGCAGTTCTGATGTCTTGGACAGGAAGATTGGAAACTGGGTTGATCGACAACAACGAGTTTCCAAATACCTCGTTGTATATATAATAGATCCTGGCACCTCCGCAAAGCTCTTTGGTGCTAATCTCGCTCGAGTTACCCTCGATTGAACTAATGAAGTTGTTGGCAAACTTATTCATTAGCATCAGAATAAGAGATCCTCTATTTTGCTTCGACACAACATTAAGATCTCCGTAGGAGGCTAACTCTTGTTCCGTTTGACCCATCAAAGTATTGAGCTTAGCTTTGATATCCGGAAGTCTTTCCCTAATGTGATGCATCAGTGTCTTGTTGAGCGTTTTAGCCAAAAATGCTGTACCGCATCTTGAGGCAATGTTTTTATAGGCAGGATGGGACTTGAAAAAATCTTGCTCAGACCGCAAGCTCTCTTCTAGCGACTTGTTGACCGAAATATCTTGTTGCGACCTATTCACTACGCCAATAAAGCCCAGTTTCAAAGGATACACTTTGCCTGTCAAAATGTCTAGGGCATTTGTTCCGTGGTCCATCAGATCCAATTTGGACAAAATACCTATGGTCCTTTTTCCAAGAGGATCGACCTGTCTGGCGAGTTTCAGTGATTCAGAGTTCACTAAATCCACATTTGCAGGCGAAACAGCCAAAATGATTGAATTTGGTTTGGAGATATATTCAAGAATAAGGTTTTTAATTTGTCTTTCGATGTCTGTAGGCTGGTCACCAATTGGAATTTTAGTTAAACCTGGTAGATCGACCATGGTCAAATTCAAAACATTTGGCGAGTAAACTTTAAGGTTGATGGGTATTCTGCTTATTCCTTTGTTCTTACCAGCAATCCTCGATGTTTCATTTTCTATTTCTTTTCTGATGTTGCTAAAATTGTAAAACCGCTTTCCTGGAATGTGAAGAAATTCCCCCCATTCAGCAGGTTGAACTTGACCGGCACCAGCATTCCTCAAATGATCTTCTAAGGTAACCTCTGAGTGGTCTTGGTCTGCTTCGAAGTCTGACTTGTGCACTAATGGATCGTCTTCCTTTATGTTGATCAGTTGCAAAATTAAAGGTCTTCTTGTAACAATTCCGGTTCCCCTGGGAAGAAAATCCTTGCCTACAATGTTCTCCAAAACGGAGGACTTACCAGCAGACTGAGAGCCTATCACAGTAAGGATTGGCAAATCCAAGTCTGTCAAGTTGGTGTTTGTCACAATATCCTGTAACTTGTTAACAGTGGGAATCAGGTCTTGCAATGCCGACATTATGTCAAAGATTCCAATCCACACAACAATGCTCTTTTTGATGTCTTAAACTTCAGGGTATATGAGAATATTGCGAAAGGCAGCTCAAGTCTGCGAAATTTCACAATAACGCGTAAATTGCTGGTATTTGAAGCACAGGTCGCTGGAAAAGTAAAGTATTGACAGAGGGCCAATCAAAAAGAATCTTAGGGAGGGTAATTTTTTTCGTTTACCATATTCATGACACACGATTTGTTGTGGATTTTTTTCTTTTGACTAACATGCCCAGATCTGTCACGGGCCGCTTCAGCTCTGAAGAGGGAGCTGGATTCCTAGAACCTGAGTGGGAACCCCTGATCACCTGCAACCCAATATTTTCTTCCTCTAGTTTTTGGTAAATTGAAGTTACCTCCTTGGAATCATTATAGTCGGTTTCAGTAACGATTTGCTTAACTTTCTCAAAGATTTTGCCTTTGAGAGCATTTATAGAATCCGGTGTATGTTCGTTGCATTTTCCAGTGACTGAAATAAGACCTACGATGCGACCAAGTCGAAATTCCTGTCTTATTGCCAATTCAGTCCAAAATTGTCTTAGAGTGACAGTCTTTATTCGATTTTCCACGACAAGGTGCTCCAAGAATCTTCCCTTGGGATCATCAGGTAGCAGAGGAATATTATAGACTGCCAGATCATTGGCTTTCGCTTGTCGGTTGTATATGCTACCAACATTCCAATTATCAGAGGGAAAGAATCTTCTCACTTCACGCGATTCCGAATTGAGTATATTGGCAAGCTTCTCGGATTCTTTGAATCCTACGTCGGCGCTTGCATTGATCGTTTTGAGCCACCATTTGAAAAGCTGCCCGTCATCCAAAATATGCTTCTCCTTATTTTTATGTGAATTAGGAAATAGATACTGATTTTCGGAACGTGTGAACAATACCAAATCAGTCTGAATCTCTTCGTTTCTCACCTTGAGGAATTGAGTCGGCACACGATACGTCTCGGAGTCGACTACCTCAGGCGTGCCGTAATCTTTATCGCCTTTAGCGCGTTCGATCAAGATGTGCAAAGCTCGCTGAGTTGGCGACTTAAACGGTGGATGGCTCTTCAAGACAGTTCTATAGGTGTGCTTTACTTTCAGATTTTGCAGGTAGCAGGAAGCAGGATACTGGAAGAGCCATTGAAGAATTCTTTCGATGACTTTACCGACCCTAACTTTGGATAAACCTGTGGTGTCCACTTTAGAGACATAAATTGTACGTTTTAGTGTGCTTGAGATGGTCAAGTAAACGTATATTTCCATTGCAAGAACAGGAACCTGACGATGGAAAAGAACAAAGAAATGTATCGTTTTAACCGTGTGGGGCCTATCATGTTGGTGGACCACAGGTTTACTAAGCTTTGGAATGGTTTGTATGTTAGTCAACACAAAATGCTCCCTTTCGGGCAGCACTTCTTCCAGCAACTTCGCCAGAGACATATTGAAATCATAACAGATTATTATCTAGATGTATTTTTTTCGCGTCGTATCGACGCGTCGACGCTATGCATCTATATACTCATTAGGATAGAAGATCAACCGCTCAATTCCGTCCTTCGTCAGAACGACCATACGAATAACACCACCAGATGATCCGTCCCATCTGATTGCCTGCGAAAGGGATGTCTTGATAAATGATACCGTTTCTTCTTTAGTCATTTCCGGCTTGTAGTTTTTCTTACAATAACCATAGATGAAAGCGGAACCTGAACCGGCAATTGCGTACTCGTGTTTATGAATGGAACCACCCAGTGGAATACTATAAACCTGACCACCATTTTTCTCATCAAATCCAGCGCAAATGATACCAGCGGTCAACATTTCTTTGTTTGCGTAACACAATTCCTGGAATAACGAGGCTGCAATCTTGGTAGTAGGAGGTCTTCCATTGTTAGCCTTGTACATCTCCAGGTGGTATTTGACTATGTCAGCGACAGCCTGAGTGTCTGCTGCCGATCCTGACCGACAACACCATATCTTATCGTGGATCTGTGTCAATTTGTCTGTGACTCTGTTTGCAATGTAGGATCCAGTGGTCGTTCTACTATCTGCACCTAAAATAACACCGTCTTTGAAAGTAACAGCCATGATTGAGGTACCAAGGCTGACCTCTCCCTTTTTTAGTTGTCCAACATCAACAGAGATGGAGTCCATGTTGTATAATTGAAAGTTATTTTTCGCCACTGAATAAGTATCACACGGTGCAAAGGTGGCCTGTTTAAAACCAAGGTCCAAAAATTTTCATCTTTACAATATATCGATCATGACTTTATCTGCATTCGATTTTTCTAAACTAACATCTCCAAGTGATGCTTGGGGACCTTCCAGTACGATTCCTGAAAGCTTGCAATTTAATGGAGTTCCGTATGCTCCATTCTCGAAGGCTGATAGGCTTGGAAAAGCCGCTGACTGGCAACAGTCAAAGGAAGACGAACTCAAGCAGCAGCAGCTCAAGAGCCAGAACCAGAAGCGCAAAGACCAATACCATGCTTACGGTGCATCTGCTGCAAAACTTTTCGGGGCTGAAGAGGAGGAAGAGGAGTTCAGTGTTGTGGATAACAGCAGCGCTGTCCCTACTAACCAACAGACTGTTCTGCGGGGCAGAAACAGGGTGGTCAACCAAAAGCCAGGAGGAAAGCCAAGTAATGTGTCGAGAAATCAGACCTCCCGTCCTCAACAGGGCCATCAGAATACCAACATGAATCCTAACTACAGAAACTTCAACAACAGATACAAGAAGGATGACAAAGTTAGAGAGCCATCTCTCAAGGTGAACCCTAAATGGCAGTCTGTCTCTGAAATTGAATTCAACAAACTTACTAAGCTCAATTTGGAAGTTGGAGAAGGCTCTGATTTGGAATCATATGGAAGCGTGAATGGGTACGTTAAAAAATTCGAGTCTTTCAAGCAGCAAGCTCTTCACGTTGCAGATAAAGTCGTTCTCAATCCAACAACTTCCGATGATCCCGTGATTCAGAAACTTGCAGGAGAAAAGAAGGCTTCTGTGTTTGTGACTGACTCGATTTTGTCGCAACTGATGTGTGCTGCTAGATCCAGTTATTCGTGGGATATCAAGGTCACTAAAAAAGATGGCATCATTTATTTTGACAAGAGAGAGAACACTGACAGGTTAGAGGTTGACGAAAATAGCTACAATGCTCCTATCGATCTTCCAGATTCCGATATGAATAGCGCATCTAACTTGTCTTTGGAATCCACATTTATCAACAGTAACTTCTTGGCTAACTCTTTAGATTCCACCGTTCAAGAGTTCGAACATCCAGAAAATCCATTTGCTTCTAAGAGCACGAGCGAGTCGTTGCTGAGCAAAGGTTACAAATACAGGAAGTTCTTGTTGCCCTCTGCCAGCGATCACTCCCGCGAACTCGACATCATTGTGAGAACCGAAATTGACGCTTTCTCCAGAGAGCAGAATAAGTACTTATCGATTAATGCCCTGAACCAGTACGCTCCATCTCCATCGAACGATTGGAAGAACAGACTCAGCGGCTCAAGAGGTGTTATTTTCGCTGAGGAAATCAAAAAGAATAACAACAAGATTGCTAGATGGACCACGAAATCCCTATTAGCTGGTATCGACAGCATGAAGATTGGTTTTGTTTCAAGAGCTAATCCAAAGGATAATACTAAACATGTTGTCGCCGGCGCTCTGACATTCCACCCATCTGGTCTCAGTGCGCAAATCAACTTGTCACTCGGAAATGGTTGGGCTATCATGAGATCCATTTTGGACATCATTGAGGCCGAAGGAGGAAAGGATGATTATACCTTTATTGTCTTAAAGGATCCAAACTCTCCAAAGATCACCATTTACAAGGTGACAGAGTAAATATGAATTATAATTTATATTTCATCTCGTTGTATAAATACGTTATCTTCGTCCAAATATTGCCGTTCAGATCTCACCCTTCTAGTAGGGGTCGCGACATCCCCTTTCTCAGGTGAGCTCTGCTTCACTTGACGATATTGGCTACGGCGTTGTTCCAAGTACATTCTTCGTACGCGCTCTGTTGCCGGGATTGAATTAGCCCGTGCTATGGCAGGGGTTCGCAGTATTCTTCCCGGGGTACCAAATACAACACCCGGAGTTTCAGGAGCAGCATTATAGACTGCTCTTCTTTGAGCCAGCGGAGATAAGGATGACAGCTCGTTAGGATCCACGAATACGTCCGTTTCATCTTGCTGTTTTTGGTCCCTTTTTCTCTCGTAACTAAACCTCCACATGTCAAAGAATGTACGTTTTTTATTTCGCGACCATCTTTCCTTAAACCTGTCAGCGTTCCGCAAGTCTGTCTGTATCTTAATGGCTTTCAAAGACATCTGCGACATAATGTGAGAAAGCAGGTCTACGTTATTAACCTCAACCTGATTGTCGCATATCTCATTCAATTCTAGCACGTGATCGAACCTCAGCAGCCATTTGTTGACCGCTTTCGTCTGCAGAGACAAAATACGAAAGCTTTTCGCGTCTTCCTGATCCCTGTTATTTTCGTGATATCTGCGCTTCCAAAGTCTAAAAGCTTTTAATTCATAGTGAGACGCGGCAAACTCACGTAGCTTGACCGCCAGTATAGCATGCGTCGTTGAAGTTTTCTCGGTGGCGTGCTTCCATGTGCTGAAGGTGTTCGAAATGATTTTTCTTGCTCGCTGCGCTTCCTTCTCTATATAGAATCCCTGTGCTTTCAAAAGACGATAATGAAACTTCTCATTTGTTGAATGCCAAACCTTCAGGTACGTTCTTCTTGTCAGATGAACGCCTAGTTCTAAGGCTTTTTCGTATTGCTCTGTTTTTTCCCTGGTCGCGACCAACCACTTCCTAAAAACCTTTTGCAACGTCTGATCACGATTTCCCTGTATCAAAGCATTTCTGCGGGTTTCTAGCCGCCATAATCGCAAGTATTTCTGCCCAACGGCTGATTCCTGATGATGACGGAATACTGACTCCTGAAGACCCAGTTTCCACTTGCTCATGGCCATTTGCAGCAGCCCTTGTTTTTTGAACTCATGTGCAGCGTACATTAGTTGTTTGGTGTCTTTCCAAAGGTTGAAATACTTGAAAAGTATTTCCTTATCTTTCTTCTGCTTGTGGGCTTTGACAATTTGCCTGTGTTTGTGAAACTGTTGCCAGTTCTGAAAAATCCAATGAGCTAAATGGCGATCATTGTTTCTACAAACTTCCTCCTCTATGATGTGATGATTATATGCTCGAACCCATTCACGGAAGTGGGTCGCTTGTATGAAACGTGCTTCTTGCAATTGCAATCTCTTTGCTCTTAATAATCCAGATGCGGCTCCTATATGCCAAATATCAAAGCAATGCGATATTATCAGAATATCTTTGACCTTCTCAGCTTTATTGCACAGTTGGTGTTGATTATCAACTTTTTGTCTCCATCCCTTAAACGTTCTCTCCAGTAAAAGTCGATCACTAATTTGCAATAAGTTTGAACGTCGCGCCATCGAAGCAAGTCTCCACAACTTGAAATATTTACGCTTCAGAGGATATGATTCTTTGTCGTTGGCTGGTGACTTATGGTCAAACACTAAATGTTTTTGTCTCCAAAAATTGATGAATTTCGACATTCGGTGCAGGTCTGCTTTATGCTCCAACTCATTTTCCATAACCAGTTTCTTTCTCCATTTATTATACGCGAACCGGACGGTCTTTGATCTTTGCAGATCACCAGCTCTGTCAGTAGTCGATTTAATCAGGGTAGTTCTATCATACCATTTTTTCAGATAAGTTGAGAGAACAGACTTCCTCCAAATGTTAAGCAGTTCGCTATCAGTCCTGTTATAAGTCATTGCATCAAACCATAGTCGCATGTATTTACTTTTGAGTTCAATCTCACGCTTGACATGAAGAAGAGCATAGCGCATAGAAGCAGAAGGTAGCAACTGGCCCTTGAAGGAAAAGGGCTCTGAGCTTGGAACAAGGGATAATGGCAATAGCTCTTTGGCAAATGATTCTGCTGTGAGAGGCTTATCGCGCCATTTCAGTGCTGCGTTTTTAACATCCTGTAAATATAGATCGTCATTCAAATCTTGATTTTCCTCATGTAGCAAGTCAGCATAAACTTTCAATAATCGAGGAAACCACCGCACAGCCAACGGTGCCTCCTTGTGTCTCAGATATTCAGCTAGCATAGAATGAATGAGGTCTAGAACTTGAGCGATGTTATCCTGTTGGGTGACATGGTCTTCAGACATTAACTGATGGATGATAGGCTTGAGGATAGGAAGAATAGGATGCAATGAGAAGTATTCGTCTATTTTTTGTTCAAGATAAGCACGTTCTCCAGAGTGACGAAGTGGATATTTTATGATATTAAAAATGCGCAAATGGTACTCGCTTATGAGCTGTAAGTCGTAAATAATCGACAGGTTGTTGATCCGCATGAAAGTATCAACCGTTAGTTTTGCTGCCTTGTGTATTTTGGTTGGCGTGGTCGAACCCGCACGTATGGACGCTGTTAGCATCAGAAGACTCTGCTTGTAACAGTCGTTAAAGGATTCATTATTTGTTTCAAATAGAAGCGGAACGAGTGAATCCTCATCCTTGATAAGATCGCTGTTGGTATCTTCTAAAAGCCTTGCAGCTTTATTATGGTATTCTATTTCGTACTCGAAAGCCCGCAAAATGTAGTCTTCCAAGACCGTTCTCGTAGAAAGGTTGGCGCTAACAGTCTGCAGATCAAACAGAACCATTCGAATCTTGTTTATCATACTCAGCTGTTGAGTTATATCCTTTTGTGGGCGAGGACCCGTTTCTTCTTCAATTGATCGTATCAAGGACTTCGTTAACAACACATCACCCACGGCATTTTGCATGCTGAACTCAGAGCTGTCCTTTCGGCCACGTAGGCATTGGAAACTAGCGCGTCCAAGTCGTGAACTGACCTCCAAACTTAGATTGGTATACTCAGCTGAGTCAAACAGATGTTCATCAATCCCCAAGATGACCTGCCAAAGTATTCGAATTTCTCTCAACAGTTTTGTATCCACATTTGAATCCGTACCAAAGTCATTTAGAAGACGCAAAAGGTCTATTATATCGCTCAGATCGTGTAACATTGGCTCATATGCCGCGTGCTCTATTATAACTATTATATAATCATGAACAAAGCGCGTTCAGTAATTTATTTATTTTTTTTCTCTGGAGAAATCAAAAGCTTGATACTTTTCACGAAACGCGTCCTTCTGCGAAGCTTCTTCGAAGGTAGTTTCTCTACATTTGTCCCATATTACCCGACGACCTAGCTTCATCAAAAAGGCTAACACTCTTCGTGGGAATTGAAGGTCAACATTGTCTTCAACCAGCTTAAAAACATAGTTAGTCTCGGAATCTTGCCCCACTATGCGTATCCGCATATAGTCTTCACCATTCAGGAGCTGAGAAAACTCTTCCTTAGCCATGTCTTTCGTGTAGACTAAATTAGAGCCATATTTCTTATGGTTGTATGCGATCTGTTTCTTTAGCTGTGTCTCAAAAAGCTCCTCATATTTAGTTTCCATTGGCACAAACTGGATGTGATGATGAATTGCTGCCGCTCTTGATATTTCCCAGAACACTACTTTGTACTCGCCAAGAGAAGTGAACATGGAAACAACTGATTGTTGATACTTCTGTATTTCTTGATATAACTTCGTCTCCTGCACCTTTTTATCAGGTTCCTCTGCATCTCTGTACTTGCTAAACGTTGGATAATGTCCTATCGGAATTATCAGGCCATGCCCGGAAAATCCAAGTTTTTCTCTAGTAGTGAGGGGACCCTTAGCAACTGTCATATATGAACTTTCTGCAATAGAAATGATCATATGTAGTTCCGCCTTGGAGTTTGAAACACAAAAAAAGCAGTTTTCTGGAAAGACTTCCTTTTTCTCACGCTTCGGCCGAGATTCTGAGCTGTCAATACTTCTTCTCCGTTTAATTTGTGTGAATCCTGGGGATTCGACTTGGAATTCTAGCTGCGGTTTTTCTCCAAATTTTGTCACTCCCTCTCTATCCATCATAGGATCCAAATTCAAGTTGAACGCATAATACCATTTCTCTGGCCCACCCTGTTGACCCAAACTAATAAAGCGTGTCACTCTGTCATCTTCCCACTTGAACGGAAGGCGTTCAAAAAATTTACCATTGTCAATGCCTACGCAAAACCAATATCTTGGCCGTGTCCAATCAAATAGGTCATTAATTCTGGCATCACTAACGAGGGAAAGCTTTTCTTCTTTAGCTATTGATGTGGGCCATTGATAAGTAATAAGTATGTCTAAAATTTGGTTTTCAAAGACCTCTTTGAGATTAGGAATATCATCCAATCGACCGGAGATGTATCCTACGCGAATACCACTAGCAAGTTTTAGAATCCCACATCCATGCATGAACTTGAGTGTTGACTTGCTTTCATCGTTATACTTTCTGATGCCTTCGAAGTGAAAGATCGATGTCAATGGTTGATCGGTCTCTTCAAGAGAATCGTTGTTTTTTGCTATCAGATCTCCGAGAAAAAATATCCCATCAAAAGGCCCATTTTTCCTATGAAGGCTATTTGAAATACGCACAGCCTTTGGTATTTCTGCAGGTGATGGATTTATCACCAATCTGCTTGTTAGTAACATGGTTCTTGAAGATCTTACATTTTAACAGAGTCCATTGATTAATTCTCAAATTTAATTTTTCAGCATTTGATTTCATTTTTTTTTCGAATTTTTCAGGCTACTTCATTAAATTTAGGATTACAACGGGATGACTTGTGATACTAATATTCGAATAGGAAATTCTCGCTTACTTCGTATTTTTCTTCAGTATAACGTCCCGAACGGTTCGCTGTATCCGTGGTAGTCCCTATAGCTAGTTTGAGCGTTGAGTAATAGCGGCGACAAAATGTTGTTAGGATTCAGGTTAGGGTTTCCCTTGTGCTTGAAAGTGAAACCAACGAAACTCTTCTGATCCGTCTTGATACTATTTTGACCCATTCTTTCATCATTCGCACGTTTAGCCATGACCTCTTTGTATTTTGCCATATCGCTTTCGTTGGTGAAATCATCAAAATAGCCAGCATCCTCTTCGTCGTCCAATTGCGGCGTGAAAGGAGGCACACGATCTCTCAAAGATTCCCAGTTGACTTCAGCAAAGTATGGCATAGACATGATTTGTTTGAAAGAGCGTAGCCTTTCGTTTGGCGAGGCGATCAAACGAGTAATAAGCTGCCAAGTACGATCACTGAAGACGTATTTACCATCTTCATATCTCGGCCTTTTCAAACAATCTTTCCACCTCTTCAAGTTGCTATACGTCTCATCAGAAGAGCTACCAGAGAATGGGGTATAACCGACAATGGCTTCGAAAAGCATGCAGCCCAAAGACCAGTAATCAATCGTGTAATCGTAAGATTTACCTTCAAGAACCTCCAAAGCCATGTAATCGGGTGAGCCGACAATCGAGTGAGCAAAATGAATCTCATTGCTTCTCAAAGATTTGTACATCTGCTGTCTTTCTTTCACAGTGTGCTCTTTTGGTTTATATTCAAGGTTCTTGACTTGACTCAGTCTTAATTTCATACTTTCAATTCTATCAGTTGAAACGGAGCCAGCTGCTAAGCCGAAATCCGTCAACTTCACGTGTCCCTTCGAGTCAATCAAAAAGTTCTCTGGCTTAAGATCTCTATGCGTATAACCCAACTCATGAAGCGAGTTGACCGCAGCAAACATTTCACTGATATAAAATCTTGCATGCTGAGGAATCAAATAGCCTGCATTATTCAAAAGAGTACGGAAATCGCCTCCCGGAACAAACTCCATAGCCAAATAGACACTTTCGGCATCTTGGAAAGCGTAATAAAGCTTCACTAACCATTCAGACCGAGTGTTCGTAAGAATATCTCTCTCGGTAAGGACATGCCTAGTTTCATCAGTTTTCGTGAGAAGCTTTTTACTTAGCACCTTGAGAGCACATATTTCCTTCGTATCTTTCTTCCGTGCCAAAAACACTTGACCGTAGCCTCCTTGACCCACTTGAGTGATGATGTTAAAGTCCTTATGCTTAGGCCTGATTCTTCTTTTTCTCAAAAAAGCTCTTTCTTTTCCCACATAGCTCTTCCATTGTTGCGCTCTTTCTGCAGGGGGAAGCATTTGCAACGCCTCTTCAACCTGACCTAGGCGGTGTCTTCTGTTGATCACGTAGTCGAACATATCACAGTAGTAGTCCAAAAAGTACATCTGTGATACAGTAACTAGCCTTTTGGTCCTAGCACTGTTTGCTTTTGCATAAAAGTCTCTGTTCAACTTTGGGGTCTGGGTGACTTGCATTTGCGTAATTGCAGAGCGCGGCGTTCCGTACATTGGTAACGGTGGGTGGACATTATTCCTGCTGGGCGTTGCAGGAGGAGTATTCTCTTTATTAAAAAGCACCCGCTGCACTCCCTGAGGACCAAAGCTTCTGTTCGGGGAGCTTGAGGTCGACATATATGAGACGTAGGATGTATCTGCTGCGCCGTGGTGATTCATGTTAGAGGGAGATCCGAAATTGAGACTCTCAACGTCTCTAGAAAGGTCTTCCACGTAGCTGTTATCAGCTTTAGGTGTACGGTTAAAGATACCGCCAATCAATGTCATGAGTGAAAGAGCAAGAAGATGGAACTGCCAAAATATCAAACAGCACTTATTTACCCATTTATTAAATTGAATGTTTACAATTAACCAGTTACGGATTTTATAGAGCGAGCTAAAATTTGTGGCGTAGTAGATGGCGCAGGATAATTTAGGTCCAGGAAAGGGCTTTTTGCATTTTGCGCCTCCCACTATCCTCCTCAGTCTCATCCAGATGTCGTTTCTGCAGCACTGACTTTTCATCTAGAAGCTCAGCAACTTTGCTTTTGGCGGTAGATTTATTACCAGTGAATTTTTCAAGCTTGGTGGCAGCAGATTTCGTAAGCTGGGGACGGCTCCTGGTAGCAATAGCGCGCGAGGAAAGCTTACCAATCATTCCCATGCCAATCTCTTCACCAAATGCATCATATTTTGTTTCCTCTTGCTCACCAAACACCATTTTGTTCTGCGCTTTCTCGAGTTCGGACATCTCCATCTTCTCCTTCTGTTTGCGGAACCTTCGCCCAGCACGTTTTTTTGATTTTTGATCTACTGGCTTCGGAAGTGGCTTGATAGGTTTAGCATCCGGAGGGTTCGAGATTTTGTCTAGAGATTCAATAAGTTGTTGTTTAATCTGATTCCCAAATGAGTCGTCCACAATTGACTTACGCGAGTTTGTATAATCTACCCTGGCAGCAAGAATCAACTTTGCGGAAACCATTCGGATAGCTTTGGTCCTGATATCTTCTGGAACCGACTGGACTAAATCGCAATAATAAATGTAACCCTTGTTTCGTATTCCGGCTGTGCCTTTTGCGAAAGACGAGCGATTGACCCCCATTGATGGAATATTACATGAAGGAACCTTAGAAAGTGCTTCCAGTCCATATACGGAAAGGAATTGTGCAGCAACTGTAGGTCCCACCAATGCAGTGACATTCGGTGCTATGTTCCTGGCTCTACTGGAAACATGGTTGCGGATCTCACTTCTGCCACGTTCCAAATCTAGCAGAAGATCGCAAGAGTCCCTTATCAGGTTTATGTGATGCTGGTCGAGATGATGTTGATGGTTCGATTGCCTGAGGACAGAGGCTGACACAGTGAGACCTAAAATTTCATCCTTGCGGAGAAAAGTCTCAAGTAGATTCTGGTTGTTTTCGATTTTAGAAAGATCATCTCCGACTATCTTGACTGTATGTGCAAAACTATAGGGATTGCGCAAAAGATCATTCAGTTCTGGCCAAACAGGCTTATAGTGTACTGTGATAAAGGAGTAAATGACGCTTATTTCCTGGTTCAAGTCATCAAGCAAATCGTTTGCATGTTGTAATAGTTCGTCTTCGAGTGTAGAACTTTGCTGATCATACAAGTGCAGTTTCTGCAGGAATTCAGTAAGTCTTGGTAACATTTTGCTGTATGAGCGTATATCCGTAATCGAACTCAGATCTGGAATGGATATTAGCTGCTGAAAGGACAACATCTGCTGAGCAATTTCCTGGCTGTCCATTTCAGAATCATGCTCTTCGTCGCTTGAGTAGCCTGCCAACAGACTATCTGCGAGACCCATTTCAATGATATTAACTGAAAACGGACCGGGTAAGTATTTTTTTTTTCCTTCTTCGTTGATAATTAAATCTTAAACCTTTTTGACTTATCTTGATTGTCAATAGTTTATGCTATTGAGCAGGTATACAGCAAGAATAAACGCTTGTATACAAGGAAATTTGAACATATCAAGATCGTTTTCCATCTCCAAAATGAGTGAAGGACAAGGTGCCCAACAAGCTCCTCCAAAATCGGCCAAGGAGCTCGAAAAGGAAAGAAAGAAGGCCGAGAAAATGGCGAAGTTTTTGGCTAAACAGGCCAAGCAACAAGAACTCGCCAAAAATGCTGCAAAGAACCAGGAAAAGAAGAAGAAGGAGACCAAAAAGGAAGCCGAGCCAATTCCCGAGTTCGTTGACAAGACTGTTCCTGGAGAAAAAAAAATTCTTGTCAGCTTGGAGGACAAGTCTTTCTCTGCTTACAGCCCGAAAGCCGTCGAGTCGTCTTGGTATCAATGGTGGTCAAAGAAAGGCTTTTTCGAGCCCGAATTTACTGAGGATGGAAAAATTAAGCCAGAAGGACTGTTCTGCATTCCTGCTCCTCCCCCAAACGTCACCGGTGCTTTGCACATCGGTCACGCACTGACCGTCTCTATTCAAGACTCATTAATTAGATACAATAGAATGAAAGGCAAGACCGTGCTTTTCTTACCTGGTTTCGATCATGCTGGTATTGCTACGCAGTCCGTCGTGGAAAAAAACTTGTGGGCGAAAGAGAAGACCACCAGACACGATCTGGGCCGTGAAAAATTCATCGACAAGGTCTGGGACTGGAAGGAAGTTTACCACAAGAAGATTAAGTCCCAATTCCAAATGATGGGTGCTTCTTATGATTGGAACAGAGAAGCTTTCACCCTCAGTCCTGAACTTTCCGAAGCTGTCACCGAAACATTTGTCAGACTGCACGAGGAAGGAACTATCTACCGTGACTTGAGGCTGGTGAATTGGTCTGTGCAATTGAGTACTGCGCTGTCCAATCTGGAAGTCGACAACAAGGTCGTTCCTCCAAGAAGTATGATTTCTGTCCCAGGTTACGACAATAAAGTCGAATTTGGTGTGCTGACCTCATTTGCCTATCCAGTGGTTGACTCTGATGAGAAGATTGTTGTTGCCACTACTCGTCCTGAAACTATCTTCGGTGACACCGCTGTGGCGGTGCATCCAAAAGATAGCAGATACACTCACTTACATGGAAAGTATGTTCAACACCCATTCCTTGACAGAAAATTGCCTATCATCACTGACGCAGAGGCGGTGGACATGGAATTTGGTACTGGTGCAGTGAAGATCACTCCTGGACACGATCTCAATGATTACAACACAGGTAAGAGAAACAATTTGCAATTTATCAACATTTACACGGACGACGGTAAGTTGAACTCGAACTGTGGAGACTGGGAGGGAATCAAAAGATTCGATGCCAGACCCTTGGTTATCGAAAAGTTGAAAGAGAAGGGTCTTTTTGTTGGGCAAGAAGACAACGAAATGACTCTACCAATTTGCTCTAGATCCGGTGATATCATCGAACCATATTTGAAACCGCAATGGTGGGTTGCTCAAAAGAAGATGGCTCAAGCTGCCATTGATGCTGTAAAGAATGGCGAGATTAAAATCGCGCCTAAGAGCTCTGAAGCTGAGTTTTTCAGATGGTTGGAAAATATCCAGGATTGGTGTATTTCCAGACAGCTTTGGTGGGGACACAGATGTCCAGTTTATTTCGTCAATATTGAAGGACAGAATAATGACAGAAATGACGGCAAGTACTGGTTCTCTGGAAGAAATGAGGAGGAGGCACGCGAAAAAGCCAAGAAAGCTTTTCCAGGAAAGAACTTTACTTTGGAACAAGATGAAGACGTTCTAGACACATGGTTCTCCTCAGGACTCTGGCCATTCTCAACGTTGGGATGGCCACACAAAACCAAAGACATGGAACAATTCTACCCAATGTCTATGCTGGAAACCGGCTGGGATATTCTATTCTTCTGGGTGTCAAGAATGATCATGCTCGGCATTAAGATGACGGGTACTGTTCCATTTAAGGAAGTGTTCTGCCACTCTTTGGTCCGTGATGCTCAGGGAAGAAAAATGAGTAAATCCCTGGGTAATGTCATTGATCCAACTGACGTGATTCAAGGTATCAGCCTTGAGGACCTGCACAAACAACTCTTTGCTGGAAACTTGGATGCAAGAGAGATCGAGAAAGCCAAGGCCGGCCAGAAGGAGTCATATCCAAACGGTATCCCTGAGTGTGGTACCGATGCATTGAGATTTGCTCTTTGTGCCTACACTACCGGAGGAAGAGATATCAACTTGGATATTTTGAGAGTTGCAGGATATCGTAAGTTCTGTAACAAAATTTTCCAGGCCACCAAATTTGTTTTGATGAGATTGGGCGAGGACTACACTCCACCTGCTACAGGTGCTTTGCACGGCGGTGAAGCTCTTGTTGAAAAGTGGATTTTGCACAAGTTATCAAAATGTTCGGAAAAAGTCAACAAAGCTTTGGACGAAAGAGAATTCTACGATGCCACTCAAGCTATTTACAACTTCTGGCTTTACGATCTCTGTGACGTCTACATTGAAAATTCTAAGTTTTTGATACTTGAGGGAACCGACGCCCAGAAAAAGTCAGCTAGAGACACCCTTTACACTTGTATTGATGCTGCTCTTAAGTTGATCCATCCATTCATGCCATTTGTCACGGAAGAAATGTGGCAAAGACTTCCTAAGAGATCCACAGAGAAGAGTGAAACTATCGTCAAGGCCAAGTACCCAGAGTATGTCAAGGAATATGATAATCAAGACGCCTTTGAGGCTTACGAGCTTGTTTTGGAAATCACCAAAAATGCGAGATCTCTTCTATCCCAATTCAATATCACTAAGAATGCCCAAGTTTTCGTCGAAGCAACTAAGTCCGAATTTGCTGCTATTGCTAGAGAACAAACCGACTCCATTGTTTCTTTGATCAAGGCCGTTGATGGTATTACTGTCGTGTCTGATGTTAAAGATATTCCTGACGGATGTGCCCTTGCCGCTGTTGTTCCAGGATGTAATGTCCATCTGTTGGTGAAGGGTATGGTTGACTTGGATAAGGAGATTGAGAAGGTTGTTAAAAAACTGAATAAAGCAAAGGGTGCTCTAAACAACTTGGAAAAAATGATAACAGCCCCAGACTACGAGAAGAAGGTTTCAACAGAAGTTCAGGAGAAGAACAAAGTTACGCGCTCCAACCAATTGGCTGAAATTGAAGGATTTGAGGCCACTATTAAGAATCTTGAAAGACTCAAGCTCTAAGTATATAGCAGAATTTTCTGAATTAAGCTTTCCATATATAGTTTTTCGTCACATGTTCGGAAATAAGACTTCTGACTTTTTCATAACTTGACAGAACATCAGTAGACGCAAGATCGAGTGCCTCAAAGAGTTGATCCTGCGTAAAGTTCCCTAATCCATCGCAATAAACAAGTTTATCGACTTGGTGATTTGAAATCGTATAAACGATCACAAAATGAGCGATGGAACGCTCCAGATCGGCAGACGAAGGAGATATAGTAAATTTATTGTGGATATCAATGCTGCAACATGTGGCAAGAAATGAAGATTTCAGCGATATACCACTGTTGATGAGGGCAAGAAATACAGAGTTGATTATAGCAACTAACTGCCTTGCTGTGTACTCTTTGGATTCGCCATTTTTTAGAATTTGGACGGCTACTTGTATTGTATGGCGCGGATATTCTTTCACGTTAATAACGGATGGAAGCAGTGCTCTTAGTTTGTGTTCCAATAACGTTTCCCTTGTTGAAGGTAACCCAGAAGAAGGCCTTATATTTAAGTCCAGAAATGCTTCAGTCGGGAGCTCATTTCTCGGTCTTGATGATTCTATCGGCCCGGTGACTGAGCTTATCACTTTTGTGGCTCCGAACTCAAATGAAGCGGACCCATCCACTTGATTTAGCGGGTCATTTTCGACTGTAAAGGACATAAAAAGCGGTGTCAAGGTGTCAAAAAAATTTTGGAAAAATATTTCTCTATTATTTCAACTCTACAATATGTCTGAGGAGTACTTTCCTCTATCCAGCGTTTTACCGTACTTGGAAGGTTCCAAAATAGAAGAGATTGACCTGACATATTTGATAAGTATTCTGGATCGCCCATCGACCATTGCCAATGCATCAAAGACAGATTTGAATCATCTTTGTGCAAGAGTTAACAATTATCTGAGCTCAAACAACATTAGATACCGTTGGATTGGATCTAAGCTAGCTGTGGTCTTGAATACACACGTTGAAATTACAGCATCTGAGTATACAGCAAAATATTTGAGCTCCCTGATAAGAATTCTTGAATCCAGGTGTTTTATAGTAGATCAAAGTTCTTCCTCTGTCCACGCTATCATCACTTTGGAAAGCTGTTGCGACGCTCTATCATTTATAATCAGCAGATTAAGAGGTAAACACACACTCACTAGAGAAAATTTGACACCAAAGCTTCCATCTATTGTTGGATCGCTTCTTGATGTCATTACGTTGATTCCCCAGAAAGCGATCACATTGCTGTACGATTTACTGAAAAATAACTCCACCACTTTTCGCCCATTTGGTAGCAAATATGAGAAAGCTCTTTTGGCACTTTTAGGCTCCGATAACTATAATAAGTTCGAGTCCAACCTACAGCGTAAAATCCTTAAGTCTCTTGCACTAGTTTCCTTCAATTTGACTAAAAACAGTGTAAGCGAATTATGGAGAACTAGATTCAACCATTATGTTCAGGAACTTAAATCAGTGATACAAATATATTCAGAGTTCGTGAACCTTGAAGAAGATGAGGACTTGACAGAGCAATTGAATGCTCTACCGAATCCATCCGACAAATTTGAGGCTAGTTTCCCTCCACTTGAAATTGATGTTAATGAAAATCCTTTGCAGATTTTGAAGATCACTGCAAGGATTGATGTGATTGTTAACCTGCTGATTGAATTTGTACGGGTGCTGACCCCCCAGGTCAAAGTACCACTAAGTTATTTTATTATGACTGGGCAAGTACTCATTGGTATCAATGCCAAGTTTACACCAATAAAAAGAGATATCAGAGACCTCGATTTGCGCCGGATAATTGCACAGTCCACGACAATAGTGAACCGCATTGGTTTGGGTCTTCTAGACCGGCTTCCCGATATTTTCGGTGGGGACTTGCTTCCTCATTTGAATTCGGTTCTTTCCTCTGTTGACACATTGCTTCCAGTCGACAGGGTGAATGGACGGGTGGTTGTGAGTAAAGAAGGAATACTGGATAACCCAGTTCTCGTGTTTGCGGGTATCAAGACGCGTACCATCTACCTTGAACTTGTGGAGGGCTTCTCAAACATGGGTCTTTTGAATAAGGCGATTGAAGCATCGCTAATTCTTTCAAAACCAAATCCTTTGCAAGGGCTGAATAGTAACACACAGCAGAAACTAAAGAATGTGTCCATGTCTGACATATTATCAGATCAAAATTTATTCATCGCTGAAGCTACCAAAGAGCAAAAATCGTGTTTGAGACGCTTTTTCAAAGTGCTACTGACCAAATGCACTCTCAGCTACTCAAAACAATCCGAAATTTTGCGTGTAGTTATCCTGGATGCTGTGAAAGGTGCAAACATGAGAGAACTGCTACATGCCGCTTTGCTTTTCCCACACAAGGAGGCACATGCCAGTGTGCTGCCAATGGTCAAAGAGCTTCTTGGTGATGATGAGCTACTAAGTGTGTTTTTGAACCCAAGAATACCTGTTATGCCTACCAAAAGAGCTAGTGAGGAAAGCTTGACAGAAGAGTTTGTAAACGAGGAGCCTACAGAGGAACGAATAATTAAAAGAGTCAAACTGGACAACGAGGAAAAATCTGAATCTTTTTCAAACGTTGAACAAAAACCAAAGGAAGAGCTCCAGCAGACTGACGAGATTGAGGAAACTAGATCCGCGAACGATGACATGATATTCAAGTCCGTTGGATCATTAGTCGAAAACGTCACAGTTCCAGAAGTTTCTATGGAAACAGATTTGAAGCCAGCTGCACCGGCAACGGTGCGACCAACAGAGGAACCTTTGCACGACTCATTGTCTGAAGTCGAGTCGGACTTTGAAATTCCTGAGATCGATATAGACGACGACTAGTGTAGCTATGGTTCGTATGATGCTGACGTTGATGCGAGTCAGACCACAATTGTGCATAGCTCTTTGTTTTTGCATGCCATATACAGATTGAACTCATCACAGCGCTCAGTTATTTCTGAGTTGCTCGAAAAACCCACCTTTGGCTTGCTACGTGGGAATAAACTTAATTTAATATATTACTAGTTATATATGTCTATCTCTTCCTAATTTTTACTTGGTTCAGAAGGTACAAAAGCGTCTTGCAACATAATGTTGTAACAAGATAATTTTGCGCCAAACGCCTTCACTCATGTTCTCCCAAGACCACTCCTAAAAGCAGTCTATTCCTTGCGGAGGGAGACCGAGTGTGTTAAAAAACAACGCCTAATTTTCATCATTTCTTAGTAAAAACTAGGAAGGATAATTTTCCATTTGAAAAAAACCCTGCGCTTATATAGCTTTTAGAGGTTACGCAGCCCAGAAAAAAAATATTTTTTTTTAATAATTTTTCAGATCAGTATGGCACCGGTGAGGAAGAGAGGAACTTCGCCAAAGCTGCAGAAAGCGGGGCCACTTACCATCGGCCAAATCAAAGAATTCCACAACCAAATCAAAGAGTCACCCAAATATTTCAACAATATTGCAGTGCTAATAGATGAGTACAAGACGCTGCTTCAAAAATATGGTGGTGAAGTGACTGAGGATATCCATGTTGCTACTCGTTTTATCTCCTTAACTTTACTGAAAGTGTTTGAACATCTCATTGCAACCAAGCAACTGAAGCTTGTTTCATTTGAAAGCTCTCAGAAAGAGACTGTGCGAAAATGGCTGAAAAGCAAGTACGACGACTACAAATTGTGTTTAGTGGAGACATGGAAAATTGATTTGGATAACGAGGGCGTCTACTCGCTGAAAATGGACAACTTGGACTCAATAATGAAGTTTGTGAGAATCGAAAGTAAATATTTCAGCTCCAACCAAGACGAGCCATATTTTTCCAATCGTACTTACAAGCTTCTTCTTGAGAACCTACTAACCACTGGAAATTTGTCAAATATGCTAAGTCATGACGCAACCATTGATAACTTTTTGGTTTTAGAGTTTAGAGAGGCGTACTTCAACAAATTTTGGGACCTGCGCTACTTCTTCTTTAGCGAGCTAAAGTCCATAATAGAGTCCGATTTGGAAGTGCAAACACAGCAACTTATAGTCTCAAACGTTTTGACCGTCATCAAGCCGCAAGCTATTTATGATCCGAAAAACCTCGATCAGACGATGTATGTGGCCAACCCGCCGAAAACTGTGACTAACATGCGCCAGTTTAGATCCACATTTGAAAAATGCATACTTCATCTAATTAATTTGAAACTGCTGCCTGAGCAATATAAAGCTGTTCTTCTTGTTCTTCACAAAAGAATCATACCCTTTTTCAACAACCCTACCAAACTCATGGACTTCTTAACTGATTCATACAACCTTGGGTTCAATACGAAAGACATCAGTGTATCGATTTTGTCACTGAATGGATTATGGGAGCTCATGAGACAGTACAATCTGGAATATCCAGACTTCTACACAAAGCTGTACGCAATTCTAACTCCAGATCTTCTGCACTTGGGCTATAGATCAAGATTTTTCCGCCTGCTAGATGTGTTTATGAGCTCGACGCACATATCTTCTGCTATCGTCGCATCTTTCATTAAAAAGTTGGGAAGGCTATGCTTGACTGCTCCTCCGGCTGGTATTGTTTGTGTCATCCCGTTTGTGTACAACTTACTGAAAAGGCATCCTACATGTATGCTGTTGATTCACTGCACCGAGCGCGAGGAGATAGACCAATTCAATGACCAGGAACCTGATCCTGCCAAGACAAATGCTTTAGGGTCGTCTGCTTGGGAGTTGGAAGCCATTATTCATCATTATCATCCAAATGTTGGCTCATTGGCCAAAATCTTCACGCAACCATTCAACAAATATAGCTACAATATGGAGGATTTCCTTGACTGGAGCTATACAAAGCTTCTGGACAATGAACTGAACAAGAGGTTCAAAGGAGACTTGGCTCTTGAGATGGAAACGTGGGAATCATTATACGGCGACGAAGGTTACTTGAAGGATTATGCATATTAAATGAATCGATTTAGTTCAAACTAGCTGAGTTTATTAGTAGCGCACATTAACCAATTAACTGTCCATTCGTAGCACCAGAAGCTTACAGCGGCAGTGGGAGCCGCTTTTATTAAAGCTGGCGTCAAACCATGATAAGCCCCTCGGATACCTTCCGTGGCAAGAATCTGTCTCAAGGTTGCTGAGAAACGTCTCTCGTCCGCCATATGCTTTCTTCGTCTGACCAGATCGAGAGGATAAACCACCGTTTTGGAAAAAGTTCCTGCAACGAGTCCAGCGGATGACTCTAAGGGCGTATCTGCGGCTTTATCCTTGATGTATGAATATGTTCCAAATGAAACTCCCATGGATAATGAAACATAGCCAACAGAGAGCTGAATGCCTCTGAAAAAAGCTTTGACGCCATCTTTTAGGTACACGTTCCTAACCTCCTTAATGAAAGAAGCAAAATGACGGTCCTCATTGGCCGCGAGTCGTGTTCGTAACACATCAAAAGGATAAGACATAACTGTAGACACACATCCCGAGAGAGAGCCAATGGTTAAGGAGTGTAATGAACCAGGTATCCGAACATTCCAGGAAGTCTCTGCTTCGGACACAAGCTGATTTAACGTGGAATATGAGGCAAACTGTGTGGAGCCATATATCAAGTACATTATCTCAGCCGGAAAGTTTCCTTTCCAAAAGGCACGCACACCCTCATTGTGAAGTATCGTCTTCACTGTTTGAATAACACCTCTGTACTTATCTTGTGAGCCATGTAATTGAAGCCTGATCTTTATAATATCGATTGGAGCGATCACCATCCTTGACACCAGGCCTGAAACAGCACCGCCTGCTGCAGATACATATGACGGCACTTCAACGCCTTGTCGCAGGTTGCTATGTGACATTCCATCGAGATTAAAGTTTAAAAAAAAATTATTTCGGATCGGAGTACGAAAAGTTTAAGATTTCACCTACTAGAATTACATCTCTTGAAGCTCATTGTATATTTCCAGATGCAATTAAAAGCGCTCCAGTTCCTGCTGCTCGAGAATGGCTTGCTTCGTGTTCTCATCAACAACCCCGTCAAAAACCTCTAAAGGAACGTCTTTCAGACCGGTCCTAATGGCCCCCCTGTCTTGAATCACTATGTCATATTCAAGCTTCCGACTATCGGAAATTTTGCGTAGCATGCTTTTGGTAGGTTGCGTAATATCTGGAACATGATTAACGCCAGTATAGGGGTCTCTGACATATTTAGATTTCAGAAGTTCCAATCTGTCACTCAACAACTCAGCATCGAGCTTTCGCACACTCAATGCTTGATCATATATCCAGGTAGTATGCGGATTACTAGCTTGGACAAATGCTCGCTCGAACCCTGTAATACCAGGGGTCAACATAGCCACACGTTTTTGATCATTATTATCGTTGTAATAATCGAAGGTAATCACCGCTGGGGCCCCACGTTGTGCGCCCGAGTCTATGGCTTTCTGCTCGTAATAGTCATCATCCACTTGCTTTCCATTGACGACAATTTTGGCTCCAAACTCCTTGAAAATCGACCTAGCAGTAACTAAAAAGATAGTTCTGGTCTTGAATGAGTTGGGGAGCACTCCGTGGGCAATCAAGTCCAGTTTTTCTGTGTCACCAAGAGTAATTTTGAAAAGCCTCTTGTGTTTTTGAAACAAGAAGTAAGAGTCCCTGTATCCTACTAAACGGGCCGCTTCGGTAGCAATCATATAATACTTCTGTCCTCTTTGAGGAACTTTGAAAATGCGACACTTATATTGACGTCCACCAAGCAGCTGGCCCATCTTGTTAACTTTAGTTTCACCATTGGGGTCTTCTGGTGTAATCACCTCATCATCCTTGATCTTTATAGGATTTCCATCTTCGTCAGTAAGAATGTTGCGATATTTGTTATTTGCATCTCCATCGTCATCCATTTTTCTTCTTTTTCCAAGACGAGGCCTACCGCGCCCTCTCGTGCGTTGCGCCTCAACGTAGTAAACCTCACCATCTTCATCGTCAGCCAATCGAAGTTCAGGAGCGTCGGGAGTATGTTTCTCCCTCTTCACGGGTTTCTCCTTTGGCTTTCTTTCTGCCTGTGAGGTCTCCTTTTCTTCTTCTCTGTCCTCGTCTTCTTCATAATCACCATCACTCTGGTGTTCAGGGTCCTGAAACACTTCATCGTCTTCGAAATCCGACTCGTTCTTGACACCTGCCATTTCGTTTATACTTCACTAGGATTTGTTTTTCTTGTCGATTAGGTGCCGGGTAATCTTAAAATCTAGTATAAACGGGGCGAAAAGTGCAGATAAATTTTTCTTTCTTCAATTATTTGATTACCTAATCGGATTTGTGCTGGTGTTAGGAGAATGGTGTCGGTACTAGTCATGTTGGAGCCTGAGATTTCTCTTCCGGTATTCGGGAGGTGAGGTGGATGGATCCATGTAACCATGATGTGTTTTGGTACTTTTTCTTCTCACCGTAATGTTTGAATTTTCAATATTCGGACTAATTATGCACTCATCCTAGATCAACACCCAATTTATCGCATCGACCATCTCAGTTGGTTACGTGCTTCATGCTTGGGAAATATTCTTCTGGTGAGAAGAACTTGAGTTTTAGATTTTCTGCGAACTTCAGGTCAGAGTCGCTGAAATCCGTTGGACGTCCAGCAGCGTCTCCAACAAAAAAGCTTTTTTCTCTATCCACCATGTCTTCTGTCAGCCGGTAGTCTTGTAGAAACTGACTGAACATGCCAGTATCTGGTTTCCTGAACAAGGTGTACAAATCTAGGTCATGCTTGGATTTATCTTTCTTCGATTTCCTCGTACTTGCATAAAAGATCACCGGGGATTCCAATTTCTGGAATATGTCGTTCAGCTTTGTGGTCAAAATCTTCATGCTTTTGGAGTCTGGAGCGTTAACCACAGATGCTTGATTAGAGAAAATTACTATTGTAAATCCGTCAGCCTGCAATTCAGAAAACTTCTTTGGCACATCGAATTTGAACTTCCAATCGAATGCTCCTCGGGAAAACTTGTAACCTGATTTCGACACAATAAGGGTGTCGTCGAGATCGAAAGCAGCCACTTTTACGGGCTCTATTAACTTGGTATCCAGACTATATGTTAGGCAGTGTGATCCATGGGATCGCCACCCTTCTTTCGCTATGGAGTTTGAAGCCGCCGGTGATGACCTGGATACGCGCTCGCTTACAGTTTTCGAAATCTTTGAGTCAGTTTTCGATCTTCCTGCTAAGAGAGAAGCAATATCGCTACCAGCCATTCTACCTTGTAAATTCTTTCGCGTTCTATTTTTTATGCTATATACATTAGCGAACTCTGCAAAGTAATTCGCAATCAAGATTTCTTTTTAGGGCTTCAATCATAGTCATGACCTCATTCTCTTTGGTTTTCACAAAAACTATTTCTCCCGGCTTGAGCTGAGGGATATATCTTACTTTCTTTCCAGATGCCAGTTGCTCCATTTCTGGCACGGAAACAAAAACTCTACGATTTGGCTTCGAGATCAAACTGAATTTGCTGAGAACAGGCTGATCATTGCGGTACTTTAGGCCCAGCCAAAGTCTGCGAGTAGCAATATTGTCGTATGTCACCTCAACAGGTTTAGGGTCAGGACCAGCTGTCGAGCCTCTGGTCACAGAGTCAATAAATCCCTCCTTGTATAGACCAAGGGCAACTTTCAAATGAAGCTTGGTGTATGGTATTTTAGCCAGTGGCAGTCTGGCCATGGAGCAGTTTTGCAAGTGGGCCCCAACGTTGGCAAGATGCACAAGCGACATGGTGATTGAAGAAAAATTAAGATGGAAAAAATTGAGAGTCAAAACAAAAGGTGCACGGGTTAAAAAATTTGTAGCTTCATATAGCATGTTTTCCTTGAGAAGTCTGAGAACAGCCACACGGGGAGTGCGCTTTAGACGGCCTTTGCCTGTCCAATTTGGGCAGAGACGGAATTACGCTCTTCGGGAACAAAATGATCCTCCAAAACTCGCCTACTTTTTGTTGGTCGGTGTCTTTGGTACCATGGTGTTCGTCTATGTTGCCAACAAGGTCAATGAGCAAGATCCCTCTAAATCGCTTGCTAAAAGAAAGAACACGTTCACTGAGGAAGAATGGGAAGAGCAAATGAGCCAAATTAAACGTAAGCAACTTGCTTTCGATGACTCTAATAAGTTCTATCTGGTTCCATACGCCGCACATAGGGAGGACAAAGTTGAGGTTCTGAAGTCCACTTTGGGACCCAAAACTGCTGTGGTCGACTTGAATGTGCTTATCAGTGAGCAAATGGATGAGCCGAACTCGCAATATGGGGCTCTTTTGCGGAAAACGCTTGAAAAAGTCGACAGTAACCGTTTCTCGTGCTTTTACGATTTTACCTATAGATTGGCACCGGGTGTATTCACAAAGCTTATCAACACCAAGCTTAAGGATTTGAAAGCAGAGGATCCTGAGACCAAGAATTTTATTCTGCTCAACTATCCAAATACGATGCCAGAGGCCATCAAATTTGAGCAGGATGTTGGATTGGCCAAGCATCTTGTTCTTTTAGATGAGAAAGAATCAAAGGAGAACATTGTCGATTATTTTAGAACTGTTGACAAAGTTGTGGACTTAGAAAAAATAACTAAATAGTGTACGTAGCGCCTGTATATAATCAACTAAAGTAGTGTTGTACTTTGCGACAATATTCCAGGTCTTGGCTTTGAGCGCTTGAAAAGGCATAGACATTCTTCTTCAGCTTAAAAAGCTCACGCTTTGGAGTGCTCTGGTCTCTATTAATAGCCCAATATGTCACCAAGCCTATATTTTTCGATTTTGCGAACTCCAGCACCCTGTCCCAATCGTCAAGAGTGAAAACAGAGTGATCATCATTGTAACCAATCATTGGACACAAACCCATCAGCTTCCAGACTTCTTGCTCAGAAAGTGAGAACACCCGGCAGAGCTGCTTGTTCATATCTTTGAGAACCCTAATATTTTCTGCACCCCAAGAAGATCTGGTTGGTAAGTTAGTGTAGTAATCCATGATCATCGCATTCACTATTTTCAGATTCACATGATTACACAACATGGTTTCTATTGCTGATATAGAATCTTCATTCAGTCCACCTTCAAACTCGACTGGTAGCGTTAAAGAAACATAAAAGTGCTTTCCGAAATGCTGTTGAACCAAATTGATGATCTTGGCTATTTTGGCAACCTTACCCCGTCTTTCCAAAACGCTCCCTTCAATATCCAGATCAATACCCTTGAAACTTCCTTTTCTGACCAATTCAATCAAACGAGATGCTTCAGCTTCAACTGAGAGCTCACTTGACGGATATTCTCCCGTTGCACCACCAATCGAAAGAATCACTTGACCTGGAAAGGCACGTACATCATCCAACCATTCCTCGATTTCTTTATATCGGTCATTAGTTAGGAAAGCCAAGGTGACGCTGCTCAGACCAATGCGAGCAGCATCTGATAGATTAGAAACCCGGAATTCGCGAGACTCGTCTTTGCTCCAGGCGTATATATATGGTGCAAATATGGTCATAAAGAATAGCGTTTAAACTCAGCCGCGATAGAAAAAAACAATAGCAGGCAGCACCCCACCGATGACATTAGTTTTTAAACCTGCTAAAACCCATTAATTTCTTTATCTCGAGATCATCCTCATCGTCAGTTAAACTATCCTGTTTCCGTTTGCGTTTCTTAGCCTTTTTCTTTTCCTTTTCTAGTTCGTATTTCTGCCGCATTTGGAGCACACCCGTCTCGAAGTCAACCTCAGAAGCCTTCTCCTGAGATTTTTGGATCTTACTTTTTAGTTGCTGCAACCTCTCTTTGACCTGATCGAGCGTCACTTCGCGCTGAAGCTCCGATTCATGTGAGAAGCCAGAATTAACGAGATGCTCTTTCGAATTGAGGTGGTCGACAAATTTCAAGTCATCCTTGAATCTTCTGTTGCAAACATCACAAAAGAAACTTGCTTCCTTTGCATTCATGGAACCCACAAAGGTTACGTTATTGAAGTGGCGTACTTTGTCCAATTGCTCCTTTCGAGACTCAAAAAACCCACCAATACTCTTTTTGAAAGGCACCTGCTTGCTCTTTGAAGCATTCTGTTGCCTTTGGCGTGCACGTTCAGCGTATTCCGCCTCGTCCCATGTTCGCCGACCATAGGAGTCGGTTGAAGACATTTTAAAATTAATTTTATCTTAGGCTCAGATTATCATTTTGTGTATTACATAATCATCTAGTTTAGGCCTCCTCAACAACGTGACCTCTCTGGGAAACGTAAATACCATCCAAGAACTTTCTGATATCCTTGTTTCTGACTCTGCAAATCTGTTGAATGTCAGCGCAAGTCTGAGAGACATTCTCCAAAGAGTTACCCTCGACAATCAACTCATCCTTTTGAGCAGTGGAGATGGTCGCCTTACAGCCCTCCCAAACCTTGACTTTTCTGAGTCTCTTCTCACCCAAGAAGTTTCTGATCTCGACGTAGTCTTGGCCGTCCTCGTTAACAACGTTAACGTTGATAGGGAAGTGCGCATACACGAATCTCATCTTGTACTTGAATCCAACGGTGACACCCTTGACAAGGTTGGCAATCAAAGACTTAACGGTTCTCAGGGTAGCAACGTGCTTTCTGTCACCATTGTGAACAGTAATTTTGATTTGTTTCTCGGAAATCTTGGTGAAGGTGACGTCGATGTGTCTCAGGTTCTTGCTCAACTGACCTCTTGGACCGGTGACGGTGATGATTCTAGACTTGATTTGGACGGTGACTCCCTCTGGGATCTCCAAAAGCTCGGACGATTGGATGTACTTCATGCTGGTATACCTTATAGAATAAAACTAAATGGCTTCCAGTGAAAAATTTTGAGCATCCGTGCAAGGGTGTGAGAACATTGGATTTTTTCACAGTCACAACCTACCTTCCTAATACAGAACTTCTACAGATAATCGCGAGTGATGAATGATTCAAGTATATAGCGAGACCCTGACGTTTCCGCCTCAGTTCTGTTTCTTGTCCACACCTTCATCTCCCAGACTTTTCTTGGCATCACTCGTACGCGATGTCTCTTCATTATAGACTTGTGGTGTGGCATCAAAGCGAAGACTTTTCCTTTTCTTCGCGTTTCCAGTGGATTCAGGAGCTGTTTCAGCACTAGTACTGATGTTTCCGCTAGCATTTACGCTTTGCACATCAGAAATTGATGTTGACTTAGGCAGCGCCATCCCCATGCTACCTGAAGCAGATAATGGTAGAGAAGAGATGCCTTCTGTAGTATTCTCGTCGCCTGGAGAAACCAGCTCTGCAGTGCGAATCCATCTTCTTCGACGTGTATACTTGCTGAAGGAGTCTTCAGTAGACGGATTTTTCCATGTGTTATCGTAATATATGAATCCTTCGTCTGGTTTAGGGTCAGCCGTCGTTTTGTATTTGGAAGAAGGTAGCTGCAATGAGCCATCATTGGTAAGATCTAGTCTCCAAGTCTTATCGATCCATCGCCAGTACATGCCGGTATCATCATTTAGTTGTGGCAATTCAAAGCTATCTGGGGATTCTGCCTCGTTTAAAAACTCATCTGTCCAAGGCGTTCTTTCATAACTGAGAAGATTAGGAGTCCATCCAACACCCAGCCACCGTCTTTGATTTTCGTAAAGCACATAGGTGAATCTTACAGGTCCACTATTTTTGGTTCCTGCTTTGTTAGTCACTTCCTTAAGTTTTTTATTCGTTTTATTCATAGCAAGCTTGAATAGGGAGCTTTTCTCAGAGTGTTGCGACTCAAAAACAAGACCAGTATTGTAAAAGCATAGGAGTCTGACCGTTGAAGAGCGCCATAGTAGCTTCCTTGTCACTCTAGACCACGTGGAGTGGTAGGTCAGGAAAAAGATCACCAGAATCAATAAAAGGGTCCTCGGAGGCAGAAGCAGGTAACTCAACAAGATGTATGCGGGCGAGAGGAAGATGGTTGTAAACAACAGCCTTCTGAGATCTGTGGACGTCAAATTCAGTGAGCTGACAGGGGAAAGCAGCATATCTGCCCTGACACTGACGGTAGTCAGACAGTGAACAATGTCATCCAAAGTTGGATTTCTTTTCTGCTCTTTTTCAACATACGAGTGAAAGACAGAATATATTGTAATCAGTCCAACAATCGATAGGTGCCCAAGATACATGACAATATTCTCAAAATAGAGAATCAAAAGCGTCACTGTTGTCACCAACAAGATAGGGATGTAGTAGTTGTCGTCGGTCCAGGTGAGAATCCCCAGTATTTTGTTTGCAGTGATTAAATATGGATAGGCCTTGATTAGACTTTTGCTGACTGTAGGGGGCGTTGACGATAATAACGGAGATGACTGAGGCGTTGAACTTACATCCGTTCCACTAATAGGCGCAGATTTGGCCGTAAAGTTTGCTCGTAAACTTTCCGTTTCTTTAACTTTCACTCCCGCAGCGGCATTGATGGTGTTCAGCCCTGTCGTTGGTTGAACTTCAGATATATTCGTACCGATACTAGAAGGCGTGAGACCTCCTTTGGAGGCCCCCGGTGCTGTAGGGTCGGTCGGCATAATCGATAGAAAAAGATGGCACTCAATTCCAGCCTCCTTCTTTCTTATAAAATAGTATTTGCTAGAAGATGATACTAGCAATTACTAAAATCCCTTTCAATTTTTGGTAATTATATTTCGAGTAAATTAATTAATTTTTTATTAATGTACAATTGACATGTTTCGTATTTAGGCGACATCCTCCATTTCGATATCATCGTCTTCATCATCGTCTTCGTCGTGATCATTTTTGTCATCGGCTTCAAAGTCTCCCAGACCTTGCTTTTCTTTTCTTTCCACTTCTCTGCTTTTCTTGTATTCGTCTTTAAGTCTGTACTTCAAAGCATAGGTTCCTTTGCGCTCCATAACAGCGATGTTTTCCAAACAATCCTTCAAGTATGCTTCTGGCTGATTCGTCTTTTCTCGAATTCCTTTCAGGGTCCAGTAGTCATACTCATCAAATAGCTTGAATAGCATCTTCATTAAGTGATCTCTATCCATACGAGAAGCACGGCCCTCCAAACGTTGTTGTTCTCTTTTCGCAGCAAGTTCTCTGGACAATTGTATCGTCGATCCTGTCTGGAGATTTGGTCCAGTTCTTCCTTGAAGTACGCCGGCATTAGCATCCTTCATATATGTAATAGTTTTCCTTTTCACCATTTGCGCAAGTCTGCGCTTCTGCTCCAATAGCTTCAATTTGTTGTTAGTCGAGAGCTTGGTAGGTATGACCTGGCATTCATGAACTATTTTGCCGACCAGAGCGGTTTTCTTTGGAATTGTCTTTGCGAACGGGACAACTTTCTTAGGCTCTTCAAAGCCATCATCTTCATAATTTCCACCACGCCCCTCAGGAATATAAGAGGTACGCTTGGGGACTTTTGCAGTAGCCCAGGGAGAAGGCTCCTCTGGTTCTTCACCGTCCAGCGGGTTCAAAGTAGGCTGATCCGGCATTTGGACCATCTCTGTTCTGGTCTCTGCTTGACTTTTGAACTGAGTGAGTTCCGATTCACTAAATACGTATTCATTTTCCACGACGTGCTTGATCATCTTGAGCTCATATTCCTTATCGATCTTTTTATGTTCTTGTAGTTTCTCGTTCAATTCAAGCATAATTTTGGCAGGTGAGACACCCTGTTGAATCTTGATATTGCCTAGCTGGCGCCCATCAAGCATTTTGTCGCTCTTCCACACTTCTGCGAGTCCGGGAGGGAGCTTGACAAGCCAAACTTGATTATTTGCCTTAGACATGTCCAAGTTGAGAGACTCGCCACTTTCTTCCAGCTGCTGATCATTCACTTCAGCAATTCCATCAGGAATTGGCATGTCATCTTCATCGTAAGCGACGTCTTGAAAAGACTGATCTGGCTCGGCAGATCGATCCGCAGCTTTGGCAGAAGAGATTGCGCTCATAATAAATATTTTCAATTTTTTTCAACTAAAAAGTGCACGTATATTACCTGACAGAGTAACATGGACTTCTCAGAAGTTCTCAATAGCGAGATTGCGCGCAAGAAACGAACACTTCATGAAGAGAAGTCAGGCAAAAAAGTCAAGGTGACAGCACAAGATACTGAGAAGCCGGATTATCCAACATCAGCAGACGTGGAATCGAATAATAGTGAGGCCAGAATCGAATTGCCGGAAGAAGAACAGGGTAGCTGTTCTAGCCCAAATGCAAAGGAGATCCACTCTCTAGAGAATAAAGTTACCGACAAAACATCTGCCAGAGAAGAGCCCAAACCGGTTGTAAAGGATCTCGAGCCAAGCTCATTCCTGATTGAGAAAACAGACATCAGAGACAATCATGCCCTAATCTCTCAACAGTGCCGCTCTTACATCAAGAATTTATTGGGCAAGTGGGAAGCTAAGAAAGACGATCATCCCGGGGTAGACCTAGTGGAAACTAAAAAGTGGCTATTGCCATTACTTGTACAACTGAAAAAACGCATATTACCGGAGGACCAGCTTGTGAGCTTGGCTACGATATTATACAATATCCAACACGAAAAATTTACTGACGCGAACGAAGCATATCTGAAATTAAGCATTGGAAATGTTGCATGGCCAATAGGGTTGATAGATATTGGAATACGCGTTCGTACAAACAACATGAAGATTGGCGAGGGCTCTAATACGAGCAATATCATGAAAGACGAACGCACTAGACAATGGATCTTAGCCGTTAAAAGACTACTTACATTTTGTGAGACGCACCATGCTGTTTCAGGCGATTTATGATTTTCAGTGAAACGGAAACCCCTGTACATCCTTCTGTATATGGAATTTGAGCTTCTACCTCGATAACGGTTGTAAGAGGTTTGAATGCAAATCTCGCAGAACAAGAGCGAGGCTTTAGCACAGATGTAAGGCATGCCTAAAATTAACAAGTTGCTGGGTATGGTATGCATGGATTGTCAACGCCATCACTGCCCGTCGAATCTTCCCCTTTCACGATCTCGACTTCCATACTGCCTAATATGGCAGTCTGTGAATTCTAGACCGGATAAAATTTTGATTATGTCATACGTAACCTCATGTTTACTTCTAAGCACTAGCGGTTAAAATTAGAAATAAGATGCTAAGCCGCGTGCCTTGGATGAAACGAAGCCTTGCTGAGAAAACTGGCTCGACTGGAAACTCTAAAGGAAGAGAGACCTTGTATTAATGTCTCTTAAGCGATTACAAACTGTAGGCGCGAGCTTTCCGACTTTGGGAATTTCGGACTTAGACCAGCATTTCCTAAGCCATTAAGGTTAGACGATCGCATCGGATTAGGAGGCTGATCCGGTGTTAGCGAACGAAAAAATCAGGGCATGCTCGGATATATCCCCTATAAGTAATTTCCACTAATTTTATGTGCAGAGACACCGAAACAGTTTCCGGTTAATTCCATCGTGCCACGCCCTTCGCCATATTAGTAGGTAAATATAAATAGATGCATTTCCCTCTTCAATAATTTCCCATCATTGTCGAAGATCATCAAATCAAACAAATACCCGTTTATAAAATGACCACTCTTACCAACACTCAGCAACACCAAGAGATCTCTTCTGACTTGCCCTTTGGAACTTTACCTCCAAGAAAACGGGCCAAGACTGAAGAGGAGAAGGAGCAAAGGAGAGTGGAAAGAATTTTAAGGAACAGAAGAGCAGCTCACGCGTCTAGGGAAAAGAAGAGAAGACATGTTGAGTACCTAGAAAACTACGTGTCTGATCTTGAATCTGCGCTTGCTACACATGAGAGGAACAATGAGAAATTTGCAAGTGTTCAGTCTGCCTTGATTTCTTTGTTGTCTAAAAATGGAATTGACTTCTCATCTGTGGACTTAGCTGTGGAACCATGTCCAAAGGTCGAAAGGCCAGATGGTTTGGAATTGACTGGCTCAATTCCGGTGAAAAAACAAAAGACGGTTTCGGCCAAATCATCAAAACTCCTACCTAGGAAAATAAAGTCGGAAATTCCTTCGCCAAGTTTTGATGATGACCTCTTCTCCGAGGAGGAAAACGAGAATGACGAGTGCGTTGACGATTATGAGAAAAGAGAAGATTTGGACAAATCTCCTTTTGTGTCTCAGAACCGGAAAAGAAAGGCGCAAGATGCATACATCTCGCCTCCGGGCTCAACATCCCCTTCTAAGTTGAAGCTGGAAGAAGATGAGAGAATCACTAAACAAGAGTACAGCAACCTGTTCGACGATGCGGAGGAAATTTTTCCTGCCGAGAAGTCATCGAGCTTAGAGTTGTACAAGCAGGACGATCTCACTATGGCTCCATTTGTTAAACAAGACGAAGAGGAAATGGTGCCATTCATAAAACAGGAAGACGAGTTCAAATTTCCTGATCCGGGTTTCAACAGCGACGATTGTCATCTAATCCAAGTGGAAGACCTCTGCTCTTTTAATAGCGTGCATCATCCAGCAGTGATGATGGATTAAGTTTAAAAAGACATGACTTCTGAAGCGAGAAATCTAAAAGCATATTGAATGAGAGATTGGGTTTTTAGGGTATTTGTTTGACTTTCTCCTTATTCAATATGTGCGACATGAGTTATTAGGTTATCTTGTGTTGCAGTTTCATATGCTTCAATTGTTTTTGGTCAGCAGCACCATTAACAGCAGAGAACATTGAAAGCCACTTTGGGTTTGATGACTATTTGTCGTAAACAAAAAGTTGAATTGTATTTTAGGGAAATTTTATGGGAGTTGGGTTGCTTTTTTCGGATTGTCCTGAAGACTGTGATCTCGGGACTCGTTCAGGGACAGAGAAATTATGTTAATGACAAGTATCCGCTAGACGCGATTCAATGTGGCGCGCTTCTTGTACAGAGCTGCGACTGGTTTCTGCGCTATGGTTACAAGTCTGCAATATTCTTTATCTGTTCTCTTGATTACGAGCTCAGAAGTCTCAATCTGCGGGAACATGTGTTACAATAACAGGAGTTTGTGTTTCAGTCAATAGCATTATCGTTTTTGTGTTAGTTTTATGATATACATAGGTGTATATCAAAAAAGTAAGGTACTAACTATTATTACAGTTTTCAAGCTTTCTAAATTGTTTTGGTGTACATTTAATTATATATAATCAACTGCTTAGATGTCAGTCACCTTCAAGGTTGGTGGGAGAGATTGGATCAACTTCTTGGCCTTGGTAGCGTCATTCACAATCAAAGTGTAAAGGTGCTTGGAGCCTCTGACCTTGAACTTGGTTTGCTTGAATTTCTTGCCGTTAGCGTTCAGCTTAGAGTTGGTCTTGATAGTAGCGACCTTGACGTCGGCTCTTCTAGCCAGTTCAACGAATTGCTTGATGTCTGTGATTTCTCTCTGTAAGGTTAGTATATTAAACGAGACAGGTAATGCGAGTTTGCACGATCGAATAAATATCAGTTCTTGTGGGACAGCATGACCCTGGAAAATACATGTCTCTCAGCTTGCCAAACTCGCTCTTCCTGTTCTTCTGTGCGAAATACATACAGCCATGGTGATTAATGTGAATATATGAGGATTGATATTTTTCAGAGTTTTTTTTATTTTTCAAAGTTGAGGGTAAAAGCCCTATGATGCATCACGTGACCTCTTTTTGCTTAAGAGATTAATTATATTTGAATTAATAGCTGCTATGTTTAAGAAGCGGAATGTGAAGCAAACCCAGAAACGCAAGCGCGAAGAGATAGACACAAGCAGCACCGGACAAGTGATCAAAAAAGGCAAGGTGGAGGACAAGGGCGATCATACTGCAACAACAGATAAGCACAAAAAGGAGAATAAGATAGAGACACCATTATCTGGGGCAAATGAACGTGATGACAACAATAACTCTCGGGAAGAAGGTAGCATCAATTCCAAGCCAGGAAGGTACGATATTAAGCCGTTGTCATCGAACATTAAGACAAATACAGTGATAGACTACCAACCTGATGTATGCAAAGACTTTCTTAAAAATGGTTACTGTGGTTACGGTGACACCTGCAAATTTCTGCATTACAGGGACGAGTTCAAGCCCGTCAAAACTCAAAAAACACGCGAATGGGAAGAGGTTCTCAAGAAAAACAAGAGATTCTAGGGATTGTAAAGATGCTATGATACATGATTTATGACATTATGATATAAACTTTAACTCAGCTCCAGTTGGAAATAATGGTTGTGAGGCATCTAAAAGTATTTTCAATTGCTTCCTTGGCCTCTTTATCCAGCTGATCTTTGCAACTGTAAATACGCGTCAGTCTCCCATGTAATATCTTGAACAGCCTGGATTTGAAACGTGTAGAATTAAGCTCACTTCGGGAAACGCTCTCAAAGTACCAGGGGTCCAATATATTTATCCAGGATTCCAGATTTGGATGGAACATAAAAACATGGTTGTTGTTCAGAGAGACTATCGGCCAGCCGCTAGAGTTAAGGAGGATTTGAGATACCTTGACAGAGTTCTCAAACCTTTTTGAATCGATTTCAGCGAATTGGTTGATTATCGGATAAATAGACACTGCCGCCATAACATTCTTCTTCTGCGAAACATCCCAACTATAAAATAGGCCTGATGATGTAACGGCGAGCAGGTGTTGTTTATGGCAAATTAAGTGAGTCAGATTGGTGCCGAGTTGGAATGGAGGCAGTAGCTGCCGGCCAGACTCTGATAATATGAAAATCAGACCAGTTTCAGTAGCCACCGCCCAAAACTCAATCTCTTGACCACTTTCGCATTGGAACGATGCATTGCATGCAGCAGTAAACTTGTGATTATAGAAAAACTCAAACCGGTTGATTCTTTCTCGAGCATCGAACGCTGTCAGTCTATTAATTGAATTGAATTCGTCGAGATCGTCATAATCAAGTTCTTCCTCGAGATCGTCGTCCGTGCTGTTGCGGATCTCCATTACAACGCCACTAGCAAGGTCTCCCTTCTTGAACTCCATTAAAACATGCGGTTGAGCTCTCATATCAGTGAAAATGGTTGCAGGTGTTACCATCGAACTTGCCAGATATTGTGGTGTTTCCACTTCTCTTTTCCTTTTTGCTGTGGACGACCGCATGGATATCGGCCGTTTCGGCGCATGTGTAATTTCTGCAATATGATCAATATCGTTTTCATTTTCTTCATCACCCACAGGGGTCTCACTGACGATGTTGTCCCGTAGAGAGGAAACCATTGTTTGCAGTCCTAATCTCGGTACCTTAACTGCGGGCTTCGAGAGCTGGGACTGATGTCTCGGTTCGTGTTTGGGAACAGGTGGTGTCTTCGGAATGTTTTGGATAGGCTGAGAACCGGAAATTAGCATAGGAGCGACTCGCTTTTTGCCGGACTTGGTGACTGTCACCTTTTGTGAGCCAGGAGACAGAACATTAACCTTCTGTTTAGGCGGCGGAGTGGCAGTCTTTGTTTTGATTGTAGGCATTACTTTATCTGGGTGTTTCTTTGAACGCGGCACCAGCATGTTTATTTGCGGAGGAGCAGTGGAGTTTGTTTTCTCATGTTGGGAAAAGGCAGCAGACTGACCTAGTGGCTCCATCGACTCCATCTTCTCCATGAGTCTATCCAGCTTAGACGAGGGCGCTCTTGTTTTTAATATGGTCTCCGCTTTTTCTTCTAACTCCAATTGTCCCACACTCTCAGGGAAAACCATACTATCTCTATCAGCACCATACTTATTCAAGACATTGTCGTGCTGATCAACTGGAATTGGTTTACCCAATTCATAGCGATCGAAAAAGATAGTCATGATCGAGCCATCGAGCGAGGAAAGAAATAGTATTTCTCCCAGTGGGTCCCAAGATAAATCTGTGATCGTGTTCATGGATATGTCTGCTGCCACCACTAAAGGAGTAGCGGCATTGGTATTCCAGATTGCCAGTGTTCTATCTTGACCGGCTGTCGCCAGGACGGTGGATATTTCCGGCTCCTTATCTTTACCTGATTTTTCTTCTGCTTCATATAACCTCGGAGAGAAAAGACACACTTCACAAGGAGCGTCGTGGCCAATTAAACTGATGTCGCTAGCCCAGCTGCCTCGTTCAATAATAGCAACAGAGCACAAGCCACCATTAATTGCATTTGGCGAAGCAATATTTTGGCCGTCGGGCGACCAGGAGCATCGCCGATAGTAGGTCGTCAAGGGTGTTTTGCGGAAAGGTTCTTTGACAATGGATTCCACTGTAAATGACATTTCGGTAGGCGAAGTCCTGTGGTACCTAAATATTCGTAGAGTTCTGTCATCCGAACACGTAGCAAAGTACTTGTTGGCCGGGTCGAAAACAACACCTTTGACATGCGACTGATGAATATCAAATCTCTTGATCTTCTCGAAAGTCACTCCTGACCAAACAATGATGGATCTGTCCAGCCCAACTGTGACGAGTATGGATGCATCGGGGGCCCAAGCCATGTCTTGTATATCATTGTCGTGCGCCACAAGACGCTTTCGCACGGTCCAATGCTCCAAATCTGCGCTCTCTATATCTGTGCCAAATTGCAAACGATGTTCCATGTTCTGTGTCATGATGCGGGTCTTCTCCTCATCCTTCTCCCAGATCAGAATAACTTTGTCGTCAGATCCACTTGCAAGGAATCGCCCAGTGGGTGAAAACCTCACACAGGTGACTGCTCCCGTATGGCGGCCCATCGAACAAAGCGGACGACACGTGGTGGTATCAAAATGAACGTTATTAACCAGAGAACCATCACCCATACCATTGGACCCTGGATCTGGCTCCAGCAAGTCGTTTTGGGGCTCAACGGCCGACACTTCGTCCTTGTATTTTTTCAAGGTCTCCACAGACCAGATCCTTACCTTGCCATCAAGACCACCCGAGGCTAGCCTTTGGCCATCAGCCGACACAGACACGGAGAATACCTCGTACTTGCGTTTCTCCTCTGTGTGCGTGAGCCAAGGAAACTTGAAGATATGCATACGAATAGTATTTTTTTAAGAATATTCAATATCTAACAACGGCCTATATATTGCACCGCAACAAAACACCTCTACACCGGCTAACTTCATGGGTTGAACTCGAGCTCAACCGCTTTACCAAATCTGGACATACCGATGTCGAGTTTCTCGAGAGCAACGGCAGCATATGTTCCTCTGAAAAAGATCTCAGTGGATCCCTGTTCCTTGAAGTTTGGCGACTTGAACCAAGATCCAGGGATCATCAAACATCCCTGTTCCAACGACTTCTCGTAAATAGCTGCTTCCACTTGTAATGGATCTTTTCCGAACTCAGTAGCAAACTTTGGATGCTTTGCAGCGTCAATCTTGACGGTAAAGAACATACCAGCGAAAGGAGGCTCGTACTTGACGACCTCGGGCATGTGTTTGCTCAAACTATCAATAGTGAAGTTTCTTTTGATCGTGTACTCCTTTCTCAAGCCAATGAGCCAGTCAATGTAGCCCTTTTGACCCCACCTTCCGAGAAGTCCTCCAACTAATGTTTGCGTAAATCCGGATGCAGTTTGGATAGACACCTCGTGCAGACGAACAAATCTCTCGAGCAGCGGCTTCTGGGCAACGATCCATCCCAATCTCGTACCTGGAGCAAGCACCTTCGAGAAAGAATCCAGTCTGACAACTCTTCCCTCGATGTCCATGGACGAGAAGGATTTCACAAGCGTAGCTAAGAATTCCTCGTGGGTCACAGCAGCTGGCTCGCCGGCGTCCTTCTTGTACTCGTCCATTTGGAGGAAGTAGTATGGCTCATCTTCCACAATAATGAAATCATGCTTACAGGCGATCTCGTAAATAGCCTTTCTTCTCTCATTGGACAACGAAGATCCTGTCGGGTTTTGACCAGTAGAAATGGTGTACAAAAGCTTTGGCTTTGGCTTAGACGAGTCCCACTCGCTGAAAAGTTGATCCAACTTCTCCGGAATGATTCCCTTGTCGTCCATTTGGACTGGAGCAAAATTAACGCCTAAAGCTCTAGCGGTCTCGATAGCAGAGGAGAAGGTGTATTCCTCCACCACAATAAATTCTCCAGGGTTGCAGAAGGTTCTCAGAGTGGCGTCCCAAGATTGCGTGTTACCCACAGAGATTACAACATCCCAGTCCTTGTGAGGGATCTTGTGGATCAGCTCGGTGTGCTCTCTAATAAAGTTCAACAATTCAGGTTGACCCTCGGTGTGGCCATATTGCAGAGATCTTGCAAGTGGAATATCATACTCCAGCTCCTTTTCCTTACCCACCTGCGTGACCACAGTGTCCTGATCATTGGTAGGCTTGGCCCCAATTCCATTAGAGAAAGGAGGCGCCGGGGAAGTGGCTGTCACCTTGTCCCAAGGGAAATAATCAGAAAGTGGAAGCCCTCCTCCTAGAAAAACGATATCGTCCTTACCGTAATATTTGAAAGCAGACTTCAAGGCGGAAGGTTGTCTCCCCTTGGCTTCTTTCGACAAATGATGGCTCAAATCTTTAACAGACATTACAAATTAATTTCGAGAAGAAAAAATGACTAAATATCTATCCTCGAGATTATTTAGCAGAACCTACATGAATCTGTACAACAAGATAGGGTGAAAATCTGTTAGTAATTAAAATTTCGGTAAATCGCGGTACTCACGGAAATTAAAGGGATACGACGATCTTTGTTAGCGCGTAATGGCGGTAGACAACGGTAAATCGCGGAGAGCCCCATATAGCCACACTGGCTGAAATCCAATGCACCGTGACTTCTCGACATACCCTCAGGTATTGATCCGTGTATGCACGGTCCTCAAAGGCAGAGCGCAAAGGAAGCCAGTGAACCATATAGGACAGATGTCTCGTTTGTTACAGGCCAAAGAAAAAGCTTTTTTTCCGGTTTGAGCTTCCTAATCTGTCTAGCAAGGGAACGGAAAACAAACTTCTGAAGAAAAGGAAAACCAAAGCTAAACGCTATTGACAAGAAAGCAGTAATAAAGACGCCCAGACACACCAACGGGCTGGAATTGACAAACCAGTGGAAATTGAGTGAAAAGCTCCGTTTGAAACTGGCTTTGCATTCTAGTTGGTGAACTGCATTATCTCACTAAGTTGCCGTCGTACAATATCTAACTGTTCGACTGCAGCTCACTGTAGCAATACAGTCATCATGGACGTCTCTCTTTGTTAGTTGGGTGGCGGGTGGCGTTAACACCGTACAGTGTAAACCCTTCAGATCTACACCATACGACATGGTGCAATGGTCCTGTAACCCAAAACGACGCATGCTTTGAATCGCCATTCCTGGCAACGAAAACATCGACACTCTTCAGCGACTTCCAGAGCCACCAACATCACAAAACCAACAGTCATCAGAATCCCAACCAAATTTGTCGTGTTGAAATGTTTTTTCCGCGACGCGTCGACGCGGCCACTGATTAGACTTTTGTTATTTATTTATTTATTTATTTACAGTAATTACATTACATTCTTATATGGAGGCCATATTCGAAAAATCGCAGTTGGAGGGCCAACAAATAGAGCCAAACGACTTGGCGAAAGAAACGAGCACTGAAATGCTGGAGACAGCTAACAAACCAGTAGATCTGATGTCCATAAAGAACGCATCCAAATATGTGAATCAAAAACTATCTGCAAAAGGTTATTTCTCAAACAAACCCAACAAGCTGAGGCAATTGCTTCTACTTAGTCTGGACAGTTCGGAGCTGCTAGCTGAAAATGCAGAGAACTTTGAGATAAATGAGAAGGTATATGAAAATGATAAAAATGTGATGAATATTATTTATTCTCTTCTGAACACTGTGGAGATCTCCAAGCAATTCAAAGAGACCGCACTCAAGAAAATAGCCGACAAAGACTCAGAAATTCAATCACTCAAAGATGAGGTGGAAAAGCTCCACAGTAAGGTTGAAGAGAAGGAGAAACAGGTCCAATCGCTTAATCTGGAGATAATCAAGTTCGATCTGCACACTAATCATTACAAAACAGTGATTAATAATATGAACGCAAAAAACAAAGAACAAGAGCGCACTTTTAAACTTTATTCTGAGGAGGTGAAAAGAGAATTTCGTAGAAATGAACTGGAGGTTGAACGACTCGAAACAAAACTCTCCAATGCTACAAAGCGGAAAGCCAGTCCCGAAGAAAACCACGAAGCAGGACCAAAGAGACAGAGATTCGATAATGATCGATTTTTATCTCTTGTGGATGAAAATACGCATTTGAGACACGATATAAACAGACTTGTCGGTGTTCTCCTCAAACTACAGAAGTTCCTGAAAACGTTTGGTCAACTCAATTCCAGTAATAAAGTGCCTTCCACATTCATCCCTACAGAGAATGAGCTGCTTGCAATTGCCCACGAGAGCTTTGATCTCAAAAAGTACGATCTCATTTTGTTTGATTTGTTGAAGCCTTTGAATTGTGAAGTTATCGAGGATACCTTCAAATTCAAGAAAAACGGTCAAACAGACAAGGATCAGGAAATTGAGTCTTTACGCAAACGTCTTAGAGAAATGGAGCAAAACTATGAACGTGTTATGGCAACGATGGAGCAATGGAAGACGTACCGCAAACAAAAATGAATAATGGTTTTAATTTTACACAGCGTTAATCGAGGATTTGGATGGGATTTCATACAACTGGTAATAATCCACCAGCTGGCCACCCAGATTGGCCTCTCCCATGATAGGCAGCTTGAAAAAGTTGCGCCACGAATAGGGCTCGTGCTCCGTTTTGATGAAAAGAAAGTCTAACCAGTTCTGGAAAACTCCTTGATCAAAAGTAGCAGGCCCTGTTTTTTTTTGGATCAAATCATCACTCACCATCAAGAACTGGTTAAAACCAGTTAACCGAGAGCACTTGGAATTTGTGACGAAATCTGGTAAGCACAGAAACCTCCGTATTCCAGGCAAGGTCACATCGCTCGTGGTGGCATCCACGGTTTCGTCAGTTGGCACGGAAGAGAAATTGTTTCCGCCTGAACTATGCATATCGCTGAGCTCATAACTGGTGATGCCCTTAGAAATCTGCAGCGTCTGTACGACTAATAGTAAGCTCAACCATGTCATTTGAAATAAAATCCACACGGTAAGGTTGAAGATGAACGGAGACCCGTAAGAGCCAGCACACAATTCCTCACCAAGCATGTAACACGAGTGCTCCAGCTCATCCGAAACTTCCAGATTGTCGAAATATTCCTTAGCAAGATGGTAGTACAGAATGATCGAAACCTCAAGAGCAAAACAGAAACCCAAAAACAATTTATGGTTTCTAACACCCACATTGTTGTTGATCCAGGGACAATAATGGTCGAACCTGGCGACATTCCTGTTTCTAAGCCTATCAAACTTAGACCGCAAAGGCTTCCTTATCGAAGTATACAAGCAGAAATTTCTTGAATCAAACTTCCGCAAGTCAATCAGTTCTCTTATAGTAGTTTGGATTTTCTTCTTGTCAGATTCCGCGGGTATGAGGCCTGCGTCTATGATCATAGCTTTGAAAAAGGTTGCCATTGCACAGCTACCAAAGACAAAGAATGCAAGGTTCAGCAATGGTTTTTCTGTAGCCGTGTTAGGTAAGAGTTTGAAGGCCCAAGTCAATGCGCACCAAAACGCTGTTCCAGAGAAAATTCCGGCAAAGAGAGGAGATTTGTGAAGCGCATTGGGGGCCCTGTTGAAGTTGGGGACGATGATCCACTGAAGAATGAGATTTTGTAAAGTCAAAATTATCACCAAGATAAGGAGATCGAAGACAACGATGCCGCTGGTCATGGAATAAAGACAAAGAGGAACAACAATATACGGAAAACCGAAAATCACATATGCCGCAGTCGTAGGCGATATATATCTTTTGACCTTGCTTCCGTCGGTATTGATATCGCACTCCTTGAGCGCGGTCTTCAACATACTGATGCAATTCATGTCTGAGGCGATGTCCCAAGCAGACTTATCATCATTAGTCTTGTGATTGATGTTGCTACCGTTTTCGAGCAACCGGATCATCACATGCTTGACTGGGTGGACTAGAGCCCAATTGAGAGCAATAAATCCTGTCTCGTCAACCACGGACAAATCTGCTCCCAAACGGACGAGCACTTCGACCGTAAATGGGTCCCCTTGATATGCGGCCCAATGAAGTGCGGTACGACCTTTTGGATCGGCCGAATCTATATGCAAGTCGGTAAAGTACAGGATGTAGATGACCATCATCACGTTGGATGAATGCACAGCAAGATGTAAACAGTTGAATCCTTGGATGTCTAGAACATCGGTCTTTGCACCACATTGGGAAATCAGATAATCAGCAATGTACACCAGTCCATATCTGCATGCCCATTGGAGCGGAGTCGCATCGAGGTCACCGCCGTGATGATCAACATCCGCACCTTTTGACACCAGGTACTTTAGTGCTGTTAATTTATTATTGATGGCACACCAGTGCAACGCACTAACGCTGTCGTCGAGCATGTCGTTGACATCCAGTTTATTGTGTTCGAGAATGTCTTTCAACGTGTCAAGATCGCCTCTCTGAGCAGCACCCATATACTCCTTGATGAGATTCGTCTTGTCGTCATTTTTCGAGAGATCGACCTCGTGCAAGGCACCCATAGACGCGTGGTCGTCAGAGTACTGGGAGTCTTCGATCGACGGACGGGTCTCTGCAGCCGTCGAGTCCACAAGAGAATCCAGTTCGGTCTCGCCGTGGGCGGAAGTCATAATTAAAATATTTTTTAAAACTACAGCTAACTAAAAGACACAGCCTTTCGATTCGCGGCTGCAGCACGAGAAGCTAAATTAATTCTTGTAAGCGTTTTAAGGTTCCTTATAATTTTATAAATTAGTTTCAGTACCCTTAGGCAACCAGAACTCTCATAGTGTTCGAGTGGCCAATACCTCTAGTGTGGCCCTGGATACAAACGACAGTATCACCTCTAGACAGCAAGCCAAGCTCAATGGCGTGTTCGATACCGAACTGCAATCTGTTCTCAATGTCCTGAATCCAGTTCTCATCGCGCGTATCTTCGTAGACGAATGGATACACGCCTCTATAGAGATGGCAATATCTGGCAGAGTTAGGGTTTCTGGTGACCATGATGATCGGACAGTTAGGTCTGTATTTGGACACGAGTCTGGCAGTGGTTCCCGACGTGGACAGAACGACAACCACCTTGGCTCCTTGGTCAAACGCAGATGAGGCGGCAGCAATTGCAATAGTCTCGGGCGTGGAGCATGGCTTAGGGGTCAGGTCCCTAAGTTCCGAGAAACTGGTGTAGTATGGTAGAGCCTTTTCAGCAATTAAACAAGTGTGGTGCATCATAGAAACGGCCTCCAATGGGTAGTTACCCTTGGCAGTTTCTCCGGACAACATCACACAGTCGGCACCGTCAAGAATAGCGTTACCAACGTCCGAAACTTCTGCTCGGGTAGGTCTAGGGTTGTAAGTCATGGACTCCAACATCTGAGTTGCACAAATGACAGGCTTACCGGCCAAGTTACATTTGGCGATCAGCTGCTTCTGCACAACAAACACCTGTGGAGCAGGAATTTCAATACCAAGGTCTCCTCTGGCAACCATGACACCATCGGTCTCCTGCAGAATTTCATCAAAATTGTTCACACCCTGCTGATTCTCAATCTTGGAAATAATTTGAATGTCTTTTCCATCTTCCCCAAGAACCTTTCTGATCTCCTTCACGTCATTAGCGGTTCTGATGAAGGAGGCAAACACCATGTGCACCTTGTTCTTGACACCGAATCTCAAGTCTTCCTTATCTTTTTCGGACAGCGCTGGCAAATCAACATCGGTGTTTGGCAAGTTCACACCCTTATGGGAACAGATTTTTCCAGCGTTGATAGATTTGACCTTCAAAGTCTTGTCGTCGACAACCTCGAGAACTTCAAACGACAGAACTCCGTCGTCGACGTAAATTATCTTTCCGGCCTCAATGACCTTGGTAATGTTCTTGTAGTCGATGTACATCACCTTATCGTCGGACACTTCCTTGTACTTGTCGTCGGTGGTGAAAATCATCTCGTGGTTAGGGTTGATAGGAAAGTCCTTGTTGTCCCTGGTGGTTCCAGTTCTAATTTCAGGACCTTTGGTATCCAGGGCAATTGCCAATGGTCTGCCTGGATATATCTTCTCGGACTCCCTGGCATTGTCAATGACCGATTGGTGGTACTCGTAAGAGCCGTGCGAGAAGTTCATTCTCACAATGTTGAGACCAGCCTTTCTGAGCTTGACCAACATTTCAGCACTGTTGGTCTTTGGACCGATCGTACCAATGATAGACGAACGTCTATAGCTCTTGTCTGGAGTCGAGGAGACGTCAAGGCTCGTAAGCCATCCGAGTTTGGATTGTGTCTGGAAGCTCATTTTGGAAATATGCTAAATTTTGGACCGGATTTATTCCCCCCTTTATATATTCGGACTCTTTTGCAGCCGATTGCCAACACCCTGGCACCGCAAATATAGGGTCATTTTTTTCCTGGTGAACTTTGGTCCGCTGGAAAGTTGCACTCCGATGACATCCGTGCACGAGGCTAGCAAATTAGCCGGCGTCCTAAAGAACGACAAAATTCGCTACTTAGCTAATGGCTTACCTCACGCCGCTAGCCGACATTTTTTTTTATCGCGTATGGACATAAACAATAAGGTATAGCCACGGGTTTTCGCCAGCCCCTGATCGCTAGTCTATGAGTTCACAATTAGACACAGTGTCGTCCTTAGCACCATCCCCGTCTCTTCCATTTGCAGACCCGGATACAGCAAGCCTGACCGAGTCGCTCATCCGCAAGTTTCAGCATGAATTCAGCAACAACAGTCTTGATAATTGCGAAGCACTAGATCCTCCCTTAAGGCGTCGTATGCGGAGCATGAAAATAAAATCGCCTCGCAAGAAGACAGACAGGACTTTATCACGAGCACGACTGCAGTCTCTATTTGGTAAAAAGGGCAAGAAAGAGAGTCACGAGATTATCGAGCAACCCATTGGAGACGAAAGAAACACGCTATTTACCTTCCCGGCTGCGAAAATCACTACGTACGAGGTCTCAAAGGGAGGCCAGGGTATTGTGGACAAATTCACATCATCGAAAAATGGGAGTCTCTTAGGACACGGGCCGTTTGAGATATATCAAATCCAGAACAAAAGCATATCTTATCTGTCATGCGGATCAGTGGTTTACCCGATCATGCCTCGTTTGAAAGTGCTAAAGATTCATGCAAATTCATTCATAGTTCCACTTTACAACCCCGAGAGATACTGGAAAATAACTCTTTTGACAGAGGATCCAGCCGTGCTCCAGAAGGTCGACAGGACGTTCGAGGAAATATGTCAATTTTGCAGCCTGTGTGATCAATTGCATGGAGACAGCACCGACAGCACGGAAACTTCTTCTTCTGTTCCCAAAGAAGTGACTAAAACTCATCAAGGACACGAAGAACCTCGTAGTCGGTCTGAGTCCTTAGCGTCTTTGAACTCCACGATAGCCTGTTTCAATATTTCGGACGATGTGGACGCTATCGAGACGGATTTCCTCAAGCATCCAACCCCAATCAAGCTCAGCTCGGTTTCTTCCTCGCTAGACTCCGTTTTGGATCGCTTTGGACCGGATTCCGAAGATGAAGAAGACCTTGACACAACGCAGAAATCACAATTAGACGAAAACGAGTCTACTGTGACGTCCAGCATGATTCTATCGGAAGAGGGAAAATCGAGAGCGCGTACAATCAATAAACGATATTCATTGACTTTCAAAGAATGCGATGTTAGCTTCTCGAATCTGAATGTTGATATGGGATTTTTGAAAGAGGAGAACGAGAATGACGACATCAGGGGAGCAAATATTCTGAAAAGCTCACGCTCGATGCAATTGTTGAAACCCGTCACCACCAAACCCTGGAGCGCACGATTGTTTGAATGGTAAACTGGCACGCCGATCGACGCCTGGCGTCGCGAAAATAATTATTCTTTATAGCATATTGTACGCTTGGTTAACGATAGCATAGAACAACGGTAAAAAATGTCTACCGGGCTTTCTGGTCTGTCCGGCACATCAGCTTCGCCGGAAAATGTGTCCACTCCGGGCGTCAAGGCCACTGTGAAGTCAGAGTCCGGCATAAATACGCCAATGTTTTCAATGATGGACCAATCGAGCTCTCTAAAAAAAGAGATTGACGAGTACGAGCGCCTCAACAACGAATCACGAGTGTTGGAGGAATTGCGGAACACGGAACTGTTGCCGCTTTTGCTGGATCTGGTAGAAAGTTTGAAGGCAGGTAAGATATCGCCAAAAGATTTTGACAATGCGGTAAGTTTACAAGATGCAAAAATCACGACGCATACTAACTGATCAGACCGGACGTATTAAGACGCGAATTAGCAAGTTTCGGGCTCTCTTGAACCAGATTGAAGGCCTGGATGAGTCCACGGAGCACCAGATCAAAAAAATAGAGGACCTGAAAAGTCGCATTGGCGCGAAGCAGGAGCTCCTGAGACGATTCAGCCAGGACATAGAGACCAAACTTGGAGCGGAAGAGAAGAGCGCAGACGAGAAAATGGATACAGACCAGTAGTCACGCTGGCTTTATGTAATATTATAGGTGCACGGATGTTGGGGATGAACAATTTTCGTCAAATTTTTTCCACTTTACGTATTATTCAGGTTGCTGAGAATCTTGTAAATACATCAGGTATACAGAATGGCAGCACCACAAATGAACATGGGCGAGCTCAGCAAGAGCCTCGCCCCAGTCCCTAATCTTGGCAACATTCAGGAGGAGAAGAACGATGGTTTCTGGTCATCGAACCCAATGTTCACCTTCGTTAACAACGTCACCCGCTCTATCCAGCAGCACAGACAATCTTTGGACTTGATCAATCCGGGAACCATGGAAAACATTAACAAGGAGGTTGCCAGAGATGTGTTTTTGAACCAGATGCAATTTACCGGTCTAAGAGCCGACATCAGCAAGACTTTTGCCATGAACCCTATTTTCCAAGTCTCCCACGGCCTCTCGATTGGTGGCCAGCTGCCAGCATACTCGTTCACCGCTATGGTTGGAAATGAGAGAACTTTCTTCCAGGGTACTGTTGACAACGAATTCTCGTTGACGGGAAGATTCAATCACAGCTGGGACAAGCACAGTATCTCCAAGTTGACTTTCCAGCTGGCTCACGGACAGCAGCCAATGTGCCAAATTGAACACGACTACCAGGCCAACGACTTCTCGTTGAACTTCAAGACCCTGAACCCAAGCTTCTTGGACGACTCTTACAAGGGAGTGATGGTTGGATCCATCCTGCAAAGCATCACCCCTAAACTGTCTCTGGGAATGGAATCTGTCTATTCCTCGTTGCAACCGGGCGTTCCAGGTGACGCCGCCCTGTCTTTCGTCGGCAGATACAATGCTGGCGACTGGATTGCGTCTGCCCAGCTGCAAGCCCAAGGTGCCTTGGTGGCTTCTTTCTGGAGAAAGGTCGCCAAGAATGTGGAAGCTGGTATTGAAACGACTCTCCAGGCCGGTATGCAACCAACCTTGAACGAGCTCATGCAGCCAGTGTACCAGACTGTCATCGATGCCAACACCACCCTGGGTGCCAAGTACGAGTTCAGACAATCTATCTACAGAGGTCAAGTCGATTCCAAGGGCCAGGTCTCGTTCATGCTCGAGCACAGAGTGCTGCCAACTGTTGGACTCCTGTTCAATGCCACCATCGACCAGTTCAAGAACACCGCCAACATCGGCTGTGGTCTGTCTCTAGAGTTTGCTGGTTCCGAAGAGGTGATGATGATGCAAAACGGAATGATGGACGCTAACGGAAACCCAGTCGAAGGTGTCCAGTTGGCTTAAGAGACATGTACATTGCCAAATATAGTATATAGGCCAACGTAGTGGCACTACAATAAATTGTATGAACTAAAAAATGAAACCGGTAGTCAAATTCAAGCTAAATTAACTATCTAAAAAAGCCCCTATTTCTTGAACTGGTTTTGAATTCTCTCGGCAGCGCCTTTGTAGTCTTTGTTTTGAATGTCTTGGTACGCATCCGAGGCAGCCTTCTTGAGGTCGTCGATACCTCCCTTGCCAGCCTGTTGTTCGTTCTTGGCCGAGTTCTTGGCCTTGTCAGCGAATTCTTCTCCCTTTTGCATCTTGTACGTCATCCATTGGGTCCCCCTGCGCCTTTTATAGCCACCCATCCAAACAGCAACGTCCACCCGCATACTTGCTTGCAGCCACCGGGTACACGAGTTTCTGCCGGTGTACGGATGTTCCGCCCTGCACAGGTGCCAACTGCTATTTTAATTGATAAACCAAATAATAAATCACAATAGCGTTCGTGCATCTGCCCATCGAGAATTTCAGGCACTATACTTGCTAGCTCTGGGTATCTATCGATTGTTTGACCAGAATAGTATCTGCACAGACTTTATTTCCACCATTTCCGATCCACAACCTGCTTTTGAGCAAATCCCTCTACAGGACCTTGCCTTTGATCGTGTCACACCACATCCCTACACCCATATCTCCTCCGCCGTCATGAAGTTCTCGCATTCCCTTCAGTTCAATGCGGTTCCAGAGTGGTCGTCCAAGTACATCAACTATTCGGGACTCAAAAAACTCATCTACTCTCTCCAACGTGAGCATGCGGAGTCGCTGAATTTTACCGACCCTGAGGCACAGCCGTTTGCACTCTCGGACGACGACTCGAGCCCAGTGAACGTGTTCGTGAAGGCTCTTGACAAGGAGGCTTTCAAAATCAACAAGTTTTTCCACATCAAAGAAGAAGAAGCATTGTCCAGCTACGAAAGCCTCATTGACGAAGTGGAAGAATTTGAAAGGGAGTTTCCCCAGCACCTGACGGATTCGGAGCAAAGGCGGCGACTGAGGCAAATCCTGGACTCTCTGCGGCCGGGAAAGTTTACCGACGATAATAGACCTATAGAACCTGGCCCTGAACCGGATGTCGAGCCCGTGCTGTCTCAAGATGCATTTTTGAGCACTGTAAATGACCACACAGTGGATACCAGCGAGCCCGATAATGACAAAGCTGCTAGGGACCTCAATCACCGCAGATCGCAGATTCTGTTTGATGACGATGATTTCAATCTCAGTTTTTTGGAGGCGCTCAAGGTGGAAAAGAGAAAGCCGCTTGCGGACATGTTTGTCCTCCTCTCCGAGCTCAAAAGCTACGTCGAGCTGAACAAGATAGGGTTTGGGAAAGCGCTCAAAAAATTTGACAAGACGCTTCACACCAAAATCAAGGACGATTATATGGAAAAACTAGAGAAGAGTGCAGACTGGTATGTGTTCCGGTCAGAGGCTATGGACGTGCTGAACATTCGTCTAGGAGGAATTATCAAACTTTACTCTGTGTTCACGTTCGGTAGCGAAGAACAGGCCAAGGAGGAGCTGAAATCTAACCTGCGGGAGTATATCGTTTGGGAAAGAAATACGGTTTGGCGTAATATGATTGGCATGGAGCGCAAGACACAGGCTGCAAGAGTCCAAAAACCGGATATGGCAGACTCTGCCATAGTTCCTGTGGAGAAGTTCGACATATATCTTGGCGCTGGACGCAAGATTAGTATTCCTACTCCGATTTTGACAGCCAATGGTCTCAAAGCTCTTGTGATTGCCCTGGTGACAATCACGCTGCTGAACTTTTCGCCGTTGGAAGACGAGCAACAGAAGAACTGCTTTGCTGTTCTGGTTTGCGCGTCTTTGCTGTGGGCAACAGAAGCCATCCCTCTGTTCACCACATCTCTGCTGCTACCATTTCTGATAGTTGTTTTGAGAACACTGGTGGATCCAGACACGAGCGAGCCGCTGAGAGCTGTCGATGCCTCTAAATTCATCTGCTCGGCGATGTGGTCTCCTATTATCATGTTGTTGCTTGGTGGTTTCACCCTAGCTGCAGCATTGTCCAAATACAATTTGGATAAGATAGCATGCACTTTTATTTTGTCTAAAGTGCCCCAAAAACCAGCATATGTTCTTTTGTCAATCATGTGTGTGTCGACCGTGGTGTCGGCATTTGTTTCCAACGTGGCAGCTCCAGTGTTGATGCTGTCTGTGATACAACCAGTGCTTAATACTCTTCCAGAAGGCTCGCAATTTGCACAGGCTCTTGTCATCGGTATTGCATTGGCTTCCAATGTCGCGGGTATGGCTAGTCCCATAGCTAGTCCTCAAAATGTGGTTGCGCTTCAAAGCATGGACCCTGCTCCCAACTGGCTTCAATGGTTTGCTGTTTCGATTCCCGTGTGTGCATGTGGTCTGCTACTCATATTTATTTACCTGATGTTTATGATGGACTTCAGAGGCACCGTTATAGTGCCAATCCGCTCAACGGATGAGAAATTCAGTCACAAACATTTCTATGTTCTGGTGGTGTCGCTGGCAACTATTGTCCTCTGGTGCGGAGCGTCGCTTTTTGAGCCAATAGTGGGAGACATGGGAATGATCGCTATAGCATCCATGGTGGCCTTTTACGCGCCAGGGATCCTTTCTCCAGATGACTTCAACAACTATCCCTGGACCATCGTTATGCTGGCAATGGGAGGTCTGGCTTTAGGAAAAGCAGTGACAGTGTCTGGGTTGTTGAGAACGATTGCTGAAGCTATTCAGGCCAAACTTGTGGGCTCCGATTTGTTTACGGTTTTGTGTCTTTTTGGTATTATTGTGCTTGTGATGGCCACTTTTGTTTCCCATACTGTTGCAGCTCTCATCATTGTTCCCTTGATTGCGGAAATCGGCAAATCTTTACCAGATCCGCATCCTAATTTGCTCATCATGGCAACGGCACTGCTTTGCTCCTCCGCCATGGGCTTGCCGACCTCCGGCTTTCCAAATGTTACCGCTATTGGGCTCAGAGACAGCGTTGGTAATCCGTACTTGACAGTTTCCACCTTCATTAAAATAGGTGTCCCGTCGTCTCTTTTCTGCTACGTTGTGGTGATATCCATTGGCTACTTGGTGATGAAGTTGTTAGACTTTTAAATAGACTATTAATCTGTACCAAAATATCTGGCATCGATGAACCGCGTATTCATCCACCAGTCTGTGTCGCTGTCTTGGCCATTCTTTGGCTCAACAGCAGACAGGTTTGCAACCACAATTTTCACGTTTGGGAAAGCATTCAATATGCGTCGGATTCCTGTCTCTGTGGCAAGACATAGAACCAACACGATTTCAGACTCCACCACATCGTGATCAAGTATGACTTTGATTGCCATGGTAGCTGCTGCCCCAGAAATCACCTGAGCATCAAATAAGAGCACCTTGCAACCGAACTTGAAAATCGGCAGCCTCTCCGTGTGTAGTTGGGGCTCTCCGGTTTGGGAATCGGACTGGATTAAAACTTTTCCCACAACCGCCTCCGGTATGATCTTTCGCAGCGACCTCATAAAACAATCACCTGACTTGATTATGTTGACTGCCACCACTTCCTGTTCTTGAACCATGGCATCGGCCACTTTGTGTCCATGCGGAGTGATCACCTCATGACGAGCAGGTATGTATCTGGCAAGTTCTAACGCCTCGCTAATCAAAGTGCTGGCTATTCGATCAAAGTAGAATATAAAATCGTCGTTGGAGGTCTCCTTGTTGAGGATGATTGTCTTCATGCCTAGCAGCTGGTTGGTCTTTGGGAGCACCTTGACATTGTTGAAATTGATAGGAGCGATCTTTTTCCCTAGCCTAGCAAGATGAGCAAGGTGCTCCTCTGACTTCTTCTTCAATTGCTTCCTGATATGCTTGATAATCATGTCAATGGCAGTAAGGTTGTCAGAACCATGAGGAATTACAATATCAGCATTGTACATGGTGGGTCTCACTGAAGCCACGGAGCTCGGCTTGACAAATTTCTCCCATTGTTCGATAATCCCTTCGATATCTCGTTTTCTTTCCACTATATCTCTCAGCAGCCTTCTGCTGTAGCAGACATCCAAGTCCGTATCCACATAGATCTTGGTATCCATGAGCTCCAGCACCTTTGAATCATACAATGAATATATCCCTTCCACTATTATGACGTTCGCCCCGTAGATCGAAATTGTCTCTTGTGTCCTGTTGTGCAATGCAAAAGAATACACAGGCACTTGAGTTCTCTTGCCCTCTTTAAGGGAAGTGATGCAGTCGTAAAATGCTTCTAGGTCATATGCGCTGGGCGTGTCGAAGTCGTACTCGTTTCTGTAAGCGCGCTCCCGTTCTTCTGGCGTTAAGGGTTTGTAAAAATTATCCATAGACAAGAGAACGGTCCAGGGCTCATTGATCTGCTCAATGATCTTCTGAGCAACTGTCGTTTTTCCTGACCCTGAAAAGCCGGCAACCCCAATGATGTATGGTGACGTCCATGGAGGAATGTATCTGTTCGCCTGCAAGTCTGTATGAGCACCGGACTTGGACGAGGGGCTAGAAGAAAGGGAGCTCATACAATCAAGAAATAAAAAAAAAATAAAAAAAAATTAAATGTACAAAAGCTAAAATAATAAAGTCAAAAAATAAAATAGTTAAATATGAGTGAGCTCAAAACTGGTAGATTCAAAAGACGACGCAGAGACGTGGACTACGATAATGATGTCGATGTTTTTGATTTGAATAGTGCTGCACAGAAAGAAGAGGCTGTGGAACAGAAGACAAAGCAGAGTAGCAATACTTTAGAATCCGGCGACTCTGAGGAACTTAGTCTAGGAAACAAGATTAAACTTACTACGGATGATGACAAAGCCGACTTTGATGAGCTTCGAAGGTTGGCGCGGCAGGAGTATCTTTCCAGGCGAGAGGAAAAGAAAATCTTGCTTCTTCAGACGGAGTTGCAAGACTTTGAGCGCGAGATCGAACAAATCGGGTGGGAACGTTTGACCAAGAAAGAACAAAACGAATACCAATTCAAGAAGAAGGTTTTCTCCATGATTCAGGAACGCTGGGAAATAGAGCAAGACATGGAAAACCATTATCTGCTGCCGGAGGATTATTTTACTGAAGACGGAAAGATAGACAATAGAAGGAAACAGGAGACTCTACATTCTAAGTACAATGACAACAAGGTAATTGACTGGGAAAAGGAACAAATGGAGAAGGCATTGAAGCGTTCAAAAAAGAGTGAGGAGCAGGAATATGATTTTGTTTTCGACGAGTCTCAGGCGGTCGATTTTGTCAGTGATGAGACAGAAGACCCCGAGCAAGAGCGTCTTCGTGAAATGGTTGCCGAGGAAGAGGACCGCATTAAGAGCATTGAAGAGACCCGAAAGTCATTGCCGGTGTACCAATACAGAGAGGAATTGATCAAGGCCGTGGAAGACCACCAAGTGCTTATTGTGGTTGGAGAGACGGGATCGGGTAAAACAACGCAGTTGCCGCAATACTTGCATGAAGCAGGCTTCACCAAAGATGACAAGAAAATAGGATGCACACAGCCGCGTCGGGTGGCTGCAATGTCTGTTGCTACCCGTGTAGCAGACGAAATGGGTACGCCTTTGGGCGGTCAGGTAGGATACACTATTCGATTCGAGGACAGGACGAGTGAGCGCACAGTTCTCAAATACATGACGGACGGTATGCTTTTGCGAGAATTTTTGACAGACCCGGAATTGCTGTCCTATTCTGCCATAATGATAGACGAGGCCCATGAGCGCACGTTACACACGGACGTGCTTCTCGGGCTTCTAAAAGACATTGTTTCTTACCGCAAAGATTTCAAGCTTCTGATCTCCTCGGCCACGATGAACGCACACAAGTTTAGCGAGTTTTTTGATGGTGCTCCCATTTTTGACATCCCTGGAAGAAGATATCCCGTGGACATTTTCTATACGTCCCAACCAGAGGCTAATTGTCTGCATGCAGCTGTCACCACGGTGTTTCAGATACACCTCCGGCAGGACCCAGGCGATATACTGGTCTTTCTGACGGGCCAGGACGAGATCGAAAGCATGGCCGATAATCTAAGTGAAACTTGTCTCCGGTTAGGCGACCAGATCCCCGAAATGATCATATGTCCCATATACGCCAATCTGCCGTCGGATCAGCAACGGCTGATTTTTGAGCCCACTCCAGAAGGTGCGCGAAAAGTGGTGCTGGCTACCAATATTGCCGAGACGTCTCTGACCATCGATGGAATTGTTTACGTTGTTGACACCGGCTTTGTTAAGGAGAATGTGTTCAATCCCAGTACAGGAATGGAGAGCTTGGAGGTGAAGCCTTGCTCGAGAGCCTCGGCAGACCAGAGGGCCGGTAGAGCCGGAAGACTGGGGCCTGGGAAATGCTATCGACTATACACCAAGTGGTCGTATTTAAACGAACTTGCTGCCAACCCGACCCCAGAAATCTTGAGAACAAACCTGGCGAGTGTGGTCCTTCTGCTTCTTTCATTAGGGATCACGGATCTGCTGAACTTCGATTTTCTGGACCCTCCCTCGTCGGACGCTTTAATAAAAGCACTGGAGCTAATTTATGCGTTAGGCGGTTTGAACGAGAATGGCGAGCTTACTAAAATTGGCCGCCGCATGGCAGAGTTTCCGACTGAGCCGATGATGTCGAAGACGCTTCTCACCAGCGGGGAGCTGAATTGCTGCGGCGAAATATTATCTATCATCGCAATGCTGCAGGAAGCCGGGTCCGTTTTCTATCGCCCGCGCGACAGAAAAGAGCAGGCCGACAAGGCAAAGCAGCAGTTCACACAGACACTAGGGGGCGATCACCTGACGCTATTGGAGGTGTGGAACAGGTTTGTGGAGAACGGGTATTCTGTGCAATGGTGTCGGGACAATTTTGTCCAATATAAAACGCTACAGAGGGTGCGCAACATTAGAGAGCAATTAGAGCGGATGTGTGAGAAGATGGGACTACTGGACGAGAACCAGCCGGCCCTAGAGCACGACCGGATGCTGGTAAACGTCCTGAAGAGCATTGTGGCCGGGTTTTTCGCCAACGCTGCGCAATTGAGCCGCTCTGGCGAGTCGTATCGGTCGCTGAAAAAAAACCAGGCAGTGTGGATCCATCCGTCGTCGGTGCTGTTCAGCGTGAAGCCGCCGCCAAAGCTCGTGATCTACCACGAGCTGGTGCTCACCAGCAAGGAGTTCATGAGGACTTGTGTGCCGGTCCACGAAAAATGGCTCCGAGAGTACGCCCCCCATTATTATGGGGATAAATAAAATAATTAATTGATGTCATAATTAAAAATCTCTTCACAGTCGTCCGAATATCAATTTAGTGGAGTGACGTTAGTGTTTAAAAAGGAGACGAGATTCCCACAATATGCCAATGCAAACCGAATCTCTTTTCAACGGCGTGTCGGCGGTGGTGCAATATGCACCTACCAAAGACCTGTTTGCCGAGACCGTCAAGTTCTACACAGAAGTGCTGGGGTTCGAGGTTGCTGAGCAAGGCGCAACAAGGGCCACTTTGAACACTCCTCCAAAGTCCGAGAACAAAAGCACCATCGAATTGCGACTCGATGCTACGAAGTCAGTGGACGAGGCCACTGTGGCAGCCAACATTAAGAACCTGCTCACGCACCAGCAAAAGGTCGACTGGCGGACCCTGCAAAGCTACGTGTGTTTCACTACCAACAAGATCGATTCGTTGATTCGCAGTCTTCACGCCAACAACGTGGCATACCAAGCAAGACCCGACGAATTGAACCCCTACGAGGTTTATGTGGTTGACCCATTGGGCTCTCTAGTGGGAATCACAGACATTGCCAACACTATTGGTACCAGCAAACATTCCCGGTGCAGGGAAGTGGAGACCAGAACTGAGATGCTGGATTCCGCTGCTGTGGGCAGCAAAGTTGTGGCCACGTCGAAAAATATCGCTGTGATGACGTCCGGTGGAGATGCTCCCGGAATGAACGCCAATGTGCGGGCCATCATCCGTGCGGCCATCTACAAGGGATGCAAGGCGTTTGCGGTGTACGAAGGCTACTCCGGTCTGGTCAAGGGTGGTCCTCGATTTATCCGCGAAATGCACTGGAACGACGTGCGTGGCTGGCTGTCGGAAGGGGGAACCAACATCGGAACTGCCAGGTGCATGGAGTTCAAGGAGAGATGGGGCCGTCTGGCAGCCTGCAAAAATATGATCGACGCAGGAATCGACGCTCTGGTCGTGTGCGGTGGTGACGGGTCGCTGACGGGCGCAGACCTGTTCCGGTCCGAGTGGCCGTCACTAATTGCCGAGCTTCACGAAAAGGGCGAGATAACCAGCCAGCAGTACGAGAACCACAAGCACCTCAACATCTGCGGCACCGTCGGCTCGATCGATAACGACATGTCGTCGACAGATGCCACAATCGGCTGCTACTCGTCGCTGGCCCGGATCTGCGAGGCCATCGATTACATCGACGCTACTGCCAACTCGCACCAGAGAGCGTTTGTGATTGAGGTCATGGGCCGTCATTGTGGCTGGCTCGCGCTCATGGCGGGTATCGCCACCAGCGCAGACTATATTTTTATCCCAGAAAAGCCCTCGTCCCGCAAGGACTGGTCCGACCACATGTGTCAGATCGTCGCCGCCCACAGGGCCCGGGGAAAGCGGAAGACCATTGTTGTGGTCGCCGAGGGCGCCATTGCGCTGGACCTGACGCCTATCACGTGCGAGGACGTCAAGGACGTGCTTGTCGAGCGACTTGGTCTGGATACCCGGATCACGACGCTGGGTCACGTGCAGCGGGGTGGAAATGCGGTTGCGTACGACAGGCTGCTGGCCACAATGCAGGGAGTGGCTGCTGTGGACGCGGTGCTTGAGGGCACGCCTCAAACGCCGTCTCCTATGATATCCATCGTGGAAAACAAGATTGTGAGAAAGCCGCTGATGGAGGCTGTCAAACTGACCAAGTCCGTTGCCAAGGCCATCAACGAGAAAGATTTCGCCAAGGCCATTTCTTTGCGAGACTCTGAGTTTGTGGAACATCTTCACAACTTCATGGCGATGAACTCGGCCGATTTCCGCGAGCCTTCGTTGCCTGTGGAGAAGCGCAAGAAATTGGCCATCATCAACGTGGGAGCTCCTGCCGGAGGCATGAACTCTGCCGTGTATTCGTTTGCGACTTACTGTATGTCGCGCGGACATACGCCCTATGCGATCCACAACGGGTTCACCGGTCTGGCCAGACACGATTCGGTGCGGCCGCTCAACTGGCTGCAGATCGAGGGATGGACTTCCGTTGGAGGCTCGGAAATCGGCACCAACAGGAAAACGCCCGAGGAGGCTGACCTGGGAATGGTTGCGTATGAGTTCGACAAGTACAAGTTTGACGGTCTGGTAATTGTTGGAGGATTTGAGGCGCTGGTTGCTCTGAACCAGCTCGAGAAGGCACGTCAATGGTTCCCAGCTTTCCGGATTCCTATGGTGCTTATTCCTGCCACCATTTCCAACAACGTTCCTGGAACCGAGTACTCTCTAGGGTCCGACACCTGCTTGAACTCGTTGGTTGATTACTGCGATGCCATCAAGCAGTCTGCTGCTGCTACCAGAAACAGATGTTTTGTTGTGGAGTGCCACGGAGGAAACTCGGGCTATATTGCTTCATTTGCTCAGCTCTGTTGTGGAGCCACAGCATCTTACGTTCCGGAGGAGGGAATGACGTTGAGCCAGCTGGCTCAGGACATCGAGACCCTGAAAGTGTCGTTTGCCAACGATCAGGGTAAATCCAAGTCGGGAAGACTGCTGCTCAAGTCGGAGAAAGCGTCGGACGTTTTGACCACCAAAACGATTGCCGAAATCATCAATGCAGAGGCCAAACAACGGTTCGATGCGAAAACGGCCATTCCAGGCCATGCCCAGCAGGGAGGCATTCCGTCGGCCATCGACAGGACGCGGGCTGCCAGATTTGCCATCAAGGCGGTCCAGTTTATAGAGCAGTCGTTCGACACCGTTGCCCGGGCTGAAAACGAGTTTGGCGAGTTTGTGAATTCGCAGGAGGCTTCCGACACAGCCTGTGTTCTGGGAATCGAACGGTCCCACTTGAAATTCACGTCTATCAGACAGCTCTACGACTACGAGACAGAGGAGGGCCGCAGAGTGCGGAAGAACATTTTCTGGCAGGACATCCGGGACATCAGCGACTTGTTGGTCGGCCGTGTTCGTGTGAATTAATGAATATATGACTAGGATAATTTGTCCAGTAATTGTAATGCGTTGAGAAGCGTGTTTGGCTGTTCGGCGACTTTGAAGTGCACGGTCTGGTCGATCTCATCCACGCTCGCGTCCAGTTTTTGCTCGGCAATCAACTGCAGCACAAGGTCTAGAGTTTGAGGTTCTGATTGTCGCAGACCCAGAATCCGGATAAGAGTCGGTATTCTAATTGTAGAAAATACCTTCGACACAGAGATGATATTGAACTGGGCCACAGACATGACAGCGTCATCGACAAGGTTAGGAGGCACCAGATGGGAGATCAAATTGTAATCGATGGCGAAAAGCTGCTCATCTCTCATAGCCAGGAGGAAATTTAACACATTTCTCTCTATTGTAAATGATTGCGAGCCAATTTTCTCACATACCTGGGACAATGCACTTAATTTCGCCGAGCAGTACGGAATCAAAAGGATACACTGCACGAGAAGCCTGAAGTTGCGCTCGAAGTCAGGTTTCGGGGCAGCCAAAAAGTCCACGTCAGAGCAGAGATAAACGTCCAGAAGATACGTCAAGGCTGCACTATGTTTATCCTGTTCGGCGAGGTAGCAGCCGTAGAGATGTTTGACATTGTGGACGATGAGGTTGGTGGGGAAACACAAGGCCTGTTGGTCAGTTAGATGCTCCAATTGCTCAATAGTTGCTTCATAGACTTTTTCGTCCCTCTGGCCAGCCAAAAGACGCAAAAAGTGATACTCCAGCTGCAGCTCACGATGATCGCTCAGAGTCTCGAGCTCAATCTGTCTCAGAAGTTTGTGATCAACAACGACGGCGGTGTGGAGAAGAGCAGCCGCGTTCAGTAACGGTGAGTCAAATTGGTTGTCACAGAAGCCTCCTCCACCAAATATATGACCAGCGATCAAACGCAGTTTTTCTTGTTCGCTCGTCTCAGCCAAGATATGGTCCACAATGGTGCTGTCGTGGGAAGAAGACATGGATGCAAATTGAAGAATCAAATAATAAATAGAAATAAAAAAATAAAAGCACAGCCCGAATCTTGAACCCGACAAGATCGTTTATATCGTAAAAAACCAAGAAAATAAACTTTACTATATTACCATGAAGCTTGTGAATCTTGCTGTGATCCCAATAGTGTTATACGTGGTGTTGAACCAGCTGTTCAACACGTGGCTGCCTAAGAACTACATCTTCGACAAGAAGGTGTTACAGGAGATCTGTGTCGAAGCCATCGAGGCCCATCCCAACAACGCTACAGGCATTATGTACGCGGTGCAGGAAAAGATGACCGAGGTGTATGGCGACAAGGTGGTCAACAAGCTCAACTTTGACGATTGGGTGTTCAACAACGCTGGGGGTGCCATGGGCCAGATGTTTATTCTGCATGCGTCCGTGACCGAGTACGTGATTTTCTTTGGCACTGCTATCGGAACTGAAGGCCACTCGGGTATCCATTTTGCTGACGACTATTTCACCATTCTTACGGGCGAGCAGCATGCGGCCTTCCCTACCCAGCTCGAAAAATCCGTGTATCTGCCGGGCGACCAACACCACATGGCCAAGGGCGAGTTCAAGCAATACGCTATGCCAGGAGGCTCTTTTGCCTTGGAGCTGGCACAAGGATGGATTCCAGCGATGCTCCCATTCGGCTTCTTAGATACTCTCAGCTCCACATTAGACTTTGTGACCCTGTCGAGAACAATCTACTTCACCGGTAAGGACATGTTGAAGAATCTTGCCCACGGCAAGTTTTAGCTTAGAAAAAAATGATAATATATAAAAGATCAAAAGAGGGAAACAGCTCTTCCCCACTCTTGTGGGAATTTCATCAAACTCATACCCGCATTCTTGTATGCAGTAGCCTGCAGAGAGTTCTGCAGGAACCTTGTTGTAAACTGGATTGCTGGAATCCAAAGTCCGCGCTGTATCTGAGGTACAAACAACGCTCACCCTACGCCGAGAGCCGAAGAAAGTTGGCCGAAAGCGACCAGTGACTCGAGATTTTGCAACTCCAGACGCATAATGCGACCGCATGACACAACATGCTTCTGCTGTCATGCCAACGCAAAACATGCCTAGCATTTTGCATGCAGTTTCGTAGCTGTTCCATAATTGTAGCCCTGACTGTTGTGCGTTTCAGTGCTCAAGATCAAGTCCCACAAGTCTGTGTTGGGTATTGTGCGGCTGTGCGGCTCAGTATTGTTGCGCCCCGCAGTACCTACTTCCTGAAATCTGCAGAGTACATGCGCCTATTGTGGTGTGCATGTTTGAGACGTTACGAAGGAAGCTTCGCAGGACAAGAGTGTTGTCTACGTAGCGCCGAGCGGGATCACGAGGCAGAGGCGGTTTAATATTATTGTTTTTGAGTTGTTTTGAACTGATGCGTGCTGCAAGCGCGTCAATATACTATCTATTCCATTCGAACGACGGTTCATACACCACAATCCGCGGCATATCTTCTACACAGAACACGGCCTTCGTTTTCGGATTCACACGCAAATAGCGGGACTGACTTCTGCAAGCAACGGTTCGCACATCCAGGGTGCAGAGTTATGTAACCAGGTACGTAGTGTGCGAGACCCAAAGGGCAACAGCTGATCGAAGAAGCATCACACTGCCAAACTCTGCGCAGCATGTACTAATAGCACTGATTTATGTGCGCAAAGTTGAAAAAATAACGTATATTTTGCGATTCTGCGCCGATCTGCAGATGATTTTTATGGCCCTCTGACGCACAGATGGTTCAAGTTTCCCTGTATCCGGCACTGCCTCGTAGCTTGCTGTATGCATTGTTCACTCACAGCTGGGACGGGCGGCGTGGGAGCGGGCGTTATTTCGGGCCTTCTTGAAATGGCTGAATTTGGCACGGTGAAGAACCTCAGTTACATCCATTCGCAGATACTAATCTAACTCGTGGCAAAAGCACAGAGTACTTCTTGTGTCTTAGTCGGCACACATAAGACTCGGCGCTTTGTTCTCGGGCATGTGCAATCTGCATTGCTAAAAAGGCCGATCTGCATCAGAATTGCTCTCTTGGGCTGGTTTCTGCATATTTTCCGCATCGCTGCTGTAGAGTACTGTTACTTTTTAAGATAGTTTCAGTTCAGCCTTGTTGCCCGTCTCTATGGAGTTTGTCGGACCACACCAGCAAAACTAGAGCCCAATAGGATTCAGCTTATTCGTGTTTATATATAAATTAGTGAAAAGTCATATCGGCGGCCTGGATTGCAGGCGGAGGTGCTGTGAAAACTTGGGGGTACGGATACATAGGACCTCCTCTCAGAATAGGTGTGTACTGAGGTGCGAGTCCCGGCTGAATAGAGTGCTGAGGAACGTAAAATGCGCGCGGATGAGGTGGGAGCATAGGGTTCATAGGAGCGGTGGCTGGTGCAGGTGGACGACGGCCGAGGCCGGATGCCAGTTCCGATTGTAGCGGCGACCTTGGACTGGTTGACTCGGCTTTATTTGGAGAATGCGTCGACAAAGTGCTGGCAGATTCGGAAGACTTGTTAAGTAATCTCACAGCGATGAATGTAGGAGTCTCAAAATTTTCATACACTTGCTCCCACAATGAGCCGTTGATGACCCAATGTGGCATGTCATGCGGCAGGGGCTGTTGATTTTGTTTATTATTCCGCAAGTTTCGCACAAAGCTCGCCATTTTCTCGGCCCGTTCCGGCACATTGCACAATTTGTAGCACTCAGACGCCCTCGTGTAGGAGTCGATGGCGTCCTGCAACTGGTTTTCGCACCGTTCGTACACCTGTCCCAGACCTTCCCATGCAAGAGCGTTGGCCATTTGATGGTTGTGTGGTGCGTTCTGAATAACTTGTGAATATGCATTCAGAGAATCTGTGAGCTGGTTCAGTTTCAAATACAAACTGCCGACCGTGAGCCACGGCAGCGCAGAATCAGGGGCCAGGTTAAGCGAGACTTGCAATGACCTGTATGCGTCGGTGGGCTGGTTCTGGACGATAAAAGCACGGCCAAGCAGATAGTGGGACAAGAACGACGGCTCTGCTTCTCTGTTTCTGATCTGAATCACTCTTTCAAGCAGTTTGGTCGATTGTTGAATATTATATGTGGGCGACCCAGGCTGCAGCAGAAAATGTGCTTGCAGCAGGAGAAGCATGGAGTGCTCTCCCACAATATCTAATCCCTTGAGACAAGCCGCGATGGCTGCGGGTAAATCGCCCGTTTTCTCGTGTGACAGTGCCAACAACCCCCAAACAAAACCATACTCTGTGTATTTGTCCAAAGAAGGGGGCGGCAGCGACACTGCTGCTGCCAGTTCCGACACTGCGATTTCGGCCTTGTCCTGTAAATTTGCGATGGCAGCTAGCTCCAGGTGTGCCTTGCGCGCAACCTCCACCTGCTCCTGGTCGACAGATGTCATGCTTAAACAGCGGTGGAAGCAGTCGACTGCCTCACCTAGTAAATTCATCCTTTGCAGCGTTTGACCCAGAGTCAACCAGATGGAAGCAATGGGCGCCGTTATTTCGAGCGTGGCCACCAGAACTGATCTCGCTTGCTCAAGTTCGCCTAAAACCAGATAGCAGTTTGCCAGATCGTGTCTGAGCTCAGGATGCGTTCTCAGGGGAATAAAGTGGTTGAGGGCGGAGCTTATAATGTCGGCGAGCTCGCGCACTTTGTTGAGATCTTGTTTGTACAAGGGCCGAGAAAGTATTGCGGTGGTGAGGCCGTGAAGAGCGTTGATGTTGGCCGGATCATATTTGAGGACGTTTTCGTAACTGCGTATAGCAATGTCGCTGGCGTGGCGGATTTCCAAAGCCAGATTCCCACAGGTGAGCCACGTGTGGACAAAGCCCTGAACATCCGCCGGAGGCTGTGGACTGCTGTATCCAGGATGGCTCCCATGGGGGCGCTCGTTATTCCACACGTAAGCCATAAAAGATCGGTACGAAATTATCTAAGGGCGAAGGTTTATTTATAAAGCGTATCCCAAGCTCTGCCCTATTGAAAAAGAATAAGGTCAGAATTCCATGCTGCATCATGCATGCAGGTTAAAATAGAGAGCATCAAAATGAAAATATTTGTTCTGCAATGCACTACATAGACGAACGAAATGGACAAGAAGAGCGGCGAATGCAGCGTCGGCGTGTTTGTCTCGATGTGTAAGGGGCGATCTTTGGGGGGACCCAATGCACAAGGTTGCCCTAGTTTACTCTATGCGGGCTAATTACGGCGTGTACACAAAACAAGCAATCGCGTCCCTCGCACTATACAGAGCGCAACGCGGAACAATAGCGTCGGCCGAACGAGCGCTTCAAATTTTAGGTGGCGTTGCACAAACGCTTTTTATAGTACGACGTCTCGTTGCTGAGCTTACGTTATTTTGTGACTCTATGCCAAAAACAAAAAGAAATTATCGCGCTGCAAGTACATCGCCATACATGCTGCATTGAAGATGTAAGCTGGTGCGAAGCACCATCCTGACACAGCCGTGTCTCTTCACAGCTTCGGTCCTCTCACGAAACAGACCCCCCTTTCTATCTCAGCCCTGAGCTCTTGCACACTGCGCATGATCGCCTGTTGGTCATCGCTGCTGAGTTTTCCTAACGACTCGATTTTTTCCACGCCTCCTGCTCCTATTCTTATCGGCACCCCAAAAAATTCAATCTTGCCAGCCAACTTCCGCACAAAGCAATCTTCTGCACCAAGTGCACCAATGTTGACAAACGCAATTTCCACAACACTCTCTCGATCACAAATTGCTCTCATAATCCCACACAGAAAACGATTCGCTGCAACTGCCATAGATAATGTTGCTGATCCTTTGCCTTGTTTCGCCTGCACGACTTCATCGCCCCCAAACTGGACACGATGTATAAGACCCTGGGCCTGCTCTTTTGTCAGCTTTGATCGCCATTCGCCTAATAGCGGCACGATGGTCGAGCCAGAGTGGCCGCCGACGGCGCAGATTCTGCCCCTCAGGTCCCGCTTTCCAACAAGCTCGCCCAAGAACTGCTCCAGTCTCAGGGTGTCCAGCGTGGTGATGCCGAACAGCCTCTCTGGGTGGTAGCACTGTTGGCTCTTAAGCTCTTCTGCTGCTATAGCCACAGTCGAGTTCACAGGATTGGATATTATTGCCAAGAACGAGTCCGGACAAATCTGGCCATAAATCCTGACCAAATCACGAACAATAGACGCATTGACTCGAAATAAGTCGTCTCTGGCCATGCCCGGCTTTCTTGGGATTCCCGCCGGGATCACTACAATGTCTGCATGGTCCAGCGCAAGTCGAAGCTGAGAATCATCCGATTTTGAAAGAGGAGCAAAATGCGTGATCTTCTGATCCACCGGAATATGGGACAAGTCCGTAGCCACCCCTGCGGGGTCCGCCACGTCATACAGAACAAGCTCGTCGATGGACTCGTTGAGACGTAACAACAGACTCAGAGGCTGCCCGATGCCTCCACAGGCGCCCAAAATGACCACCTTCATCACGAAAGCAAAAATGATTTAATGTGCTATTTATACTTCTCCGCAAAATACATGTGAATATTTAGACCGGGGTGCACGGGTGCGCTCATCTTTTCCGAACGTTCTTCCATTTGAACACCGTGCGGCCATCCTTGGTTTGCACCTTCTTCTTCTCCCCCTTTTTCATAAGCTGCTTCTGCAGCTCCACAGTGGCCTGCAGCTTCTTTAGCTTCTCCTCGCGTTCCATTCGTTGCTCCAACAGCCGTAGCTTCTTTAGCTTCTTCAGTTCCAGCTTGTGTTTCAAGTATCCATCATCTGACAGTTCGGGCACCACAGGACGGTCCGACACGCCAGCCTCGGCATCTCCGAGCCCGCTGAGCTGCGACTTCCGCAACCGGTTTTCCCTCTTGGCCAAAAGACTGGCATCTGTGTCGAAAAACTGTTCTGGATCAAACTGCTCCATCTGCTCCTCAGAGTCCACAAATACCGTATGCGATCCTGTACTCCTGAAACCATCCAGATTCTTCATTTGCTTCTCTATCTTGCGCGATTCTCCCTGTCTCGCCATGGTCAAATAGTTGCTGTCCTGCGTTTTCAGGAGCAGCACCTCATCATTCGAAAGACTCTCATTTCCGCGATCTGCTACCAATATTCCATCTTTGTCGGTCCTTTTGCGCGTCATGGAGTGGTAGTACTCGTCGTCATTGCGTAATTTGGCTTTTTCTTTGAGGATTTTCAACTGAGCCTGTTTCTTATGGTAGTCTGCAGCGCGCAACCTGTAGTCCTTCTTCTTCTCTAACAAGCCAAATCTGGCTCTGCTTTGCGGCTGGGACCGCTCTCTGTGCTGCTTTTTCTGCACATTGTGCACCAACTTTACCATGGTTCAAGTAGGCAAAAGATAGCTGATATAATTTTCAAATAAATTTTTTTACATCTTTGCACCGCATAGCACAACCGAGCATACGTAATAGCACTCGAGCTACCACAGGACCGAGAACGATTTGACTTGTGTGAACGTCGCTCTGCCAAGCAGTTTGAAGCTTGTAAGTAGCCAAACTCTCAAATTTTAGATCCGCATGAGATTCATATAAATAGTTAATATGTCTTAATTATATTTAAAAATTAATTACAATTAATTTATGTCCTTTTCTTCTTGTTTACAACAATGTCAAGAGTTAGGCATGCCTATCGATGAGAACATCTATACATCATTGTGGATGAGCTTAGTTGCTCAAAGGCATCTAATCATATCTACATCTGCAACATCGAAAACAGCTGAGCAACTACGCTGGATCGTCAACAAAATATGGGGCTTTGCAGATAAACAAATCAAGTTTTTTAGACTGAAGCCGGAATCGACATTTGATGACATTAGCGCCGGATTACAAGAAGACTTGGCAATGATTGTATTCACAAATCTCGAGTTCTCGTCTGCCAAGTTCCAACAGCAGCTGGCCACTCTGATAAACAAAAAGAGAACAGATTTTATTATGATATCGTTGATATCGAACAAGAATAACGTGGAAGCCAGTCTAAGACAATGTCTGGAGAAGCTCATTTGGCTTCGAGAGACGCATAGTCCCGCAAAACTTCCTAATGACTTACACGTTCCTAGCTTTGACGCTACAGCAGAGTTAAGACAGTATCGAACAAGAGCACAACAAGTGCGATTGGTAGAAGAAATCAAAACCTACATTTATGACATCGTTGTGTTCACAAGGATGCACCGCATGGTAGTTGCGGGTCTTCCCACACAGACACTAAAAGACATGGAACTTTTTGTTCAAATATACGCAGCCATTAACGATATGGACTACGTTACGCCTCAAATGGTAAAGTTGGCCGCGTCCAAGGTGATCCCACTGCACATCAGGTTGGTTACCAAACCGGAATTGGAACCTACACTTCTATATGGCAGCGACATCAAAGTGGTGCAGCAGCTGGTGGACGTCTGGGATGCCGATTTGGTACTCGAGGACGTGCTCAATAACGTGCAGCCTCCCGTTTAAGCGAACTGGATTTTCCACAACTTCAGACAGGAGTCAGCACCGCCGCTGACCAGCTCATTGTCGCCAATCCAGCTGACTCCCGACACCCCTTCTTTGTGAGCGTTCATAGCTTTCACGTTTCTGGCAGGCTTATTCACCGAGTAGACGATGATGTTGGTGTCCAGTGACCCAGACACAACATGGTCGTTGTCTGCGTTCCAAGCCAGAGAGTTAATTTTTGACGTATGGAAGGCCCATCTGGTGGTCACCAAGGACAGCTCCTCAAGGTTGTAGCAATGGATTTTACCGTTCACATCTCCGCAGGCCAAATATTTACCATTTGGAGAAATTTGAGAGACAGACGGCTTTGCGCGCATCGGAGCCAATGATCCCACCTGTTTGAAATGTCTATCATACACGTTTATGGCAAAAGTGGCAGCGTCGGTCACCACGACATGGGACGCAGAAACAGCAACCGAACTTGGTGAATAGTCCAGCTTATGCTGTGCCAGCTGTTTGCCGTGAAGATCAACCAATATCACCTCGTCGTCAGTTATCACTGCCCCATATCCATCTCCCACATTCGCCTGGATAGGCTGCTTTGCCACAGTGGTTGCTGTGACCAATTCTCCAGACTCGATGACTTTGACCTCATCGTCCCAACCAACGGTGATCTGTCCGCCATTGGTATTTGCAATGTCCACCACCAAGTTTGAGTGGGTCTGACCAGGGACCAGGTGGCCGCGCTGTGCCTTCAAATCCCATTTCATCACCCTTCCATCGTAACTTCCAGAATAAACGACGCCGTCCACAACTGACGAGAGTGCCGTTATGGACTTTTGGTGGCCAAAAACAATTCTAGCAGGCGTCGCAGAACCGTTCTCGAAATAGTATATGTCGCCACTCAAGGCGAGTCCCACCACATACGCGCTGGTCTTCACACAGCCAACAAACTGATTCTCGAGCTTCTGCTCCAGCTGCCAAGTCTCTGAAGTTTGTCCTTCCACACTTGTGACCTTGATGGATCCGTCTGCTGAACACGTGATAAAGCTTTGCTCGTCAACCCAATCAAGGCCAAAGATGCCGGCCGAGTGCACCCCTTCAATTTTGCGGATGAACTGGCCCGTCTTGCCGTCATACACCACAATAACGCGGTCTGCTCCCACGCTGACTGCATAAGCCCCGTCCTTGCTGAATTTGACATCTCTGACGAAATTCGTGTGATGTCCGCGGACAGATTGGCTGAACTTGAACGGCGGACCTTGCAAAAACACCATTCCGGCATCGTCAGAAACAGTCATGGCTCTATATGGCCTGCAAGGACGGATACTGACTGCGTTGATAGGTGCGGTGTGCCCGGAGATCTCGCCGACAGTGTTTCCGGAATCGGCTGTGAAACAATGACCGTACCGCTCGCGACCGTCTCCAACGGCAATGACCCTACTGGAGTCCGCGTCCCACGCAATGTCGTTGATCCGGCCACTGATGATCTGGTAATCTCCTTTCACAATGAGATCCTCTGACACGCAATCCCAGACTTTTACGTTTCCGCTCTCATCACCAGAAGCGACGTAGAAGCCAGAGGGCGAGAACTTCGCCACCGTGGCTGGGTAATTGTGGGCCTCGAATTGAATGCACTCCTCTGGCTTGGAAACAGAACGGATGTACACGCATTTTCCGCTTGTGTAGGCAATTCTATCAGACTTAGGGTCATACGACAAATGAACAGCCGTGGCCCGCGCAGTTGCCGGGTTAGCGGCCAAAACACCTGTTTTCTCTACCGACATTAAAACAAACACTTGGTACTGTTGCGTATTACTGTATTTTATTTATATTTCGCGGATAGGTAGTGCGCCGCTCAGCCTGGAAGCACATTTCTGAGCAGAGCGTCCATGGACACTTTGGGGCCCTCCGACTGTTCTGCGGATCTCGTTTCTGGCCTGGTAGGCTCCGGAGCCAGCTGGATATCCAGCAGGTTCTGTAAACGGGCGCAGATCCTGCCCACCTGCTCCATGTCCAGGTTTGTGTCCACGTCTGGAACGTAGTCGCATTTTCTGTGGAACACGCTCTCGACTAACGCTTTGAACTCGTCCGGGTGTTTGTTTGACGTCTGAAAAAGCGACTCGTACTCGCAGCCGTCTGGGTTTTCCGCTTTTTTTATCTGCTCCATATATATTTCACGCATTAACTGCGGAATATAGTGCAGTTTGGGAGAGTTCTGGGCCAAGAGCTTGCGAGTCAGCGGACTCAGACGGAAATCTGAGGGATCGTCGCCTCTCATTTGTTCTGTAGGAAGCACAAATGGCTCAGGGTCGTTCAGTTCAACAAATTGAAAATCTTTTGCTGACACGCTACTCTGGGGGCCGGCAGCATCCAGGTCCATTAAATTGACCAGCTCGTCCATGTGCTCTATCATTTTGTCACTCTGAAAAACGTCGTCTGAGGCTTCGTCCTCAGAAATCCCCGAGAGCTTTGCGGTGTTGAGTAAACGCTCCTCTTCGGCGTACGGAAGCGTGACGACAGAAAACCCATAATGGTCGACCTGCCCTTCCATTTCGTCATGCGTTCGTTTTTCTCCGGAGGTACTCTCATGTCTGTACTTTGTAGCGTCCGTCAAGACAATACATGGACTCATCGCGGCCAATCGTACAGCGCCCGAGTTGCGTTTGACGTAGCGGACGACAGCGACCAGATCTTGCGCCAGCATCGACTGGGCCAGCATATTAAACCCGAACTGGTCTCGCACGCTGCTGTTTTGGTTATTCAGCAGTAATTCTGCCTCGCCGTGATAATACCAGGGCGGAATGGTTTTGCGCTTGACAAGCTGCAGGACATCCAGGCCCACGTACGTGTTAATTTTTAGCAGCTGTTTGATCGAAGACGTGATAGGAATCGTTGAAGAGCCATACCGATATGCCTCCTGAATCTCGGCCTGTTCCAGAAACCTCGTCTGGGTCTCATTCTGACTGTCCGAGTCCAACACCACAAACTTGTCGGTGGTGTGTTTCAGCTCCACCAAGTTCTCGCGGCCAGTTTCTGGGTCCTTGTGGAGACCCATTTCGTGCGTCGACTGCACTTTCTGGCTCTTGGTAAGCGGATAGGCGTCTGCCTGGATTTTGATCGTCAGCAGGTCAGAGTTGATGTCGTAATCTCCAGCATACATTTTCAGTTCCTTTTTGTCCAAACGCAGCATGGAGGCACAATTTTTTAGGTCTATGCTGTTAACGTCACAGCCAAACCGGATCTCTCCCGTGAACAGTCGCGCCGCCCGGAATATTCGAACGGGCTCGGTCTCCCAGCGGAGCAGCTCGCGCAGCTGATCCAAACTGCAGAAATATGATAGCGATGCGCGTCCATCACTGTTCTGGAGGCGGGTAATGAGCTCGTCGATATGGTCCAGGTTTGCAGACACAGTCTCGTCGTCCGCGTCGTCGTCAGTCATGCAGTTCACGACCGTGATCAAAACGTTGTAGCCCACGGCAGCAGTGCTCACCAGCTCCGTAAGCTGTTCCCAATTAGTCGGATTGCGCATGTCTGACATCAAGTAAATGGTGTACTTCTCCTTCTTGGTCTTTTTCGGATTCAGTTCCATGATCTTCTGCAACACTATAGCCAAAGCTCGTGGCACATCTGTCTCCAATTCGCCGACCGGATTGCTGTTGATCTTGATTCCGTTTCTCAGACACACCATCAGGTCCCAGTTGTAGTGCTCGGGCCCGTCCAAGACACAATTATCCCAGTCTCCGGGACTTATGTCGTCCATTGGGTTGTCCGTGTGAGCGTCGTGCAACTTGGCGATTCCAAACAGATCAGACTTCTTGCCGCGCATAATGCTGCGCAGTATTATGTCCAGTGCTACATCAACACATCCGTCCAGTTTGGACGCCATGGTGGGCGACTGATCAAATATAAAATATGTCACCTCTTTCTCCATAGCAAAATAATTAATCAACTAAATAAATAAAAGAAAATAAAATATCATCATGATCCGATTAGGCCTGGCCAGAAACGTCAAACGTCCGAGGGCGGCTTTCCAAGTTCGCAGCCTCATGAACAGACAACAGAAGGAAGAACACAAGTTCAAAGAGCATCTGGAAGAGCAGCGGAAAAAACGCAAGTGGTCCACAATCATTACATCCTCAGTTGCCTTCATCCTGGGGACGTCAGGGGTGCTTTATTTGTGGCAGCCATGGAACCCTTTCAGCACAGAGGTCAGTCGGCATCTTCGCAAAGGCTTGTGGCTTGAGACTAGCAAGAATATCGATTATCTCAAAGCATTGCAACATTACCAGGACGCCCTTCGGGCATGCAGAAAAGAAAATATGGACAATTTGGATCCCAGATACACTGGCATAGTTTTAAAGGTCGCAGAAATGTACGAGAAACTTGAGATGACAGACAGACAGCGCGAGGTGTATGAGCGGCTCAGCGACTTTCTGTTCGCCAAGCTGGTCAACGACGAAGTTCCTGCCGAATGGAAAGACCAGGTGATCCAGCGTGACCTTGTGGTGGCCACCAGACTTGCGACATTGGCCTCGCCGGGCAAAACGACATCTGTCATGCACGAGGTGTGGGACCGCATGAGGTTTGCAGAACAACAGATGCTACAAACGCATCCAGATCTGAAAGTCGACGGCCAAATGGATATATTTGAGATCCTGGGCCTGGATTCGTGGGGGTCTAAAAAACAATTTATTGACAAACACATGCCCCGGGCCAGGAAGTTTTTGAGCCAGTGGAGTGTCGACTGGCCACCATATGCGGAAGAACTGGTGCGTGCTCGCGACTTGTACGCGACTCTGGCGATGTTCACGTCTTCGAGCGATGTGGCTGTGAATTTGCTACAGTCCAATATATTTTTCATGCAGATCTCCGGACTGCAACCGATCAAGATGAGTACGGAACTTCTCAACCTGGCATCAGCATACTATTTCAAGAGCGAGCATCACGAGGCACGCAGTACCGCGGTGGGTCTGCCGGACTCGCTGGAGAAGGAAATGTACAGCAGCTACGAGAAGAGCGAGGCACAGAAAGCACGTGACATGAGCGCGCGGCTGTACAGCACAATCCTCAGCAAATACCAGGCAGACGACGAGGAGTCAACTGTGTGTCAGGCAATGTCGCTGTACTCTCTGGGCGTGCTTCATAAGGGCAAGAAAGAAGCCGAGACGTATTTCAGCCGGGCACGAGAACTGGCCACAGAGCACGGACTGCTGCAGGTCATTGAGAAGATCGACAACGAGACCCTGGTGCCGTCGCTGGCAAGCACATAGAAACAACTACGCACGGTCTAAAACATATACTTTGCTATATTACTTACTGCGAGGTCATAACCTGCCAGACTCTAATCACATTGTCAGTGTAACCAGAGAACAAGTTCTGGCCGTCGTGAGACCAAGCAAGGGAAATACACTCTGGAGTCTTGCCGTCAGCAACCTCAGGCTTGAGCTCCTCCTTCAAGGTTCTCTCCTGCAGGTTGTAGATCTTGATGGAGCTGGCAGTAGCAACACAGAGCCAGTATCTGTTTGGTGAGAAAGCCAGAGCGTTGATCTCGTCACCAGCTTGCAAAGTGTACAAAGTCTTCTTCTTCGAGCTCATCTCCCACAGGATGATAGAACCGTCCTTACCACCGGAAGCACACAAAGATCCGTCTGGAGAGATGGTGATGCAGGAAACGTAACCGGTGTGGCCAACAAAGTCTGCAGCCAAGGTGTTGTCTCTCAAGTCCCAAGCCTAAATAGTTAGTAAACCACGAAAAACCAGTGATCAGAGATCTTGGTGATATTTTGTGTGTCTCATTCGGTCGCCCGTCTGAAGTAGCAAATATGTAATACATCATGTCACTGGAACAAATCTTAACTTACCTTAACAAGTTTGTCGGAACCGGCAGAAATAACGGTAGCAGCCTTGGACTCCTCAGCAGATGGAGAGAATCTGACAGCGTTGACCCAGTCGGTGTGCGACTCCAGGGTAGCCATACATTGACCAAGGGAGTTCCAAACCTTAACAGTCTTATCTCTGGAGGCAGAAACAATCTGTCTGGAGTTGGAGGCAATGGAAACGGACAAAACGTCTCCCTTGTGACCAACAAATCTAACGAGAGATTCACCGGTCTCGAGCTTCCAGAGTCTCAAGGTCTTATCCCACGAGGCAGAGATGGCGTAGAGTCCGTCTGGAGAGATGGCACAGTCTTGAACAATGTGAGAGTGACCCTTAAGAGCCTTCTTAGCCACACCGTAGTTGTTCTCGTCTCTGGTCAATTGCCAAGTGATCAAGGTCTTGTCTCTGGAGGCGGAAAGGAGCAAATCTGGGTTAGCTGGGGAGGTAGCAAGGGAGGTCACCCATCCGTTGTGGCCGTGCAGGGTTCCTCTGAGCACTAGAACTTCGACAACTTCGTCAGCCATATTGTGATTATATGAAAAGCTTGGATTAAAATTTTCAATTTTTCAAGGTTAGCACTGCGAAAAAAGCGGTGCGAGGGTGCATCTGTGACTGCTAACTTCTTTGCGATAACATTTATTTATTACTTCCCACCGCCCTATTCCTGGTGCACGGGTTATGTCGGGAAAAGACGTTTCATACATACAATCCAGACTCGACTCTCTCCACGAGGTCGATGTCAAGCTGGTCTCTATGCTGGATCATTTATCCCACACACTCGATCTTTTGAAGTCCCACAAGCAGGCTGGAACTGCCAATCAAAAAGACTTCAGAGGTGCCGTTTCGGGCTTCTATGCCGATCTTAGCTATGCTGCTGTCAACCTTAGCAAGGAGATAAAGGTGATCCACAACAAAGTGGCATCACAGACGGGCGAGCTTGACTTGTTGCCGGTTCAAATAAACAAGAAGGCTGTTTGGGTCAATGATGACAAGCTAAAAGAAGAATTACAGCACCTAGACGAAAAAGCCGACTTTAAAAACATCACGGTGCCGGCAGAGCAAACTACAGAGGAGCCCAAGCCACGCGAGCACGAAGATCTTACTCAATCGCCCAACGGAGACAAAAAAATCGTCGAAACCATAGATTTAGAGGATATGGAGATGAATGACGCACATACGTAAACTAACGCTTTCCGATGAAATACCCAACGATACCTGCAGCTAACAGTAGCACTAAGAATCTCGCTTCGTTGTAACCCAGAGTTTTGACGCTAGGCAATCTATAGACGAACATCAGCCAATCACTCTTCGAGCTCGAATATGGGGCATATCTGTCTTTAAGGGCCACCTCATACCAATATGGCTGTTTGAAAATCACTTTTCTGTGCGTGAATGCCTCGATCGAATACTTTCCATGGTAACTGCCCATTCCAGACGTGCCGACACCTCCAAATGGAACAGAATGAATTCCTGGATGGACTAGTGTCTCGTTGATCAACAAAGCCCCTGATCTGATGTTGTCGACAAGCTGGATCTCCTGTTTTTTGTCAGAAAAAATGTACGTCGTCAACGGAGTGTCGTGGTACCTTTGTACGTCTAGAACTGCCTGATTGAGCGAGGAGTACTTCAAAACAGGTAGAACAGGTCCAAAAATTTCTGCCTCCATTAGCGAATCGCTCCAATCCAGGTCTGTCACCACTGTTGGAGCCAAAAAGTTGGTCTCGGGGTCTTGCGCACCCCCAAACAGCACTTTCCCTTTGCTATTATCCAGAAGCGATGTCAAACGGTCATAAGCCTGTCGGTTAACCAAATGCGTGTAGTCTGACGTCTTCGAAACATTATATGTCCTTTGCAAAACGCTGAGTATCTGACTGATCACCCTGTCATATATTGTTTCTTCAACAAGCAAATAGTCTGGAGCAACGCACACTTGTCCTGCACTACAAAACTTTCCCCAAAACAACCGAGTTAGCGCGGTCTCGATGTTGGAACAGCTGGACGTGATAAATGCAGGAGATTTTCCTCCAAGCTCCAGAAGAGTCGGGGTCAATGATTCGGCTGCTTTAGCATGCACAATCTTCCCGACTGAGGTAGACCCAGTGAACATAATCTTGTCATATTTTTGGTCCAGAAGAGCCTTGGATTCATCAAGGCCCCCATTGACGACCACGAGAATTTCAGGATCAATACTCTCCGATAGAACTTTGGTTAGAGCCTCACAGAAGCGGGGACATCTATCGTAAGGCAATTTGAGAACGACATTGTTTCCGGCAGCAATTGCTCCGACCAATGGGCTCAGCGCTAGAAGGAGGGGAAAGTTGAAGGGAGCTATAACCAAAATAGTTCCCAGGGGTTCTTTTTCGATCTTGCACGAAGACACACTGAAGGCAAAAGGCATGAAGTCGGGAGCTTCAGGAGCAAGTAGCGCATCGAGGTTATTTGCAAAGTAGCTGATTTCGCCAAGAAGAGGCCCAAACTCGGTGATCAGAGTTTCTTGTGGCGCACGATGAAAATCCTCCAAAAGGCCGGTAATAATTTGCTGCTGGTGCTTTTGAAGGGCGTCTTTGAGTGAGAGCAATTGGCTCTTGATAAAAGCATGTGACTTGCGAGGACGTGCCAAAAAATTGAGCCGTAACTTATCAACAGCGTTAGGTATTTCAATCAATGAAACAGCAGACATGATGTGAATCTTTCCGACCGTATAAAATAAATTAACAATAAAATAAATATTATAATAGCTTATCGATAAATTATTGGTCCATATCATCTTTTAAAAAACTCGCGTATCAGTCGTTCCTTTTCGTCCTCAACCCAATTGCGCCCCTTTCGGCGGGTAGCACGGTTGTTCAATATGCTATTGAACAGCACCAACAAATACATGCCTATAAGCGAAAGCACAAGGAAGGAGATAGACAATAGCGCAATGATCCAATATTCATTGTGCTCCACAAATCGGCTCCACCCCCTTGTTTCGTCGTAGTCTGGTTCGATTTCACTCACGAGGAATATCTCATCTTCCATGTAGTTGACTGCAGTGACAAACTTTCGGCCCGCGAAACCCGTCTTCACTCCGAAATGCACCAACTGGTAGTATAGCAGACGCACATTCACCAACTGACCATCTCTGTAATCGTATACTTTGTTGTTTATCCCGACAGGCTCCATTTCCACATACTCCACAGACCTGCTGCTACCAAACCAGTCGGTTTCATCCCGTACAGGATGTTCCACGGAGCTTAAATTATACATGAGCTCCTGATACAGAATATTGCTCAGTTCATGATCGGCATCATATTTTTTCACCATGATTTCCAGACGTCCAAATATGTCAGGGTTGCCGGGAACAACGGCATCGCGTGAGCTCTTGTCCGTGGTGTATGTGTTGAGATAGACGTTAATATGGTCATTTTCGTACGAGTCAAAACTTATAAGCATCTCTTCTGCGTTCAACAAGACTTGATCCGAATCATCCTTCCCCTCAACCACTTGAGACGCCACCACCTGCGTCATCACGAGAAAACGGATTAAATACCAATTCATATAGTAATACATTTGTTATTGCTTTACAGTTATTCAGCCGACAAGATGTCTGCAACGCCTTGTCGATTAGGCTTTGCCTTATATTTAACCTTTGAACTTTTTTCCCTACATGTAAATTTCCCAATTTGGGTCTGCTCCTGTGGGATCGACCCAAGTTGCTGCGAGCCCGAATTTTTATAACGTAAGACGATCGCTGTTGTTTGCAACTCAGCTTAAGTCAAAGTCGTCAATTTTGTTTCTGTACTTGAGCACGTTGTGCTTGATCTTGGAACTGTCTGTCCACTGCAAGTAGTCCTCCATATTCCTGGTGACTAGAAATGCCGGATCAGTGATAACGTCAGGCCCAACTCGCACATGGCCCTGCTCCACAAATTTAACTGCGTCGGAGATGGTCTCGGCCATCTTAAACCTGCACATCACTACTCCAATCCGCCTTCTGCAGAAAGCACTAACGGTCACCTTATTTTCCAGATCGGATATCTTGCTTTTCGTGGCCAGAACCCCCATGCCGTATAGCTTATCTAAGAGCTGCTGTTCCTGCTTGATTCTGAAAGGGTCGTTGGGCTGTAAAAGTGCCAGTTTGTGTGCAATCTTTCTGATATTTCCGCAGATCTTGTTGTACTTGTGATAATCTTCTCTGTTTTGGACGTGGTAAGTTCTCATCACCTGAGTATCCCTATGTCCCTGGTCCTGTTTCCAGTCCAAAAAGTCAACCTTCTTGAGCAGCCGCTGCTCATGATGCTTCAGTTTCCTCACCATCGTAATTTACGTTTGTAACAAATTTTTTTTTTTTTCTGAGCCATCCATACACCAACACATTTTGAAGAAATATTCAAATTTTATCACTATGTCTTTTGTTCGACGGTTCTCTAGCCTTAGGCCCGTGTTGTCCCACGTCGGCTCCGCACCGGTCGTGATACCACCACAGGTCGAATTTGAGTTCATGAACCTTTTGGTTCCAAAATTCGTTCCGAAAGGAGCCAAGTCCATGAGACTGGACAGAGTGGTCACCGTGAAGGGCCCCAAGGGAAAAATTGATCTCACGCTTCCAGAGTTTGTTCAGGTGCAGAATACAGGCGACCGAGTTTCCATCTCGGTGAGAAAGCCAGACGACAAGCTGCAGAAACAACTTTGGGGGACCATGCGCGCATTGATAAACAACGGTGTTGTGGGCGTCACCGAGGGTCACACTTCCACGCTTAAGTTCCAGGGTACCGGTTATCGTGCGATGTTGGAAGAGGTTGACGGCGTCAAATGGGTGAAAATGAAGATTGGAAAATGTGATTTGCAAGGATTGCCTATTCCCGACGGCATCACTGTGACGGCTCCTACACAGACCCTATTGATCTTGGAGGGATGTGATAAACAACAGCTAAATCTTTTTGCTGCCAACCTGAGAAATATGCATCCTCCAGAGAGATACAAGGGTAAGGGAGTGTATTTGAACGGCGAGACAGTCAAGCTCAAGGACAAGAAGGTCAAATAGTGGCATAGATACGTGGAAGATTGTACATATATAAACCTGATAAGTCAGAAACCTGTAAATTGCGGTATAACTCTGTCACACGTTGCTGAAGCATCATTAGCCAGTACCCTAGAAATTCTTACATTATCGCGAATTAATTTGAATTAATTTAATTTTATCCTGAAGATGAATGTCGACTCAGGCACTCCGCAATATTGGAACCAGTACTCGCTATCGGATCCCGTGGACCCCCAAGGATCTTTGCCCACACCCATGTCAAAAGAAGACGCAGCACACTCGCAGTACAAAAGTCCACAAGTCCTAGACAGAGAGATTTTTCAGCAGCAACAACTGCAAAATACCGGGTCCATTCATGGCTACACATCGCCTTTGACTGATCCACATAATGCATCAATCACAGAGGACTGCGAGAAGGCAGAAGCATCAATTAGAAGAAATGTCGGAGACGGTATATGGCACGAGGTGTTTGCGCATGACACAAAAGCCCCAAAACGACTTAACTCCTCTGCGAGCAGTGACTCGTCAAATTCGCACAAAGTCCATTCGGAAGAGAAGATTCTTGCCGAAAAAAGGAAAGCCCAGAACCGCGCAGCTCAACGGGCTTTCCGCGAGAGAAAGGAAATCAAACTAAAGGAGCTCTCGGCTAAGTTGAGCCAATCCGAGTCCGAGAAACAACGTCTGCTCCAGGAAATCGAGGAGCTTAAGCAGAAAAATACCATGCTGGGCATTGAAAACGAGATGCTTCAAAAAATGGAGCCTCCAGCACACCGCAAGATGCAGTCCACGAATGCTGACGGACAGTACGATTTTCCTCAGACCAGAGAGGACTTCATAAAGTCCGTGGTCGGCGCTAGAACCACAACGCCAGAGGCCCCAGCCTCAGGAGTTCCACACTCGGTGGTAGACGGCGTGCCGTACAGCATTGAAGCATACAGCCACAACAACGAAAGAGTATTAACTGTGGCTGCCGTCTGGGATTATCTGAACGACATTGCAGCAGAGAAGGACATCAACCTCGACATTCCCGGCATCATTTGCCAATTGCGGGGCGCAGAGGTGTGCCACGGACACGGTCCAGCATACCCGGTGTCGGTGGTGAACGCTGTGGTGGAAAAGAACACAGAGTTTCTGATCTAATATGTACATTGATTTAATGGCTATTTATCTTGCAAAATATGCGAACCGTACTCCTTCAAGGCGTCTCTGATCTTTACGAACGACCCGTTGGACCCCGAAACACACCCCTTGACAAGAATGTATCCCTTTTCAGCGTTGACGTCCAGCACCTCGAGGTTAAAAATCGTGTTATATTCGTCTCCTAAATGTCCGGCCATCTTCTTTCCAGGCAAAACTCTAGCAGGCGTGGTGTTCATACCAGTGGAACCAGCGCTTCTGTGGGCCAGAGAGGTACCATGGGATGCAGGAAGACCCGAGAAATTCCATCTTTTCATCACACCGGCAAACCCTTTACCTTTGCTCTTGGAAATCACATCCACTAATTGTCCCGGCTTGAAATGATCTGCTTTTAGCTGTGAGCCGACAGGAACCAATCCATTGTCATCTTTGACTTGGAACTCGTACAAAACTTCCTTCGGAGACACCTTGGCGTTCTTGTAGTGTCCCAACATGGCTTTTGTCTGGTTTTTGAGCTTGTGTCCGTATCCGACTTGCACCGCGTAGTATCCGTTCTTCTCCAGGGTTTTGTTGTAAACCACCTCCACTTGGTCAATCTCCAAGACTGTTGCAGGAACACGATTTCCGTCTCTGTCGTAAAACTGTGTCATGCCGCGCTTGACACCCACCAAGCCGGGCCTGCTCAGAAGTCTTCTGCGTTGTCTTTTTGCTTCCGGACTCTTGAAAGGTAGAGGTGCCACACTGGTCAGAGCAGGCACAGCCATCGGCGAAACAAGCTGTCTTTTCGAGACAGCAGGTAGCGCTGAGGTCGAGTTTAATCGCTTAAGCACCAAACTGAACATATCGTCGTTGGAAAAGTTTTTGAATTTCTGAGCAGAAATATTTTCAGCTTACATAATACACAGTCTGTTTTATTATGATGTTCAGTACTTAGTAAGGAGTGTATGGATAAGCACATCTCTTAGCCAGCTTCTTGGCCGGAGCGGCACTGTCGTCACCCGGAATAACGTCTCTCTTGCTGACATCGTTCTTTCTGAGGTCCTCGACCTCACCAGGGTCTTCACCTTCGTAACCTTCCATGCCCGGCTTAATCTCACCCTTACCATTGTTCTTCCATGAACCACCAAAGTGGTGGTGAACATAGCAGTATTTTCCACAGTTGTTCTCCTTGTCTTCTCTGAAAGAAGCCCTTGGGTAAATGACCACGTCATCGATCATCACAGGAGCTCTTAAACCAGCAAAGAATCTCCATGAAATAACGTCCCCTTCGCCAGTCTCAGGACCGTACAGCTCTCCAGCAATATCTCTCTGGTGGTCAATATCGACGATCGTAGGACTTGGAATAGAGTTCAAGTGTGCATAGATGGTGTCTGTCCAGACAACAGGACCGGTCCACACCATGATGTCCACGGAAGCGCATCTATCCACTCCCTTGAAGTCTTTGTAGTAAGCTTGCAACTTGTCGTTTTTCTTTGCCTGGAAAGTCGTCTCAACGATCTTAGCGATCAACTTGCGCAGAATTGGATGTCTTGCCTTAGCCTTGAAAGTCCACTGTTCGAACTGAATTCTTCTAGTCATGTAATGCTCCCAGTTTTCAACGTTGATATCTTCCTCCACGGCAACGACGAACCCAACGTTCCTGTCACTGTCAAACCAGGTGTCAACTGGTTTCTGCAAATCTGTGTCGATGTCAGCGTACACACCTCCATTCAGGAAGATCAACAGATATCTTGCGAAATCAGAACGAATGATTTTGTTTGGCAACATTTCAAATGCTTCCAAGACCTCAGGGACCGTGTCTTTAAATCTGATTCTCAGAATCTCCAAAATCTCGTCGTCAGTGAGGAGGTTATACTTGTATGTAGGGTTCTCATTCTTCCACTTGTTGACTAACTCTTTGTGAGGGAAGTCTGGGTCGGTGGATGGCACCTTCCACATCTGCCAGATGTTTTTCTCAATTCTTCTGGCACTATTGTCGTATGGGAAAAACTTTGCCAGTCTCTCTGCGGTGACTGCAGCATCGTATGGGTTAGAACCACGGAACTTTGGGTTAAGTTTATAAAAGTTGTTGAGGTATTCAGAAACGATCTTGTCCTCGGTGTTGATGGACCAGCTTGTGGAGAACTTGAAGAGAACTAGACCCAGAAGCAGCCCAACAAAGATGGATAACTTTTTGAATTTCGGAGACGTCGACGAGGTCGAGTTGATGCCTCTATAAGGCGACGCTTTGCTCATATCACTAAGTGAATGTAGAAGTTAAATTTCAGTTGCAAGGTACGTGAACTTGGTTTTTTAGATGTAAAAAGATACTGCTGATCTTTCCCGCGTGTTCTCACGTAGTTTTGAAAGCCAGAGGCAAATGTTTGTGACGAAAAGCTTATCCAGTAGCTGGGTGTATAAAAAAAAGCTTTCTGTTTAGCTGTCTATTTTTTTTTTTTCGTTCTGGTAGATCTTTTCGTGTGGCTAAATGCGCACATGGAACGGTATTAGATAGAATTACGTATAACTGGAAATAACCTTCGTGGATCTGTTTGCGAGCCCCCATGCAATCGTTTTCCACGCCAGTAGTCATTTCACAACCTTAGAGGTAATCTAACGGTGAAAGACGTCTTATGACTTTCGAGGCACACAATCGACTCAGGGAGCGTCGATTTTCCGACGTCTATTTTTTTTTCATAACTCAATTTCGATTCTTATTTCCCTTATGTTTAAGAAGTTCTCTAAAGAAGATATACACACCCGCTCAAACGTGAAGTCGTCTGTGCAGCGCGGTATTAAAGCTAAACTTGTTGAGCAGTACCCTGGTTTTGAACCTATCATCGACGAGCTGGTGCCCAAGAAATCGAGTGTAATGCACTACAAGTGTGAGGACAAGATTCAGTTATACTTGGTTGACGGCGAGGTTCTCTTTTACCAGAAGTTCGATGAATTGCTTCCTTCGCTGAAGCTGGTGCACAAATATCCTACTTTTTTCCCAAGAGTACAGGTTGATAGAGGAGCAATCAAGTTTGTTCTTTCCGGAGCCAATATTATGTGTCCTGGGCTGACATCCAAGGGTGGACAACTTCCCGAGGAAAACATTCCAAAAGACACTACGGTGGTCATTTACGCCGAGGGGAAAGAGCACGCTTTAGCCGTGGGAAAGCTACTGATGAGCACTGATGAGATTAAAAGCATAAACAAAGATATTGGCATTGAGCTGTATCATTACCTGGGAGATGGGTTGTGGAATTTCCGTGAATAGCTTTTTAATGAGAGATGAATGATAATGAAATATTATCGTACTATTACTAAAAAATATTTGTTGTTTAAATTAATTTATTGCATGGTTTCTGACAACTACGGGATAGTTGTGGATTCTGGATCATCAGGATCGCGCATACAAATCTACAAATGGAAAGATCCTGCTGGGCTTCAGAAAGAATCGAAGGACGCAGATATTCTTTCCTCTGTGCCCCAGATTGTCCAAGAGGAGAAATGGACTTATAAGATTGATAGAGGACTATCGACATTTGCCGACCAACCAGATGACGTATGGGATGATCATTTTGAGCCTCTCATTGAATATGCCGAGCAGATTATCCCGGAAGATAAGCTGGCCACAACACCTATTTTTGTGCAAGCAACAGCTGGAATGCGTTTGGTTCCAGAACAGAAACGCGAAAAAATCTTGAAGAACGTTTGCAAAGCGCTTAAGGAAGAAACGCATTTCAAGGTCGACAATTGCGAAGACCATGTTCAGGTTATAGACGGTGAGACCGAGGGACTTTATGGCTGGATTGGCCTCAATTATTTAAAAGGAAAACTCAACAGATATGATCCCGACCTCCCTATCACAGAGCACGATTCTTTTGGCTTTATGGACATGGGTGGGGCATCTACGCAGATTGCATTTGTTCCCTCCAATCCTCAAGAACTGGATCAGCATATGGATGACCTGTATCAAGTAAAATTGCGGAATATCAACGGCGATACCCAGACATGGCCCGTGTTTGTTTCCACATGGTTGGGATTTGGAGCCAATCAAGCTCGCAAAAGGCATCTGAAAAATCTGATAATGGCGCTGCCAGAAGGCGTGAATTATGACAAAGATGGGGATTCCAAGTACGACCTCTTCGACCCATGTTCGCCAAAAAATATGCAAATCGAACAAAAATTGAATGGAATCACGTACCAGATTACAGGACTGGGTGATTACAAAACATGCATGAAGCACGTGTATCCTCTTTTGCTGAAGCATCTGCCCTGTAAGGAGGACCCATGTTTGTTCAACGGTGTTCATGCGCCATCTATAGACTTCGAGAAGGATAAATTCATTGGTGTGAGCGAGTATTGGTATACCGCAAACGATGTTTTTCATATGGGCGGTGCATACAATTTCCTTAAGTTCGAAGAGAGGTTAAAGGAGTTCTGTGAGTTGGAGTGGCAACAAATCGAGGAAAACTTCAAAAACAAACAATATGGAACAAATATCCCAGAAGCAATTCTTAAGGATTCATGCTTCAAAGCCAGCTGGGTAGTTAACGTGCTCCATGAAGGATTTGGCCTACCTAGAATAGGGTTCGAAACTAATGACTTGACTGACGATGAAGTGGAAAAGCTCAATAAACAGGATACCGAACATATTCCATTTCAAAGTGCCAACCAGATTGATGGAGCAGACCTTTCATGGACTCTTGGAAAGATTGTTTTGTACGCTTCCTCTCAGATACCCTCCAATGGCGGTGCGCCAGTTGGTATTCTCCCAGGAGAAAATGCTCAAGTGATAAGTGGGAATATCTTGGAAAACACGTCCGGCATTGCGTCGAATGACTCTCTAAATGGATACTTTGCCTTTATCCTGGGACTATTCTTCCTGACTTTTCTTGGATATGGTTTTCTGACAAAGAAGTTTACTCATCTCAAATTTCTATCGGTGAGAAGCTTCAATGGCGTACAGGCGAGTTCAATCAGAAAACTCCAGCAGCAGTGGTACACCAAAATCACAAACAAGCTAGATTCCTTCAGACACCCGAATGTCGTGTCTGACGAGGAGTCTGCCATGTATGAGGAAGACCTCATGCCGAGTCTTCCAAAAAGGTCTTCCTCAACCTTGATCCCCCAAGGGAGCAACATAAACACATTACGGACGCGGTCAACTCTGAATCTTTCAGACATACAAGCAGAGACTCCTCAGTTTGCAAGATCTACATCCTCCAACTCCCTACCCGGCAAGATTGGGTCGAGTGGTCAGTTGGACAAAACAGGGTTGCATTTTGATTTTATGAGCAAGAAATACAACAAATACATTAACAGACCAAACTCTCCGACCAGAGTCGTGCCATTCCCTCAGGCGCTAGGTCTAGCGAGCGGATCACAGATGGAACTGAAAACAATAATTAAAGGTAAGGCGAGCGATTAGGCTGGCCGATCGACGCGATCGACGCGATAGTTGATACGAAAAAATTATTAGAAAAAAAAATTTTAGATCTATAAAAAATAATAGTAATTTGGCTATGCGTGTGAAGAAGCCAACATCTAAGAGGGTGTCCACCCGTATGCGGGAAGGCATTAAGAAAAAGGCTGCTGCTCAAAGAAGGAAAGAGAAGAAGCAAGCCAAAAAAGACCCAACATGGAAATCCAGACACAAGAAAGATCCTGGTATTCCTGCTAGCTTCCCATACAAAGACCAGATCATCACTCACATTGAAACCACAAAGAGAATTGAGCAAGAAGAGAGAGAAAGACAGCGTCAGTTGAAAAAGATTGAAAACACCGAGGAAGAGGAAATGATGAGCGAGGACGACGAGCAAGAGCAGGAAGATGGTGGCAATAACCTTGCAGCATTGTTGGAGTCCGCTGAAAAGGCCGCCGAAGAATACACTGGCGGTCCAGGGGATGACGATATGGAGGCTGATGACATAGAAGTCAACGAGTACGACATTTCTCTGAGTGATGATGAGGAGTATAAAAACCAGCAGGAAAAATCCAGAAAGCAGTTTGACAAGATCTTCAAATCCGTGGTGGAGGCCTCGGATGTGGTTTTGTATGTTTTGGATGCACGGGATCCAGAGGGAACACGGTCACGTAAAGTTGAAGAAGCTGTGCTGGAGAACACGGGAAAGAGACTCATTTTTGTGGTGAACAAGGTCGATTTGATTCCAGACGAGAATTTGAAATCATGGCTAGATTATCTGAAGCAGTCATTCCCTACCATTCCTCTCAAGGCCAGCAGCACCGCTACTAATGCTCAATCGTTTAATCGGAAACTGACGCAGGCAGCCTCTGCATCTACTTTGTTGCAGGCTCTGAAATCCTATTCGCAAAAATCCAACCTCAAGAGAGCCGTTGTGGTGGGAGTCATTGGTTACCCCAATGTTGGAAAATCGTCTGTTATCAATGCACTCACTTCTAGACACGGTGGTTCATCGTCCGTTTGTCCTGTCGGAAACCAAGCGGGCGTCACGACGTCACTGAGAGAGGTGAAGATTGATAATAAGCTCAAGATATTGGACTCTCCCGGAATCGTGTTCCCTGACTCCAAGAAAAAGAATAAAATTCAACAGGAAGCGGAGCTCATTTTGCTGAACGCCATTCCACCTAGGCAGATTCACGATCCTGTTCCTGCAGTGACGTTGTTACTCAAGAGATTAGCTAAAAACTCGCAAATGGCCGATAGCTTCAAAAACCTGTACCAGTTACCGCCGTTGCCGTCTCATGATCTCGACGAGTTTACCAAGCAGGTTTTGATCCATGTTGCAAGGAAACAGGGCCGTCTCGGCAAGTTTGGCGTTCCCAACCTACATGCTGCTGGTCTTGGTATTCTCAACGACTGGAGAGACGGAAAGATCGTCGGCTGGACCGTTCCAAAGCCTCGAGAAGAGGCAAAGAACATTACCAGCGTCAGCAGTCTGTCTGCTCCCGCCAAGGTTGAGCAGACTACTATCGTCAAAGAGTGGGCCAAAGAATTTGACCTAGATACGTTGTTCGCAGAGGTCGGAGTTTAAGTGTATAATCATTTAGTTATACATTAGAAGACTAAATACTTAAGCTTGTACTTAAGCTTGAGAAGCCAAGAAAGCCTTGATAGCGGATGGGTTAGCACCAATGATTCTCTTCACTTCCTTGCCGTCCTTGAGGAAAAGGATAGTTGGCATAGAGCTGACGTCGAACTGGGAAGCAACTTCCGGCAATTCATCGACATCGACCTTGTAGAAGTCAAAGCTGCTGTACTCGGTAGAGAACTTCTCCAACATTGGGGCAATCATCTTACAAGGACCACACCAGGTAGCGAAAAAGTCGACAACAACGAGTTTGGACACAGAGGTGACTTGCTTGAATTCGTCAGCGGATTGAATAACCTTCATTTTATATGGTGAATTGGGATCGGTAGAAGATGCGGTGTTTGTTGAGAAGATTTTATTGACAAGAAACACAAGTGCAATCAGTATAAGAAAACTGAACATTCAAATTTTGCCGTTGGGGCCAGCTGAATTTTATAGTGCAGGGCGCGGATTTTAGTTAGTCAGCAATTATTTGTAATGCAGCACGGGGCCAGACAGCATGAAAACTTGGCGCCAGTGGCTTATCCCAAAGAAGGAACATATTGTAGAGCTATGTAGAAGAGCCTAGAACGAGCCCGTCGTAGGTAAACCAATGCCCGAGGTTGCTCGGCTTCTGCCGGGTAAGTCGACGCCGCTCGTGCAGTACCCAATGGGTTTAATAAAAAAAAAAAAGGCAATTAGTTCTAGATAGTTGATAGAATTGGCTTTAGCAAACTGGTTTTGCCTAAATCAATATTGAAAGTGCGCTTTGTCCATTTATCACAGGTGATAAGGCTTTGAACCGTCGACGGTGGAAGTTTGGAATAAGCTGCATATACTTGGTTGCAAATAAGCCAAAAGGTTTTGACAGGACATAATATCTAAACAACATAGACCAGCGCCATAGATCATAGGACTAGCTGGCGCTTTACATCTGGCTATCGGGAATCATAGTTTACACGAGTTTGGGTTGTACCACACCTCAGACTTGGTTTCTATTGTACTTTTAAGTACAAGATAGTCCTTTTTTTTTTGCGGAGAACATCCACATATCCTTTTCTCCCTGACATTACAGCTTGATAGAGTTTTACCCCAGGACTAGTTGCATCCGAAGCTGTTATGTCGTTTTTGTCGGCTATATTTTGCTGTTTTGATAATCAAGAAACAGAAAGACAGGAAACCGTGGTATCAGCTTATCCGAAGCTCTCGGCAACGCAGTCTAATTTACAAAAAGCATTAAACAATAAGCCATCTAACTCGCAGTTGACAAGCAAGTCTATGAACGTGCAAAGCTCAGACAATCCTCGGCACCAGGCTGCCCATGGTACCAATGCACACGATCAGAACGAGCAAGCAACATTAAAACAAAATGCTGTCACGGAAATCACTGACCTGAAGGACTCGACCGATAGTTCTAAGGACGATGAGACGCTGAATCAAGCAGGCGAGAACCCCGACCCTCATATTCAAGCTCTTCAGAAACAGGCCATTCCTCGATCACTGGACACGGTTCCAAACACAGGTGCTTCCTCCCAGGCATCTGAAGGAAGCGACTTAATAGAGGATGAGGACGAAGATGCTCTATTCAACGATGAAGAGATGGATGAGGGCCGGCTTGCGGAGCTGGATCTTACCCGCATTCAGACCGATCAGGTGGTTGCTCAATCAGGCTGGCTCCTAGACCCGCCTCCTGCCCATTTGCAAGGAAGAAAGTGCCTGGTGCTTGACTTAGATGAGACGCTTGTGCACTCGTCTTTCAAGTATATTCGGCATTCGGACTTCGTGATCCCGGTGGAGATTGAAAACCAGATACACAACGTGTATGTGATCAAGCGGCCCGGGGTGGACGAGTTCTTGAAGAAGTGTGGCGAGCTATACGAAGTCGTTGTGTTCACTGCGTCCGTCTCGCGCTACGGCGATCCTTTGCTGGATATCTTGGACGTGCACAAATCCGTGCACCACAGGCTTTTCCGTGAAAGTTGCTACAATTACCAGGGAAATTATATCAAGAATCTATCCCAGATGGGAAGACCATTGAAAGACCTCATTATCATCGACAACTCGCCGGCGTCCTATATATTCCACCCGCAGCACTCGATCCCAATCTCAAGTTGGTTCAGCGACACGCACGATTGCGAGTTGAGCGACCTGCTGCCATTTTTGGAAGATCTCGCCAATAAGGACGTTGATGACGTGGCTCTTGTTTTGGATGTGAATCTGTGAGGCCAAGAGGAGCTGGGCTCTTCTCATACATAGATGTATACTAATTTCACAACTATTTCAACAATGTCATCGCTTCTGCGGTGCAAGGGTGTCACTGCCTTTTTCATACATTTTGCTATCTCAATGTGCGTTTTTTGGCAGGGCCACGCGCTCCTGTCTAGCATATTTTTAGGGCGAGTCAGTAATCTATTGTTTTCTTCATAGGGATGCCTCACAGATAAAATTAGGTCAGTAAATTCTTGAAGCGGCAACTAGAACTACCACAAATTCGAGCGTGTTTAGAAATCACACATCCATGACGAGGAACTCTGCTGCCAGACGCTCTTTGTGGGGTTCCATAAGAGGGATCAACAAGCTGAAGGAAACAGAAGACGAAACAATGATCCAGCGACGCCGACAGCCGTCTGTGGCCGGTTCCACCAACAAACGTCATTCCATGGTTGTCAACATGGATGACTTCAACGCGCTGGCCCGTATGTACCGACTTGAAGACAAACGACACATCGAGGACAAAGAGAACATAGCTGTGGACCGCATAAAACGCCATACTATATACGAAGACGAGAGCGACACGTCTCAGTCGGAGGACGCCAACACAACGGTGGACTCAAGCACGGTTCTTGAACACCTGGATGGCGACGCGAACGACGCGACGACACTGCTGGACTCTGCATTCGATGACTACAAGATTGCGCTTCAAGCGTTATCCATCGAAGACAGCGTGAATCAGGACCACAAGCTCAAGAAAAGCAACGCATTTAAGGATAGAGAGACTCTGGAAGAGATAGCCAAACAAACGAGCAAGACGGAGCATGCAGAAACCCGTGTTTTGGAAAGGCGGGGATACTTAATAATAGGAACGGAATTCACCGGTGGCGACGCCGACGACGAGCCCGACAGGCGCAACTTTGATATGGAAGACGAGGATCTATTCGACGAGGTGGAGTATGAAGCGCAACCTCCACAGCCTATACAAAGGACGTCGCTATACTTTAGCAGACTTACAGGTCCTTCCAGATGAGCTTTTCAAGAGTCTCACTTTTATTTTTGACCTCCCGGACAAAGCCTAGTGTCTGCAGTTCGACGAGGCTTTTCAAAAACCAGCTTAGAGTCATTTTGTCCCATGTTTGGTCGTCGAGATCTGCATGAAGACACGTTTCGTGAGTTCTCTCTTTCAGAACGCCCTCCAGCTCCTCGCGCGGTAGCGAGTTTTTGAAGACTTGGTAAAAGTCATAGATGTTGGTAATCACCCCAGCCTCTCTGCATAATTTATATAATTCGATGACAGATGGTTCCAGATACTTGTACAGTTTCATGTCGGGGCTTTGTAGATCAAGCTTGCCCACATCGGAATGCGCGGTGTTCAACAGGTAATTTTGCGAGTTCAGAAGAGCATCGATGCACGTGGCACGCACCTGTGGATTAAATGTGTTTGTGAGCAGATCAACAGCAGTCATATCAACACAGCATATTTCTCTAAAAGGTATTTTACCGAGGTTCAAATCATCTAAAAATTGAAGGAGCACAGAGTTCACAAGAGAAACAAACTTCCTGGAATGCGACGTCGTTTCCAGCTCTTGGAGGCCCTTGACTTCAAATAGAGGACCGAAGTCCGCATCCTCCAGGATCGTCTTGATAAATGAGTTGAGATCATGCAGAGAAGACGTGTTGATGACCTTCCATAAAGGCTGGAGAAAGCTGAAGTTTTCGATATTGCTATGTTCGCTTTCGTAGCTGACATTTTCGAAAATCAGCTTGAATAGCTCAAGATTATTTTGCCAGATCGAGTCTTGCAGGAAATACTCTTGCATGAAGTTCAGCAAATCAACCAGTGTCTTCATTTTGTATCGCCAATGTATAAGCTTGTTGAGGCTTTGGCGAAGAAGGTCTCCTATGGCATTTTCATCGTTCGACAAAACTATCTTGTGCAGTCCGTGGGCCTGGGTCTTGTCCAGGCTTTGCTCATACGTACGAATGGAAGGGAGTCTTTTGAAGACCTCAAATATCTGCGAGTTGAGCTTGATCTTGGTGAAATCATTTGTCCACATCACACTAAGCGGCTGGCTAAAGTAGTGGCTCATGTAGATCACCTTCATGCTGTTGACAAACTGGGAAATGGAAATTCTAGATTTCAGTTCGAGAAACGTTAAAACCACTTGAGGTTCCAGAATTAGCGAGTCATACGTGTCGTTGATGTTTAGCAAGACATTCTCCATGATCTGGTTGACTGCCTGACCGGTGTTATCTATTTGGAAATATTTGGGATGCATGTATTTGACGGTCAATTTCGGTAGCTTTTCGTGGAAGATCTCAAACGGAGTCGACATTCCTATTACCAGTTTGATTTTAGCAATGTATTTATTATTGTAATTCCAGAGAACTTTTATCAGAGGCGTCAGGATGGCAGTTGGAAACGAGTCAGCATCTTCCACCATCACTATCAATCGTTTATTCTTGAGAAACATTCGATCCATCAAATTGTCCATGTCGATTGTGCGAGAAACGTCTTGCTCATCTTCTGTCTCACTTGCCATCTCATCGTCCGAGTCAGATACAGGAACAGATGCGGCGCGGCTTCCTATGTCAGCTTTCAGTCCACGAGAAATGTCACCGGCTAGGATTTTCATCGTAAAACTCACTGTGCTGCAAACTTTACTGCTCAGTCGCACCACAATGGCATCGGGACTTTCTTCCACAAGGTTTTGCCACACATTTTGCAGCAGCAAAGAATGATTGGAAATATTAGGACCAAGATTCAGTAATGCAGTACTCAAATTAATAGACTGACCGGCAAAGACAGAAGTCGTTTCGTCCGAGGACAAGAACTGCTGCAAGTCAGAGAACATGTTCTTCTCATTATCCTGCAGAATCTGAACAATTGCTCGATACTGTTTAGCCCAATTCTGCGTGAAAAGCTCGTATCGACGATTGATATTCTCCGCGGGTTCGGTACCATTCATGAGTCGCACAAAGGGTATCTCAGACTCTGTCGGTATCCCCTCCTGATAATACACATTCGATTCTAGGGGATCGACTCGATGGGCTGCAGGTTTGAGCTCGTAGGCCACCTTTTGCGAGTCCATAAAATCGTCAAACGACATGATGAAAAATAATTTTGGCTTTAATTAGTGTTATTAAAATCTACTTAGCGTGCTAGCGGCGAAAAAATAAAATATAGCAGTGTGATTAAATCAGAAACCTCTTACTGATCCGGATTGCTATTTTCTTTTAGTCTTTCGCGTAATTCCGTTGCTGTCGACTTTTCCACCTGGTACAAGGTGCAAATGATGTATCTCCCGTTCAGGTTGAAACCCTTCATTTTTTCCAGCGCGGTTTGGCAGCTTTTATAGTTAGTATACACCACAAGGGCCTGTCCCTTAAGATCTTTCTCTGTGCCCACTCTGATCTCATGAATGTTACCGAACTTGCCAAATATCTCGTAGAGATCAGTGGCCTTTGCATCGTATGGAAGGTTTTTCACCAGTATTATTGGGAATTCGAACTGGTTGCGAAACAAACTCATCTCAGAAGCTTATTGCAAAAAATAAAAATAAAAATAAATCGTGAAGCATGCTTTGTTTTTTCCAACTTGCTTTCAATGGAAACTTCTGTTCGCGCGACGTGCAGTAATTTACCATTAGACTAGCTGATCTGGCATGAAGTTTGACCAATAAAACAGGTGGTTTCATACCAGTGACTTCATATCGATTAAACGGGCTGCTTACTTGTGCTAAAGAGCTAAGAAATCGCTTTGAATTCAGAAATTGATAGTAGAGGGGTGTCAAAGTGATAATCAATTTCGTGAGTTGCTGGAGTGTCTTCAGATCAAACAACTTTTACATAGAATAGACGTCCTCTCCAAAGATATAACCGCACATTGACGGCTCCGAAGCTTCGGACGAATTTACAAAGATGTTTCATTTATCAGCTTTATTATCGACATGAAAAACAAACTCCAGCTAACAACACCAGTGCAGGATGGGACAAGCCATTAGATCCAGTGAAGGTTTGGCATTTTCAAGGATCACGGAATTTTTTTTGATAAGCAAAGGCTGCCTCTACAGATGCTTTCCTTTCCCGTGTTGTCTGAAATGAGGTCAAGAAGCACGAGAACGACTATTTTTCTTCATTAAACTTCCAGACGAAGCAGCCAAATAGAAGAAATCTAAACTCGTTTATTTCTCAGCTATTAAGGCTAGTTTGTCGCGCAGTGAAGTATGGAATAAGGTTTGAAGTAACTAATGGATATTTCATTTTCTAATTAGTAACAAAATGGATACTGATATCCCCTCTTAGAGAGTCTGATATCTACTGGAAAAACATTCTCGCTTCATCTGGTAGCCGTACTTGAGCATAATACATTCGCATAAATAAATATATTGGCTCTAATAAATAATAGCTTGACGTTAATATTCTGCTAGACGCAACTTTTTGCCGATATCCCTGTTCGTGAAGACTTTATGTCTGGAGAATGGTGGCTCTGGCGACTGCTCGCGGGACTTGATCAAGTCTGAATTGGAGTCGACCTCAAATGAATCGTAGCCTCCAAGTAGACGAATAATGGCAGGTCTCGTAGGACGGCTACGTCCAACACGCAGGTCGTTCAGCTTCTCAACGACCTCTGTGCCAAAGGAGGTCTCGTCCTCCGGCTTCAATGAGTCGACGTACACATGTTCCATCTCTAAAAACGAGCTGTTCAGTGTGTCAAGAAATCGTTGTGTTTGCCGGTGCTTGGACGACGCACAAATGGTGATGGAGTTGTCCTTGATGATGTAGCCAAGTCCAAAGCCATTGGGCGAGACGGGACCAAAGCCGAACAGTTTCAAAGACGGGTTACCGCAATTCGATGTCGATATGATGGTGTTGTTCAGCTTATCCCAGCCTGCGTCTGCAAAAATCGGAGGGATTTCGCGCAAACAGCCCTCCTTGAGCGGCTCGCGGCCGTCGCTCAGCGTGTTTTCCTCATCTGAGTCCGACGGCTCGCCCATACTGTCTTCGCTATAGTATCTTTTCCAGATACAGAATAGAGCATACAGATGCCTGTCCTGTCCAAGACCCTGAGAGCATTGTTTCGTCGTCGCAGAGTGAGCCCTGCACGCGTCTTTGAGCAACCGCACCTTGTCGCGAACAGAAACGTGGTCATCCAAAAACTTGGTGACGAACTCGTTGGATTGCATAGACACCGTCCGAATGGCCTCTGTTCGCCCGTGCAAAAACTGCTTCGTCATGGCCGGCTCGTAGGTCGACTCGATTTTCCCGTACAGCGCGTAGTATGCTAGTTGAAATGCCATTTGCACAAACGCGTCTGGAGACATGCCCATCTTCTTGATTCTCTCCATTCCGTAAGACTTGAACTCGAGGGTTGCAAACTCGTTCTGGTTGATCAGATCGCTCAGTCGGGTCTCGCCAAAGCGAAGAGCCAGCGACAGCTCTGTCGTCAGCTTCCACTCCAGCTTGCGCGGGGACGTCATCACGTCGCCAAAAGTGGACGGGTCTCTGGTAGCAGGGTCTGGAGAATAGGATTTCCACAGCGATGGAGAGTTCACGTTAATGGTGCGAGCAAACCGTAGAATGGAGTCGGTGTAGATGTCTGAGGCAAACCGCAACACGGTGTGGCCGTCCACGCCCGTGTGCTCGAAGTTTATGCCGACCTTGGCATCCTTGGTCACGATCAGCTGTAGCTTGTCGTACCATCTGTTGGTGCACGTTCCGACCTGAACACCGTTTTCCAAACGCGATTCACCGCACAGAAAATTCTTGGCCATTCGGGTAAGGTCTGTTCCAACCTCAACGTGGTCGAGGACCACCACAAACAGTGCCGAGTCCAATATGCTGACGATTTCCGAGTTCACCGGATCGTTGACTATTTTCTCGCGCAAACCAGCCCATATGCGGCGGTTCTCAGTTGTCAGCACACCAAAACTGGATTTGGCCACGTCGCGCACGCTGGTGGACTCCGAGTCGTCGACGATGCTCTGCAGATTGAGCTTAATGTCTGCCTCTGTCAGAATCAAGTCGTTGTTGCGGTCCATGACATCAAACCAGTAGAACTGCGAGCGGCTCAGCACCACAATATGATGCGACTGTGTGTCAGTCTGTAGCACACAGCCGGTATGCGTAGGCACCCGGCTGGAGCCAAACAGCTTGGGATACTGGTCCATGTCGAGAACGACGCCATTTTTGAGTCGATCGACGCTAAGCTCGTTCTTGCGTAGGGCCCGCACAAAGCGCAGGCTCGAGGTCGTCAGGCTGGCGGCCCGCGAAAGCTGCGTCGAGCGCAGCGGCGTGGGGTCGTCCTCGAGCATGATGAACGGGTTGAGGTTGAGAACAACAGGTGAATCGTAGTTGAGGTACGAGTCATACCAAAACTGCTCAATGTAGGAGGCTCTGGTCTTGTTATACTCGACTAGCTGGTTCTGAAGCACAGGCCCACTGGTCTCGAGAAATTTGCGACAGCAGGCCACTGTTTGGGCATGTTCACCCTCTGTTTGCAGCGGCTTGAGCACATCGAGGTACTTCTGGACCGTTTGTTCCAGAGCAGGGATGGGAAGCTTCTTGAGCGTGGATTGGTACTCGAACGTCGTCATGGGCCGCAGACCCCATCTCGAGGACCCTATTTAAAGAGTTGGGTACTGGTCATTGCTCTAGCGGTACCCGTGACCGGGTGACGGCCTATCGGAGTACACAGCCAGAAAAAAATATAATTATGCGGACCCTGGTCATGGATCAGAAACAATCAATTAGATCATCTATCTAGCAAAAAGGCTTTCCGGAAGCCTGCAAAAACAGCGAAAAAGGTTACTGCAGATTGAGACGCTCAAGCACGTCGGTGGCCACAAGGTCGGCCACGACGTCCTGGTCCTGTGTCTCGGGCTCCAGCTCCACCTGTGGTTCTTGAGCCGGCTCTGCGGGAATGATAAGACCGTCCTTGACACTCCATCCTGGCTTTTCGTGCTGCGGTGCCGCCACGGAGGCAAGCTCGTGTGGCTGGGCCCGCAGTAGGTCGCTACTCGCGCGGGTGTGAAAAGATAGGTGGTCGGGGTGGTCGTCTAGAGAGTACAGACTGTCGAAGTCTGTGGCGTAGGCAGCTGAGATCGAGCCGGCTTGGGGCGCGCGGCCGGCTGATTTCTGCTGGTGTTTTTGGAAGTACTCGTCCGCTATGTCTGGCATCGACTGCGCCCGCGAGGGGGCGAATTGTGGCGGTGCAACCATCGACGGACTCAGCAGCTTGAGCTTGCTGGAGGGCGAGATGACAGGCGAGGTGTTGGCCGTTGAGATGGACACAACGGACGACAGCGACTCGGACAGCGACTTGCGTGAGGCGGTGTTGATCGGCGCAGGAACAGCCCTCTTGAACTTCTTGGTGAGCTTGCCGAACGGGTTGGATAGGCTTGGCAGTCCGAGCAGCGGTCTGGACTCGTCGGCCGAGCAGCGTCTGCTCTCGCCCACGGGCGACTCATTGGACCGGCAATCGTCGCTCGCCTCCAGAGAGGTGTCTGTTCCCACCGAAAGCGAGCGGCCTTTGAAAAAATCGGCCTTGAAATGCTGAAACTCGTCGCGGACGGGCGTATTATCTATGGTGCTGATGTTCATTGGGATCCATAGGGCTAATGCCAGTGGAGAAGCTCCTTTATATATATATGTACTGCCTCGCTGCAGAAGCTAGATCTATTATTTGGGGGAAACGGCAGCCCATTAGATACTACACACCCAGTTTATTCAAGTCCGCTGCAACAATGGCCATTTACGCACTTCTACTTCATTTAGTGTGACTGAGGGCTGGCCAGCCAGCGGTGTCTATTGTTCGCGGCTCGAGTCACATTTTTCACAAAGCACTCCGTGCACCAGCGATCGGTATTTCGCTTCCTGTTTGGGAAGTTATAAGATGCATGATATTGGGTCGCCGACATGTACTTGGAACCGATTGTCCTAGTGATTGTTGCGTCTGTCGACATTTTTGCGTCTATACCAGCTAACAAAGTCGCGGACGCTTGTTCTCACACGTCTGAAATCCTTGGAATTGATTGCAGCTTCCACAGTGCGCAACAATTTGAGTCGCTCACTGTCGCTCACACTGCCGTTCGGCAAATGTAGCATCGCCCGGTCTAGCCAGCCCAGACACACTTTCGAGCCCGCTTGGAGCGTGCTGAGTTTCACCACCTTCACAAAAAGCTCGTTTGCCTCCGGCCAGCAGTCGCTTGGGAATGTGTAAATCAGACCACCCAGCAGCTTAGTCAGCAGCTCGTCTCCCACAGAGAGGGCGAAATTGACCACCTTGTACTTCAGCCCCTCCGGGATGTCCTCGATCATCGACACAGGAGGCGTTTCAAATCCCCACGAGAACAGATCCACCAGGAACTGCAGCACAGACGACAGCGTGCCGTACTCGCAGTACGTCTCCAGCGCCTTCACCGCCACCCGGTATATCGGCTCCACCAGGTCGCTCTCCACCAGCCGCACCGGCAGGAACATCAGCACGTCGTTGCTCATGCGGAAGAAGTCCTCTACCAGCTCGGTGTACTCTGCCACCTCGTCCTTGGCCAGGCCGTCAAAAATCTTGATGAAATTCCCTGTCTGCTGCACAGAAAATCCCCATACCGCTTCTTTGATATCTGCAGAAATTTCCTCCTCTGCAGCATACTCCTTGATAAAGGCCCCAGAAACCCAGAGATAACACCCGTGTCTGTAGCTCTGGAACCCGGACACCAGCAGCTCTGCAGTGGTCGACACCACCGGCAACAGGTACGTTTTGTAGCTCTGCAACGACCTTCTCACCAGCTTCATGCACCGCTCGCTCACCTTGACCGAGCGGCCGTGGTTCTGAACCAGTCGCACCACCAGCGGCCACACGATCTCCATGACGATCCCGGCCACCGGGTGCGTGGCGTTCGAAAACGTTCGGGGCTTGAGGGCGTCCACGTAGATGGTGAGGATCTCCACCGTGTCCGCGATCTGCGTGTGCAGAGCGTCCAGCTCCTGGGCCGCGGACGGCTGTGCGCCGCACATTTGGTCCAGCTTGGCCAGCGTCGGCTTCCAGAACATCAGCGTGATATTGCGCAGTTTGTCGCTGTCGCGCTCTTCTTTCAAGATGTGCGCAATGCCTTCGGTGATGTCGTACAGAGACTCCACGTCTAGCGACGGCTCGACGTGGGAGTAGAAGTTGTACAGCTGCTCCAGATAGTTGCTGAGCAGCGAAGCGCAGTCCATGCAGAAGTATTTGAGCGCGTGCGACGCAGCAACGACGATCTCCATGTTCTGCTGCTGCTGGAACCCGCTGGTGATGTAGTTGAGCTGTTCCTCCAGGTGCTCCGGATGCTTGGCCGTCCACTCGGTGTACCGGCCCAGCACGAGGGTCGCGGCATATCTGATTTTGGGGTTTTCCGGCAGCTGGACCAGATACCGCATTATCTGCGGCAGGACCCTGTTCTCGCCCGTGCCCACCTCCTTGGCCATGGCACGCATGCTGAACAGCGGAGCCTCGATCTCTTGCCACGCAACGGCACGGCCCTGCAGCTGCGCATTCATCTGGTTTTGCAGTGTTTGGAACGGGATGTCCAGAGCGGCTGCCGCGCCTATCACCGCACAGCAGTCCTTCAGCACGTCGCCCATGTCGTAGCGGAACTCCTTGAACTTGTCCTCTGCCTCCTTGTCGTTGTTGAATAGATCCTTGAGCTCTGTGGAGTCGGACGTGGTTGGATACCGCAGATGCTTGATCATGATCTCCACCAGCCGCGTGTACGTGGGCGTGTAGCACACACGGGCCTCGCGCCGTGCCTCGGACGTGAGCAGTGTCTTGAGGTCGTACCAAAACTTGAAGGTGTACTTGACCACATCGAGGTCGTCTTCGTATGCCGTGAGGTCCAGGATGATGTCGACGAGAGGCTTGAAGTCGCGCGGATTCTTGGCAATGTGGACGTGCCACGACTCGCCCGCCGTGGCAAAGAGCTCTGTGAACCTCTCCACCTTGTCGGGGTCGTCCTGGTTTTCGGCCAGAACAGGCTTTAGCTTTAACAGCTGTTGGTAAAGAGCAGCGACAATGGTGTCGTCGTCGCAGTCGACCGTCTCACCCACAATGGTCGACAGCGTGTCGATGGCCGTGTCGAACGTGTCGTCGACAACAAGTCCGTCGAAAATCAGCGAGCACAGCGAATTGTTGGTGAGGATCTGCTCGAACGGGATGTCGATGATCCACGACTTGATGCACGACAAAACAAGCGAGTTGGTGGCAGCCGGGTTCGACGAGCGCGCGTCGGCCAGCGTGGTGAGAATGTAAAGCACAGATTGGACGTTGGCGGCCAACAGCTCGCTTGCTCTGGTCTCGAACTCCTCGTCTGTCAGCGGCGTTTTCTTCACGTCCAGCAGCTCCTCGGGCAGGATTTTGAGGAACTCGAGCAGCGTGTCCATGGCCTGCGGCGACAGGGTGCTGACGACCTCGTCCACCGCGTTTTTCCAGTCCAAATACTGCAGCGCAAAATTCGCAAGCGTAATACAAAGCTGAGTCGTGATCAGTCTCTGTTTCCCCGCGTAGGCCACCAACAACTGTAGCAAAGACGTCTTGAATGCGCCAAGCTGTTCGGCCGGAAGCTGTGAAAAGTCGTACTGGACCTTGGAGCGGAGCGTTTGGGCCGCAAACACGCTGGCTTGCACCGATGAAGAGGGCTGGGCAAGAATGTCAAATGCAGTTTGCCAGGCCTGTTCAGACCTCTGGAACGCCAGAAGGTATTCGTTGGCCTGTTCTTTCACGGCCGGCGTGGAATTGCCGTAAAGTGTTTCCAGCGCCTGGTTCAATTGAACGGGCACCGACATAACAAGACAAGAATCGGTTAGGAGCGAAAAAATGAAAGAAAAAAACGAAAAAATAAAATAATATTTACTTTTCTTACACCATGTCTGGACGCAAACAGAAAGTGATGGTTCCTCCCATCAACCAGATCTTCAAGTATCTTCAGCAGCAGTCGCGCGTGACGATCTGGCTCTACGAGCAGGTGGGCGTGCGGATTCTCGGCGTCATTCGTGGGTTCGATGAGTTCATGAACATCGTGTTGGACGAGGCTGTCGAGGTGGACACGGCTACAAAACAAGAGCGCAAGCTTGGACGTATCCTGCTGAAGGGCGACAACATCACGCTGATCAGCGGAGAATAGAGAGAAATTCAGAGTACCTAGATATCGTCTAATTGCAGCTTGTTTTCCACCTCTGGATAGGCCGAAAAAATCTGCGCAAATTCGTCGGGATGCGTGGCCTTGAACACCTCCGGGTCTTTCGCCAGCGCCACGAAAAACGTGACGGTTCCGCTGTGAACAACTCTGGTGGCAACGCTGGCCACGAAAAACCCGAATCCTGCCGAGAAAACAACCGTCAGCACGACAGCCATGTTCAGATCGAGCATTCCGTCCGCGTCAGACGCCCAGGCAGGTTTCACCAAGACGAGATACGCGATAGAAACAAACGAGCACGCGTACGCGACAAACAGCGAATACAAGCTCAGTGCAGTGTTGACCAAGCAGTCGTTAATAAGCACACTGAGTCCTTTCTGCTCAACAATGGCAAATGCTCCGCGCGCAGCATGGAGAAAGTCGAGCCCGTACAGCGACACCAACGAGTACGCGTATTCATTGAGCCACCTCAGCATAGCTTCAAGAATAGAAACGAGCATTTCGATAAAGTAGAATCCAATGTAGCCTGCCAAGCCGCCCTCCTGGGCAGCATGGTGTTTTGCTAGATTTGCCACGTTGCTGAGTGTCTGAATCACGGACACGATGAGCGACCCAAAACAGATCGAGCCCACCGAGTAAGTGGAGCTGCGTCTGAATGCGGCCGAGGCGGCGTTGCGGGGACATTTATCTGCGTGCGAAAGATAGTACCACGATCCGTACACACCGGCCACGGTGGAGTGGAGCACGTTTTTCAGCACCTCTGCAATGTAGGTGCCTGCGAACATCATAAACATGCCCACTGCAATGAACGCGGGCTTATTTTTGAATTGTCCTGTCTCATCCAAACCCCAGTTGACCGTGGCTCCGTACAGCGCAAATAGTGTTGCCATACTGAAGACTAGCGATGCCAGCGACCCGGCAAGCGAAATCGTCCACGTGACAGGGTTCCGTTCAGCAACCCCGACGACCTGCTTGAGCAGCAGCGAGCTGAACGGGATTTTGCGGCGGATTTCGATGTACCACACCACATGGACTAGGGCGAAGAATCCGAATAAAACACCCATCCAGAAATAGCCCTCGGTAAAGGCTCCCAGCGTCATCGCGCACGTGACAAAGATGTTGAGGAAACAGCCAGTCTTGATGAACGCCGCAGGCCACTTTTTGAGAAGCAAGATTCCCCCGTAGGTGCACAATACAGCGGTTAGCAGGACCCGACCCCCCAGTTTTGTGTGGGTCGAATCGAAGTTGCTGGATTCCAAAGTGACGTTGTTAGTACTGAAACAAAGCAGTCCTATGAAAACCGTTTGGATGACGAGGAAAAAAACAGCAAAAGGCCAGTCGGTCCACTTGGGCTCCTCCACAAAAAAGCTCTCTTCATAATCCTCAGAGGGAACCGGTTTCTTCATGTCAGGGACGAACTTTTCTCCCGCAGAGCACAGCTCAATATCCTCCGGGCCAACGGCCGGGAGAAACGTGTCATCGTATGCTGGAAGTCGGTCTTGATTTTGATAACGGGACATGCTACTAAAATGAAGGCAAACAAAAGATTTTCAAGGCGCTGAAACACTAAAATAAAATTATCTTTTGTTAATGTGACAGGTCAGATTAGGGCGCCCATCGCCGCTTTCATAGTCCTGCGAACCAGCCATCCCGGCAGCGGCGAGAGCCAGGGCACTTATAAGTGGCGGCTGGCCCTTATCAAGAAAGCATGCCCTATATAATTGTGCTTTTGCTGCTCTTCCTTCCGGCGTTCAGCATGTCACCAGAATCTATTGCCAGTACGCTGGAACAGCTCAGAGAGACACGGCAACTGGAGACATCATCGCTGGAATTCTCGTCCTGCGTTCTGGAGGTCCTTTCAATAATAATGCCACGATGTCGTACGGGCCAGGCCGTGTTAGCAGAGAACGAGAAAAAAGACACGGCTATTCGGCTGACAATGTGCATATTCGACCATCAAGACGGGAACAAAAGCTCCTTGAGCCTTCCGCAAGAGTGCTGGAGTGGCCGTGGTGACGAATGTGTGGCGCAGTTGGCGTCAAACCCTGTGTGGTGGACCACCTATTTCGGGTATCTTAATTTAATAGAGCAGCTTTGCCATTACTACAGCGAGCCATACGAGACACAGAGACTGCTGGAAACGTACCGGGATGTCTGGAAAAAAATTGACGATCTTGTCAATGCGCTGGAAAGGGTAGATATTGTTGGTGAGGGGCTTCTCGACGAGCTTAAGCAAAATATGGTGGCCACGTTCTGTTCGCTGCAACAGGAGCTGCTATTTCAATTTGAGGATACAAGAAAAAACCTACAAGCAAAGCTGGATGTTGTGTTGGGCTCGGTGGATGTGCGTATCCAAAAACTGCTCGAAAACATCCACGTTGCAAGCGATAGCGTGGACACCATGCACTGGGAAGTGATTAGAACGACAGAAAATATTTTTAGTGAGCTCCAAAAATTGAATCACCAGAGCCTCCAGAACCTTGAGACGCACATAACCACAATAACCAATCAGCTGTTCGAGACTACACAGCTGGAGAACGAAAAGTTCATCAGCAACCTATCGATAGAGCACGAACATATGGTGGAACAGCAGAAGCTCATGAACCAAGAGACGGCGTCGCGATTTCGTGAGTGGGAGGCGCGCCTGGAGACGATGAATCGATATCTAGGCATGTCAATGGCGCGTTTTGAGCAGCTACAGGGCTTGATGGAAAGGTTCAATCTGTTTGGACAGATGAGCCGGGTGGTGTACGGATGTTTGGTTGTCATTCTGCTAGTGAGTGGTTACTTTGTCAGGTTTGAGCGTCTTGCGGTTATCGTGTGTTTTTTGGGGGGTATGTATCTGGGGATGGGGACACTGGAGTGGCTAGGCTGGTAAGCGGTAGGCCCGAAATGGGAAAACCGGGGAGTCACAAACTGCCCTAAGATGTACATTGTTGAAGATGTGATTTCTGTTTTTGCACAATACTATGCATGTGCAGAATAAACAGCCGCGTTGTAACCGGATGTGACAGTCGCACTAAGCTATAGGCTGGCTGCATGTGGTCGGGTAAATGTGATGAGACAATTCCTATTATGCTTAGAGCGCCATTGGCCCACACAACTCACATGAGTCGAAACTGTTCAGGTAATTCCCAGCTTTTCTCTGCACCGATTAGGAAATGTTTCTCTGGACATTGGAACGTACACAATTCGCACCATGTGACACAGCTTCGTGTCAGGTAGCATGTAGATCAATGCCCATTTGGTCAGCCAATGTCGAACAATCAGGCCACGGCAGGGGATCACAAGGGGATCACGTACTTACATAATTGCGTCCCAGGTTTTTTTTCGCATAACAATGTGGCAATTAGATACAGCGACTAGAACAAGCACCGCCCCTAGTCTCAGATTGCAGGTGGAATGTGCCGGAACTGCGGGAATTATTCTTCGCGTAGCGTTAGCCTGAAAATTTTCTTCTGTTTCGGCAGTACACATTGCCGAGAACCGAATTGGACCAAATGTAGATCTCCTAAAAAAATTTTGGTTGCGGTTTTCCAGAACTTGAGAAGAGGCGACTTTGCCTTTTTTGTGGAGCTGCACTGTGTATTGTTTTGTCTGTTTCAAGATCGTCTGAATAATTCCCTGATGTGAATTGTTCACTGCAGCTACACTATCTGAATAACTTGGTCCTTGTGTCACAGCCAGCCATCGGCCGCCGGCGCTATGGAATGTCTGCCCCGACACGCCATCCATCTATCTTGATCATTGTCCACTCGACAATAGTCGGGACCGCGTACGAGAATAGCAGCGCACTAATCCCTTATGCAACTAAAACTACAATGCAGCCGGTTAAACGTAACATATAGATCTAAAAACAGACTGCTAAAATTATAATAATACCTGTCCCAGATCATGTACCACATTCACATTTATCGAGTCTGCAGTTAGGGCAATTCCTGTTTGCATTTTTTCTATATCGCCAAACATGTACATTAGGTATCGATGTGCTGTATGACACAAATTATCCAGCATGATGTCATAAATAGCCCAACAGGGCCAGATGAGCGATCTGCACGCTGGGACCCCAGCCCGTAGGCCTTGGACTCCCGCTGACATCAGCATTTCTTGGTGAGACATATGACTTGTGGGTTTGGCCAAGCATGTCAATGTCTCCCCATAACATCATGACTCGAAACCGCATGGACATGCATGCAACCGATTTTGCTACTAAAAGTAGCACAGATTGTCCCCACAATAGCATCCTTAATTCTCAGTGCAGTCGTATCTGCAGGCAGCTGCAACCTTCCAATTTTCTACCAGGCCAAATTTTGTTTGACCTATCAGCCCTCTGCCCACCCAAATATAAGCATGTCTCTTTCCTTGTGGGTCCCATCACACTATAATCAAAATATTTCCCATGACGTCTTCATTCGAGAGGCCTCCCAAGCTTTTGTTGCCTCCAGTGCAACAAAGAGAGGAGATTCCTTCACTCAGGAATCTCAATCTTCCCACTCCGGTGGTCTCCAATTACCAACTACCACCTCTCCCGGTCTCTGATCACAATGACACCTCTCCGTATAGACGCTTATCCTTCCAAAACAACCTCCAGTACTATTCCCCTCCGATGAATAAGTACCCTTCGTTCCCATTACCGATGAAAATGCATTCGTCGCCCGTCTCGCCGCTCCCACATCTCTCTCAACCATCTTCAGCTCCTGTCCGCGGACCTGCACACCTGCCTCATCCTTCGTATCGCTCGCAGCCGGTATCCGTCGGCCGCAGCCTTTCTTATCCAACACCATTGTCGCAGAACTCCAGAGAACATTCGTCATCACCCCCTTTGGAAACAAACAAGCGGAAACGCAGAAAGGCTCATGAAGTGGTGAGACTCTATAAGTGCAACCACGAATCATGCCAGAAAGCCTACGGAACACTCAACCATCTCAATTCGCATATCGTTCTACAAAAACATGGCCAGAAACGGTCTCCGTCGGAGTTCAAAGAATTGAGAGAAGAGCTCAAACGCAAGCGCAAACTGGAGAAAGCCAGCTCGCGCCTCAACGATCGCGACAAGCAGCAGAAAACCGTCTACGCACAGTTTCAAACCGACCCAGACTACGAGCGGGCTCAGGCTGGTCAAACATTCAAAACTGTTCCTAACGACCAGTACTATGTGCTAAACATGCTGCCGCCTATCCACCGCGCCGAATATCCGCCATTGCAAAACCAACCCAGATTGTACTAGTTACTCTAATCTAACCACAGATGTTCAGTTTTCGCCACCATGCGCGCAGCAAGTCTGTCTGAACATTCGACTTTGCCATCAAAAATCTTCATATGGACCCCTTTTACTTCTAGCTCGATTTCCTGTTGCACGAGAGTTTGAATGGACACGTTGGCAGCCTGCTGGGCTCCAGCATCCGCATTTAGCCCCTGTCTGAACAATTGCAAGTTGTCCTTCACCATATCGTTCAACCAAAGCTCGTCTGTCTGAGAGGACTCGACCTCGTGGTGCTCGCGCCGGAGAAGGTTGCGTACCAGGTTATTGACCAGGCACCAGCTACGCAGTGCGCTGACCAGTGGCCTCAACTTATCCAGACAGTTCAGCTTGACTTTATACACTTTCACAAATTTGCAACCTGTAAGAAAAAACATTTCATGCTTTGCTTCTTTTTCACCCAGGAACCTGTAACTATATTCGGCGTTGATTTTGCTGTAAAAGTCTTCTAGTATGTCGGGGCTGTTATTGAACACGCTGTTATCCCGATCCATTAGTTCATAATCGTGTAGATCCAACTCGAGTAACACGTCCTGCGGGATCCACACCGGTGGACACATTTCGAGCACCAGGAAGTCCAAGTTCACGTCTGGCTGCCACGAGCCGCCGAACCATTCTGTTGCACGCTTTTTATTTTCACTATCAAGTGCCTCAGGACGCGAGCTCTCTGTGATTTTGAAATGTAGCATATATTCTGGGTGTGGCAGGTCTGGCAAAAACCGGTCGTCTTGCCAATATTTGAGAAACAAGCCGATCTTGTCCTGCTGATTTGCAAGGACTTGGCCAAACCCCTGCACCCCAGCAGCGTAATCAGCCGAGATTTCGTCTTCGGTCAGTGCGCCAGGCTGCGGCGATGAGCGCTCCTTTTCGGTCTCTGAAGCTTTCAATAAATTATAGGTTAGCAGGTTGAACGTGTTGAAGAGGTCAAACGGCGCCGGTGCAGACAGCCTGTCGAGCTGGCCCAGCAGCCGCAGATTCTTGTTGAAGTTGTCCAGCGTCGTCGCTTGCAGATTCTGGTGCAAAACACGCTCAACTTTGAGGAAGTCACCAAAGCCGTCCACAAAGTCGTAACTGTTTGCGTCGATCGACTCGATGTTGATGGCACTGGACAACGCGACGTTCTTGACGCCGCCGCCCTGGAAGTCGATGTCGATCAGCAGGATCTTGCCGCTCAGCGACAGCCGCTCGATCTGGGGAAGGTCCTTGCCCTCGGGCGACGCGGAACGGCTGTCGGAAAACGAGTACACCAGGTCGTTCTGAGGACCCACAGCTAAGATATCCGAAAACGTCTCGAAGCCGTAGATGTTTGCCAGTCGTTTAATGCCGTCCACCGTCACGCGGCCGGGCCGTTTCAGCAGAATCTCCGAGATCCGCGAAAGCGGCGCAATTAACTCTGTGTCCACACTGGGCATGGCTCACAAAAATTAAGTTAAATTATTATTTCGTTTCCAGCTGCTGCACAGCCAGAACAAAATTATACATCTACAATTCGTCATGACCGGGCGCCGACGAGGCCGATTCCTGTGTTTGTGTCTGTTGGGATTGTGTGGCTTCGTCGTGCAATTTTTTCTCGGCCTTCTTGAGCCGCTGCTCTAAGCTTTTGACCCGTCTCTCGTGAGCCTGTTTCAAAGCTTTGTATGTGGCCTGGACCTGCTTGAGCTCCTCCAGTACCTTCTCACGCAGCTCGAACAGCGTCTCCTTGTCTTTGGTCTCTAGTTCGCCGGTGTTACTCTCAAAATGGTCCACCACACCCACAAAGTCGCTGACTCTCTTCATGCGGTCCTCCAGCTCCTGCTCGTTAATCTCTGGCAACTTAATCTTGATCCGCTTGTTGGCATCCTCAAAATCGAGACCCAGCGCCGTGTAATTCTCTTTCAACGCTAGCGCGTCTTGCGACATCACTAGCATGAAGTCCTGTAGCTTGAACATGGTTTCCAGTGCTTTTTCCTTGAGCCTGCTAAATTCCGCCAGACTCAGTAGTCGGTCCCCATGGTTGACCAGCGTTTCCAACTTGATTCTGGCCACACGCACATCGTCATATTTGTTCTGGATTTCTTTGGTTGTCGTGTTCTTAGGAACATACTCGAGCCACTCAAGCAGCTCAGAAACGAGCTTACTGGCTGACTGGATCATCGATGATGGTCCGTTCGCAGCCACGTTTTCGTCCTCAATGTACCCACGAAGATCGTACAGAGACGCCTCCAAAGTGTTGATCAACGCCTCGCGCTGCAATTTCTGCTTGTCCTGGTTCGTGAGTGCTCTAAGCTTTGCGGCAGACTGATATTTCGACGACGCTCCCAAGGGCTTATATCCGACATGAACAGGCTTGGCAGTCAGAGGTTTGCGCGACGACTCTTCGCCCACACAAACCGCTTCGACACCCTTGAGCGAGAATATTTTCCGGGCGTCCAAAGAGCAATTGGCGAAATATTCCACTCCATTAGGACAGACGGTGCCGTTGAGCTCGTTTTTGAGTCTGTACTGTGAATGAAGCTTTCCGGACTCCAACAGATCAATCTCGATATCGCCATAAACGTCCGTCAGACCCGACAGAGCCACCGTCACATCCTCGGATGTCGAATGTGGATCGAAAACAATGATAGTTTCTCCACCAGCATTGAGTTCGTGCTTTGTGGTAGCACGCTGAATCAGGTCGATTGGACGAGTGCGGAACTTGCCCGATAAAGAGACACCGCCCAGCAAGGTTCCAAACACCGCGGCCTCGTCGGCATTAACGTTTTTGCTGAGCAGCTCATCGCTGCCCAGATACTTGACCAGGTGCTTCTGCACGAACGGAACTCTAGTGGACCCCCCTGCCAAAATCACAGAGTCCACCTTCCTGTCCCCCACAGCTTTCGCCAGTGGAGCCACTATACGGTCCATATGCTCGGTCATGTACTCTTCAAATTCCTCACGTGAAACAACCACCTTCAAGTCGACGTCGTTGATCAGTGACTCCACAGAAACCTTGGTTTCTCCATTCGCACTCAACACGAGCTTGGCTTTCTCTGCGCTCTGCCAGAGACGGTTCATTGCTCTGGCGTCGTTCCACAGCATCTCGGGACTGATCCTGTTGTTCTGTGCGAGAAACTTGTCTTCTATGATGGCCTTGAGGGCATCCGTGAAAAGATTGCCACCAAACGTCTCGTCGTAACCAAAGTCCTCGTTCTGCACTCTCAAAGTCCCGTTTACATTCTCAAAGGAGACCAACGTAGCTTTAGTCGAGCCTGCTCCAACATCATAAATCACATGGTACTGTTTCTGTTCAAACTCTCGAGTCGAGGCATAATTCAGTGCAACAGCTAATCCGTCGTCCACAAGCGCCACAACGTTGAGACCTGCGATCTCAGCAGCATCGACCAGTGCTGTTCGCTGAGCCTGGTCCAAAAATCCCGGCACACTGATCACCACATCGGAAATAGTGTTCACTGATCCCCCGCCTAGAGCCTGGTTCCATTGTAATTCTGCCCGTTTCTTAATCTCCTCAATCAGCATCCCCAGGACCTCTTCGAGCAGATACGTGTCATCTGCAACCTCAAAGGCGACAGTGTGGCGCTGGTTACGGGACTCGACCACTTTAACTCCCTTGTATTTTTTCTCGAAACGTGTCACCTCTGGCTCGTCGATCTGTTTGCCCATAAGACTCTTGAGCTCAAAAAAGCAGTGCTGTGGCTGTCTGGTGCATGCACTCAGCGCGTGGGAGTTGAACTTCCGCTCGATCTCGCCATCGTTGGCGGAAATCGCCAGTCCTGATTGATGTTTCCGCTTGGTCTCGTCGGTCAGGATCAGATCGAAAGACACCCCCGGAGCCACTAGAGCCGCCTTGGAGTACTCCAGACCAAAATCAATGGCAAGCAGTGAAGCCCATCCTTGAACGAAAACGAAAAATAGTGCTAAGAACGCCAACACTTTCATTTACTTGTCAAGAGGAAATATTATGAAAAAAAGTAATTTTTAAGAAAACCATGGAAAACCTTCCCAGAGGACCCCAGCGGGATTATCGTGGTGTCAGAAACGAAAGAGCGCCATACAGAGACCGCCGTACTAACTATCGGGATAACCGAAGCTATTACAGGGGTGATTCGTACGACAGAAACTACGGGAGAAATCGAAATTACAAGCCTTCAAATGGAAGACCCCCTTTTCAAAATGGTTGTCCGCCCCTCGACAAAATTGCGCGTGTGTCGCTGTGGGATAAGCCGGCCGCTGGGTTTGAAGGCGTTAGTGCTGCCAGGGCCAAAGCGTCCGGTTTGTTCCCTGAGCCGGGCGAACCTGCCAAAACCACAGATAGATCTGAGATACAAAGACTTTTATCGCATGCCGCCACAAACTACCGCTCGCAAGCTTTCCAGGACTCGAAACTGACACCGTTGGACTCACGGGTGGCCAAGACGCTAATTTTAAAAGCAGACTTTTCTGTTGTGAGGCCTGAAAGAGTGAAAAAATACCTGGAAAATTATCTTGTTACAAACATCGTACCGAACGTCAACTACGAAGACGTGAAGATCGAAATGCATCCCACACAGAACCCAACCACAATGATACTGTACACCTCGCGGTCCATGGTGGCCACAGCGCTCTACGCTCTGAGCGGTCTGGATGTTCCAGAGCTGAACACTAGGCTGGATTTTGAGCGGCCAAAGGAGTATGTCGTTTTTGATCCCCAAGACGAGTCCGTTCCTGATGAGCCCTCCGAAGATGTGGTTGAGACGTGCCAGCTGTACGTCATGAGAAACCTGCCCTATTCCACTTCCCGCGAAACGCTCATAGACCTGATCAAGCCCTTTGGCAAGCTACGATCGCTGGCTCTTGTGCTGGACAAGCTATCGTACGAGTCCAAGGGCGTGGCCTTTTTCGAGATGATCAGCGAGGACTCCGACTTCGTTGCAAAACTTAATCAGCTGACGCTGGGCGATCAGGAGTTACAGGTTTTCCGTGCATGTGAGAATCCTCTGCACCAATACCACCAGTCCGCGATTCTTTCTGCAGAAACGTTATTTGACGCACTACGATCCGAAAAGCTTGGCCATCATGCCGCCTCGAGAGTTGTGCAGTTTCTCAACTGCATAGCCGTGGAAGATCTGGTCGACTCAGTCAAATTCAACGATATAAAAGTGGCCTTTGAAGCCGAGTGTTCGTGTCACGGCCAATTTGAGAACATCCTCATTCCGCGACCACAAGGCGACTTCCGTCCGGGAATGTCTACCAAGCCCGAAGTGGGGAAGATATACGTGCGCTTTGCGTCGGTGGAAGATGCGCAGAAGTGTGTTGCGGCGCTTGCTGGTCGGAAGTTCAACGGCCGCACCATCCTAGCGGCCTATCACGAGGAGGCAGATCATAAGATGGGCCTGTTTTAGTTGGCATTGGTCTCCCACGCAAACACGTCGTCTTCGACGTTCTCCCTTACATGTCTCACAATAAGGTCATAAAGCCTGTCTGGTGTTTGTTTCACGAACGTGAGCGAAAGCTTTATGATTTTGCGTGCATCGAGACGAGGAAGCTCTCTGAGCAACAGCATCGGGTTGGCAGACTTGAGCAGCTCATCCCGAATCAATATAGTCTGTGCTACCACGAAGAAAATATTCAGGTGCACTCCGTAGCTGAAAAGGAAGTCCCACAGCTCGAGCACTTGGTCCAATGGCGGGGTGCATGCGCTCAACGTCAGAACAGACGGAAATGCATATATTTTTGCTGTTAGCATTTTTGCTTTCAAATAGTTGTACAATTTAGGATCGATCAGCTGTAATACAATGTCCACCAGCTTGACGCCATTGAGAACGCCGAGCAGGTTTGGTGTGGTGTAAGTGGGAATGTATCGACTCACAAGCTGCGAGTACAAGGCGAACGCTTCGACCTCGCTGCGGCAAACGTAGGCGAACGGTGCAGCCAGGACGTTCATTCCCTGCACGTATGGCGATGCGGGCACTTCTCTGGAGTCCTGGAGCTCCAGCGTCTCTATCTCTAGCGCGTGCGAGTTCAGGATCCGCATCAAAACACTGGTGGACACTTTTTTTGTGAACTCCTCGTCTTTCTGGAACGTCCGGAATGCGTCGTTCTGAATCTTGGGGAACACGTTCGAGGGGCCCTGGTCAACTAGTTTGGCGTAGTAGTCGACGTCCAGTGGCTCAACCCGCAAAAGTATCGACCACACATATGTCCTATACGGACACGCTCCGCCGTCCTTGGGAAGGCCTTCACAGAGAATAGTGTAGCGCAGCTGGTTCAGACTGGAAAGCACCACAGTCTGGTTTGACTCGATGAAACGCTCAATGGCGTCCTTGCGACGGCCTTTTTTCTCTTTCATAACGAATTAAGCTGAAGTTTCGTCTAGATTTATTTTATGTAAATAATACACAGCCTGGAAATATATATCCTTAGGCAGATTCCGACTCTGTCAGAATGCTGTAAAACGAAAACGGCGTATATGCGTATCCTTCACCTTCAAAGAACTTGGACATGGCCTCGACCCAATGCAGTCTCAAAGAATGAAGCATGGCCGATGTTCCTTCCATGACGACCAGTATGCACACAGTCAGCACAAACCACATACCAAAGAGGAAGAAGACCATAATGCTGCCTACAAAGCCTTTCTCTTTGTAGGAGACAAACGAGTTGGAAATGGTCATATCCCAAAGCACGGCGGACAGCTGGTTGTGGGCAAGCGAAAGCGCCCAGAGACGCAAATATGACGCGGTATGAGAAACGCAGTTCAAACAGAACTCGATCGTATGGATGACCTGGTGAATCATGACGTCTCCAAACTCAAATCCTTCGTGCGGCTCCTCCTCGTCGTCCACGAGAAAGAAGTCTTCGTTCAGCGAGCTTTCGTGCGAGACAGTGGAGCCGGCTTCCTCGTTCTGTGCCAGCTGTGCGGCCTGATTATACTCGTGCAAATCTGTGTAGCCAAGCTCGATCGATTGCGCATTCATCTTTCTGAGAGTCAGTGGCTTATACAAAAGAAGCCACGGCACGCACACAAGGGCAATCAAAACGAGAACAACTTGGACAAATCCCTGTCCAGGATACAGTTGGTCCTCGATTTTTCCAGGCGAGAGAAACATGTTAATCAGCATGTTAAGCAGACTTGGCGGAGCCTTGCCGATTTTGATCCAGTCAACACACCATTTGTAGACGATGGTCAAGGACAGATATCCGAAGATGCTCTGCATGAAGAGCAAGCCCGGAATAAAGTTTCCAACGACATCGACCCTGGAGTTGAAAAATTTGTAGTTAACAAGCGAGAAGTAGAACGAGTACGACATGTGCGCAAAACCCATCAAAATGGAAAGCTTCATCTTGTAAGAATTCGTGAAAAGCAAATTGTTTTCGGTCCCGTGCCAAGCTGGATCCAATCCGATCGGATACACCCCCGATTGCGTACCGGTAATGGTTTCTCCTTCCTTCCACGAATCGGGCCACTTCCAGCCCGATCTGAAGAATGTCATGGACTTGGAGAACAGATCGTTGTACATGAACCCTGTATAAATCGAAAAGACGCCCATTAGTACCAGGATGTAGCGCCCAGTGTATGCCATGTCGAATATTTCGTCCCTATGCTTCATCGCTCCAATCTTTCTTTCGTTCAAAACCAGCACCAAGGCAGCCAAGAACAAGATGATTCCGTGACCAACATCACCAAACATGATCGCAAACATGAATGGAAACGTCACCACCGCTGCCAGTCCAGGATTGACCTCTTGATACGTAGCTATACCGTATGCATCAATAATGCTCTGGAATGCCTCGGTGAACTTGTTAGTCTTGTGGAAGGTTGGCGGCGTCTTGTTCGTATTGATGACGTTGACGACGGAGTTTATATCTGTGCCAGAAGTCTCTGTGACTTCTCGTAAAGATGACTTGATCAATCCTAAGTCATTCGCAGGGATCCATCCTTCCGCAATCAGACATCTTCTTGTCTGATCGTAATTGAACAGGTTGAGAATTGTATAGATGCCCTTTTCCTTGGAAATCTCTATCTTCCAACGCTCAATGTCAGCTGCGACTTCCTTCAGTTCTAGCAACAGTCTGTCTTGGGTGTGTTCCGTAACCTCATTAAGATCTCTGATTTTCATGTTAATCTCGTCCAGCTGTGTTTTGAATATGTCGTAATCACTGTCCACAGGATACAAAGTTCCGTCAAGAGACTCGACAATCTTTCTGCAACGCGAAATCAATGTTTCTCCATGCGTGAAAATGAGAAAAATGTACTTGTCTTTGTGCTGGTTGGTCTTGGGATCCAAAATGGGTTCTTCTATGGGAACATGGTTGATGTATAGGTTACCACGCAGAACACGCCACAATATCCGCTGTAGCGTCAGAAACTTGTCACTTTCGATGGTTCCACTGATGAAATTCATCGTAGAGCCCATGATGTTCAATTCAGCAGTCTGACCACGCTGGCCATTTTCCAAAGCCCTAGTCTGAGCCAAAAGCTCATCTGTCTCATCCTCGGGCTCATGTAGATGGCTCAGAGGAGAGTTGTCGTCAGCCAGTTCCAGACTTAGTCTATTGTCGAAGAATTTTCGCGTTCCTTGTAAAACCACGCGGTGTTCTAGCAATGAAGCAGAACTGTTGACCAAATGCTCGTAATTTTCGTCCATATGGCGAATGTTTGCCTCGTACTGCTCAATAACTTGTACAAGGTCGTCGATCTGGGACTTGGAGGGTCCACGGCTCAAATCGGGCCCATAAAGTCCAGACGGCACTATAAGGTGGTCCCAAGAGACAACAGGCACAGGCACCTGCTGTTTCTTTATCACGCCATCCAGATATCTCAATTGACGCTGTGTGTTATCCAATCGACGGATCTCTTTCACAAACGATCTCTGGAAGGCGTTCACGTGTTGATTCATATCCCGAAACTGGACATTTCCCAGTTGCCCCAGCACAGATACACAGTCCCGTGAGATCTCCGAGGCTATATAGAATTGGACTAGAAGCATGTCCGCTGAGCGGAAGATCGCCTCTCTGGACTCTGAACTCATGGCTTAGAGATTTAGTATTTTAACAGCACAGAAGATTCAAAATAAGTGCGCCGCACACGACACCCAAATTAATCAAATATTATTTAATGTCTGTCTCCGCAACGTCCTTTGATTCCATGATGCTAGGCTCTTCTGAGTCTGGCCTGGACCAGGACCTCTATACAACGTTTCTAGTAGCGGATTGGCACACTTTTGAGCATTTTAAAGAGACTCTCATGGGATACGAAGGCGTGATCAAAGACATAGGAAGGGTCCGGATGGTAGGGTATGAGGCGTACATTGTCGAACAGTGGATTTCACAGCGATCGAACAAGAACACTGTTGTCACTTACACAGGCGACTTTAAAGATGTGATCACCTGCCACAAGGTCCAAATAATAAATGACCCTTTGAAATGGCCCCGTTCTTTTCGCCAGTATATCAATGAGCTGTTGGAGTCCAAACATTCCTCGCCAACTGAAACCGATCAAGGAATTATATACATCACCAACTTATCACAGCTTGAGTCCTCCCTGACTTTGATCCCGCTACCGCAAGGAGACATCCGGGAGCTTTACTCGACGTTTGTGGTCAATTACGACCTTAAAAAATTGGGCTGTGGCACTCGAAGCGCGCTTGCTATTTCGAAACCAACCAAGGCTGTGGAGGATAAATTCAGGAACCTTTTCCGTATACCACCGGAGGTGTCACTGATGTACTCGGTTTGCGAAATAATCACTGTGGTGCAGACTTTTCTATATTATTACGATTTATTGGATGCCCAGTTTTGCGACGGACTCTTGTGCGAAAAAACAGAGGAAGCTATATCCAAGTGGTGGAACATTATCTCTCAGATCCCTGGTTCTGAGGACACGCTCAGGTCCAATGCCGGGTACTCTTTGTCTGCGTCCATTCTGACAATACTAGGATTCACTCTCATTATCAAATCTATCTTGGAAGCCATTGGAAGCAATCTCGCCGTTCCCAAAGACCCCTTGGACCACGAAAAAGTCCGTTCCGCTATTATTCAGTTCCAGAGAGCTCACAAGATTAAGAATCTGACGGGAAAGGGCGAGACTTACTCAGGGAAACTGGATCTACAGACAATCAGCAAACTTCTGGAATTTAGCAATTCGGGTAAATCAAACCAGACATTCGCAAAAGACCTACACAAAATGAAACGAATAGTCAAAGATACTGTCGTTGATTTTACATCTGGAAAAACTCTCCAGACACTGAAGCTCTCCTCGCCAGCCGCGAAGAAATTGACTAAAGATCAAGAATTCCCCACTTCTAAAAAGTTATCCAACTGTCAGGATCTGGAGCAGATTATCCAGCTTTCTCATGGTAAACGACTGACTTATTTATGGCACAATAAAGGACACGAACCGGATTTGGATAAATACTGTCTAGCGTCGGTTGCGAAACATCACCGTGCACTTTCAGTTCCCTACACTCCCCCTTCTGCATTGGATGATTCAGGAACAGAATCCGATTTGAATACCTCGTCCTCTAACGCAAAGGCCTTAGAGCCTTCCTTGATGTCTCTTACCGCTGAAAGGGTGAGGAGTTATGATGAGCCTTTACGCAAGCAAAAGTCCAAGAGGCTCATCATTGGTGGCAGTTTCCAAGATGATAATCTTTCACCCGGCGTTCGGCCCCGCTTAAATTCATATTATGATGGCACCTTTGACACTCCTGACAACACACAGATTGATCAATTTAATTCACGATTGAATAGACGGCATTCCATCCCGTCGACCGAGAACGACATAAATGTGCATATTATAGACCTTCGTTCTAATCCTGAGTATGTTGCTAATGAGGTTATCCACTCGCGGCCTTTGCTTCAATATGAGCGCCCACGATTGAAGCGTAGCAATTCGTATTCCTTAATTCAGGAATATCTGATCAATGATATGGACGAAGTGCCCAGCACAGACGTGTTTTCCATGGAAACCATGGCTATGAGCTATTTGAAACTGTTACGCACATACAAATTGAGCATTGTAAAGGGCTCTAATCTTTTTAAACAATCAGTTCATGAGTCTAAACTACAGCTATTAAACAGACTTCGTCTTTCGAAGTATACTGCAATGTTCGAAGCTTCCAAGAGCGAGTATTCAAAGCTTTCCAAGCGCTCGCATGATGTTAACGACAAGCTGGTCAAGAATTATAAAATCAACGCAAGACTCAAGTACGAACTGCGTCTGCTGCTCCAAAAGACCAAAGAGGTGGAAACGAGTCTCAAAAACCTTAACGATTTCAAAATGGTTTCTCTGGAAGATAAGATTCAAGATCTCGCAGACAAACAAGAGCTCAGTCGAAATGTAAGGGTGGAGAAGCCCCAGAACATGAATTGCAGAGACATTTTGAATAAACCCCACTTGTTGATTTACCTGATAATCAATTATATCAGCGTTTTGTGGTACTATCTTTTTCGAAACGTCGACAACTCGAGGATCGAGGAACAGTGGAAGCTTATCGATCGCAACGAGCGCGTTTCTCACTTCCTGGAGAAGTTTAATATGGGAACAGGAGAGTTTGTTGGCAAAAGCAAGTAATTAACTAGCCTAATTCTTTTTGCAAAACTTCGGCTTCCCTCCTCAGCTTTTGAACACTCGTCCGGTAATTTTCTGTGGCTTTTGCTATATGTTGTTCCAGCATCGCCAAATTCGCATCATATTGAGATAGTTTCTGATCCACAAGATCTTTGTATACTCTTGAGTACTCAGCATCAAATGAACCCTTGTTCTTCAAATTCTCCTTCAGTAAGGTAAGTAATTCGCTATGTTTTTCCAAAATAGCCTCATATTTGGATGTAAAGTACTCTTCCCTCTGCAGACGCGATAACAGTGCTCTTTTTTGCTTCTCCAATTCAAAGATTTCTTTATCATCTTGCGACAGATATAATGGAGAATCGTGATGTTCTAGACTAGTTAGACCATCATAATCAATCTTGTTTTTATCGCAAAATTCTCGCACTTGCGACAAGAGCACCTCATTCTCGGTGTATTCGTCATTCAATCCTAATATCAGCCTATTGAGAAGATGTTTTACATGTTCAAGATCAGACATAATTATTTATTTACACGGTTTTTTTTTTCTACTTTTCGCATTAAATCAAATATATAACTAGCGAGAACAGGATTCTAAAGTCTGCTCATTCTACTTCATTTCTTGGACTTCTTCTCCTTCTTGGATTTCTTGTCGTCGTCGTCTTCTCTCTTCCGCTTCTTCTCTTTCTTCTCCTTCTTCTCCTTCTTCTCACTCTTCTCCTTCTTCTCCTTCTTTTCCTTCTTCTCCTTCTTTTCCTTCTTTTCCTTCTTCTTCTCTTTCTTCTCTTCCTCCTCTTCCTCATCTTCGTCATCAGAGTCAGCAACATCCATAGTATCGGCATCGGCATTGTACTCCTTGGCTGGAGCAAGATCCACTTTCTTATGCTCTTTCACAATATTGGTTGTTCTCAAATCTTTTCCTTCCAAAGCGCTCAATCTGGATTCAACCTTGGCCCGCACAGATAGACCGTAATCTCCAGAGTCGTCTCTTTCTTCGGACAACGCATCATATCTCAAGGCAACGGCAGCCTTGGCAGCCAGCACTCTGGCAATCTTTCCCTTGTTTCTTCCAGACGCTTGTCCAATGAGCGATGCATGGTACAAAAGACCGTATTTTGGTGTATCGTGCTTGGTCTTGAGGGCTCTGAACAAAGCCTTTTCAGATCCCAAAATCTGGATAGTAGAAGCCGGAGCCTTAGCAAGAGAGATCAAAGAGCCGGCGTGAGCAATCAGTCGAGCTCCGACAAGCTCTCCGACAAGAGAAGTCAAATTAGGCGCAATAGCCTTCATTCTCGAAGACAAGTAGTTGGATAGTTGTTCTCTGTATGCAGCGAACTCGACAATTTGTTCGGCCAATGCTTTGATATTGTTAAGGTCGTCCTCTGTGATCTCGGTACCCATAGAGACCTCGGCAGCCGCTTTAACTTGAGCTTCGACCTCTTCAGGCAGAATCTCGCTGAAATCAGTAGTAGAAGCATTGGATCTAACTCCCATGGTCAAGATCACTCTGGCAAAGGCCACCGAATCGACAACGATCTTGGCCAATTCTGGGAAATGCCATCCGTACCACTCCTTGCATCTCATAGCGTAGGTGTTCAGTTCTTTGTCCAAATCGTCGAGCAGAGCAATAGCCTGGACGATCATCACATCCACCTTATCGGCACTAAACTTCAGCTTGTGTCTTCCAATGGAGTGAGCCAATCCTAGCGACATAGTCGACAGGTCTTTGTCAGACATACCTGGCAGGAGTTCTGGAAGATATTCTCTCACAGCTCTGTAAATGTCTAGGGTAGCGGCATCACTCACCACAGACCAGTTAAGACCCAGCTTGTTGATGGCATTGGCAAGCTTAGTGTCGGAAACTAACAAAGTCGATTTTTTGTCTGGCTTGGTCTCATCCAAAAGTTTTTGTAGCTGTGGAGAAACCTTGCCGTCTATCACTGCAGAGGCCTCCTCGAGAGCATTTGCTGCAGAGTTAAACTTGGAGAATGCTGCAATCTTGAACTGTTTCAAAACCTTGTCGCTGCTGTTAAGATCTTGGATCAAGCTTTGGGACTTGTAGATCTTCTTGTCTGACGCCTTCAGCAGGGCGTATCCAGCTGCCGTCTCTGTCAGAACGAATGCCATGCTATTAACAGGATTGAAAAGTTTTATAAAAAATTTTTGAAATTTTTTTCTAGCTTTATTCCGGGTAAACTATAGATTTCTATTTTCCAGGCTGCTGTGCGTAGTGTAGTATATTCTTAAGGAATGCTTCTTCCACAGTTTCCTCGTCTTCCGTAATGAGCTCTTGAGCATTTCGTAGCCTTTTATCTACCATTCTGCCCAGATCCACTGCAACCTGGGAATCCTTGAATCCAGCTTTTCTGAATTCCTGGTAGCACCAAGAAATGACGGTTCGTAGAGATTCCCTATGGGCTTCCAGCTGTCTACCATGTGCCACCTCCCTCTTGTAGTTTGCCACTGCCAGCTGAAAAATGTCTCGGAGAATGAATGGCCTCGTTGCCGTGCTTATTGTAACTATCACTTTGCTGGTTCGTGTAATATATGGATTGGTATGAAATGCGTAAACATCGAGTGGGTCAAAGACCCTCTCCTGTGACGTCGATCTGGTGTAAATGTCCATTCCAGTTTGATACCCGTATTTTCTGTGAATGTATTTAAAATAATTCAAAGTCCAATAGTCCCAAAAGTTCGCGTCTTCAAGAGGCACACCAGACACAGCTTTTTCGTGGATGTATCTAAGTTTGTCGAAATCCACCGATTTTCTATCCAGCATGTGGCTCACGTAAGAATTGTAGGCGTACCGCGCGATCTTTGGTGATGCTGCTAGTATCATTGACCAAGCTGCTTCCACATTGCTCCTGTCGCTCAAAGCAGCTCTGACGAGCTCATTGAACTCGACGGCATTAAACCGAATTAAGTTATCTTTGGCAAACTGAAGAATTTCTTGTGCTCTGTCAAACTTTCCTTCTTTGAGTGAAAAGGTGAGCAACGCACTAAGTTGGTGAGGAGAGAACCTCGTTGACAACCCAAGCGTATGGTCATTATATTGAGCCATCAAGACGTTTCCCAAATTGAAATTCCGCGTTCTGGAACTATGATATATAAGTGCAGACATTAATTCAGGAGAAACTTTGATGGCCTCAATAGGCAGGCCCACAACCAACTTGTCCACCAGAGGCCTGTATCTTTTATTTTTTGAAAAACAGCTTACCATCTTGGCCATAACGCTGTAATAATAAAACCCGTTTTGCGGGTTGTTGTTCTTGGAGTTCAATGACGAATTATATAATGTGTTGTGGAATGGTTCGATCAATTTCCAAATCGTGTATACTCCAGAAACATCCTTATTTTTGATGCGGTTTTCGATGTGTTTGTAACAAAAATGGAGAAATTCATCTACCGAGTTCTGATAATTGATCTCCGTCATAGTTTTCATTTCTGTGTGCGAAGAATAGCGAGAAAATATGTCTCCATTGTTCGCCAGTTTAGCTCCTAGTTCTCGTATCACGATTTCGCTAGTATTTGTGTATGTTGAGTTGCTTTGAGACCATGCAGGGGCAGCTTTTTCTAGTATAGAGCTGAGCTGCGACGAACTAAAAGGATAGAGCGGGATACGTTTGATATCTGTGTTGTTCTGTTTTATTACAGCCATGTCGTACATTGAAACTGTTTTAAAAAGGCGATTGAGGTCTTCAATGTCAGTCTCCGGATGTTTAATGGTCATTAAGTCAACGTAGAGCGAAATATTATGATAGTTTAGTAGCTCTAGGAATGGCTTCACAGTCGTCTGCAAAGCAACCCAAGCGGTTTGTCGAATTATTTGGTCAGCGAGCATTCGTAAGTTCGAATTGATTGCCATCCGATAAATGGCTACCATAACATTTATGGGTTTATCGAGGTCAACGGTATCTAACTGTTTTCTCTCTTGTGTGTTCAATGTACGACTCGCAAGCCTCCTGATGTTTTTAGCTACCAAGTTGTGATGTTCAATAGGGATATCGTAATGATTTGTTATGTACAGGTTCGAAGAATTTGTTAGAACAAGGTTGCGGGTCATAATTGACAGTAAACGTTGCGCCTGTGTGAAATGCTGATGTCGCAAGAAGTAGCCAACCAGGTCATATTTATTAGGAAGCATATCTATGTTCCGATTTAGCTTTGTGCGCGAGACGGATTTTGGGTCGGTTATCTGTGGATCTAGAAGCTTGACTAAAGAATTGTATGTCTCCTTTTGATTCATAGTATAAACCGCGCTCCACATGCGCCTCTTCTGGTGTTCAGAGCCATTCCTGGTTAGTTCAGGACTGACTTTCGGCCTCCTGTGGCAGTATCTCGGTATCCAGTGTCGCATCGGCCTAGAATCTGGTTTTATTCACTCTTTACTGGATTTTTTTTCAAATATTTTAGATCTGCCATTCCAGTCAGGGCCAGAAAATTTAATCTTTTTTTTCGTCCACACTGCCTTGATTTGTGTAGTAAAACAAATCCTCACTCAATAAACAATATGTTTAGGCCCATCCACTCCATTCCTATTCTTTCCTTGGGGTCACTGAGTTACTTTTTCTGGGCTGGTGGTGATAAGAGCTCTTCTGCTCCTTCTCCAGCCCCTGGATCATCTCCTTTCCCGGGAGGAGTTCCTACTGGTTCCGGACGCGTTCCCGCTGCTCCTACGCCGGGCAACGTTCCTTCCACCGGCACAACCGTCAATCCAGCCGGGTTTTTTGCTTATGGGTTTCCTGGGCCTGTTCATGACCTCGAGACGAGAACCGAGTTTGTTTCCGTGTATGACCGTCAGAAGAGAAATCCCTATTATGTGGTCGAACATATCACTCCTGAGTCTTTGAAACGCGATGCTTCCGGCGGCGGCGACCGTAAGAACTCCGTTTTCAAAGAGGATGAGCAAATACCAGTCAAGTTCCGCGGCTTGCTAAGGGATTATTTCAGATCCGGTTACGACAGAGGTCACCAGGCCCCGGCTGCAGACGCTAAGTTCTCGCAGACCGCCATGGATGAGACCTTCTATCTGACCAACATGTCTCCACAGGTTGGTGCAGGCTTCAACAGAGACTACTGGTCTCACTTTGAGGACTTCGTTAGAAGGCTCACTACTGGCTACCGTTCTATCAGAGTTGTCACCGGGCCTTTATACTTGCCAAAGAAGGATCCAGTTGATGGCAAGTACAAGGTGACTTACGAGGTCATTGGTAATCCTCCAAACATTGCAGTTCCAACCCACTTTTTCAAATTGATTGTGGCTGAGAAGTCGTTTAAGAGAGGAGAAAATTCTGATGATATTGCGGTTGCTGCTTTTGTTATGCCCAACGCAATCATTCCTAACGAGGTCCCTTTGACCTCTTTTGAAGTTCCAGTTGATGCGCTCGAGCGCTCGTCCGGCTTGGAGTTTCTGAAAATGGTTCCGGAAAATAAACGGAAACAGCTTTGCAAAGAGTTCAGTTGCAACATAATCGTGCGGGAATTTAACAATACCGTCAAGGCTTTACCATCTGCATAATTCAATAGATATATTCAATAGATATCAGTCCATCTCTAGAAGTTTTTGTTCGTACAGTCTGGTCAAGCGGCTGACATTGCGTCCTCGTGCCACGCGGAATCTACCTGGGGTATCACGCGTCTTCTGTAAACTTTGCTGAAAAAGTATATCCTTCTCCGTGTACTTGACCAACCGCGACGTGAGCTGCTCGGAAGGCTTTATGAGCTCATTGCGAAGCTTCTCCTTTTCTGTCGATTTACTTGAGAAGAAGACGTCGTCATCCAAGGGGATGTTGAAGTTCGATTTCGGCTGTCGATCTTTAATCTTCCGTGCTAGTGGTGGCTGTGGTGGCTCGCTTTTCCGTGCCTTGCAATCTGCAGGAGGATTTGTAGATTTGGAAGCCTTGTCACTTTTACCAAAATCTATTATCTCCTCTATGCTGATTAGTCCCTCGAATTTTTTTATTGGAAAGCCCTTGACAATTAATGCATCGTAATTTGCCAAGAGAGAGCATAGAAACTTGAACAAGGTGTCAAAGCCATCCTCAATGTCATCATCCATATGCTCATTGTAGAGGATCTTTGTAAAAGTGAGAATCAAGCGCAAATTTTGTCTCTCCTTCATTTGGTTGACATTTTTTGCTTCGGGTTCGGTTTGCTCGTGTGAAAGTTTCACAGCCAACCGTCTCATAAATACAACCAACTTAACTAGGATATAGCTGTTATCATAGTTGAGTCGTTGTTTCTGCCCGACATTGTCAAGAGCTTTAAGAGCTTGTCTATTATAGACGGGGTACTTGAAGTCTAAAAGTTCGTTGAATGCAGTGTTTAAATCTTCAAGCCTTGAGAAGTCATAATTGTATTTCATTAGAATGCCGAGCGGGACGAGGGGCTGGTCAGACTCGCTAAGCTGTGAAACAAATCTTTCGAGAATCAGATAATGCTCCAGAAATGAAAAGTCAGATAGACATAGTTTCTGATCTCTGCTCAGTGCTTCGCTAAAAATTTCAACAGCCAGAAGAGTTTGCGGGTCCAGTTCCCCACCCCTAATCAAAGTCAGCCATTCATGAGGAGTCAATGGTTTGTTAAGTTGTTTGTTCGTCATGTATGATAGAAGGTTATTGTATATCCTCGAAAATTGCTTGAATGCTAGTCGATGCGAAAAGTTTAATGGCACCCCGTAAATCCAGGGCATGTGTCTATCCAAAATAATGCGGTTGTTGTTGTAAACAACTTTGTCCACAAGGTAATTGGTCAGGGAAATTGGAATTGCAGTGATGTCAACGTGCTGTGCTAATGCAGAGAGACTTCCACAATACACTATGTCCTTTTTGAAGTTCCAGAATGCATTAAAAAAGTCAACCACAGACTTGAACAACCAGCTGCCTCCGTGAACCAGATATATTTTTGAAAGATATCTCTTCTTCTGTGATGGGATAATGCTAAAGAGTTTAACCACGTTCAACGGGAGTCTGAAGGAGCTTATTTGGTCGTTGTCATAATCGCAAAACCCAGCTGCTAGAAGCACCAGCGTATGCTGTTCTGTAGGCATTTGGGACACCAAATGCTCGGTAAGCTGTGCAATTTGGCTTTCATCTGAAAGTGATGGAAATACAGTCGTATCTAGAACATAAAGCGGAAGATCCGAGGGAGGGTCGCGAATATCAGAACGGTAAAATAAGCGCTGTTTCATAGAAAAATGATGTATCCTATTTACTCGAAAAACCGTGATTTTTTTATTTACTTTTTGATGAGAAAAAAATATCCTAAAAGGTGCATATCCTATATAACTATCGTCGTTATTTTCTTATTTTCACATTCTCAACAGAAATCATGAAATCAATCGCCGCGGCCCTCGTTACTCGTTTTTGTTTTCTTTACTAGCAAGATACCGCAGCTGCGCATCGAAAGTGTCTCCGTTAGCACCGCCATCCCTGATGACAGCAACTCTCATCGTGGCTAAGATGTTGTGAGCAGCGTTGGAGTGAGCATACACACCTCCATTGAAAGCCATAGTGGCATCTTTGCCGAAAGAGGTTCTGAGCAAAGCCTGTCCACCTGGATGTTCCGTGAGGAACTTCGAGCAATCATGCACAATGCCCGAAATAATGACCAAGCCTTTCTGTTCTTTGGCCTTCTCAAAGAAAGCAGACTTGTCCCACACTGGTAGTTCACTCAATTGTGGACCCCAGTTAAGCTTGGCTCTCATTCTGTCCAGCTTCTTTTGTTGCTGTTGCAAGATTCCTTGATCGATGGCGTTCTGAGAAAATCTCTTGAGGTTGTATGCAAGACCAACCTTAGACAAGAGGAAAATGACAACTTTTGTTGGGTCGTATTGGTACCATTTTAATGCGTTTCTGTAATCAGAAGGAAACTCGTGATGGAAGTTGTGGTATCCTTCACCGAATGTCACGAGGGCAGTCAAGATATGGTCCCTTGGAGTTCTTCTATCGTCGAATGGTTGTTCTCCAATCCAGTGTGCAAGCGAATTGACGCAGAAAGTGGCCTGTTGAATAAAAGCGGCTCTCAACAAACCCGCATAAATGAATCCTCCCCAGAAATCGTTGAACAGATAGTGGCACAAAATTGCTGGGAAAAGGAAGGCCATAAACACCATGAGGAACAAATAGTGTCTGTGTTGAACTCTGACCACCCAGTCATCGAGCAGATCGCTGATGTCAGCTCTAGCTCTGTATCTTGGGTTAGGGACAAGAAGCATCCATCCCATATGCGAGTACCAAAAGCCTCTCTTCGCATCGTATGGGTCTCTTGGTGTATCTGTGTATCTATGGTGAACTCTGTGTTGATGTCCCCACATCTTGATGGAACCCTCGATGGCAGAGGCACCGAAAAGACCAAAGAAGATCTTCACTGGAAGCTTACAGTCGTAAGCTCTGTGGGCCCAGTGTCTATGATAACCTGCTGTGATGGAAAGACCGCCAAAAGCATATAATATCATGGCAGTCACGAATGTATGTAACTTCAATGGAACCCACCGAGTCGAGACAAGACCACCAAGTGGCACGGCCAGAACAAGAATGAAGTTCAACCAGTTGATATGACGGTGCCAATTTTCCCAAGTCCATGGCTGTTCACTAATGTGCTTTTGCTTGAGGTACTTAGTCTTCAATTCCCTGTCCTTAGCAAGCATCATTGCCACCGAATCCTTACTCAACTCATCGGCTGTAACATCAGTCATGGATTTGGTTCCCATCAACTTCCCTCCGATACCATACGCCACAATTCTCTTAGCAGGTTTGTTAGTTCCTGCTGCCACCGCATTTGCGGTGGATAGATCCACAGCGTCCAGTCCTGACATTTTGGATAGAAAAGTTGCTGGTACTAAGGAATATATAGTAATATTAAAAATTTTGAGATCGAGCCACTCACTAAAAAAGAACGCCCCGTCGATTTGTTGGGAGGCAACCCAACAGAGTCATGCGTCGACGACCGTCGACAACAAAAAAAAATGTCTGTCGACCCTAATTAAATTTCCTTTTTCGGAAGCCTGATGGTGGCCATATATAACCGAGAACAGTGTAATTTAAAGGGTTTTCCGTTTCGATTGCATTCGGTGATATGCCCACCATCTTGAAAGAATGCTTTTCAGGGCAAACAAAGCCCCAATAAACGGAATGTATTGCAAAAGGGTAGTGGCCGCAGATGGTTTCACTTTTTCCATCACGCTGTCGATTTTGGCATATAGCTCATCAATATCTGCATTGTTATCCAGTACGTAATCCGAGCGCCCCATTTTAATTTCGTTGGACATTTGACTGGAAATTCGTTTTTCACACTCCGCGCGGCTGAGCTCCGGATTGCGACTCATAAGTCGATCCAGTTGTATTTCTGGATCACACATAACGCATATAGTGGTTCCACAAAGTAGGTCCATGCCGGCTTCAAAGAGAAGAGGCACGTCTAAAACAACCATAGACTCCAATCTAAGCCAACTCCATAGCAATTGCCACAGCATCTCTTTGCGAACCTGGCCATGCGTAATTTTGTTTAGAACCTCTAGCTCTTTTTTATTCTGAAACACATATGCACCCAATGCTGGTCTGTTCAACTTTCCGTCAGCAAGAGTCAGCTCTTGAACTTTATCTCCGAAGTACTGCTGTATTTTTCTGTACGCAGGCCGGCCAGGCTCCACTATCTGTCTTGCAATCTTGTCTGCATCGATTATGGTTAAATGGTATTCTTCCTGAAGCCGTTGGGAGACCGTTGATTTACCGCTAGCTATGCCACCCGTTAAACCCAAAACCAGCATGAATATTTTTTATTTTTCATGGATCCGGTTGAAAATCTCCACCTGTGGTTGAAAGGCGATGGTCCCCGCCCACCCGCCTTTATATCGCCCAAACTTGGCGTCGAAAATGATGACCTAAGTGGACGGTCTGTAATGGCTGTGGAGACTGTTCACACAAACGAACCGCTCATCACGATACCTCACTCCTATATGATGAACTTTGTCACAATACTCAAACATTTAGAATACCATGCTTTTTGGAATTCACCGGTGACTTCCAGAGGCTACATCCATGTTCCTGAAGTTGAAGTGAATTCGCTATATGCAAAATTCGATCTCTCAGAGGTGCTCGACTTGTCGTCCTTTCAACTGGTGGCCCTTTATCTCGTTCTTGAGAAACAGAGTCCGCTCTCATACTGGAAGCCCTTCATTGATGTTTTGCCTTCTATGTCTGCTTTTGAGGGGGTTCCATTCATATGGCTGCTGGAAAAGGACACGAGATTCGACTTGCTACCGTACTCAATTAGAAAGCATGCTGAGTTACAGCGATCTAAATTTCTCCACGACTATGAGGTAGTCCAATTGTTTTTATCAAAGATTACTGCAGATCCAAAAGAGGTGGTATCCATGGAAGAGTTCTTATGGGCTTGGATTTGCTGCAATTCCAGATGCCTCTACATGGAATTACCACCTCTTTTAGATAAAGGGCCGGACGAGAACTTTACGCTAGTGCCGTACGTTGACCTCATCAACCATACGTCTGAAGAACATTGCATTGTCAACATTTCTGGTTCCAAGGGCTTTCAAGTCGCGTGCGGTGGCCATGAATACTGCAGGGGAGACCAACTTTACTTCAGCTATGGTGCTCATAGTGACGACATTCTACTCTGTGAGTATGGGTTCATGTTACCGGCAGGTCAAAATCCTTGGAACTATATAGATGTGACACCTTACATTGAATCACTTCTAAAAGAGGAGCAGGCTGAATTTTTGAGGCAGCATGACTACTACGGAGACTACACGCTAACTAAAGACGAGATCTCATTTCGAACAGAAATTGCATTAGCCACCCTGCAGGAAAAAAAGTTGAGCCGGGTTCTGGCCATCATCAATGGTATCAGTGATGGTGCAACGTATAAGAAAAACTCAAACGTGCTCCTCCGGAGAATTATGCAAAAGATGGTTTCTTCCTCTGAGAGCCAATTAGCAGGCTTGAGCCAGTATCCAGATGACTACAAAACATCCGTTATTCGGAAAGTGCATGATAATGTCCGTCGTATTTGCAACAATTATACAGATGAATAAAAAAGTATATACAGGAAGTCTAAAGTGCGCCCTTCTACCCTCTAAAACCTGTGTTCAATCCCTGTCCCAACGGTTGTTTCTTGAACCTCTTCTATCGAAATTGGATCCATAATTAGATCCATAATTAGATCCATAATTAGATCCATACTTATTGTCGGACCTTCTTGTGTAGGAATTTCCGCCTCGTCTGTTACCGAAAGATCCTTGTCGCGAGCCGCCTCTGCTCGAGCGATTTCCTTTCAAATTGCCTTGGACTATGAAGACACCTTCGATGTCGCGATCCGAAAGCCTGAATCTATCCAGATCAATGGCCTTGACACGTGCAATCTTCCCTTCTCCAGCAAGACTCTGGTAGAGCCGACCGCAGTCAAGGGCCAAGGCTTTGGGATTCCCGTCCTTCTCGACTCCAGGAACAGATGAGTATGATCCCAGTAAAGAGATTACCATTCTGTGATAATCAGTAGGAGCTGTCTCCAAAGTTTCTCTTATCTCATCCACAAATTCTTCACTGATCTCTGGTGCATCCAACACTTCGAATTCGTGACCTTCTTTCTTCAATCTTTCAGCATAAAACATTTCATGCTCGGTCAAAATAGAAATTGATTCTCCGGTTGTTCCAGCTCTTCCTGTTCTTCCAACTCTGTGAGTGTGAGATGCTGTCTCGAATTGCACGCCCAATTGGATGACGCTGTTCACACCCGGGAAATCCATACCTCTGGCACCAACGTTGGATGAGATAAGAACGCCGCTTCTGGCACTTCTGAACTTTGTTTGGTTTCTGTTACGTGCTCCTTGACTTAAGTCACCATGCAAGGTAAAAACACCTGCCTTTCTGCCAAAGTGTCCCTCGACAATTTCTTTGGCAAGACAATAGAAAAAGTCCGTGCTTTTCACGTTAGGCATAAAAACAATCACCTTGCCCTTGGCGTCTTGCAATTTCTGCAGCACTAATTCCATTGCAACCGTAAAGCTCTCAAACAAGCTGCTGGTAGTGACAAGGGACTGTTTAACGGAATCAGTCACTTCTGGCCCTGTGCTCACATCGATATACTTATAGTTCTGGCCCATTAACTGACCCGCAAGTTGCTTCGTGTTATTGTCCATTGTGGCAGAAAACATAGTCACCTTCAAAGAATCTGAGTCGTCATGATTTTTTTTTAACAGATCAACAATAGTGACCAGAGCATCTTTGAAATCCTGTGCGCAAAGAACGTCAGCTTCATCGATCACAATATGATTCAGGCCCCTGAAAGCATCGGCAAATTTGACATCAGATTCAAGCATGTCCTGAAGTCTTCCTGGAGTTGCAACAATCGCAGCCGATTTGAATTTTCCACTAACTCCCCTTCTGATCTGATCATATCTCATCTGGCCGACACACATATCAACATAACGACGATTTCCACGAGGAGCAACTTGCTTCCACACTTGATCTAACGCATTTTGTGTTTGAAATGCAAGATCTCTGGTGGGATTAATCACCACTGTGTGCACACTGTCTTGCTTCTCGAAACCCTTGGTATTGACCCATTCGTTCATGACAGGAAGCCCAAATGCATAAGTCTTTCCTGTACCAGTCTTGGCTCTGACAAGTAGACCATTAGACGTCGAAATCATCTCAGGGATCACCTTGCCCTGCACCTCGGTGAGCGTATCACTAGCTATCTTTTTGAAAGCTTTCTGAATTTTCGGGTTCAAAGCCGTTTGATCAACACTCAAGTTGAGAGCTTCGGTACTATATAGCATAGCACTCTGTGCGACTGGTCTTGCGCCAACCGCATTTCTTGCCGTCTTAAACGACCTTAGGAAATAAGACATCAGATTATTCCAAGATGTATATTTTTTTTAGGGGAAAAAAATTTTTTTGAGGCAAAATTCAGAAAAGAAACTTATACCCGACTGAGCATGTCAAGAAACGTTTTTTTGCTGGGGTCAGATTTGAACCTCAAGTTTTTGGCTGCTCAGCTAAAGCAAACCTTAGACCCTAAGCGGTACAATGTTCAACTTCTGTTCAATAGTTCTAGACTTTTCAAGAAGTTCACAGAAACAGGATCCACGATCAAATATTTTAATCAATTGGCTCCTGGAGACCCGCTAGCTAAAGAGAGTCATTTTCAAGCTTTTGAAAGGCTTCCTGAGACTGCAGGCGTTAACATTGATGACCTCATCATCTCTATGAACTCTTTGCAGATTGGAGAGCAACTGCTTCCACATACGAGTAGAATCACGGGGGAAACTAATCTGATATTCATCAATCCACCTTTTGGTGCAATCGAGCCAGCATTAGACAATGTCTGGTCTCGAGATTCAAATCTGAGACCTAATGTCTTTCAGGCAATCACTACGCACGGTCTGTCCAGTGCTTCAGAATTCAATGTCAACCATATCAAAGCTGGACGATTTTTAATCTCCGCGTATCCTTCCAAGCAGAGTTTCAAAAATTTTGCGAACTCACAGGGAGCTTTTTTTCCTTCAGACACAGTGGTACCTTCACTGGTGAAAGATGTCCTAGACAATAAGCTTCTAAGTGCACAATACTGTCCTTTGAAGGATGTTTATCAGCTTCAGGTCGAGAGGTTGGTAATTGATGCATGTCTGGGCTCTTTGGGGAAAGTCTTGAACTATGATCTTGGTCTATTGAATGAAGAGCAACCTGTCGACGAAATCATGAGCAGCATAATCGATGAATGCATACAAGTTATCCGTGTCACAGGTCATTATCAACACTTACAGAGAAATTATGTTTCCGTGCGGAACTTTATGAAACGAAAAAGATTAACTAATATTGTCAATGAGATGGCCAAAGTGTATGGCTTCGGCCATGACCAGGAAATTCCAGGCTATGCTACTAGTTACATCGCGAACACAGCTAAGAGGCATAAGATTCAAGCTCCTGTAAACAATCTAGTTAATAATCTACTCATGGCCAAGCGGAAAATACACGAGAAGGAGAACGAGATACTCTTTGTTGAGTGATTATGCCAAGATCCATGAATCCTTGTGGTGCTCAGGCAATAATTCTTACACGATCTGCCCTCGCCCAAAAAAAAAAAAATTGAGGATTTATTGAGCGCTAAGATAAATATTATAAAGGAGAATTTTACTGTCTTTGTTAGATATATCAGATAGGTTGACAAAACGGTGAAGCTTCCAAAGCAGAATTTCAATCTACCCTTAATAAACAAAGTTGAGACGCAAGAGACGGGATTGGAGTATACGCACCCTAAATTCGCCCAAATAAGGATCCATCTTTTGTTCAAAAGAGAAAATCCCTCTTTTGTTTCGATGCAAAAAATCTGGACAAACCTTAGTTACTCATTTAGACAAACAGATGAGCTTTTTTGAGACAGTAATGGAGACTGAAGGGTTTGATCGCCCCGGTACTGGAGAGGTTTCGCTAGATTTGGGCAATCCGATCTCGAAAACACCTTTGATGTCTCTTGATCTCAATCATATGAATGTTCAGTCTAACGATACCAAAGCTCATTCACTTGGCATGCCACTTAACGATATCAACAGTTTTCGCCCTGATTCCCGTCAGACTATCTCCTCGGGGAACTTCCATTCTGCATTCGACCCCAAATTTCTCGAAATGTACACCACAAACTCTCCAAAAGAAGTTATTTCACCCACAAGATTACTGTATAAAAGTTCAAACAGCACTCCAAGGTTAGCCCCATCGGCTTCTATGTTGACAACAAACAGCTTCAATGATGTATTCAAACAGTCCCCCCTCAAAGTGTACTCCAGGTCAGATCCGCCTCAGTCGGCATCAAAAATGATATTCACTCGCTCACTCTATGAAGAAGTTGACATTCCCAACGGCTGGTTGGGAAGGGAAACCGCTAATGGGGATACTACTGAGAACATGCTTTCCGAAGGTCATGCTTTTGGTAATATTAATGACTCTCATTTCTATGTACAATCCTCGCTACCTGGATCGCAGGATGCTGCTAGAGTGCCAAGTGACACTTCATCCTCGAAGGAGAAGACGAAAACCAAATTCAATGTTGAAAACATCAGTTCACTCCCATCATCCAGACCCGCCTCAGAAAGTTTCAAAATACCTACATTTAACATCCCGGCTGATCTGAAGTATGACGACAAAGACTTTGATTTTGCTATGGAATACAGAAACGATAAAAAAAGCAAAGTCTCCTCTTTTCCTACAGTATCAAATTCCATTAAGGACTCTTTTGGTCCACATTTCATAGATGAACAGCCAGTGAAGAAAAAACGGGGAAGGAAACCAGGATCGACAAACAAAAAGCGCAAGGATATGGCAGCAAAGGATGAAAAGAAAAAGAAAAAGCTCAAAGTGAGATTTCCCAAAAAGCGGAAGACTGCGTTGTCTGATATCGACCCAGCTGTCCATTTCGATTTCGGAGATGATGAAGATTTTCTTGCTACTCAAGACTTTGATCTTCATGATATCGATGCTCAAAAGTCCCATATATCTGGCGGGCCAGAAGATATGCAAGATCGTATGAAACGGATTCGAAATCGAGCACCTAGATCAAAAAATGGCTGTTGGACATGTCGCCTGAGGCGAAAGCGTTGTCCAGAACAGCGCCCCGTTTGTTCTGAGTGCGTTAGGTTGGGCTTGGAATGCGACGGTTATTCCTCTGAAAGACCTGCCTTCATGAGGAATGCCAACGCCGCCAAGGGCAAGATGGAAGAGATAAAGACCATTACGCTTGCAAAGAAAAAACGGGGTTCAAAACAAAGATATGAGCGCGAGCAACGTTTATCTGCAGGGTCTCCTAGTGAGATCATAAAAACGTCTAGCAATTTTGCAACCGAATAGTGAATATAAATGTCTATTACCTATAAATGTGTATATTAGGATTTTCCATATTGATGGTATGGGCTATACGGTTTCTCAGTTTTGGATTCTTCCTGGTTCAGTGTTTCTAAATTGAAAGGTTGTGGGAAAAAAAATGGGTTGTAATTCAGTGCACTGAAGGAATTCGTCAGTGGAAGTTGGGGAGGTAGATTGAATGCATTGGCGCCGTTTTGAGCAGGAGAGGGTTCCATCGCTGGCTTGAAAAACTGGGACTGAGGGATATCCATAGGGTAATAAAATCCCATGTTCATTTGCTGTGATTGCAGGTTGACCATTGGCTGGTTAGACCAGATATTAGGAAATATCGGAGGGCTTGTAGCAGGAACGGTGGTCGATGGTACTTTGGGAAGCTCTGGAGAATTAGCAGCACTTGGCTGGTTAGGAGTCTCTTCTTCAGGATCACTCACAATGGAGTCAACCATGGATACGAATTGATGCTCACTTTCTTCATAATTGGACTTTCCTTCTTTAAAGGCTTTAGAGCGTTTTTTAAGAGGCTTCGTAGACTTGAAGTTTGGGATTGAAAACAACTCCGTGGTCGAGTCAAACTGCAAGTCGACTTTGTTTTCTTTTAAGATGGTAATTCCCAAATGAGCGACCGAAATCATGCGAAGAACGTAATCACACATTTTCATGGATTTATGGCTCTCATCTGGGAGCTCTCCAATCAAAGCAAGGACGGAAGTTTCGGATTTTTCTTTGAACTTGGAGTCATTGAAATCATCCAGCGCATAATTAATAGGTCTGAACTCCTTCAAAGTGACATCTTCTTTGAAAAGTCTTTTTCTTTCAGGTTTGTAATTCTCAAAGCTAGTATGAGCGTCAACCTGCGACGTAACGTCTGGATTGGCTCTGAAATATTCAACGGCATTGTTGATAATCTGAGCCAATTTATAAGCATATCGTGGAGTCTGTACCAAATAACCTCTAGGTAACTCCCTTTCCTTGAACCAGCATAGCATCAACCTAACCAGAGGTAGCAACAGATGAGTTAGGTCTGGCTGATCTGAATTCCCATTCCAATTATCGAGGGAGATCTGCATCATGTTGTCCAAATATCTGAATGTAAATTTCAAATACTCTCCGATAATGGTAGTGCTGTGATCTAACTCTGGGTGAACCATATTGTTGTCTACCAGGAGTTCAAAACCTCCAATTAAAATAACAAGCTGCTTAAAATAGAGATCATTGAAAACCTGTTTTCGATAATCCAATTGTTTCATAAGCTTGTAAAATTCCATTTCGATGCCTTGTATCGAATGATGGTGAATGAGGTACTCATCAGACTCTTTCCAGTGACTTGGTAGTAAATAGTAATCAAAAAGAACAAGGAACTGATATCTCAATAGTTCAAACCTCACATTTTTTGTGAGCTCCGTCTTCGGAATTGAGTTGTAGGACTCAAAAACTTTCAGCATTGGGTTAGGTTTTTTGGACACATAATTGATGAGGTTACCTAGTCCAATGGGCAGCGGTTCACTGCTGAGGGAAGATCGAATGAAGTTGTAGACAACATTGAAACTGTCTTCCTTGAGACTATCAATTATAGCGATGTGATTATAAGGATCCCCCAAGGAAGGCAAAATTAAAAGAGCCAGCTTGTAGAGCTCTATAGATTTGCTATAGTTGTTATTATCCTCTTTTGAGATGGAGGCAGTCGGAAGATACGTCTTTGCTACTAAAGCGCGGTATCTGGAGAGATCTCCGATGTAGAGGACACATTTGCTGATAACGTAAACCAACGATTCAATTGTATGTTGAGATGGTGATTTTCTCGGCTCTTTGAAGGTGATGTCGATTTTCAGCGTGGTCATTAGTTTCTTGACCGGAACAAAAAGCGAAAGGTCATGCGAGACCAAAATATCCTTCACCAAACTAATATAAAATTCGTAACATTTGGAAATGAACCGCACAAAATGCTCAAACGTCTTCCGGATTTCCACGCTGTTAGAAGGCCTCTGCTTTTTCGAGGAGGTTTTCTTTTTTGACAGGTACCGAAATTGAGACTGGAAAATCTTGATAGTCGGGTGGTGAAGGTCAACCCAAGCTCTGTCTACCACTTTGCCTAGCAAAACTCTAGAGGATGTGGGTACGCTAAGGTTGTCGATGATGTATGTTAGCAGTTTGGACTGGGCAAATGAAACAGTACCGAGCAAAATGGACTCATCAGACGAGTATCTATTCCCCAAAATTTCGAGGATCTTTTGCTTGTTCTGAGACAGGATTTGCTCAATGGGGTCTTCCAACTTGGAAGGGTTATTATATTCGGAATTGGTCATAAGTGGAATACGGCCAAAACGGGGCTCATTGAACCGCTGCGAAACGCGTCTCTTGTCCTGTGTCAATACCTGCTTCAAATACTATGCTTTTATCAATCAGTAATTTACCGCGCTTGTGGATCAAAATCACTGGCAAATTCCTGACACTATCTTCGGATAAAAAAATATTTGGTAACAAATCCACAGTTATAAATTCTTCGATATACCAGGTGATATCTCCATGATTGATGATTATTTCCAGATTGAAAAAAATTTAAGAGATGCCCCCAAACCCACCAGGCTGGTTACCACTCAACTGCTGGTCTCCACAGTTGTGGGGTGTCTAATTTTTTTCGCTTTCTGTGTCCTTCGGTGCCGTTTTCCTAATATCTACATGGCACGTATGAACTACTTAAGTGTATCGAACCGCAAATTCATGCCGCCACTCCTTTCCACCCAGTCGTTATTTGGCTGGCTAGGCGTGGTCTGGCGCATATCTGAGGCAGATGTTTTGGAATTCGCAGGGCTTGACGCGTTTGTGTTTCTTGGGTTCTTCAAAATGAGCATCAAATTACTGTCTGTGTGTTGGCTATTTTCGGTCCTAATAATATCGCCTATTCGCTACTACTTTACCGGCGACTATGACCAAGGGGATGGTAACGATGACTCTGATGCCAAGGAACCCTCTGAAGCGACGGATTATTACACCTACTTATGGGTCTACGTCATTTTCACTTACGTTTTTACATTCATAACCAAGCATTTCCTTATGCAGCAGGCTCGAAAGGTGATAAATTACCGTCAAAGCATTCTTGGAAACCAAAACTCGATTACCGACAGAACAATCCGACTTAGTGGAATTCCCCCTGAGTTGCGAAATGAGCGCGCTCTACGAGAAAGCATCGAGTCACTGGGGATAGGTAAAGTGGCCAAGGTCGTTATTTGCCGAGAGTGGAGGAAGCTGGACATGCTCTTCAAGCAAAGAAATCGTATCATTCGCAAGCTGGAAATCTTTTGGGCAAGATACCTTGGGACAAGAAAAAATGCAACTTTTAACATACGTCCTTTTGCCGAAAGTTCCTATGCCTTAACTCCAGAAACTGCACATTACAGGGACGAGGAGGAAACCCCAGAAACCCAGGCGTCTATGCAGACGGAAAATACCGTGTCGGACATAGATACATCTGACTACGAGTATGGCTCAAATTCCGTTGTCGAGTATCATGCCTCGCCTACTGATGTCAATCCCTTTGGCACGGGTTTTGGGACACCTGTTTACAAGAAACGCCCGCAGATAAGGCTTGGGTTCATGGGTCTCTGGGGAAAGGTTGTGGATGCTATTGACTACTACACTCAGCAGCTGAATGTGATCGATGAGGAGATAATGGTCGCTAGGCAGCGGCATTATCCTGCAACACCGACCGCTTTTATTACCATGGACTCCGTGGCCACTGCGCAGATGGTTGCACAGGCAGTCTTGGATCCGCGTGTCAGCTTTTTGATCACCCGCACAGCCCCGGCCCCAAAGGATATTATATGGGAGAATGTTACTCTTCCACGCAAAGACAGAGTAGTGAAAATTTACTATATCACCATATTGACAGGAATACTGGGTGTTGCCTTTATTTTTCCTGTGGGTTACCTTGCCACCTTGCTGAACTTGAAGACTATAAGTAAGTTCTGGCCTGCACTTGGAGAGATCTTGGAGAAACACGAATGGGCTCAAAAATTCGTTACTGAGCTACTTCCCGTCTACTTGTTTACCTTGCTCAATTTTGCCATTCCGTATCTTTACGTCTGGTTGTCATCGCGTCAAGGTTTTGTTTCTCATGGAGAGGAAGAACTGTCGGTTGTGTCAAAAAATTTCTTTTATGTGTTTGTCAACCTGTTTTTGGTCTTTACTATGGCAGGTACTGCTTCCAACTATTGGGGTTATTTGAGCGACTCTAAAAAGCTTGCTCTTCAATTGGCGACCTCTCTTAGAGGATTATCCTCGTTCTACGTCGACACCATCTTGCTGCAAGGACTGGCCCTCATGCCTTTCAAGCTCCTAATCACCGGACATGTGCTACGATTCATATTTATTCGCGCAAACTGCAAAACTCCAAGAGACTTTAAAGAACTCTATAAGCCTCCGGTGTTCAACTTCGGGCTGCATTTACCTCATCCTATCCTGATTCTTATAATCACTTTGCTCTACAGCGTGATGTCTACCAAAATTTTATCATCTGGCCTTGCATACTTTATTATTGGCTACTTTGTGTACAAATATTTGTTGATTTATGCATGCATTCATCCACAGCACTCAACTGGTCAAGTTATGCCAATAATTTTTCGGCGAGTGGTTATGGGACTTTTGCTTTTTCAATTAACGGTGGCTGGTTCCTTGGCTCTGAACAATGCATATATTCTGGCGATGTTTCTCACGCCACTACCATTTCTCACAGTTCTCTATCAATGGAACTTTGAGCGGAACTATCTGCCATTGAGCTTCTTTATTGCCCTGCGAGCCATTAATAAGGAAGCCCAGGTTGAAGCAGACCCTCAAATTTCCAGTGCTATCAGGGCGAGCCATGGGCTTGCAAACGGGATCAGTTTCTCCTCCTTGAGATCGAGTACGATTGATGAACGCAGAGAATTCAATCAGACGTACGAATATCCCTACCTGGTCCAAAGTTTGGATGGACCTTGGTTAGCTGTCGATGCCGAGCAGGTTGTGATGGCCACTAAAGATGGAACAGTGAGGAAACGTTTTACTTTCGAAGAATACTAGAATATATAGAGCGCGATTTATATATAAGAGCGAAATTTAAAAACCCAAGTATTTAAGTAGCTCTCCCACGAGTTGAAATTTCAATTGAAGCTGATGTATCTCGTCCAAAATTGCAGCTTTAAATGAGAGATTGTAGACTATGCTAAACAGCGATATGAATAGTAGCCTGGTTGCCAACAGCTTGATAATATGACTTGCAAATACAATCAAGGATATCTTCCAATAGTGATTATTCCCGTTTCGCAAAAGCACTATATGAATGGCCTCGATCAAGATCACCAGGTGAATTATCTGTACCATGTTTGCAGTAATATTCAGAATGAAGATGTCGTAGGGCCAGATGAGCATAACTATTGGAAAAAGTTTTATCAGGTTCGACAGCAGGATGGTGGACGATATTATGCTAATAAAATAGTCCCTGGAATAATGCACCCTATGAATATACGTTGGATTCGACGAGGCGGACGAAGATGATGAAGGTGAGCGTGCTAGTTGAGGAATATCATTTGAAGACAAAATCTTTGATGATGATGGTATATGTATTTCGAATTCAACCGTCGTTGGGTAGCCAAAGCCAAGAACTTTATATATGAGAAACTGTAGCGACAAATGAAGAAATACCGTGTCAAGAATGGCCTTGGAAAGGAAGAATGAGTACTGAAAAACTATCCTGGGAATCTGCAGCACAATGCGGTTAATCAATGATGTTTTATACACGTTTTCCATGTAGTTCTTTTCCTCGTAAGCCCACGTTAAATACACTTCAAAAAGAAGCATCAATACCAAGAGTCGAAGAAAGGGACCATATCTCTGGACTAAAGTCTTCTTCCCACACTTACTTGTGTCATCGTCATCTTCATCTGCTCCATAATTCAGCGATAAGTTATAAATTGTGTGTCTGTACGCTTGGGGCTTTAAGAGCATGAGGTCTATGAATAACAAAACCTTGTCAAACTCAATATACCTATCGGCAACTTTATCACAGCTCGAGCATATTGTAAGCCTAATGTGGTCTCCTTTGTACTTTTCGTATAATGTTTGAATTGGTGTTGAACACTCCACACAGATCATCGTGCGAATTAATTATTTTTTTTTCTAACAATCAGCATGTCTCAACGAAAAATCTGCCAATATTACCAGAATGGTAACTGCAGATATGGAAATCGATGTCACTTCCTACACGTGAAGAATGGACAAGAGGAGCTCAAAAGTTTCGTGTCTTCCTCGTCTTTAAATTCTAAGACGGAGGATATCAGGAAAAACATGGACGCAATTTTGCCTGAGGTCAAAATTGGGGGAATCTTCACTGCTTTCAGCTTGTCTCCGCCCGCTAATGTCAACCTTATCAGCGGTAGGGAAATGTCCTATGAAGAAATGCGCCTCAAATTTTATCAAAATCAAGAGTCTTACATTCAAGAATTCAATTGTCGAAAACAGGATATGGTTAAATGTGTAGAATATGTTCGCAATAACGCACAGAAAGCTGCCAGATACCTTCAACTCGCAGCAGAAAAAAACCCTTCGGACGTTAAGAGCTTTATTGATTTCCCTATAAATATGACTCCTGGGACTTCATCATCGGCCCCCTTTGGAAACCGCAATGCGTCGCCTTTTGGTGGTTCCAGTTCTGCATTCCAATCGACGCAAAATCCGTTTGGAGGATCTTCAACCACATCCAATTTGTTCGGGTCTGCGTCGTCCTCTACATCCAATCCATTTGGCTCGTCTGGTGCCCCTGCTTTTGGAAGTTCTGGCTTTGGCTCGAAACCTAACCCTTTTGGTGGCCAACTGACCACCGGTCTGGCGAAAAGCGGACCATTTTCCAGTTCTTCCGGTGGGAACTCTGCATTTGGAAAGACGGGATTTGGCCAGGCGGGTGGTGCTTTCTCTAACTCTCAAACAAGTTCTTTTGGTCAACCCAGCTCATTCGCAGCGACGCCCGCTGGTCCTTTTGGGTCGGCGACTTCCGGAGCATTTTCGTCTAACGCAAAGAGCAGTCCATTTGGAGCGGTGGGTGCCTCATCTTTATCTTCATCAGGACCTTTTGGAGGCCAATCCAACCCTGCTCCTTCGAATCCATTCGGATCCGCGACGCAACCCGCATCTAACTCCACTGGACCCTTCGGAAATCCCCAGCAATCTTCTGCGTTTGGGAAATCTGGGTTCGGGGTATTCGGGGCCCAAAATGCAAGTCCTTTTGCTCAATCGTCCACTGCAGTTGCTTCTAGCCCATTCGCCCAATTAACTTCCAGCGGGTCTAATAGCATGCAGAAGTCTGCGTCCCCCTTTGGGCAGGCAAGTAATACAGTTTCTGGGGCAAGTGGAACGCCATTTCTCCAACAACCTGCGTCAGCTACGCTGGGACAAACTACGAGCTCAGCGGCTGGGGCTTTCAAACAGGCATCCATTGAAGAGCTTAGGCCTAAAATTGACGACTTGTCGGAATCTATTATTAATGAGTTTAAACGTGAGCGCTTTACCTTGGGACAAGTGCCAGACATCCCTCCTCCACTTGAAATGTGCTAAGCGTTACTCGCGGTGACGTTACGGTAGCTCTCTGTTAAAACACGTGGGCTGCGGCTCGTCAATGCATAGGCTTCACGATACATAGAGCCAATTTCATGAAGAACCTGTTCCTTATTCAAGCTCCCTTCACATATGGCCTTAAGCTTGATTTCGAGATTGTTGCGCAAGAAAGGCTTAGTCAGCGACATGCTGTCGAATCCGATCTGGCCAAATCCCTCCGCTAGTGCATATCCAAGTTCTGTGGGAATTAGCACTTTGGACTTGTTCTTACCTCGACCTTGGTCTTCTTTGGTGACATATGAGCGCTCTATAATTTTTTCAATATGCTCGGCAATGGTTGCATCGGTTCCTATCCCGTTAACATCCATCAGCGCAATTAGTTCAGGTTCGGTAAGCGGACTTGGTGGTGATGTTTTTCCGGTGGAAAGCTGCGCAGAGGTGAGCAACACTTTATCGCCCGGACTAACCTCTGGAATTTTGGATTTAGAAGATTCCCAAGAGTTATAAATGTAAACCTCCAAATAGTTCAGCTCCTTAACAATCAGTCCAGAGGTGGTGAATTTCTCCGTGCCCCATCTTAGGGTCAAACTAGTTCTTAAACCTGTGGCGTCTTTCGAGCAACATCCGAGAAATCGACGCACCACGTATTCGTACAGTTTGCGTTCGTTGGCAGCCAACGACTCTCCACTGGTGAAGATGACAGGATGAATGGGTGGATGCGCTTTATCGTCGTGTGAGCCTTCTCTTGGCTGCCTAAATTTGGAACTGTCGTCCAGCAACGTTTGAGCGTAGTGGCCCCACGTCTGCGACTGCGTTTGTGCCTGGATTAACTTCTTGAAGTCCATGTTTTTCGGAAACCGATCTGTTTCTGTTCTTGGATAAGAGATGAACCCAGAGTTGTATAGCTTTTCTGCAATGGAAAGCGTTTGCTTAGCACTGAACTTGAAAAATCTGGCGCAGTCTTTCTGCATTTCAACTGTCGTCAACGGTAACGGGGACCAGTTAGATGTTGGCTTCGTATCCATGGAAACAACGGTGGCCTCGTTGCCGTCTTTTTCAATGCAGTTTTGGTATATACAAAGAGCTGTGAATCGATCAAACAAATGACCTCTGGCCCATGTGACCTGAGTGGTTCCTTTGGTTTTGTCATTTTTCTTCTTGAAAGCTAAATTGAGGTACCAGAACTCTTCGGGTATGAAATTCTTGATTCTTTTGTATCGATCAACGACAAATCCCAGCGTTGGAAACTGGCACCCACCATACGAAACCACGCTATCTAGCTTGAATGCCCTTCGGAATAGGTCGGTCAAAAAACGAGTGAAACTTGATCCCGTGCGCAAATCAAGTTCCATCCGTGTCATCACTGCATCAATGGCTTTGGGGTCTAGTTTAGTTGTGTTGCAAGCCGCTCGAATGATATGAGATCGCTCCAGATGCGAAAAATGCGCCCGGTGGGTGGTCTCTAGGTTAATATTCGGGTTCCTCTTCCTTGCTTGTTCCATTATTTCGTAGCCGATGTATTCCCCTTCCCTATCGCAATCCGTCCAGATCATAAGGATATTACTGTGGGCAGCCTCGTCAGTGATGTTTTTGGCAATATTTATGGAGTTCTTGCCGTTATATTTGGTAAGTAAGGGCGCATCAAAAAGATTCGCGTGTTCGCACTTCCCCCAGCCATAATTCTCGGGGAAATCAATGGTGGTGATGTGACCCGTGACGGCAGTCATGGTGACTTGACAAGATCCAAATTGTGGGAAGTTGAAGACAAAGTCATAATTCTTGATCCATCCAACTTTCGTCTCACGTGTAGTCACCCGCCCGCCGCCGAGGATGAATGCCACTGCCTTAGCAATGGCAGGTTTCTCTGCAACACAAAGAACCTTCATGACGCGTAGAAAACGATAAATATTTTGATCTGCTTATGTAAAGAATTTTCATGATTTATTTCAAATAATGGCTTGCACTCGATACTGCCCAAGATCCGCGGATTCCGTTCTCCGACATACCCATTTTAGCAATATCCTTTCCTATGAGGACGGAAACCGCATACAGGAACGTTTAGTGGCAGGCCTGTTGGAGAACAAAAGAAACAAGATTCCTAATATTCATCAGACGGCGCTTTCTCTACAGTTCCATCACACATATACAGGAGGCAAAAGGGAGAGAATCAATACAACCCCAGAACGTCGTCAATTCATTGAAGAAATTAAAAATGCTAAGTTCGTACAGACAACGAGAGGCGGGCAAATTACGTACCACGGTCCGGGGCAGCTAGTCGTATATCCGATATTAGATTTGAGCGAGTTCAAGGGCCTCAAGTCCAAATGCTATGTGTCACTTTTGGAGCAATGTGCCATAGAAACCCTCAGAGAGCCGTGGATCGGTCTTAACGCAGTCACCACGGAAAACACTGGGGTTTGGATAGATAACAACGGTCTGCGTAAAATCTGTTCCATAGGGGTTAATCTGCGGCGCTCCATTACCTCCCACGGAATATCAATTAATGCGTTTCCCGACCTTTCATATATCAATGATCCAAGAGTGGTGCTTTGCGGGTTGGACCAATACCAGCAGACTTCTATAGAAAAGGAAACGGGGAAACGAGTCGATATCCATCGATTATCGCGTTCTTTTGTGACGCATCTTGCAGCCCGATTAGAGTTGCGGGTCACAGAGTCTTGACATTCACCAAAACGTATTTGGGTTGTATTGGGGCAAGTATCTCAACAGGTACGCGATCATGATCGCAATAACTAGTATGCCTGTAGCGGTAAAGGGTATAACCGAGACAAGTGGTTTCTTAGTAATGCGAATCGAGCGCAGGTCACTGTTCTCACTTGAGCCTGGTATCGACGTCTCGTGTTTCAGTTCCTTAACCGGGGCCTCGTCTTCAGTGCCCCGATCAGAAATACCTTCAGGCTCCCGTTGGGCAGTTTCGGTAATTTGGCGAGTCAATTCTTCTACCTTCAATTCGAGATTGTACTTTTCCTTTTGTGCTTGTACTTTCGCTGTCCTTTCCATTTCCAGTTCGTCTAGCACGGTACCAAGTCTTAATTTGACGCTTTCCAACTCTTTAACAAGTTTGCCGTATTTCTCTTCTTTTTCCTCGAAAGCTTGTTCAGCTTTCAGTTCGTTAGCACGAGAAACTGATAATTGCTCACGCATATTTCGAAGATCTTGTTCTAAGACTTTCATGCGTTCATCCATATTTGTCTCGCCTAGCCCCGTTACTTGCGGGGCATATTGTGTATAGTGATTCAGAAATTTGGATATTTCTCGTAGTCGCTGTTGCTGTATGTATTCGTTGTTGATTGATATTATCAGTTTGCGTACCACGTCGTCTAGCTTAGCCGAAGGCTTGATACTTAGATTGGAAACAATTTTTTCTTCTTGATCCTTCTTAATCGTCCCATGTTCCATGGTGGACATTTCATCCATCAACGATTCCAAAACCATACTCTCTTGTTCCTCAATGACATCGCTAAAAATCAGCGCATCAAGCGAGCTGTTAAACAGCTCCAATTTTTTACTCTCGACGCTTCCCTTGCTCAGGGTCTGACTTATAGTACGCTCATATTCTTCAAGACTCATGTATGTCAGCGCTTCAACCTGGCAGGTAATTTTTTTGTGCGCAACTTGTGATTCAAGAGTAGTACCAAGATCCAGTTTATCGCCTAATTTCAGCTCGTACTCCTTGTGCGGTTCCAATTTCTCATCATTGATAAATGTTCCATTGGATGATTTGAGATCCCTGATATACAGCTTGCTGTCTTTGATAAACAGCTCTGCGTGATTTCTTGATAGCACCCGAGAATCGAAATATCCATCAGTTATTTTGTTAGTCACCTTCGGGACATTTTGACGACCAATCTTCAACGAGTCTGGAGCGAGAGGGACACTCAATATTTTGATAAATTCTGGAGGTGACTGGTTCGGAGGAACCAACCTAACCACGTGGGCAAATTTCTGCAGTGATGGAGGTTGTATATCACTGTCTTGCTCTTCCAAAGGATTGTTAGAGGAGGATCCAGAGTAAAATGAGGAATTGTTAATTGAATTGTAATTGCTCTGGGTCTTGGAGGCGGACCGCTTTCTTTGATATGCAGGAGGTTCTGCACGCTGCGTTTCAACAGCAGCTTTGCTGGCCTTCGTGGACATTGCTAAACAATTTGAAAATCTTGTTATGCAAACCCACAACAAATGTTTGATCCAAGTTTATTTTTTGGCTAAGGCACAAGAGCATTTTAATATTTCCACTATTGACGTATCCATCGCACATAATAGATTATGTAATGTTGGGTTTAATGTGTGTCACGTGACGGATATTCTGACTATCGGAGCTATAGATTTTGCAAGGCGTCACAGTTGTGGTTATAGCAGTACGAATCAGTTCGAGAATCTACATTGTGTCTCATAATAGTTGTTGATGAGTGATTGGGAACTAAAAATTTAATTTTGGAATTTTATAATTATGGCTCTTTCATATGGAAAGGTTGAAGTAGCAAGTCTGTCAGCAGTGCTCAAGACCCGACATTTGCATTGTTCAAGAGTATGAAAGTTTTCGAGGCTGGCAAAATATCTTTCCCGGGCTTTGAAAACCTTCTCGGGCTAAGTTGGCTCTACGCATCAACGCAGCACAATCAAAAAACTGTAGAATACGAGGAGCTTGCCGCACAGAAAAACTGCTAGTGCCAGTGCGTAGATGTAAATAGCAACTAAGGTTATTGTTCCATGTTACCGAATTTTATTTGATCTATTGGCTATAGGTAAATGTTATGAAGGCTGAGCAAATTTCTAAATATCAAGCGTGTTGCGTCCAACCCGGAGAGAGGGAAATCAAAAAAAAAAATGAACACTAGGTAATGAAGCAAACAGGTAGCTGAACCACAAGCTAGAACTCTTCTCTGTTTGAAAAGTATCGCTATTTCTGTTATTAGTCCTCGGTGAGGGATGCTCTGGTGGTGGTAGCAGATCATGTGAGAATTAATCAGATACCGTAAGATAAATTTAGTCCCGATGCATGCATACTGATTGCATTACATATTTCTCCCTAAAGCTACAGATTGGCTGGCTTTGTAAATCCCGTTATTCTATTGTTGAAAAGATACTGAAGCGTGCAGAAGCGTATAAGGAGTATCGGATTGCTTATTGTCATTGATGCGCAGCTCGCAGACACGTTTCGGCACAAATACTAGCTCTTCTCCCAAGTACAGCTTCTGTTAGTATTACTAAGGCACCACGCGGTGTGAGACATTTAATTCAGGCGAGTTGCGTCTTCCGATATCTCACAGAGAACAGCCTATAGGGTGTTGTTAGCCCAATCCTACGTGTTATATAAATCCGTAGCAATGTCTTGTCAAATGTGCAGTGCCAAGACATTTTCAAAAAGAACAACGCTATCTAAACAAGAGCACAGTTCCTTAATGACGCACTACACTTTTTTCACCAAACTGAAAAACACTTGTATCCCGAAACGCAGAGGAACGTTGGTTATCAAAAGTGCCAAGACTTTTTTAACTAAAGAGGAAAATTCCCCAGATTCCGAAAGCTCAAGTGATTACGATGAGAAACTTGAAACTAACTACGAGGTCGAAGACGGATATTACGATGGGTATCGATCCCCAATTGACAAGGGGATTGTGATGCTGGTTGATGCTGCCGGCAGCGTTGCGGCGTTCGTTCTATTGTGTATTATCATGATTATCTGGATAGTTATCGGCATCGTGTACAAGGCTCCAGATAACTGGCAAATTGTGATGGAAAATGGACAGTCAATTCAGTGCTACGTGTGGGATGCTATTCTAATGAGACAGCAGCTCGACCAGTCTGATATCATGCGCAAGTCCTATGGAAAACTGAAAAGTCGACAAAAGACTCATGAAAACATCATAGCAAGTGTGCGTGCACAAGGTACCAAATTCGCCGAATCTCAGACAATCACCAACGTGCTTGAAGACTCTGACCTGCAATACAAGACAACATGGTATGACAGAGTGACCTCTTGGTACAGCAAGTGGATGAGTTCATTGATAACTGTGGCAATCTACTGGATAGGTATATTCGTCTGGGTAGGATGTGGATCTTTGAACAATCCTCCGAACTTTACACCATGGAGTAACGACTGGCAACTTTGTATCAATACGGCTACAGCAGTTGTCCTTCTTGTGTCCTCTGTCATGCTGGAGAACGTCAGGGCCAGAGATGGCCATTTTATTCACCATAGTATGGCGTCTATTTGTGTCATGGACATGAAAATCGAAGGCCTTGGGCGCCAGATTACCAATTATGACGCAGAAAACATTGTGACTGAGGTTGCAAGTGTGAAGCAGAACCGTGCACAGAAAATAATCTCATGGTATGCTGAAATCATTGGAACCGGTCTGGGACTATTTGTGTCAGCCGGGGTGTTTGCAGCATGGATAGGTTGCGGTGAGAAAATGAAGTGGAGCAGTAATTGGTGGCTGATTATCGGTACGTACACGGGTCTTGCAGGGTTTTTGGACGGTTTTGTTTTGCGTGAAGTTTACCACTCGCTCAGGAAATACGAAAGCGAGCTTTTTGAAGAGCTGCTTGAAGATTCCCAGAAATTACTTGATGAAGCTGGCATAGAATACACGTTAAGGAAGCCTGTCGGTCTAAAGAGTCTCAGCTACCGGATATCTGCTTTTATGAATAAGGTTTGCTCTAGTGTGTGGGCCACGATTGGGGCAGTCGTTACTGTGGTCGGCCTCATTTGTGCTGCATCCGCGATGAAATGGAACATGACAGGACAATTGATAGCAAATACTCCTACAATGATCATTGAGGGATTCTGTCTTTTGATTCTAACGCAAGCTCATGATTGGGCTGATGATGAAAGAAGACTCATTGTGGAGGAAGTTTTGGTTTCCCGTCGTTTACTATTTGATTGGCTAATAAGATCCTAAGTATATTAAGTATTTCGAACTTTTCATTTATGGCCATGCACTTTTGTAGACAAGCAAGTGACTCCCAAAGTACCACTGCTTCCATGCTCCTTGCTTTCCCAGAACTTAATTGCCTATATGCTGGCTAATTAGACTAAAAAAAATCTCCTTAATTCTGATGAACTCTCCAGATCTACCTATTTTTACCAAAGTCTACAGCAGCCAACAGGCCAATATAATTGCCAGAATGATTTAACACTTAAGTAAATAAGTATTAAGGTTTGCAAGAACCACCCCCCTATTCAAAGAGCATGATTTGTTATGACACAAAACCCCCAGTTTGCCGTGTCAATAGTTTTGCTCCCGTTAAACGCCATTCAGAACTAGTCTGCGGTAGCCGCCATCGCATTTGCACTGTTCCTGATGGATACCCATCAATCTTTGAGCTTCCTCTGGGTCCTTGACCTCTTCAGGCTCGCTCCAAGACAGGAACTTGTTAGTGTAGTTTGGCTGGAAGTCTTGAGGTAGAACCAAAAGCCTCTTTCCGTAATTGTTGACTTTCTGCCAATCCCTCTTCACATTGTAGCAAGACTCGCTCAAATAAGCAAAACATCTTTCGAAGATTTTGGTGTTCAGATCGTTGTTCAACTGAGGCTTGAGTCTGCAGAGCTCTTCAAAGGCATCGAGTGGGTGAGCGATGACGTAATCGGTCGCTTTCTTGATGGCCTTCATGAACTTAGTAATCTTCTCGGGATTGGCCTCAATGAACTTGTCGTTGGCAATGTATAAGACTGTGCAGAAACAGCAACATCCCAGCTCAGCTAGTCTGTCAATTCTCAACATTCCAACGTTGTTCACGTCGCTGCCTTCGGATCTGAGATGCTCCTCCAGTTCGACCTGCTGGACACATTCAATACCAATACCGGCATCGATGTTTCCTTCAATGATCTCCTTGGCGACGTTCATGCCGCAACGAACGGCAGTGTAGTCGTCAGGAGTCATGCCATAATGACGCGTCAATTCGTCGATTTGGATCTTGCCAAATTCACCAACGTATCCAATTCTCTTTCCTCTGAGTGACTGGAAATCCTCAGTGACGCCGTTAGGCTTGTTCTTGAGATAGAGGACACCGGTGAATGGTTCATCCAACAACGAACCAATGGACGTGACATTCCAGCCTCTGGCCTTAGCAGCTAGAGTGTGAATCATGGCTTTTAGACCCATGTCCACTTTTCCCGATCCAATCAATTCAGTAACATCTGAAGGATTGGATGGCTCAAGAATGGCGACATCAAGGCCTTGTTCCTTGAAGTAGCCTTTGCTTTGGGCCAGAAAAACCGGAATGTGGTATGGCTCAGGGCTCCAGTTGAGACAGAAAGTAATTTTGTTGGAGGTTGCCATTTTTTAAGAGATAACGGGTTGAATAGAGAGTAGGTTCTTGCAAAAAAGATTTGGGGGTTACTTTTCGCATCTGGCTGCCAGGGGCTTTTTATAGAGAGTGTCATGCACAAGTGCCCCGCCCGATATTTTCGGGTAGCGCACGTACTGATGAGTCAGATACGGAAGAGTGGAGTTTTAGGTTACACCTCGGCTGCTTGGATGGTCAATGGACTCTTCAATGGTTTTCAAAGGTTTCTGTAGTTTCTACTGTCCAATTGGGTGCAGAGGCTAGTGACTCATGTCTTGTCGTTGTTGTCTCTGCATCTTCTGCCTACAAAACAGTCCCGAATATATGGTGGTTGTCTTTTTAGCATTTTCGGTTCAGAGCCAATCGGATCTCTTCGGTAGGTGATTTTCCCAACACTTCATAACTTAGTCGCGCTGTTGGTCACATGCGCATGCACTTGCACAAAGTGTGTTGAAAGAATTGATGTGTGTGAGGGGGGATTTTCGCAGCAAACATGCCTATAGGATCTCTCTATTGCTCGTTGACAAATTACCTCGTGCCTTGACATGATGACTAAAAAATCCATGGATCGTTGGGTTTTCCAATTCCGGAATGTGGTTGATCAGTACGTTAATTTTAAAGAGACTACTTGCTTAAAGCTTAATGTCAGAGTGCTTTTTTTTATGGTACTTTAATTGTCATAAACCCAAGCTTTTGTTCTATAAGCATAATAATCACTAGAACAACCTAGTCAATGAGCTTTGGTGCCTTCTTTTTATTTGTCGACACGCGACCTTACGCTACAGATGAACATGTCTCCAATAAATATAGTAGCGGGTGTAGTTTGAAGATTACGTAACTCAGATTGGTATGCGATATCCTTGTCGTTAAAAGTCTGTTCTCAAATTGCTACTTCTTTGCTAATAAGAGGCATTTCAGCGATAGGTGCACTCGAAACTGCCGAGAAGACGCAACTTCCTCTACTTCCCTTATGACTAGTTGGAATCGCAAACTACAAAGCAGAAGTCGAAGGTAATCCCGTAAGTGGAAAATACCACTGATGCATAGTTCTGATTCGCGACACTAAAAGCCAAAATCTAGCTCAGAAACTTATGTTTCCGATTCGGATCATCGTTTTGCCTATTAAGTGACCAATTTGAGCCGTTGATTGCTAAACTTGTAGTCTTGTGAAATTCTGATCGCACCTTGGTTTCCTCAAACCGCCTTGAAAGTGATGCAGAAGTTTCCCTATGAATGCCCTCCAAAGTCCCGGGTGCAAGAGTTTACCCTCTTTATTTTTATACATGCATCTCTGATAATCCGGAAGTCTTTTCCAACCCTTTGAAAGAGTACAACGCCTTCCGCAATCTGTATTTCAACAAGAGTAGGGTTCCAAAATGTGTACCTGTCTCGGGCGACACCTTGCTACCCGCATTACGCCCTCAAAATATGTACTGAAGTACAATTACTTTTCCGGATTAGGAAATTTTCTTCTATCATATTGGGATAGATAAATGTATGTGCTTATCCGAAAATGATAACTAAGAGATAAGAAAAGCTATATAAGCGTAACAAAATCTCTCCCAGTCGTTTAGTTCTAATCGTTCAATGAAACTTTCATTCGCTACTCTTCTGATTGCTGCTTCTGCTCTTGCCTACAACGGCACAGAGACTCTTACAACTACTTGCACTGAAGACAAGTGCACTTCGTCAGTTTCCACCTATGAGGACGGTGCTCCGGCTATGCGTGTTGGTGCTATGGCTGCTGTGGGCGCCCTTGCTCTTTATGCTCTTTAATTGTTGTTGCTACCTTTATGTAATTTTATCTTAACAAGTTTTGTCTTTCTGTGGTGTAAGGATGTCATGAACCCTATAAAACGGGGCTTTGGTGTCGGGGGTCTACAAGGCGGTATCGGGCTCTCGTTTAATTGAGCCGGTGCAGGGTCCTATTTTCCAAGCATGCTCATGCATTCTTATTATTCATTTTTTGTTTACAATTGTTAAAAACCGAAAACTGCGTTGTCTGGGCATTCATGAGGCCAATCAGAGATCTACGGCTGCGGTATACACTTAGCTTTTTCGGTCACCCAGGCTCTAACGGCTTCCAAAATACCCCAAAAGAGGACACAGCGACCTAAATCTGGAAGCTGCTAAGCATCTCGCAAACATATATAAAGCCTTGCTTTTGTCTTCCGTGTAGCAGTCAGACATCCCCAATGCTTTCGCTTAAAACTCTCTGTGCCACCGCTTTCGTTCTCACGGCTGCCTCCGCTGCTCCACAAGCTGACCCTTTCGCTTTTGCAAAGGCCGTTGGCATCCCTGTTGCAGCTGAGGCTAGCTACGCTTGCCACGCTTCCTGTGGTTATGCTATTCTGGCAGCACGTCAATGTTCGTCTTCGGGCTCCGAGGACTCGAACTACGACTCCAGCTGTCTTTGTGCTGACAATAGTCAGTTCCTATCTTACGTTCCAGATTGTCTCGACTGTGGTTGGTGTCTGTGGGACGACTACGGAAGCTATTTGACTTCTGCCTTGGCTCAATGTTCTACCAGTACTGAACCAACAGGTACTGCTTGCGCTTCCAGTACTGCTCAGGCTGAGTCCACTTCTTCTTCCTCTGCTGCTGCTGCAACCAGCGAGACATCGTCCTCCTCTTCCACAGAAGCTGCTACCACTTCTTCTGAGGCTGCGGCCACTTCTACCGAGGCTGCTTCTTCGACCGAGGCTGCTTCTTCTACTGAGGCTGCTTCTTCTGCCGAGGATACCTCCGTTACTTCTCAGGCTGCCGAAACGGTTGCGGAGTCGTCGTCTGCTGCCCAGGCTGCAGAGTCTGCAACCGAATCTACTTCTCACGCAGATACCCACTCTACTACTGATGCTGTTCCAGCTGACTCAAGCTCTGCTGTCTCGTCTAGCACCGCTGCTGCTTCCAGCGATGCTGTTTCCTCTTCTGAGGCCACTACCGAGTCTTCCTCATCCGCTGTTAACACCTCCAGCACAGAGTCTAGCTCTTCTTCCAGCAATTCTACCCAAAACGTGTCTACTTTCTCTGGCGCTGGTGCCAAACTTGCAGTTGGAGCTGGTGCTGGTGTGGTCGGATTTGCTGCCCTACTTATGTAATCTTATATGGAGTTCATATTGTTTTTTAACCTTTTCTTTACTGCTGCGACAACTTTATTTGTTGTATTGTGGCTTTTCTCTAGCAATTTTTTGTAGCTGTGGATTTGTCAGCCACAGCTGCTCTTCCTTAACTTTTCACTAATTTAGTTCCCAAACTAAACTCTGGCTCATATCAGGTACATATATCTACCCCATTTCTTACCAAAAGTCATATGACCAGCATTTCACCATTATGAATCCCCAGAAGAAAGCCTCTTTTTTAGATGAATTCGATTTTAGTTTGTATTCATCTGGCAACCCACAAAACAACGTGGATACTGACCTCTCGTTGTTTTCGAACAACAAATTCCGCAATCTTGACTCTGATGAACAACTGACTATCTCACCTCAAGAAACAAGTCTTGACCCTCAACTTACCAACATATCTTCGCAGACACAAAATAGCAGTCTCGATAAGAGACGCCGAAATACCCTTGCTTCTGCGCGATTCCGCATCAAGAAAAAGCAGAAAGAGAAGGAAATGGAAGAGAGATTCGAGCAGGTGCACCGTCATATCGACTCCCTTAAGGTGAAGATCAAAACACTGGAAATGGAGAATAAATGCTTGAAGGAATTGCTACTCACGCCGGCGGATTCGCAAAAAGCTTCTCTCTCTGGAACTTCCAATTATGCTTTGTTGCAACTCATCAAACAACATTCGGGTGATTCTTTCAAGGTCACGACTGTATAATATTACTGATTTTTGCTCGCCGGTGACGGACCGGTTTCGGAATTTTTTGTCTACGATATAATAAATTCACCATTGAGTATATGACTAACTTTATTAATGACAACCTACTCCACTACCGCTTTTGACCACACTAACTACGAGACGTTCAGGCCTTCTTACCCGTCTCGGTTCTTTGATTTGATTCTCAATTACCACAGCGGGCCATGCGATATGCTACTCGACGTTGGTTGCGGAACCGGGCAAGCCACCTTTCCCCTCTCTGTTTATTTCAATTCCGCCATTGGAGTTGACCCAAGCGAAGGCATGATCGCGAAATGCAGAGCCAAGAATTCCAGTAGCAAGGTGGGATTCTACCAGGGTAAAGCGGAAGATTTGAATATGATCTCATCCTCATCCATTGATCTGCTCACTGCGGCAGAGTGTGTCCATTGGATGGAACCTGCACCGTTTTTGAATGAAGCGGCTCGTGTTCTGAAACCAAAAGGAACCTTAGCTTTCTGGTTGTATCTCGAACCAATTTTTGAGGAGCCTGTGCTGAACGAAATCTACCATAAATATATTATTGGGGATCCCGCATGGATGAAAAACTACTGGGATGCTGGTAAAAACCGTTTTTACGATTGGCTCAAAGACGCCGTCGAACTCACCCAAACGGATTCCAGGTTTGAAGACGTACAAGTTGTCAAATTTGATCAATTGAATCTTCCAGTAGAGCAACGGAAACGGGCTACAGAAATGCAAAACTTGCAGGGAAAGCCAATTTTGTTCTTACAAAAAACGTGTACTTTGGACGAGTTTCTGGCATTTATCAATACCTATAGCGCTCTTCCCGGCTGGTACAAAGCTCATGAGGGTTTGAAAGGAACTGACAAAGACATAATGTCTCTTCTGGAAAAAGAAATTAAAAATTCTGGAGTATGGGGAGCCACTCAAACAATTACGTGGGACACCATGTATTGTTTCGCTAAAAAGCGCTGATTGGTTTAAACTTGCTCGTTTATTGGTTCAATATTCCAAATGTTGTCAGCGTATTCACTGATACAGCGATCACTTGAGAAAAATCCCATATTGGAAACAGCAATGATGGATTTTTTGACCCAGTTGTCGCGATCCCTATATTCCTTGTCAATCGTTCTTTGTGCCTCTAAGTAGCTTTCAAAGTCATCACTGACTAGGTAGTGATCTCCATGGTATTTGACATTCTCCACAAGTGTGCGATACTCCTCGTAATCACCAAACTTCCCTGATTCGATTGCGTCGAAAACTAAATTTAGTGCATCGGGAATAGCCAGGCGACCCACGCTGTGCTCGTGGCGAAGCTCTTCGACATCCTCGGACAAGTTTCCAAACAAAAAAATCTGATCCTCGCCGATCTCTCTGGTGATCTCTACATTGGCTCCGTCCACGGTTCCAATGATCAGACCGCCATTAAGAACAAATTTCATGTTAGAGGTGCCTGATGCTTCAGTTCCAGCCGTCGATATATGTTGAGAAATATCAGAAGCCGGGCAGATCGTTTCTGCTTTGGACACGTTGTAGTCAGGAATGAAAACAACTTTAAGCAGATCACCAATTTCTGGGTCAGAGTTCACCACATCGGAAACCGCATTCACCAACTTGATTATTTTCTTAGCGGTATAATATCCGGGAGCAGCTTTCCCTCCGATAATACAAACCCTTGCAGGCCATTTAGACTCTCGTTGGTCTTTCGGAGTTGCCTTGATTTGCAAGTATCTCCAAATTACACCAAAAATATTGAGCTGTTGACGTTTGTATTCGTGAATTCTTTTTACTTGAACATCGAACATGCTGCTTGGATTCACATCAATATTAGTCAAACTCTTGATCATTGCAGTCAATCTTTCTTTGTTGTGGTGCTTGATTTTAACCCAAGCTTTTTTGAACTCGGTATCGTCGAGGAAGTTTTGCAACCCAGCTAATTTTTCCAGTTTACTGAGATATCCATAACCGCCAAGTTTTGACGCGATAAGCTCACTTAGCTCTGGATTTGCTTGCTTAAGCCATCTTCTTGGAGTGATGCCATTTGTCACGTTTGTAAACCTTTCTGCGCCGTAGATTCTCACGAAGTCTTTAAAAATTGTAGTCTTGATCAACTCCGAGTGTAGCTCGGCAACCCCATTCACTCTGTGAGAACCAATAATAGCTAAATGTGCCATGCGAATATTCTTCGGGGAGGATTCTTCAATTACGGAGACCCTCGTTAGAAGATCCCTCTCGCTAGGAAAGAGTTTCTCCACTCGTTGCAGAAATTCGTAATTGATTTGATAGATGATTTCTAAATGTCTTGGCAGCAGGTTTGCAAATAATTCCAGTGGCCACTTCTCTAGAGCTTCAGACATAACAGTATGATTAGTGTATCCAAATGTTTTAATCACAATTTGCCAAGCCTCATGCCAGTCAACCTTTTGCAAATCAACTAGTATTCTTTGAAGCTCAATGACCGCGATCGTTGGATGAGTGTCATTTAATTGGATCGAAACAAAGTCGGGAAATTGTGAGAATGGTTTCTTCATCTTCAAAAACCGTCTCACAATGTCATGTAATGACGCTGCCACCCAGAAATATTGCTGTTTCAATCTCAACTCTTTTCCTTGGTAGAAGTTATCGTTTGGATACAAAACAGCGGTAATGGATTCTGCTCTTTGCTGCTGTGAGACAGAGTTTGAGTAATCTCCTTCATTGAATTTCTGGAAATCGAATTCTGTGGTTGGTTGTGAAGACCACATTCTCAGGTTGTTCACGTTGTGAGTGTCGTAACCAGGAACAGGGAAGTCATAAGCAACAGCAAGAATTCGCTCGCCACCGTGCCATTGCTTGTACATTCCACCTGTCTTTTCATCCTTTTCTGTTGAAACGTAGCCATAGAAATCAACAGGTATTTGAATTTCCGTACGGGGAATCTCCCAAGGATTTCCAAACTTCAGCCAATAATCTGGTGTCTCAACTTGGTATCCGTCTACAATCTTCTGAGCAAATATGCCATAGTTGTATCTCAGTCCGTAACCCCATCCGGGATAGTTACCGCTGGATAGTGAGTCAACGAAACAGGCTGCTAGTCTTCCCAGTCCTCCATTACCGAGACCCGCATCTGGCTCTGTTTCGATGAGGTCTTCAAGACGAAACCCGAGCTCATCCGTAGATTTGCGGCACAAATCTTTGATCTCCAAGTTGATCATTGCGTTGTCAAGAGCCCTACCCATTAGAAACTCCAAAGAGAAATAATAGACACGTTTGACCTCCTTCAAGGTGTGCAATTGCTGAGTTTTGTTCCAATGGAGGATCAACTTGTCTCTGATAGAACTAGAAAGCGACTGGTATGCAGCCAAGTTGTCGCAATTGTACATGGACCGAGCAAGTGTGGTCTCCACATGGTCGATGAAGCGGGCCTCTAGCTCCTCTGACGACTCAAATTCTTTAGTTCCGTATTTTTGCCATGCTTCGCGAGCTTTCAAGGGGATGGAGTTATCAATTGCTTTTATCTCCGTGGGGGTGAATCCTGTAAGAGATCTTTTGTGGCCCTTTCTGGGACCATCTGTAGAATACATCTATGGCACTTGTTTTATGGTGTAATTGACCTTGTCTGTGGGCTCAATTACAATCAAGACAAACTACCAGTTGAATTGCTAGGAGCGGTACAAATAAATCCTGCACTGCTGCCCCCCTTTTATAAATTTATGGTTGCATCTGGTTTGTGCACACCTAAATCAGATGATTAATTGCAAGGTTACAAAATGTATGCCGGGCTAAACAACAGTCGGAGATCTAATTGTAGTATTAGCAAACTTCTCGAGGCCTTCTCCAGCATAACTAGTTGCGGGACTAACTTCTATTTCACTTCCCTGCAAATCTGCTCCAACAATTTTAAGCCAACGTGCGCTTCGGTTCAGTAAATTATCCTTGCACGTCTCGGGACTATCATTAGCACTTCCAGGTGCGTTTTTTAATGGTGAGAACTCTTCTGACCTATCCACTTCCAGGCACCCAAATTTGTCCATCTCCACGGACGAGAACACATCAAAAATAAATTGCTCCATTTTGATTCCATTCGGTTCTGTGGGCATCTCGGGATTGCCGGTTTCCACGTCCAAACACGCAATCTTCTTTTTGGCAATGTGGTAGGGCAGGTACCTACGGTCAGAGATCCAGGTTGGAATCATTTGTTGCAGGAACTGCACATTGTAGTAGTGATTAACAATATTAGCTGCTCTGTAGACAAGCAGGCCTTGAGAATTTCTCATCTCTCTCAAGTCCTGGCTGATTTCAGAATATTCAATAACTGCTGGGTGCTTGGTGTCCGCATCCATAACTATCAGGCCAACACTTTCGTCAGCACTTCTCTTGCGGACGACCTTCGTCGCAATATTAAGTTGATTAGAGGCTGCGTAGCCAATAAACACCGGATCACCAACTTTCACAAGAACATTGTCCACACAATACATATGAATATGCTCGACTCCTCTTCTAGAGAAATCTTGCAACAACTTGTTGTCATAAATGGCTTTATAGAGACCGCCGTTTCCATCAGGACTTTCAACTAAAGAGTCTTCCGACTCCATCAGCAACTTTCTCCCATCAAGAGACACTGCAGGCAATGTTCCTTGGTCAAAGAAAACAACCTGTTCAGCTTGCAGTCCAAAGTGTTTGTTAGAGCTAAAGAAGTTCTCGGTGGCTTTTCTCGTGGGGCCCGAAGTCATCACATAAAGTGGGATTGCTTTATCAGTTTTTGCCAGCTGTTGCAACTTCTTCAATCTCTCAGCTTGAAGTTGGAAAAGTGATTTCTGGGATGGTAGTCCCACATTATAGCATCCCTTTGGAGCCGAAGATCCCAAACGGCTACCTTGGCCACCAGCCATTAAAATAATTCCTACTTTGCCTTGAGCTATGAGTTCTAATCCGCTCTTTTTCCAGGATTCCAAGGTCTCGGCTGAGCTTTCTAAAGTGGATGCGTAAGCGATTTCTGGCAATGGTGAAAAGCGCCGAGACTTGGAAACGGTAGCACTATATTTGATAGCGTCTCTAACTTCTTGCAGAAATTTACCAGGGTCAGCTAGCTTATTGAGTTGGGCCAATAAGCGCTCTTGTTGGTCCTTTTTCAGCGCATCGAATGACTTAAATATGTGTGCCTGGTCCGCAGACACGTAGCGCTCCTGAATTTCAGACATGAGATAAAAAACGTTTTTGATCTGTTCCTGTTTACGTTTTTCTACTTAAAATAATTGTATACACCTCTACACCGTCTAAAGGCCCAACTGTCTCGAGATATGTTCTGCCTCTCTTTGGCCGCTGATATATGCTCCATGAGCGCCTGTATGGCCCTCGTAGCAGTAAGCCTCACCTGCAAACCGGATGCCTTCGACTCCCTCGATTAATTTGTCATTGACGAGCATATCGCCCACGGCACTTCCCGAAACAGATCCTCTGCTGAATGGATCAGACGACCAGGACGTTGAAAATACCAGTTTTGGCTTTGGAAGCTCGTTTTGGCTTTTGTTTGAGAGCTTGGCAATAATTGGCTCCAGCAAACGAGGACCATATTTTTCTACATCCTTTTCAAGAAGACGGGACGCTGGAGCAGGAACGAGGAACATCAGCGCAGGAACATTCTTCACTACCTTCAAATTGACCGCTAAAGTTGGGAAATCAAAGGGCTCAAGATTTTGAGCTTCATCTTCTGTCAATTCCTTGTTGTATTCGGCGGTGGGGAAACTAGAATGCATGAAGACCGACTCGTCTGGCTTCGGAATGATAACGAACTTCTCTGTTTCTGGCCAAAAAGCGTTCTCGTACTCATAGATGACCTTTCCCAGTGCGCAGAAGTGAGTTTTTGAGAATGCATCAATCATGGGCTTAGGTAAGCTTGGCACAAATGTGATAGCACCTTCGGCATCAGGATCGTCAATGGTCAGCTTCAAAACTGAGAGTGGAACAGTAACCACCACAAATTTTGAGCTGAAGGTTCTTCCATCAGTAGTAGTGGTTTTGTAGCCAGCGGCAGTTTTCTCAATGAGCTTCACTACAGTACCCGTCAGAATTGAGTCTTTGGGGTAGCCCTCCAGCACATTCTCCAACACCTTTTCGTATCCGCTGGAAACAAAAGCATCTCTTCCAACATAAGGTGGCGAGGCTAGGCGAGCAGAGATCATGTCCCATTGCATTCCGTTGGGGATTTCCGCCACTCTCAGCAAAGATGAGGTCCATTTCTTTTGGTCCTCCGTCAATGTATGTCCCATCTTAGCCAAGTATTCAGCACACGCAGTTTTGAGGTTAACGTCTTCGCCAGGCCGAGACTGGGAGTATAATTTAATTTCCTCAACAATTGGACCAACATTAGCAGAAAGAGGCCCATCAGGGCCTATCACAGCGGCAGAGTTCTCATCGAAGAAATACTCAATATTCTTCTTTTCCACGGCATGTTGGAACAACGGATTGTTCACCGTTGCGTGGAACCAACAAGCTCCAACATCATAGCTGTATTTGGAATTTGTTGGGTGGTAGGTATATAATCTACCTCCAATCCTATCTCTAGCTTCCAAGATTACGGTGTTCAATCCCTTTGCATGGAGATCGGTTGCAGCTTTGATACCTGCAATACCTGCTCCAATTATCAAAACATCAGAACTCGACATGATTAATAATTAATCTCCAAAATTTATCCCGGGGTCCTTCCCAAAATCCTCTACTGTAGACGAAAAATGCAATAAATAAATGCTCTATAACTCTATAGTTTTTCAGCGCTCAAATCAGCTTTGATCCGGAATGGCTGTCCTCTCCAGTCAATCCGCGAGCCCAGAACGGCGACCACCCAAATAGGGAATGCCAGAAGCTCACGGAGAAGCCAGTTAACCAAAAACCACTTTATACTCTTGTCTGGAGTCCTTTGGCTTTCGATTTTAATGAAGAAGGGCTCCTTGAACTCTCCACCACGAACGCAATCAAACAGATGATGCAGCTGTATGTAGTCGGTCAAAAACCATCCTATCACGTGAAACACGAAGTAGCTTTTTGAAAATAAGCTTTTTCCGAACAGCACGGCGAGAGCAAAACTCCCATATAAACCGCACAAAAAGCATTCCGTGGTTGGCTCTAGCAAGGTTGCAGCAAGCACCATGTACTTGCGGACTCGTAACCATCTAATTCTGCGGTAACAGTAATCCATCAAGCCATTTGATCCTCCCAGCGGTTGCACCACACAATCACCAGTCATACCAGTGCGACCACGGCCGTAATCCCACAACGCAATACCAATCATGTTGTCTTCTCCAATATATCTAGCAAAGAAGCAGATACCTTGGCCTGAGTGTAAGCTGTAGAACTTTGCGTCCTTATACACGTCACCGCTCTGCCCATCAGAGCTCGGAGCAGAAGCTAATTGTCCCATTCGAGAAACTGCCTCGTCCAGATCTGATCGCCGATAAACGTTGGATTTTCCGTTCACACATGGGGCAATCGCGACCTCGTTGAAAGATACGTAGAACTTAGAATGCGAAGTAGCCAAAAACACTTCATCCAAACTTGCACCCAGTGTAGCAGCCGGGAAATCACCCAAGGCAACGGCGAGCGGAGCGTGATGTACTAGATTGATTTTGCGAGCTGTTGGGCGCCCATTATTCAGTGAGCATGTGAGAGAAAGCACTGACCTCTGTAACGTGTCTGGACGAGACCACACATTCGAATCCTGAATCCATAAAATGTCATATTTGGCAGCCTTGTAGCCCTTAGCAAGATTGTTGACCTTAGGATTAGGTCCGTAACTGGCCTTTGCCTCCTGATCTGGATCAACCATTAGTTTGGCATCCACGTCAGGGTATTCCTCAATAAGTTTTTGAACAACCGGAATTGACGGATCATGTTTGTCTTGAACGCAAAAGATGATTTCCAGTTTAGACTTGGGGTAGTTTTGTTCGAACGATGATCGAAGACAGGTCTCCATTTCTGGATCAATGCCCTTCAGAGGCCTTAAAATAGTGACCCCTTCTTGGGCCTCAAAGTCAATCTGTCGGTCGATTTTGGACCTGGAATTTCGGGTAAATTTGAAAATAATGTTGAAGAACCCATTGTACGCGACCACAATCACTACTAGGTACCAGATGAAGAAAATGTATGCAAGCAGGTTCACAGCCAATGGTCTGTTTATAGGCTCCTCATAATGATACATTATAAACAACGAGTGAAGTTAACTTCTATAGTCGTTCGAGGCAGATCATTAAATTAACCCTCAACGGTTTTACTGAAAAAAAAACGTAATTTTGTCTTGAAAGACAAAACAAAATATTTTCTTCTGTCGATCGACGCGTCGCTGAAGATAGTTCATGGGGTATAAGGGAAGATGCACACATTGTAAACATTTGGTATTCGGCGCCATCTACTTCACCCCTAGCGCGACTGTAGCAATGAATGTTGTAGTTTGAGCTGCGCATTAATTACAAAAATTTGTCACGATCTATCTTAATGTAAAATATTTCTTAAAATTCGTAATTTTTCAAGTCAATAAATTCATTACCATGAGCGACAACCACGATCACAAGAGCACATTACCTCCTTCGCCACTTTCACGTCCGGTGACAAGTGCCGATAGGGATTCTGATACTCCCAAGTCAGTGCTAGCTCCTATACATCCTAAGCCAGTGCGAGAGCCATACTATAAGAGATTGAATACACCTCTGAACACTAGACCCGCTTCACCATATACGTTGAATCCTCCCATAGATTCTGACGGTCTTTCGTGGCCATCCCTGGGTGCTAGATCACGTATAGAATCAACTGAAGAAGAAGCAAAGGCAAGAGAAGACAGAATAGCCGATGCCGTCAAGACCATTCTGACCGAACTCGGAGAGGATGTGAACCGTGAGGGGCTACTCGAGACGCCTCACAGGTACGCAAGAGCCATGCTATTCTTTACTAAAGGATACGAAGATAACATCAAGGATGTTATCAAGCGTGCAGTCTTTGAGGAAGATCATGACGAAATGGTGATTGTCAAAGATATCGAAATTTACTCATTGTGCGAACATCATCTAGTTCCCTTTTTCGGAAAGGTCCACATTGGATACATTCCTAATAAGAAGGTTTTAGGACTCAGTAAGCTCGCAAGGCTGGCCGAAATGTACGCCAGGCGGTTCCAGGTTCAAGAGAGGCTTACTAAGCAAATAGCCATAGCTTTGAGCGAGATTCTTCAGCCGAGAGGAGTGGCTGTTGTTATCGAAGCTACACACATGTGTATGGTTAGCCGTGGAGTGCAAAAGAGTGGCGCAGTTACGTCGACTAGTTGTATGCTGGGCTGCTTCCGTGCCCAACAAAAAACAAGGGACGAGTTCCTTACATTATTAGGAAGAAGATAAATTTGATCGATTTTTATATGCAGTAATGTACATCCCCGTCATTTTTTCTTTTTCGACAGACTTGATCCAATGGTGATGTTCACCTTTGGAGGCACAGGGAATCCGAAAGACTTGCCGACTTTCACCAAGTCAAGCTTGTCAACCTGATACACGGTCTTCAAATGATGGGATGCGTATGCCTGCAAATATGCCCTGTAACCATCTTTAGCGGATTGGTGCAACCAGTAATTGTTCTTGACAAGCTGCTCAAGCTGGGATTGCACATTGGCGATCTTGTTGGCTGGGAACTCGTATTCGTTAAGGGGGACTTTGGCGGCCTTCAAATATCTCAAGAATCCGAGCTCGGAAGGCGTCAAAAACATCAACGACTTTCCTTTACCCTTGCTTCCTCTAGCAGTCCGTCCCACACGGTGGATATAGTCACGTGGATCATCTGGAGGATCGAACTGAATAATCCAGTCGACCTCTGGAATATCCAGTCCTCTAGCTGCCACATCCGTGCAAATCAAGATTCCCTGTTTGGCATTGCAAAATTCAAAGAAGGTATTGGTACGCTTTTGTTGCTTCTGCTTCCCATGGAGGTCCAACACTGGTAAATCGATATAATTAAGAAGCTCACTGTAATATTTCACACAGTTACAGGACGACAGGAAAACGATGATCTTCTTTTTGAGGTTTCTTTTCAAAAAGGAGAATAAAAGCAAGAACCGCCTGTCGCTCTCGCAAACGACATAGCCCTGTTCCAATCCATCAGCTGTGGATGTCTCTCTATCCTGATGAACATTAATGTAAAGAGGTGCCTTATTTAAGGAGACTCTAGCCAAATCCTCAACCTTGGTCGTTTGCGTTGCAGAGAACAACATAGACTGTCTTTTTTCGTTCGGCAAAATCTTCACAATTTGTTTCATTTCATCTTCGAAACCAATTTCCAAAATTCTATCTGCTTCGTCTATAATGAGGGTCTTCAAGTTTTTGAAGATAAAGCCTTTGGTATTTTGCAAGTGGTCAAGAAGTCTTCCGGGGGTTGCAATAATTAAATTCACACCTTTGGCTAGTTTCTCAGCCTCTTGGCGTCTGTTCGCACCTCCAATCAAGATTCCAAGAGTCTGGGAATGATGTGCCATTAATTCACGAGCAACACCGAATATCTGTAAGGCTAACTCTCTTGTCGGTGTGATCACAATAGCACCCGCTCCATTGCGAGGCTTGAACTTGAGAGAGTACAAAAGCTCTATAGCAGGTATCAGGAACGCGAGAGTTTTTCCTGAGCCAGTCTTAGCAGCACCAAGAACATCTTTACCAGCCAAAAGCGGAGGAATGGTTCTAGCCTGAACCTCAGTCATTTTCGTGAAACCCATATCCTCGATTCCTTTCATTGTTGGTGCTGAAAGATGGAGTTCAGTAAATTCAGTCGGATTTTCTTTAATTTGAGGCCTAGTATTGGATTCTTCACCCTCATTATCTTCATCGTCCTCTTCTGATTCCTGCTCTTGACTATCTGCTCCATCCTCTTCATCTTCTCCGTTTTCACTACCACTTTCTTCGTCCAGTTGACTAGCTTCATTCTCATCCTCTTCTTCCTCACTTTCACTTTCTTTTTCAAGAAGAGCCTCGACGTCATCGTACTCATCATTAATTTTCGTAACAAGAGAGTCTGTATTCTCTTCATCTTCTTGCTTTTCTAAACGCTGTCTCTTAGCTGGTTGTGGGCGTCTAGCCCCAACCTTGTGCGAACGTTTACCCATCTAGATCAGAAATTTTTCTAGCTAAAAAATTTTTTATTTATGCATGCTTAGGTAATGGGTAGCAGATGAACTAAGTCAAAGCTTCGATATTGAGAATCAGCATGTTATTCACCATGATGAGCAAACTGCTGGAAGCAAGCCCAAATTAGTGACTCATTGCAATAGGAAAGATTCTCAGTGAATATTAGAAGTGAAAGTTTATCTTGAAGACAAAATTAGGAATCTTATTAATTTAAATCTTAAAACTAGATTTAGCAAGTAGCCATGTTGCAAACAGCTCTTATTGGATCCGAAGACAGCTACTAGCGAGCCTACCAAATCCACAATCATTATGCGCAGATTACGTGTTCTACTGTCGAATAGTAACATACAACATTTATTTTTGTTGTACACCGCCACCCATGCGCCTCAATGAGCAAGATAACGGCCTCCCGATCTTCATTGCTGATATTAAAAAGAGTTTCATATTACCTTTTATCTAGTATGTCTGAAAAGAAAACGTTTATTGTAAGTACAATTAGACCACAAGCTAACCGACAGGTCACCCTTAAAGAGAATTGCTCTGACCCAGCAATTGCCAAGTAAGTGCTCTCATGAACTCTGTACTGACATCCATAGGTTCAAGGAAGGGATCAAAGCCGTCGGAGGCGAAATTCAACACGAGTATTCTCTAATCAAAGGTTTCTCGTAAGTACACGGTAGTGGAAACTAACAAACAGCGTTAAACTGCCTTCTTTGCATGCAGACTCACTGTTGCACAAGAACGAAAATGTTGCCAGTGTGGAGGAAGACCAGGAAGTGCACACCCAATAAATCAGCTGTGAATCCGCATTTCACTATGCGGCTCGAAAATGCACTATGACACCAGATAGGTGATATTGTTCTTTGGCTATTCGTATCTTACATAATCATAAAAATGTTGACTTGACGAGATTAATTAAATTAAATTCTGACTCTTCGCGAAGTGCAGGGTGGTCCTCCCCGCGGTGATTGTCGGTACCACGTACCCATAATATTTAAATAGTGGTTGCTCTCCGGAATTTTTTTTTGGTTTAACAGATTGATCTTCTGTTCAAATATCAAATGGCAGACGTTGTGCTAGGTGCCCAGTGGGGTGACGAAGGTAAAGGAAAACTCGTTGATCTTCTTTGCGACGACATCGAAGTGTGTGCCAGATGCCAAGGAGGAAACAACGCTGGACACACCATTGTTGTTGGAGACAAGAAGTACGATTTCCATATGCTTCCATCTGGTCTTGTGAATCCTAAGTGCGTGAACTTGGTCGGATCCGGTGTGGTTGTGCATCTTCCATCATTCTTCGAGGAACTGAGCAAAATTGAGGAACAAGGCCTTGATTGTAAGGACCGCCTGTATTTGTCGTCCAGAGCTCACTTGGTGTTTGACTTCCATCAACGTGTTGACAAGCTCAGAGAAGCAGAACTTTCGACCAACAAGAAGTCTATTGGAACCACTGGAAAAGGTATCGGCCCTACATATGCTACCAAGGTGTCCAGATCTGGAATCAGAGTTCACCATTTGGTGAGTGAGGAGCCGGACTCCTGGAAAGAGTTCGAGACCAGAGTGAGGCGACTAGTTGACACTCGTTTCAAGAGATATGGCGAGTTTGACTGCGACGTCGAAGCCGAGATTGCCAGATACAAGGAATTGCGCGACAAAATCAAACCTTTTGTGGTCGATTCCGTTGACTTCATGCACAAGGCCCTCAAGCAAAAGAAAAAGATTCTTATCGAGGGCGCCAATGCTTTGATGTTGGATATCGACTTTGGTACTTATCCTTATGTTACATCATCCAACACTGGTATTGGAGGGGTGCTGACAGGTCTCGGTGTTCCACCTCAAAGCATCAAAAACATTTACGGTGTTGTCAAGGCGTACACCACTAGGGTTGGTGAAGGACCATTCCCTACTGAGCAGCTCAATGAGGAGGGTGAAAAACTGCAAAATATTGGACACGAATACGGCGTGACAACCGGTAGAAAGAGAAGATGTGGATGGCTCGATTTGGTCGTGCTCAAATATTCTTGCCTCATCAATGGTTATACCTCGTTGAATATCACCAAACTCGATGTTTTGGACTCTTTCAAACAAATCAAGGTCGCCGTTGGGTATAGCTACAAGGGAAAGAAGCTTGACTCTTTCCCTGAGGACTTGTACGTTCTTGACAAAGTGGACGTTGATTATGTCACTTTGCCGGGTTGGGATCAGGATATCACGAGTATCAAGACTTATGAGGACTTGCCAGAGAATGCCAAGAAGTACCTCAAATTCATCGAGGACTTTGTGGAAGTTCCTATCCAATGGGTCGGAACGGGTCCGGCTAGAGAAAGCATGTTGGAGAAACGTCTGTAAGCAGCATTTTGGCTCTTATGGCGGTGTAGACAGTTTGATATAAATACAGTATATTAATTTTTTGCTTCCTGTCACGTGATGACACATAATAGAGATAGTTCGAATTGCTAAATCATAACAGCCACGGTAAAACCACCATCATATTATCGTCGGTTATGGTGTTGTCGCATCTATTTAAGTAATAATTTCTTCGATCGACTTCATTCCCTCTAATCGGCCATAGAATGGATCCACTATGAACAATCAGTCATCAGATATTCAACGATTCCTGATCGAGCTAATCAACTCGTCAAAGCCGAAGGTGTCCCCCAACAGGGCCATCAGGTTTCCTGTCGAGCAGATGACCGAAGAGGACCTTGAGTTCTTCAAGCTTGCAAATGAGGTGGTCAAAAAGCATCAGTATCGGATAGATCCCACCATTAGAGACATCTTGAACCGGCTTCAATATGCACATTCGCCACATGGAGGGCTACCTATAGCCAGAGAATATTTGAGCGCACAGAACAACGGGCTGATTGGGCAACGAGAATTCCAGCAGGCTACAGAGGTGGAATCTCGGGGAAGTCGCAGCTCTGACATCTTCCCTCACTTGGGACACGACGTCTTCAAGAATCAGCACCACCAGAGTGGACAAACGGGGTCTTCTCTATACGCACAAACTACTTCAACACAGAACACAGAACTGATAGGCCAGCTGGCTGCTAGCATAAAGAACATGGATCCTGCGGCTCAGCAGGAGTTACTTCAAAAACTGTCGGGCGCTGTCTCTACAAATGGGTCATCACAATCGCCAAACGGCCCTGCTGGCAACCCTCAACAGCTACCGCTACTTCAAGGACTGGATTTTCTCGCAGCCCCTCACAATCCGAGAGACAACGAGAGGTCTCATCATTCAAATCAATCCACAGCCACCACTCCTGACCCACAGCCAAAGAGCCATGTCTGCAATACTTGTTCTATGACCTTCAAGCGCTCGTCGGATCTCAAGCGACACGAAAAGATCCACCTGGAGGTGCCTCCGAACATCTGTCCTCAGTGCCAAAAGGGATTTGCGAGGAAAGATGCCCTGAAAAGACACATCGATACTCTTACATGTAAGAGGAATCGAGAGCGTCTCTTGTCGAAGTTGAACGAGGAGAATCTAAGCGATTCAGACTGATCAGATGTATAATAGCTAGACTCTTAAATTGCGTATCTGCCACCAGCCTAAGCTTTGTAATTTGCCCAGGGCTTCGTAACCAGGAACTCGTCGAAAAATGTCGATTTGGAAAAAAAAATGAAAAATTCGTACAAAGAAAGCTGAATCAAAATGCCAATTGACCCAGAAAAGCTCGCCAAGTTGCAAAAAGCTTCCGCCAAGAAAGTCGGTGGACAAAGAATCAAGGCCAAGAAGGTTAACAAGAGCGCTGAGGCTGATGACACTCAGTTGCAAAATACCTTGAAGAAGTTGAACGCTGAAGTTCTGACTGGTATTGAGGAGGCCAACTTCTTCAAGGACGATGGCAAAGTTTTGCACTTCAACAGAGTCGGTGTTCAGGCCGCCGCCGCCTACAACACCTACACCTTCAACGGTTTCGCTCAAGAGAAGAGCTTGCCAGAATTGCTACCAAACATTTTGCCGCAATTGGGTGCTGAGAACCTCAACATGTTGCAGAAGATTGCTGAGCAAATCCAGAGAGGTCAAGCTGGTGCCGCTCCGGCTGGAAAGGAAGAGGAGGATGTTCCAGAACTGACTGAGGGCGAGACTTTCGAGAATGATGTTGAGTAGAGAAGATACATAATGAATGTATGACTACCATTATTATTGCACTGGCCAATATTCCGGAATACATACAAAGAAGATACTAGTAAAATCTAATTAAGCAAGAGCCACCATCAAAGCGAGAACGAAAGCGTATGTCGACTGGTAGCCGAGGTTGAGTCCTGCGGCGCCCGCAAGAAGCTGTGTCTCGATAGCAACCGAAGAGCTGCCTGGCAAAGTATGCGGAGTGGAGCCATTTCCTGGCACCGCAGTGAAGACAGGTGGCGATCCCGATTTGGAGAAGACAATGGTTGCCGAAGAGACCGAGGTAGCAGACGAGACGGGAGTGACCGTCAGGGACTCCGCAGAAGATGTGACGGGAGTTGAAGTGGACGATGGTGTTTCTGGAACGGAAGTCGACGAAACAACCGGAACTGCAGGGCTGGTAGACGAGGACGACTCTGTTGGGGCAGGTGGTGGAACGACAGAAGAGCTAGAAGGAATCACGGAAGAAGCAGGTGGAGTCACCGTTGAAATGATTGACGATTCGGTGAAGTGAGTTTCGGTGTGGACTTCTGTTGTTGGAAGCGGACAGTAGGTGGTAAAGACAGTAGTAAATTGCTCAGAGGTTTGGGTGGTGATCACACATCCAGTGGTGACCGTGGTTCCTTCAGTGGTTATAACAGTGGTCCAAGTGACAGGAGTCTCGCTTGAGCTTGGAACAATGTAAGTGCTATGGCTCGATGGAAGCGGAACACTTGACGTCAAGAAAGAGCTTCTCGTGATTGGGGTGGAGCTAGATTCCTCGCAGTCGGAGGTCTTAGTACTGGTTGTGGTAACATTCTTATCCGGACAGTCTGTGGAGGAGCTGTCAGGGGCAGTAACCGTCACATATGCTGTGCTCGTAGTCTCAGATTGCCAGTCATCAGCAATAGGTCTGGCTGGAGCAACAGCCAACAGGAACGCAGCAGCAGTCAAAATCTTGTATCCTAACATTATATTGAATAAACTTGTTCATGTTGTAGGTTCAAGCTTCGAATATATAGGCATCTATAGGATTTTATGTTCTTCTACTCTGGGTTCCTGAAATACCATGTGCTGTGAAAGGTCCTTCCATTCGATTGGCCAGATCTTCTTACGAACCAGTCCAGTTTTTTCTGCAACCACAGATAGCAGAATATATTTATTAAAGAGGAAATTCTCGGATCTTGCTCTTGGAAGCTTGCATGTAGTTTCATCGACCTGCAAGTAGAGGCACCGGATCACACGCGGTTGGAACTATAGCGAACGGCGAAAAGGAAATCTATTCTGCTTCATGGAATTAGCATGCCAATACTGCTTTGACCAGAAACAAAGATGTGCGCAAGCAGGACCTTTACGAGCATGAAACTTCTTTCGACCACACGCCTTTCTTCGCCAATCTGAATACAGAAAAAAAGACACTCTTCATCCTGGATTATCTTCCTGGCTAGGCTCATGTTTGTCCAAAAATGGCCTTCGAGGCCAATGGAATAATAATTTGGGCAAGCCGAGACTCCTCCAAATTCTCTGGATCCACCGTAATCACATCATCAGTGCAAAACTGTTCTACCAAGTCGTCATCAGAGCTAATGTCCGTGCCATCTAGACGGTTCTCGAAGTCGTACTCAATATTCTGTAACATTGCAAATCGTTTGAAACTTGTCTGATAATCACTTTTCGTTGATTGCAATCTCTGATAAATTGGGGATTTGATCTCATATGCATTTGGGTTTGCCAGTTCGATCACGTCAATATCTTTTCCCGCTATCTTACTTATGTTTTTGATATCTCTCCGATGTCTCTCCAAGATTAGCAGATCTAGTAACCGGTCGTGCAGTATGGATGTTGTTGTAGGGATCAGCTTGTAGGTGCCATTATTCAATTTGTCTATTCCATAGAATATGAGTGAGCTGTGATCCTCGGGAATGCTCTTGAACAGGTCAAGACGGAAATCGATCATTTCTTTGACGCTGTCTTCTCTAGCCTGTTTGATTTCCTTGAACAAGAAAATGTTGTAGTCAAGCGGGAAGTCAGACACCTGCGACAGCTTGTGACATGTGGATGGCTTTAGATTGTTCAATTTAGGAGGCGACTCCAAAAAAGACATTTTTCTAGGAAAATAATTATTCATGTCGTCGTTTGTCGTTGATCTTTGGGACTCCGTTTTTCAACCGGGAACAACGCCTACCCTTGTGAAAGCAACACATGCATCTTTTGCATGCCTCGTCGTGTCTTTGATGGTGATGATCTTTCTCAGCAGATCAATTCACTTCGTTAATCTGTTGATAATATCCTTATTGCTATGGGGTTCTGTGACGTGGTTCATCGGTGAAATTGCTAAAGAAAAGCAAAGGATCCAGCAAGACAAGGCAGAAGGGGAGCACAAAGAGAATGCAGACTCGAAAAAGGAAAAGTGATGCTACGAACAGAGCTATGGACCTTAGTCTTTGGCTTATTAGCTCAGCTATTACTAATATAATTTTCTAGATTTAATAATATCCATGAGTAAGAAATTCATGCCCAAGACCCCCGTCGATCTCGACCCGCCTCGCGATGATCCAATCACAATGGCGGAACTTGCAAAATGCGACGGTATGTGAGAAAATTGAAGCGAGAACGCTAACTTATAGGCGAAAAAACCAATAAAATGTACATAGCCATCAAGGGGACGGTATTCGATGTCTCAAACAACCAAGAAGCTTATGGCGTTGGCAAGGGCTACCATGTATTTGTGGGGAAGGATGCATCACGTGCGCTAGGGAAGAGCTCCCTGAGACCCGAAGACACGTCGCCCGAAGTGAGCTGGGATTATTCTACTCTCACAGAAAAACAGCTGAAGGTTTTGGACGACTGGTACACTTTCTTCAGCAACAGATATAATATTGTTGGGAAGGTTAGCGACCTTCCTGCGAAAACAGAAGCCTAGACTTCTGACAAGGGCCATAACGGGTCGTTATTTATATTGTTTCAGGACCGAATGTTTATTTAAATCTCTGCACCGGCAGAAAAGTCGTGTACCCTTTTTGTAATTCAGGGGGTAGTAGCACTAAATACAGGAGAAAGTCAGTTTTGTTTTGATTCAGAAAAGTTTTATTTTGCACTAGCCCTCGTTTATCAAGTGCAAAATGGACCAAGCTATGCTCATCAACAATCGGAGGCCTCAGCACGTTGTGGATGGAGTGCCTCGAAGCAGCATGAGTAGGGCCTTGGGCGATAGTGCATTCATAGATGTTCGGCAAGAAACACCAAAGCCAGCTAACAACCGGCCTAACTATGCGAACCAGGGGGGCTCGTATTTTCCTCCGGGCCAATATCAGGGCTACCAACAGCCTTATCCGGGCTCTTTCCAGACGCCACAACAGCGCCATGACATGTATGTGCCTATGCAACCTCAGGTAGATTATTATGGCAGACCTGCCAACATGGCTCCCCCAAGAATGTTTGGTGAAGGTGGCTCTCATTCGAGAAGAAGTTCGCTCGTGTCCAACTCTTCGAGTTCCGTGAATAAGTTCTTTAAAAGGGGAATGAAATTTGGGAAAGATGATGACGACGACGGAAATGGAGACGCGGATGGAGACGTGGAAGTTGAAGCTTCAACAAGTACCGTTTCTTTTGATGACTTACAGCATATTAGAGGAGGTGGCAGATACGGTAACGGCTCATCAGCTCTCGATACTCAACCCTACATTCCAACTTTGTCAAACCGCCCCAAGGGTCCTAACGGTCAGTTATCCAACGTGCAATACCGTAAACAAATGACTGCACAAAAGAAGCTAGCTGCCGCCCAACTGGCTAACATGAACAAGGCACCTCCAAGAACAATGAGTCTTGAAGCGGGAATGATGCGTTATCCAAGGACAATGTCGATGCAATCTGCCGGTCCCGGTTACATGAATCCAGGTCCTCGAATGGGGTACGACCCACGCGCCATGTCAATGCAGTCCAGGCCACCGCCTTTCAATCAGCAATTTGGAGGTTTCGAGATAAAGAACAGTCCGCCACCAAAGGCTATGTCGATGACCTCTAGGTACTCCAACGCGCCCTACAGGGTTCCGATGAGCGCTCCGCAACCTATAGTCCATGGTCAACCAGCGATGAATTCAAACCCAAGTCCAGCCGGAGCAGATCAATCTCAAGCCAACTATAATATGCACAACCAGCCTCCAATGGCACGTACAGTCCCGGCAAGTCAGCCTACTCCTACTAACCAACCGTATCCGCAAGGATCCTTAGGACAACATGTGCAAATACCTCCGATGTCAAAGCAATCTCATGCGCAACAATATCAACTTCAGCAAGAAAGATTCATTCCAACCAATGCGAATGTCCCAGGAGCGTATCCTGCTTCTGCCTCTCCTGGCGCACAGCCTTACCCACCCCAGAGCCACGGCACAAATGCTGTTTTGCCTGCATATGCTATGAATGAGAATTCAACAAGGCAGCCGATGCAACCGTATGTTCCAGCCGAACCTCAAATTCAAGAGCAGCCATCAGAAGCAGATGAAGTTTCTTCAAGCACCCAATCACTCAAGTCCCACCATAATGCTCTAGCCGCTCCTGAAGCTCAAAGCTTGCATGGACACGTTACTTCTGTGCCGAAACCTGCAGATGAAGTCGGAAATGAAATTCATACTGACGATCATCAGTACAACGCTGATGACAGTGATTTTTCAAAGAACACCTCAGAAGCTAATTCTGCCCCCTTCCAGCCTGTGAAGGGACACAAGGGAAAACTGAACAGATACGTGTTCGCAGATAGTGATGATGAGCATGATGAGGGACCTGTCTACCAGGAATCAAACCCAGCTGATGAGTCGCAGAAAGACTCACAAGCCGCTTCTGAAGAAGCTTATGGAGAGCATGTCCAAAACTTGAAAAATACGCTGAAAGTTGCGGAAACCGTGTCTCACCACAGCCACAGCTACTCAAGGAATTCCCAGATATCAGGTGAAATGGAACGCCAAGCGCCAGCAGTCGCACAACTCAATTCTACTCCTGCGGAGCCTGATTCCCAGTCAACCAGACAATCATCATATTATTCCGAACAGGTGAGGTTGGCATCAGCAAGCGAGCCTGCGTCATCGATGTACTCTGTGACGTCTTCTCATGAAAGCCCACAAAAACAGAGGGTTGCTAGTGCTCAAGTGTACCAACTTGCAAGTGCTAGTGCCACCCAACAAGATGTTTTCACGACTGCTACCGAACTTCCAATGGATAACTCGCATGCTGAGCTGGAACAACCTAAAGCGATCAATGATATGGATGAATATGATACTAGCAAGAATAATTCATATTCTACGCTTAATGATTTTGAGGCCCCTCACAGTGTCACCGAGAACGCTGATAGCTACTCGTTCGATTCCATCTCAAAAACACCAGATCATACAGTGGTTACTGCAGGGGACATTGAAGACGAGCTGCAGAAAGAAGAGCAGAACTCTTCAATCTCTGATGACGCTAACCTCAAACCTGTTGATGCTTCAGCTGAACACACTTTGCCACCTGAACCTAAATTCGAAGAACATGCCAAAACTAGAGAATTAACAAATGCTGAAGCAGAATCCAAGACAGCCAAGGAGTTCCCACTTTCCCGTACTGGAGAATCAGAAAATCCTGCTTTATTGGTGGGTGGTCATGAGAGTCTGGAAGATAAAATGTCAACAGAAAAGTACAAAAATGAGCCAGAAGTTTGGAATCAACACGGTCACATAACATCAAACGAAACATCCGCTGCTCTGGTACGTGAGGATACTAAGAGTCAACCAACAATGGAGCAGGAAGCTTTACAGGCAAATGAACCGGTCCAGCCCAAAACAGTTCGTCACTATAAGTCAATGCTCTTACCAATGGACGATACTTACCATAATGCGAAAACAGAACCACAAAGGGAGTTGAAGGTCGCAGGGAAGAAGGATGATAGTGACTCAGGCTTAACATCTAACAACTCGTCCTCATCTTCCAAAGTTCGTTCTAGAAAACCACCGCCACAGCCTGTCACAACCGAAAAGGCTCCAGTAACTGAGTCGAAAAAGTCTCCTTTCATGGGTTTCAAGGAGGCCTTTTCGAAGCCTGTTTCTGCAGGCAATAGTCCAAAGCTCCCTAATGCTAAACACTTTTTGAAAAAAATTTCGAGGAAAAAACGAGACGAAGACGATTTGGCTAATACTTCGAGCCAGAGCGATAGCTCATACAAAGTCATCGGCTCATCTAAGACCTCAGTACAAAATAGCGGCTACGCACATAATTATCATGGTCTCACCATCAACTTACCCCCTAAAGACTCACAGTCTACTTTGAAAAATAAAAAGCTTCCGAAGACACCTATTACGCCTTCTGATTCGCTTATGAATTATCGTTTGACTCTTAATCTAGCCAATGAAGAAAGCGATTATAGGTTAAGCAGAATAATCGACATGGACATTGACGATAACACCTATGGCCAGAACTCCAGTTTTGACGGCGTGAATGGCTTTGACACAAGCATTGATTCTGAAAAAGCTACTCCATTAGCTAATTCAAGCACCACTCTCGATACGAGAGATGAAAATGTGTTTGAAAAGGAGGTTTCTTCTAAGCGCCCCCAAACAAGCGACCTCTCAGACAAGACAATTCCTGTGGCGAAAGTCGATAATACACAATCAGCCGAATCAAAGTTGGCGACACCTCCACGGAATCGAAAGGAAGAGGATTTCAATTTTGCTTCTCCTGAATCGACGAAAACTGGAAAGATATCATTAGGCGAATACCCTGAGATCGCAACGTACCAGTACCTTATGAGCAGCCAGGGTCAATTGCCGGATCAGGTTTCTGAGACCAGAGGCCCGGTTTCCGTTAAAGACAAATCATTAGACCAAAGTAATGCAGGTGCTAATATTGGTGAAAGGTCATTGAAACCGGTGGTTAGCAGCAAAGCTCCAGCATCGGTATTCACTCCGCAGCAGCTGGAGCTTTTCAATTCTAACCAAGAAATATTCAACGAACTACAGATTGTTTCCGGCGAGCTAGCTGATAGCATTTCTAGGGAAATTAGGTTACAGCATAAGTTAGAGTCTAACGGCATCCCAATTGGAACTGACGTCGTCTCTGAAGAGTCAAAGATAGCAAGTTTGACTCAGCAACTTGCTCAAGAAAGACAAAAGCGTTTTGCAGTGGAAGAGTTCTTAGCTCAACAGTACAATAAGAGTTTTGACGTTGAGGATTTGAAAAACCGAGTGTACAATAACTCCGATATGAATTATCAGGTCTTCAAATTGACGGAGCAAAACAACCTGAATAAGTCTAGATTTGAGATGATGGAGCAGGAGAATCTGGAGCTCAAAAAGAAGCTGGAAAAGCTGATGAATGAAAATAAAGAGCTCAACGGAAAAACCATCCCCAAGCTAAAGAATCAGCTTGAGGTCGTGGAGAATTCAGTTTCGCAGGTTAACAACGATTCTCTATTCAAGGAAATTGAGCAACTGAAATCAGAGAGGCAACAGCTGAAGGGCCAGTTGAACTCCAAAGGTAATGTTGCAGAATTGGAATCGCATAAAGAAGAACTGAGAGAAGCACTCAAAAACGTAAAGGCGCAGAAGGAAATGGATTTGAGGATGAGTGCAGAAAGAATTCGCACCTTAGAAGCGAAGGTGGAAAAGCTTACTCAGATAAACGAGCAGTATTCTCAAAAAATCAGAAAGTTTGAGGCTGATGAGTGATGAATTTGGTTACGACCATGTATGTATATTGTTATTAGACGTTTCGAATAGAACTAAGAAATGAAAAATTAATTTTTTGAAATTTCTAGTTGCATCTTCCATTACCTAGATCCAGTAACAGTATGGAAGAACCACCCCATAAACGGAAAAGAAGTGTTTCGGACGATGAAGGCTATGAGCCATCTCTTGGGGGCTCTTCAGACCTGCCGCGAAGACAGCCATTTGAGGCACAACAAGAGCACCTTCAAATGGACTCATGGGCCAAGAGACCTAGGCGGACCATGCTGCCTCGGGAGGTCGAGCTCGCAAAAAACATATGTGCTGAAATTGGCAAGATTGGCGAGTATGCCCAGCAGTTACCACTTGATTTAGACACTGTGTCCAATTCAATTGCTCAAGAAATTGACACGGACGATTATTTGCGGAATGCAATTCTCGAGTATTTGCTGGCATTAACTATCGAACAGCCACAAAAAGTCTTTGTGGTGGGAGCCCTGGTTCAAATGACCAATTTCAAGAATCCCAAAGCAGGTAGATATATTCTTGATTATTTACATTCTGAAGTGCAACTTCTATTCGAGCAGATCAAAAAGTTCAACGATGGCGGTTTAGAGACCAGTGACTGTGGGGTGATAAACAAGCTGAAACTTATACTTCGTCTTCTTTCTGTACTGACACCCATGATGGTTTCTGAAGACCCGATTACGAGCACCTACGAGCAGTTAATTGAGCTGGCGGTCGAATTGCAAGAGAAATCCGAACAACGTGTGGCAGTTGCTCAATCTATCTACTTTAGTACGCTAGTTTCTCTTCCATACTATCTTGCTGTTCAAGGGAGCGAGGAGCTGTATACTAAGTTGTTGGAAACTGCTCGCAGTTTCAAGATCGTTGACCTTCCAGAAACGAGTCAACCTAGCTACAGGCATTTCAGGTCACAAAATGGTCCATACGAAGAAAAAGAGCTCATTAAACTGCTTGTTCCAGCGTTGGAATCAGTTGATAGGGAGTTGCCATTTTTCATGCACTTGCTACAGGTCGTCAAGTCGCATGAGCCAGAAGAATTTGAAAAGCACCAGTTCCAACAGTTTAACATTCCATCACGTGAAGATTGGGCCAAATATGAGCTCACAGGCAATATCGACTCTTTGTGGAAGCATCCAAGATTTGCTCTGGAGTGTTTCCTCTCTTCTGCAACGGGCTTTGAGACTGTTCCTCCCGTCGAATCCTACCTCTCTCTCATTCTGCGTGATGTAACCCAGGATATTGTCCAGAATATGGAATTCAACCGTGTAACTGTTTCCAGACAGATTTTATCATTGAATGTGTACTTCAATGAAAAGCTCTTCTCGAAACCAAATTCCTCGATTGACAAGCTGACAATCTTGAATAATCTCAATTCGGGCGTGGATTTGATCAGCAGTCTTGAAAACAATGACGACTTGGACCCCCAGGTGAAGGAGTCAATGATCCAATCAGCCTCATTTGTGCAGCAGGAGTTTGACGAAGGTTACACTTCTACATGGAAGATGGAACAGGTGGTGACGGAAGCAGTTCTGGATTTAATGCTCCATCTTCCTGCATCTCCAACACCTTCAATTTATTACCAGATGCTGCTTGCAGACACTTGCGGAAGAGACTGGGCTAATGTCAGAAGATCGCCGAACTCGGAGGATAAAGTGACTTTTGCCAAAGTTCTGGGTACTGCAATCAGGTTCTTTTATGCCAATGTCAAATACTTGGACTTTGAGCTTCGTGAAAGGTTCGTTTGCTGGATGACTGCACAACTGAGTAATTTTGGATTTGACTGGCAATGGAGTGAATGGGTCGATGATCTTAATACTTTGGGCAAGCTATTCTACCATCCGACCATTTATCTTTTCAGGAACATCATTGGGAGAGAAATTCGCCTCAGTAGTCCGCAGACTATAAAGGCCACTTTGCCTCCAGAGTTCCACCGGTTTTTGAGGTTGTCGCTCTGGGACAAGAGACAAGTCATTAACTTTGACAGCAAGTTGTTTGGAACTAGGTTAGCGGAATCCGCCTACGAGGCAAATTTTGCAACCGAAGAGAACATCGAGGCTGTTGCAGAGGATGCGGGAAATGCAGAGATCTACCATTTAGTTGACCAATACCTGTTTAACAACGAGGATCATCCATACCACGAGCTTTGTCACAGTATTTACACCAACATTCAAGAAGGAGAATCCCTACAGCAATTCAACGACCTAATTGTTCTTCTGAAGGATCAAATTGCAAGGGACACGGCCCAACACCCCGGGGAAGAAGACTATGTTGTTGGCAACATCGACTGTTACATTGTCACACTTGTGATCCAATCTACTTGTATTATCGGTTCTCGTTCCTTGTCTGTGGTTGAAAGTGGCGCTCTAGAATTGTGTGGGGCTAAGTTACGGAAAGTGCTTGGACTTCCAGCAGCAGAGGGAGAGCACGAAGATCTAGAAAATGACCAGTTCCCTATTTTAAAGCCAGAGGAGGTAGTTGAACGTCAAAGGTGGCTGATTGATGCTGTTGTTCGTCTGTGGAACAACGAGCCAAGAATCGGTTACCTCATTCTGGAGAGAATCAAGAATAAGGGATTCATCTCTGCCACACAGGTCGTAGACTCATTTTTCGCCAACAATGAAAGCTTGACCATTATAAGCCAGGTCTACGCGAGCGAGCTGTTTGATAGAATGGTGGCTAGTGCTAGATCAGAAAAGGAGGCAAGGGAACTACTAAAATCATTGAATAGCAACCTGGTGGAACATATCAACCTGCTTATCGAAAAGCTCGGCGACGACCGTGAAGAAATGATCTTGGGTTCAGTGGAGACCGAGGAAACTGCTGATCAAGACACAGAATTACGCTGGGGCCTGCACGGATGTTTTGAAATAATGCGCTCCAAGGTGCGGAAGTTTGCCTGTATAACGGAATTCAACGAGCTAGGCGCGCTGATAGAAAGCGAAGTTCGGTCTGAGGTGGCCAGGAAGTACGCGGCAGAGATTGTTGACGGCATCCGCATGTCGGTGAACTAGCCTCATTAGTAATGGCCGATTTTTTATGTATAACAATATAAACAGCTGCAAGACACGGTGTGGAAAAAAAGGACAATAAAAGGAGAAAAAAAAACAGACACGCTATGTCGTCCCTGAAACGTATCCGGGTAACGTGACGTGTTGGGAGAAAAAGAAAAAGACCTTGCTATTTTTAGTATCGCTAATGGTTCGCACCCTCGAGCGTAAATGCAAACGCAATTCAGCAAGCCTCGACCTATAAGTCACGATATGAGATACGATAGCCGTAATTAGTAGATGTGATCCACAAGTGGCACGTCTATATTTAGAACTAGTCGACTCTTTTGCATAGGATGCATATCTGCGCCACGTCGGACTAGATTTTTCGACCGCGACAGAAAAACCATAATACGCCTTGATGTGGCGCAGTACATTTGTTTTGGATCTGGCACAGGATCCACCCTGGATTTGTCCTGTTTTACGTTTTGTTTTTTTTAGCTGTTAACTCTTTGACTATCTCTCTGGGTGTTAATCTCGAACCAAGCACTATAGCAACACAGGCTCTGTATATAACTGGGTTTTAAGTTGTATATTCGAGCAAGCAAAGGGAATTCCCTTAGAGTTACACTGATTAGATATTCATTCGTTTACTTTTGAGGTAAGTTTTACTCAAATTTCAGCAGAAACTTTGATCTACGTGGCCTATATTTGCGTCGCCAGTTCGGGATTACGAGACTTCTTCCCACCAAGTTGTTATTGAACACGGCTTGCCAAACTGTCATGTTCCTGCTGGCCCGCAAATATTATGTACCGAGCAACAGAAAAAATTTGTTACCGCAGATTCGCGCAGATCAAAGGGAAAACGCACCGGGGCAATTTAAAAACTTCCGTACGGGTCCCCGTTTCAGCTGAAAATTAGATGCAAAATCATTTTACTAACGCTCTTTAGTAAATAGGGATGTCGTATAACGATAACACCTATCATGATCCGAACCGGGTCAGTCAGGGTCAAGGTGGCTATTACAACGAAAATTATAGCCAGTCTGAGGAGGCCTTCGCCCAACCCGGTCAGCAAGAATATTACGATCCACAGGACCCTTACTACCAAGGTTATGCACAAGGCTATGATCAGCAAGATGCTTACTATCAGCAAGGTTACGACCACCAGTACGCATCGGATCCGAACTTGAATCAGCAGGGTTACTACGATCAGCCAGGATCGCGTGATCCAGAAGCTTATTCCGATTTTAGCTATGGTCCAGGTGGGGCACCGGGCACACCATACGATGGATATGGAACTCAGTACACCCCATCGCAGATGAGCTATGGCGGTCCGAGATCTTCCGGAGCTTCCACTCCTGTTTACGGTGCTGGCCCATATGACCAATCGGGTATTGTTGCTTTGCCTACTGATCCGTATCCTGCATGGACGGCAGACAACCAGGCTCCTGTCACCATCGAACAAATCGAAGATGTGTTTATCGATTTGACCAACAAGTTCGGTTTCCAAAGAGATTCGATGAGAAACGTTTTCGATTACTTTATGACAATGTTGGACTCGAGAGCTTCAAGAATGTCACCTGCCCAAGCCTTGCTTTCCTTGCATGCTGACTACATTGGTGGTGACACTGCCAATTACAAAAAATGGTATTTCGCTGCTCAGCTGGATCTGGACGATGAAGTTGGATTCCGTAATATGGCTCTTGGTAAGCTTTCGAGAAAGGCTAGAAAAGCGAAGAAAAAGTCCAAGAAGGCCAGAAAAGCCGTTGAAGAGAACGGTGAAGATACAGAAAGAACTTTGACGGAGCTTGAGGGCGACAACTCTTTAGAAGCTGCAGACTATAGATGGAAAGCAAAGATGAACGCTATGGCTCCGTTGGAGCGCGTTAGTCAAATTGCTTTGTGGCTTTTGCTATGGGGTGAGGCCAATCAGGTCAGATTCACTCCTGAGTGCTTGTGCTTCATTTACAAGTGTGCTCAGGATTACTTGAACTCTGAAGCTTGCAGACAAAGAGCAGACCCTGTTCCTGAAGGTGACTACCTCAACAGAATTATCACTCCGATTTATCGCTTCATCAGATCTCAAGTCTATGAAGTCGTTGATGGCCGTTACGTCAAGCGCGAAAAGGATCACAACAGTATCATTGGTTATGATGATGTTAACCAGCTTTTCTGGTATCCTGAGGGTATCTCTAGAATTGTTCTTGAGGATGGTACCAGATTGGTCGACTTCCCAGCTGAAGAAAGATACTTCAGACTTGGTGAGGTTGAATGGAACCACGTTTTCTTCAAGACATACAAAGAAGTCAGAACTTGGCTGCACATCATCACTAACTTCAACCGTATTTGGGTTCTACACATTTCTGTTTTCTGGATGTACGTTGCTTACAACGCTCCAACGTTTTACACTCACAACTATGTTCAAGTGCTCAATAATCAACCGCTTGCATCTTCCAGATGGGCCTCTGCGGCTTTGGGAGGTACTGTTGCATCGGGTATCAATATTCTGGCTACATTGTTTGAATGGATGTTTGTCCCTAGAGCTTGGGCTGGTGCTCAGCACTTGTCTAGGAGACTGGGTTTCCTGTTTCTGATCTTAGGTGTCAATCTTGCGCCGGTCGTTTTCGTTTTCGCATGGGCAGGTTTGCAGAGCAAATCCAAGGCAGCAGAAGTTGTTGCCATCGTTTCCTTCTTCATTGCGATCGCCACTATTGTGTTCTTATCTGTCATGCCTTTGGGAGGCTTGTTCACTTCGTATATGAAGAAGTCTACAAGAAAGTACGTGGCATCCCAAACTTTCACTGCTTCCTTCTCCCACTTGCAAGGCCTTGACATGTACCTTTCGTGGTTTTTGTGGTTCCTGGTTTTCCTCGCAAAGTACACTGAATCTTACTTCTTCCTGATTCTGTCTTTGAGAGATCCAATCAGAAACTTGTCTACCATGTCAATGAGATGCCATGGTGAAAAGTGGTATGGAAACGTTGTCTGTAAACAGCAGGCAAAGATTACTCTTGGCTTGATGATTGCTACAGATTTAGTGTTGTTCTTCTTGGATACTTACATGTGGTATATTTTGGTCAACTGTTTGTTCTCCGTTGGAAGATCGTTTTACCTTGGTATCTCCATTTTGACTCCATGGAGAAACATTTTCACAAGACTTCCAAAGAGAATTTACTCCAAGGTCTTGGCTACGACCGACATGGAAATCAAGTACAAGCCAAAGGTTTTGATCTCCCAGGTTTGGAATGCTATTGTCATCTCCATGTACAGAGAACACTTACTGGCAATTGACCACGTTCAAAAGTTGCTGTATCACCAGGTTCCATCTGAGATTGAAGGAAAACGTACTTTGAGAGCTCCTACTTTCTTTGTCTCTCAAGACGACAATAACTTCGAGACCGAGTTCTTCCCAAGAAACTCTGAAGCAGAGAGACGTATTTCCTTCTTTGCTCAGTCTTTGGCTACACCAATCCCTGAACCATTGCCAGTTGACAATATGCCTACGTTCACTGTGTTCACTCCTCACTACTCTGAAAAGATTCTTTTGTCATTGAGAGAAATTATCAGAGAGGATGATCAGTTCTCTAGAGTTACCTTGCTTGAATATTTGAAACAATTGCATCCAGTTGAGTGGGACTGCTTTGTTAAGGACACTAAGATTCTAGCAGAGGAGACAGCTGCATTCGAAAATGGAGAAGAAAAGGACGAGGACAACATGAAGAACGAGATCGATGACTTGCCATTCTACTGTATTGGTTTCAAGTCTGCTGCTCCCGAATACACTTTGAGAACTAGAATTTGGGCTTCTCTGAGATCCCAAACCCTGTACAGAACCGTCTCTGGTTTCATGAATTATTCCAGAGCCATCAAGTTGCTTTATCGTGTTGAGAACCCTGAGATTGTTCAAATGTTTGGCGGTAATGCTGAAGGTTTGGAAAGAGAGCTTGAAAGAATGGCAAGAAGAAAGTTCAAGTTTGTTGTTTCTATGCAACGTTTGACCAAATTCAAGCCAGAGGAGCTTGAGAATGCCGAGTTCCTTCTTCGTGCTTATCCAGACCTGCAGATTGCCTACTTGGATGAGGAACCTCCTCTCAATGAAGGTGACGAGCCAAGAATTTTCTCTGCGCTGATTGATGGTCACTGTGAAATTATGGAAAATGGTAGAAGAAGACCTAAGTTCAGAGTTCAGCTTTCAGGTAACCCAATTTTGGGTGACGGTAAGTCTGATAACCAAAACCACTCTATTATCTTCACCAGAGGTGAATATTTGCAATTGATCGATGCCAACCAGGACAACTATTTGGAGGAATGTTTGAAGATTAGATCTGTTCTTGCTGAGTTCGAAGAGCTGAATGTTGAACAAGTCAACCCATATGCTCCTGGTCTCAAGTCAGAGATCAGCAAGATTCACCATCCAGTCGCTATTGTCGGTGCAAGAGAATACATCTTCTCGGAAAATTCTGGTATTCTTGGTGACGTTGCTGCTGGTAAGGAACAAACCTTCGGTACTCTGTTCGCCAGAACTCTTGCTCAAATTGGTGCCAAGTTGCATTATGGTCACCCTGATTTCTTGAATGCCGTTTACATGACTACTAGAGGAGGTGTGTCCAAGGCTCAAAAGGGTCTTCACTTGAACGAAGATATTTATGCCGGTATGGTCGCAATGTGCAGAGGTGGTAGAATCAAACACTGTGAATACTACCAGTGTGGTAAGGGTAGAGATCTTGGTTTCGGGTCCATTTTGAATTTCACCACTAAGATTGGTGCCGGTATGGGTGAGCAAATGCTTTCTAGAGAGTACTACTACTTGGGTACCCAGTTGCCATTGGACAGATTCCTTTCATTCTACTATGCTCACTTGGGTTTCCATATCAATAACTTGTTCATTCAGTTGTCTCTTCAGTTGTTCATGTTGACTTTGGTGAACCTTACTTCTCTTTCTCACGAATCGATCTTGTGTCTCTATGACAGAAACAAGCCAATCACGGACATTCAATATCCGCTAGGATGTTACCAATTGATGCCTTCGATTGACTGGATTAGACGTTACACCTTGTCCATTTTCATTGTTTTCTTCATTGCTTTTGTCCCATTGCTTGTTCAAGAATTGATTGAGAGAGGTGTGTGGAAGTGCGCTTACAGATTCGGAAGACACTTCTTGTCTCTTTCCCCACTATTTGAAGTGTTTGTTGCCCAAATCTACTCCTCCTCGTTGTTGAACGACATCTGCGTCGGTGGTGCCAGATATATCTCTACTGGAAGAGGTTTCGCCACCGCCAGAATTCCATTTTCCGTCTTGTATGCCAGATTTGCAGACTCCACTATTTACGTGGGTGCAAGATGTCTTATCATGTTGTTGTTCGGTACAGTCGCACATTGGCAAGCTGCCCTTCTGTGGTTCTGGATTTCCATCGTTGCTTTGATGTTCTCTCCATTTGTTTTCAACCCTCACCAATTCTCTTGGGAAGATTATTTCATTGACTACAGAGACTTCATTAGATGGTTGTCTAGAGGTAACACCAAGTGGCATAGAAACTCTTGGATCGGATACATCAGATTGACCAGATCCAGAGTTACTGGTTTCAAGAGAAAGGTTATCGGTGATGACTCTGAAAAGGCAGCTGGTGATGCTGCTAGAGCTCACAGATCTAACATTTTCTTCTCGGATACTTTGCCTTGTATGGTCTACACTGCCGGTTGCTTCCTTGCCTACACCTTCATGAATGCTCAAACTGGTGTCGTTGATGCTGAGCCAGTCAATTCTGTTTTGAGATTAGTCATCTGCTCTTTGGCTCCGATTGTGATTGACATTGGTGTTCTGTTCGGATGTCTGGGTCTCTCTTGCTGTGCCGGTCCAATGCTTGGCATGTGCTGCAAGAAGACCGGTGCTGTGATGGCTGCTGTTGCACATGCTATCGCAGTTGTCGTCAACATCGTTTTCTTCATCGTTATGTGGGTTTTGGAAGGATTCCACTTCGGTAGAATGTTGATCGGATTGATCACCATGATTTACGTCCAAAGACTGATCTTCAAATTCATGACTTTGCTATTCCTGACAAGAGAATTCAAGAGTGATCATGCTAACGTTGCCTTCTGGACCGGTAAGTGGTACGGTTCCGGACTTGGATGGGCTGCATGGACCCAACCATCTAGAGAGTTCTGTGCTAAGATCATTGAAATGTCTCACTTTGCCGGTGACTTTGTTTTGGGTCACTTGATTTTGTTCTTGCAGTTCCCAATTGTTTGTATTCCTTTGATCGACAGATGGCACTCATTGATGCTTTTCTGGTTGAAGCCAAGCAGACAGATCAGACCTCCTATCTACTCTCTCAAGCAAGCCAGATTGAGAAAGAGAATGGTCAGAAAATACTCTGTTTTGTACTTCGCTGTGTTCATTATCTTCATTGTCTTGATTGCTGCTCCAGCTGCAGTTGGTTCTATGAAGTCTGTCGATGTGGAAAAGCAAGTTGGAAACTTGCCAGACTTTGCTCAAGGTCTGTTCCAACCAAGACACCAAGACAACAACGATACTGGATTCGGTACTAGTGGACTGACCCACCACTGGACTACTACCACTTCGTTGGCTACCTGGTCCACCAAAGCATGAATGAAGCATTGAATTAAAGTACAAGACATAGCAAAGTGTACACTAGTTGGACGTTTTGGTTCCATCCTGAAAATTATATATCTGCGTTTGGTTATATTTTGAGATACAGTTATAATAAACAGTATTGTAGTTGTTGTATTAGAACATATTTAATGGTGGAACAATCTGATAGGATTCTCCACATACACCATCTTGTAAGAGTCAGCAGCGTCGAAAACAGCTCTATCCATGACAGATCCAGTTGGAGCAGCAACGTACTTGACACCTGATCTTGCAGCTCTGTGCACGTTGTCTGGGAATGGGAAGAAGGCGTCCGAAGACAGCGAAACGTCTGTCAGCTTCTTCAACCATTCATCTTTCTCCTGCGGAGTCAGTGGAGTTGGGACCTCATCGAACTTTGACTCGTACTCGCTCTTCTCCGGCTCTTGAGTTGGAACCTGTCCAGTAACAAATAAATCAATAGCATTGGACTTGTCTGGTCTCTTAACACCCTTGGCCCACTTGAAGGCCAAAACTCTTGGGTGGTGTCTCAACCACCAATTGTCAGCCTTGTCACCTGCTAGTCTGGTACAGTGGATACGAGATTGTTGGCCAGCTCCCAAACCAATAACCATACCGTTCTTAGCGTAGCACACAGAGTTAGATTGTGTATACTTCAAAGCAATGGTAGCAACAGTTAGGTCAATAGACGCTTGCTCAGTCAAATCAGTATTCTTCGACACGAATTCTTTAAAGGATGAAGAGTTGATAATTGCATCATTTCTTTTTTGTTGCAAAGTAACACCATAGACCTGTCTTGATTCATTGGTCTTTGGAGTGAAGTTTGGATCAATCTGCAAAACGCAGTACTTTCCGCCCTTTTTCTTCTTCAAAATCTCCAAGGCAGCGGGCTCGTATCCAGGAGCAATCACACCATCACTAACCTCTTTCGAAATAATGGAAGCAGTTGGCACATCGACAATGTTGGAAAGAGCAATAAAGTCACCAAATGATGACATTCTATCGGCACCTCTGGCTCTTGCGTATGCATTTGCCAGCGGAGAGAGGTTTTCAATGTCATTCACAAAGTAGATTTTTTTCTCCAAGTCAGATAATGGAAGACCGACTGCTGCACCAGCTGGGGAGACGTGTTTGAAAGATGCAGCAGCAGGGAGATTCAAAGAGGCAGACAATTCCTTAACTAAAGGCCAGGAGTTCAGAGCATCTAGTAGGTTAATGTAGCCAGGAGATCCGCTCAGAACTTTGAATGGAAGCTCACCCTCAGTGACGAAAGCTTGAGCCGGTTTCTGGTGAGGGTTCGCGCCGTATCTTAGTGGCAACTGGGAAACTCCCTCCGAATACTTTCTTCTGAAGAAGTCAGAAATGGCGGTATCATAATCAGCGGTATGTTCAAAAGCTTTCAGTGCAAAAATCTGTCTTGCTTCAGAGGAAACGTCGCCATTAGTAGCCAGCTCTTCTAAAAACTTGGAGTAATCCTTAGGATCGGACAAAATAGTAACCCTGGAGTGGTTCTTGGCAGCAGCTCTAAGCAGAGTGACACCTCCAATGTCAATTTCCTCGACCGCCTCATCAATAGTCACATTAATCTTGGCGACAGTCTCCTTAAATGGGTACAAGTTGCAGACAACAAAATCAACCTTATCAATGTTTTGTTCCGCCAAGTCCTTCTCGTCAGACTCTATGTTTCTGGCAAGAATACCTCCGTGGACTGCTGGATGAAGGGTCTTAACACGCCCTCCCAACATTTCAGGGGCATGTGTGATACTAGAAACATCCTCCACCGGAAATCCAGACTCCCTGAGCAATCTAGCAGTTCCTCCAGATGCGAGTAGTCTCACATCCGCCTCAACGAGGCCCTTTGCAAGATCCAGAAGACCCGTCTTGTCATAAACAGAGAGAATAGCAATTTTGGATTTGCCCGTCTTGCCCATGTTCAATTGTAAAATTAATTAATTATACAATTTCTCAAATTCCTGTAAATCTAATAAAATTGACTACGTTTTGAAAAAAAAAGGGGTAGGCCAAAAAATAACGTCGTACCCGTTTTACCGTAAATTAATATTGTTAACACTTTATTCGATTACTGTACTTCGAAATATAAACACGAACAAAGCCCTAACAGCCGCTTCAACACCCAGCTTATTTTCTGTATCTCCACAAAGACAGGGTGTTGTGTTGTTTCCAGGTGTGTCTTCTGCCCTTTCTGGTCTTGTTGAACAAGTGACCCTTGGCAATACCTCTGGACTTCTTTCCGGTAGCGGTGAGACCTCTGGATTCTCTGTGCTTGTGGACAGGGTTACAGATCCAGTTGTATCTAGCGTCTCTTCTGATGGCCTTGTGTTGTGGGTCAACACAGATGACTTCGTAGTACTTGTAGGTGGAGTCCTCGTTGATCCAGTAAGAGTTCAAAACTCTCAAGTTGGCGGCCTTTCTTCCAACTCTCTCCTCGGCAGTGGATCTCAAAGACTTTTGGTACTTCAATTGGTTGACACCCTGGTTGGTTGGCTTACCGTAAGTAGCACCCTTTGGAACAGGCCTCTTTCTGCCACCTCTTCTGACTCTGATTCTGAAGATGACGAAACCTTGCTTGGCCTTGTATCCAAGTCTTCTAGCCTTGTCTGGTCTAGATGGTCTAGGAGCTCTGTGGATAACAGTCTTTTGTCTGTATTCCCAACATCTGACTCTGAGAAGGAATCTCATGACATCAGATTGCTTCTTTCTTTGCAACTCCTCAAGATATTTGTAGGCACCCATGGTAGATTAGTGATTAATGGATTTAGTTAGAGTCTGAAAAATTTTGGTGAAAAAAACACCACCCAGAAGGGTTTGAGACAATCACAAAATCACGTGATACAAAAAATGTCACAGGTGAGCATAAATATTTCGCTGCAGGGTTTCCCCGGAAATCTCGTGCAAGGATGTCGGCATGCCTCAGATCACACGACCGGAGTGCACGTGACTATATTTATTTGCCCGTCTCCTTATCTTTTTGGGGCTCTAAAGACGCCAGTTGAAAGTGGTAGTGATTTCATCGCTGTCCGATGCTTACACTGCGGATCATATAGTACACAACGATGAGGCACTTTCAACTCCATGGAAGGACAATTTCGCGCACACCTCTACATTCCATTCGTCCTGCCCCAATAGCAATTCAGCTTGCAGCAGCAATTTTAATAGTGCACAGCCTGAAACAGAAGCGATAGGAACCTCCTAGCAATAAATAACCTGGCCACACATTATACTATCAAATCACTAAAATGTAAGTAAAGTGTTATCGTTTTACTAACATCAGGTCTCAAGAAGCTAAAAACACTGCCAACGATGTTCAAAACAAGGTGAACAAGTCTGCTGACCACACCGAGAAGGAGTTGGACTCGTTTGCTCAGCAGACCAAGACGAAGATTGACGAGGTCTCTAACAACTTGTCCAAGAAGGTGGACGATTTCAAAGACGATTTGCCAGAGAGAGAGGCTAAAGCTAAGGAGTATTTCAAAAAAGCCTACAACTCCGTTGTTGGTGCTGCCACTAGCTTCTACACTACGACTGTGGAGACAGTGAAACAGAACCCAGTGACCACCTCTCAGCTCTTCCTTGCCCTTGTGGGTACTGCTGGTGCTGTCACAGCACTCTCTTCTGATCCTGACACCTTCAACAGATGGATTAGCAAGAGAGAGAATAAGGCATTGGCTGGTGGAATAGCAGCCACTTTTGCTGTTCTAGACGGTTTGTTTATCTCCTATGTCAAACAGAAGAAATAAGCGTAATTGATATTGCGTATACGGCGAATATATCTTTATTCATTCAATGTACTTATGATGAAATTTCTTCCAGGTGCCTCATTCTTTCGTCAAGAATGGACTCTATATCCCTCCCTTCCTTATGCTCTTGTTTCCTGAAAATTCGAGAGAACGCGTGATCCTCCCCTCTGTGACGGATAACCTTGCCACTGGGTAGTACCTCCTCTCCCGTGAAATCGAACGAGGCAAATTTCACGCTTGAAGGTGAGCCGGGAGGTAATTCTGTAGGGTTCACCAGCGTCTGTTTCCTCTTTCTAGTATTTTTGGAAGGATGAACCGAACCTTTTTTCATGAAGGATCTGAATTGATGAAAACCCTTTTTGAATTTTGAGTAATTTTCGATGTCTTGCTCCACCAATTGCGACTCATGCATCCAAGTCCAGCTTTGCCGCAGCTCTTCGAATGCATTCAATTCCATTTGTTTGCGAAGCTCATTGTCTTTCTCAAGAATTTGGAAAGCATCTGTATCAGTGGACCATAGGCTGATTTTGAAGAAGTGAAAAACCATATCAACAGAAAGGCCAACAACTATCAAAACCAGTATACTCGCCCAGAAGGTAACATCTTTACCAAAGTGCTCAAACAATCCATGTGAAACGTAGTAGATTGTACTGTCTTTGTTTTTGTATAATCCCACGAGCAACACACACCACAAAAGCCAACCGAATACAGACACACAAAGCGAGATAAGTGACAGCTTTGATATCGAGTGCATCTCGATAATATTGCATTTTGCATTGATGATCACAATGAGCACCGTAAACATAACCACTCCCAGAGGATATGTTGTGTTGTCAAAAGTGGCAGTAAACCCATAAACGTTCCACAAGCAGAAACACAAGGTTGTACTCTGAGACGCAGCCAAAAGAGACCAGAAGATGAATAACTTGAAATTGAAAGATTCATAGTTGCGCCCTTTAGAGTAAAGCTCGGGGACTGCAATCAATGTGGATGGCCGCAAGTCTTTATCGAACATACCGACACATAGCACAGGTAACGAGGTGAACAGCGTATTGAACATGGACAGAGACCATGATTCATATAGTGATGTACCTGTGAATAGCGTGTATCGTTGATACAGCAATTGCGAGAGATAGAATAGTAACTCTTTGTAGAAAGTGCACAACACGAATTTCGAAGTCCTCACATAGTTGTAACGGCCATGAACCAGTAATAATTTCAAGAGATATCTGAACTGAGCAATGGAATAGTCTGAAGTTCTGGCAGCTTGTAATCCCTCTTTACCAGTGATTCCAATGCCGACATCTGCGCTTTGTATCATTGCTATATCATTCGCTCCATCACCGATTGCCAAGGAAACCTTTGATTTATCAAGATTTCGGACGCTAGTCACCATTTTCGCTTTTTGGGAAGGGGAGGCTCGACAGCAAATAACAGAGTCAGACTTCATACACAGCGAAATGAACACCGTCATTAAAGTGTTATCCGTTTCGATGTCCGAAAGCGTACCGCCGTCAATTACTACCACGCAGTGTGCGACGTTCCCTTCTTCAATTTCAAGCTCAGCAGCTGTCATAAGTGAAGAAAGTCGGTCAATTCCATTTTCATTTGATATGACAATGACTTTCGAATAGTCTTTGATCAATTGACAAGAATAACCAATATTGATAGCTGTTTCTCTCTTGTCTCCAGTAAGCATCCATAGTTTTATTCCTGCTCTTCTGAGTTTTTCGATTGCATCCGGAACTCCCCTTTGCAATTTATCTTCAATTGCAGTTGCCCCTAAGAGTTCCAGATTCTCTTCCAACTGGCATCCAACTTTTTCGACTAATGTGGCACGATTGGTCAAAGACGTTTTTGCAGCTGCATACTTCTCAGCCCAGTCAGAGTAAGCATCCTGCGAAAGGTAGCGATAGGAGTACAGTAACGTTCTCAGACCTTCTGTAGAAAAATCTTCCACATGCTCTATTGTTTTCTCCAACACATACTCATCGTTGACTACCAGCCGATCAGACGGGATATATGACCTCTCATCACGTAAGTTGTACTTTTCAGCCTGCTTGATTTGAATAGCTTTTCTGGCCTTAATTTTTATCTCTTCCAATTCGTGCTTTTGGAAATCCTCTGAAAGTACAGAGTCTATAGTTTTGGCAGCATGACTTATACGGCTCGGGGATACACCGTCCATCGATGAACGCGAAAGGCTCAAACTTGGTCGAGGAATAGACGACGTAGAGTTTCTTCCTTCTCTAGACCGCGCTGACTCAAATGACCGTCTCTGTAATATCATCTCAGCCTCGTATTTCTTTCTTTCTGCAACACTGCGCGAAAACTCTTGTTGTTTCGAATGTGCAATATGAGAGTTTCTGAGTCGTTCCAAGATCACGTTGTCGGCGCCTTTGCAAAACAACACAAGACGAGAATCTGGAAGACGAACAATAACGCTCATACGCTTTCTGTTGGAAGAAAATTCGACGACGTCAAGCACTTCATAATCTTCAAAAACAGGCTCTTTGTCGAATCCATCAGGATACAGTTTAAGTGTAACAACTTTTTGTTTTTTCTCAAAAAGGATGAAGCCCATCTCGCTCGCTGCTTGTACAAGCGCCAGCTCGTCGGGAGACGATGCCTGATAATCGATGGACTCTAACTCTTCTTCGAAACCTTCCATTGTGTCCATTTCGTGGACAGAATCAGCTTTTGTCTTTTTCGGAAGACAAGAGTGACATAATGCAATTGAGAGTAGGAAAAAGGTCACTTGCTTTGCATATATGGTATTGGGATTCGTCTGAAGATATTTGATAAGTTCAACAGAAGACTTGATAGGCATTTTTGAGTTGGAATCAAGCATTTTTGCCGTCTGCGCAGTAACAAGACTAGGATTTACCGAGGCCATACTTGGACGACCAGGCAGCGGAGTGGGTCCCGTTCTTGAAGGACTTCTGTTGGCCTCCTCTGTCTCTTCTGATGAGCTTACGGTCAACGGGAATTGAGATGCTTCTGGGTCTTTTCCACAATTTTGATCCAAGTCATGAATCCAAGGTGTTCCACATACACTGAATTTTCGGAAAATCATAACGTTATCTGTTAGGGTACCCGTCTTGTCGGAGAATATGTAGCTAACTTGCCCCAGTTCTTCTAATATAGTAGCCGTTCGAGCCTCGGCGGGGGTGTTTGATTCTGGATGGTACATATCGATGTCCCATTGCAGCAAAACCATCTGAACTGCTTTGATAATTTCCATTGTCACATACAAAGAAAGCGGGATCATTGTGTTGTACATGATGATGAAACTCATGATAGTTGGTGCAATTCCAGCATCTTCCCCTTGGACGTACCAATTTTTATCCTTGTATCTGGCATAGAATAAACGTTCCGCCATGAAGGAAAATAAGGACAAAGAGGCCACCACAAATACCATAAAAGCAACAATCAAATTGATAGACCTCTGCAATTTTGGAGCTTTGATTCTTGGGTTTTTTATGGAGTTCATTCTTATCTTAGTTTCTTCTCCACTGAAAACAACCACACCAAGGCATGCTTCCGTGTTTCTAATGATGGAGCCTCTATATATAATATTTTCCGGTCCTAGTGCGAACTTTTTGGTTTCGTGGGTGGTTAGATCCTCAATATCCAGTGACCCCTCGAAATTATAAAGATCTGAATTTGGATCTTCGCAGTGAATGTTGGCTTTCAATTTTCTTAACCCATCAATGGAATTGGCCATTTTGTGTAGCTCTTGGTTTGGAAGCTTGGACTTCAAATTCGTTTCTCCATCCAGGGCCATCGTCTCTACCAACGTTTCACCCATGTCATTGGTGGAAGTTAGCAACACGATGTCCGCCGGCACCCATTCGTCAGATTCAATCTTAACTATGTCTCCAACCCTGATGTTCTTCCATCTCATGCGAGAAGTGGATATTCCTTCTTTACTTAAAAGTTGTTCATCAACGAATGAATTTTCCTCAAAAATCAAATTTTCATCTTGCGAGTCCAAATCATCAGAATCAAACGATTGAGTGCTGGACCTCAACCGTGAAAAGGACGTTGCACTTTTAGTGTACATGTAATGCGAGTTATTGTATATTTTTCCGGCTTTGAGCACTGCCGTGGGTTTATTGTTTTCCGCTTGATCCAGTTTGTGTCTTCTGATATCGTCCCAACCTTCCCTCAAGATGGAGATGGAGATGAAAATAGAAAGTGGAATAATAGTAGTGGAAGTGCCTGTGGTCGACCATGATGGAATAAGCTGTAAAATGGCCACGGTCATGAAGTAGCAATTGGCGAGTTTCGAAAACTGGGCGATCAGTTGTCGCGGCAGGAAACTTAACAGTGTATATTTCGACGATGTGATCACATTGTTGACGTATGGTTGATTGGTACGGTTATCTAGCAGTAGCACATCGCCCTTCTTGTTGGTAATGGTAGGTTCATCACTCCTTTTCAAATTGATCGTGACCGGAAGCCTGCGTCCTCCCTTCGATTCAGGGACGCTGGAGATCCCCATAAGCGCATTGAAGGTAGTCTTTAGAAAATGTATTTTGTTCTTGGTCTGTCGCGTATAATTGTAGTTGTACCGTGGCTCGTCATTCAGATCAATAATGGATTGATTCAGCGCTGACGAATTCCCGGAAATGCTTGATTCGTGCGTGGTTGATTCGTCGTGCCTGAAAACATCTAGATCATTGGCAAGATACGAATTATCCACTTGTTTGAGCTCAATATCAGGCGCCGCTAGATAGTTTTCCGCGGACTGTGATATGTTTTTACTGAAAAGTTGTGTCCTTAAGCTGAACCCCCGCTTCCGGGTCCTCACTGGTTTGGACAAAGGTTCCTCCGATGAATTCTCCTGCTCCACCATTATGGTGGGAATACCATTAGGGGAATCTGATGTCGAAGTCATGTAGAGTTTCAGTCAGGACAGATCAGAGATCTCACTGCGCAAAAGTCCTGATTCTTTGGATCCGAAGAACTATCCCAAAAGCACTCTGTTCTGAATAATATAGAAGAAATCGTGCGCACACGTTGAATATTTATTTCTGTCACTTTGGTGCATGGCGCAGCACTCTCGAATCAAATGGCCTATCGTCTACACAAATTAGCAGATTTTGAGAGATGGTCCCCTCCTAACAATGCTAGCACTCTCTTCCTCTTGATTTTGTCTATAAGGTTGATAAACTCTCTCTCCATTAACACATTCTTTCAGGCTGACGAATATTGGCAAGCACTAGAACCAGCACATTACCAGGTGTTTGGATATGGCTATTTGACATGGGAATGGCATCAAAAAATACGCTCTTTTATACACCCGTTACTCTATGTGCCAGTTTATAGCTTCTGTGAGCGGTATGGCCTCGATTACACATACGTATTATATTTGCCCAAGGTATTAAATGCATTGATCTGTGCCTTGGGCGAAACTTTTCAATTCAAGCTGGTTTTCAAATGGAGTCAAGACCGGTCGCTTGCTACGTTGGTGTTGTATTTAAGCATATTGTCGCCATTCAATTGGTATTGTTACTGCCGGTCATTTTCGAATTCACTTGAATTGTCTCTTACAACGGTAGCACTTTACCTATACCCTCCAAACTTCAACTCGAATTTTGTCTACTCTATGACCCTAGCAGGTATATGCTGTGCCATCAGGCCGACTAACGCCATTATATGGGTTTTCTATGGGATAAGAAATCTTTTGAAAGGTCAACAATTCAAAATGGTTGTTACTACTCTTGCTATCGGATTTCTTGTGGTAGTGGTAGACACTCTAATCAATCTCTACTTCTACAAAGTGATCACTTTTCCTATCTTGAATTTTCTTGAGTTCAATGTGACCAAAAACCTGTCATCTTTTTACGGAGTTTCACGACTGGACTTCTATTTCGTGCAGGCGTTACCTGTTTTGCTTTTGACATATCTCCCTTTTTTCATTGTGGGAATCATCATTCAAAGAGCAAATGAGCTCAAGCTGGTACTTTTACTCAACTTGTTGCTTTTTTCATTGATTGAACATAAAGAATTTCGCTTTGTTTACCCTATGATGCCAATCTTGCTATTATTTACTGCATACGGGGTAAGATACACACGTAAAGCTTTCAGCTCTACAACCTTCTCGTTTTTGTGGGCCTTGATTTTGGCAGCTAATATCTTCATTGCCTATTACTTCACTCAGGTTCATGAAAGTGGTGTCATTGCAGTGACCAAGTACTTGAGAGATGAAATTGGTAGTAGACAATCATCAATCGGGTTTTTGACCCCATGTCATTCCACACCATATCAAAGTCATTTCCATCTGCCACCAGAGCAAGTTGATATTTGGTTTTTATCATGTGAACCACCGTTGCATTTGGAGTCCTCAGACAATTTGATAACTTATAGAGACGAATCTGATGAGTTTTACGACGACCCGATTACGTTTATGCAAGAAAACTTTGCACCTTTGGGAGAGAACCCGATGATAATGATGGGTCAAGGAAAATATCCTCATAGATGGCCGGAATACCTGGTTTTTTTTCAGCATTTGGAGCCCTTCATGTTAAATTACTTGAAAGATAGCGACTACGCCGAACATTATCGTTTATTTAACAGCCGATTCCATTGGGATTCTCGTCGAGCAGGTGATTTAATTATATACAAGTACACTAAACATCCCAAAGGGAAGATTTAGTCTGCGAAGGTTCCTGCAGAGCAGTTTCATGTTTAACAAGTTCCTCTATTTGGTCCTTTTTAAGACTCTGGATGTCAAGATCGATGCTGTTCTGTTTAATGAAGGCATCCAGAGCATTCAAAGTTTTCCTTGCAGACACCCAGTTTTTTTCTTGAATAAAACAATCAAAAAGGCCCACCATGCAGATATGATCTCCCAATTCTGCTCCCATTTGAAACCATTTTTTCGCTTTATAATGATTTTTGAAATAATTTTGTTCCAAAAGTCCTAAAGACTGAAAGCTTTCTTTAAAACCTTGAGTAGCTGCCATTTCAAAATGGTAACGAGAGCGAACTGGATCGACTTCGTAGATCATTCCGAGCATATAATGCGACTGTGCTACTTTCGATATCGGAGCCAATTTGATTGACTTTTCAAAAAAGATCTTGGCACGCAAAAGTTGCTTCTGTTGGAAAAAGAGCATGCCCATTGTCTTGTATACTTCAGCAGAAAGAAATGAGTTATTGTCCAAGCTCAAAAATCTCCGGTATTGAGTGACCGCTTCTTGGTATCTACTTCGCTCGAAATTGAAATCTCCGCTCATTTTGAAAACGAGCGGATGCTCAAGTTTTTGCAATTCTTGTATGAACTTCGTGGCTTGCTTCTGGTCGTCGCTTGTATAGTCACCGTATTCATTCTTCAGAGCTCGGAAACTGATTATTGTCAACGCATCTCTGCTTCCCAATTCTGCAGCTCTCTCAATTAACTCATCCTCCAGTTGAACAAGGTACTTATTAGATGTGTGTGTTTGGCTTCGGATCTCCCCCAGAACTTTTTGAAATAAAAGCAAGTCAGATCCGTGCACTTTTTTCGGGAGATTCAACCGGTCTTTTCCAATGTTGTCATAGATATTTTGTACGACAGGCATATACCTCTTAAGATTCATCCGCGCGTCAAAATCAAATAGAAGTCTCTTGATGAGTTTGCTTTGCGGTAATATATCCAACAATAGTGGTCGTTGGGTCGAGTAAGCTCGACAAAGCATGATTAATCAGGAACTTGGTTTTATTAATTTTCTATCTCGAAATTTAATTACTACAAAAATTATTTACAAGAGGGTTTCTTGATTTTATGCCACATTCTCCTCAGCTGAATAGCTCTCAAACGCCACATGGGACTGTTCATCCCATAGAGCTAGTGGTACAATCTTTGATAGAATCACCGCTTGAGGTGTTGAATCTGAACTTGACCTCTTTATATGAGTCTCAAGTTATACTTTCGAGTATTTTACGAAAACTGGAAGGTAAATTAGAGAGAACCCAAGAAAATATGAAGATCCAGGAATACTCGAAAACTGACGACAGAATCTCGCTGGACGAGTATGTTACGCGCGTTGCAGCTATAAAAGCTCAGATGTCAACGATCAGTTCAAAGATGACCATTGTGGAACAAAGGGTAGATAGGATACTCAAGAACATGGATACAGAATAGAAAAATCATATGCAGCTGCTCAACTATATAGAAAGGTCAGAACTTCAAGAGCCAATATGGATATCCCGTATTTTTAGCATGGAAACATGTCACCAAAATACTGTACAAGAGGAAAAGTCCACCAGACAAAACAATGGAGCTTATCATTTTCATCTTAGCGTTCTCGAGCTTGCTGACATAGTCAACTAACATAACCATGGCGGCGCAAAATAGGCCGTATAACACTGAGATAACTTGCGTTTCAACTCCAAGCTGTGCTTGATGTCCCCCAACGAAAAAGATATTGGAACCATCTTTTGCTGTACGAATGTATTGTGTATTTCTTATGACGTTGAACATGTATCCGGAGGTGAACAAAATAATCATCAAGATACCAAAAGCTTGCCATCCTCTCTTATTGGTAGCTATGGCCATAACTCTCTTGTAATTAAGAGATATTATCACACTTAATCCGGCGACAATGCACATGGAAAGAAAAAGCTCTGTATAATTTACTTTGGTGATGAGAGCGAACAAGTCTGGTCTCAAATGAGTTTTGGCGACCAACCAGCTTGTTAATGCTGAAACCATATCTGTAGTCATGAACAAAAATTCGTCACTTGGTTTTAAATCCTTTCCTTCTTGTGAGTTATAGTAGTATACCTTAGGAACATTGTTCAGGGCCAATTGCTGGAATAGCTTCCGAGAATCTGGGAAATCTGAGTATGCAAACACTAATTTAGTGTCTTCAGAACCCAAACCCTGCGACTTTGTGTTCTCGTAAAACGAAAAAGCAAGCTGCTCATAAATAGGCTGAAATTCATTGCATAAGACACAACCGATTTGAGGACTCGATGCAGTCAGATAAAGAACGAGGTCAAAATCCTCATTATTCAACAAATTCTTGTAATTTGAGTCAGTTATCTTTACCACTGTGCTCTTGTACTTAGACATAAGCGTCTCATATCGCACACATAAGCACACCTGGACTAAGCACGCAATGGACAATAATGCAGAATATAGTTTCATTACCTTCAATAAGCTACAGTTGAGGTACGTGTTTTAATTTTCAAACTGCCTCGGAGCCATCGTCGCGGCGATCGACGCAATACAAAATCTTAAATTTGTCGGTTATTTTTTCAACATCTTTTGTGAGAATTTCCATCATGCCCATTAGATCTCTCGAGCCGTACCTTTTTGATCTCAAGACGGTGTCCAACTGTCCTATGGATGTATTGAAGAATGCAACTATAGGAATTGAGGTGGAGCATTATTTGTCAAGGTTACTCACACCCAGGAAAGAGCCTAATCTAGAGGCCATTGGTGGGTTTCCAATGACACTGAAGACGCTTATGGAGTCTGATTTCAAATTATTTCAAGAACTTGAAATCACTCCACTCTTTGTGTTTCCTGGACTGAAAACAGTTGATCAATTTGACTATATGAAAGAGCCTGACCTTTTACAGCACGAAAAGAATTTCAGAAAAATATGGGACGAGAAGATAGGAAAAGAACACTACAATGAAAGTTTTAGAGATTCCAACACTCCACTATCATTAAGACCAATTATGGATGAATTCATGCAATTTTTACAATCCAAAGAAATGGACTACATCGTAGCCCCGTATTTCGCTTGGACTCAACTTAAGTACCTGCTGGCAGAAGGATTGATCGATTGTATTTTTGGGTCAACTGATGGTCTCTTGATGGAAAGTGTTGACAAGTTCATTTTTAGCATGGAATTTGAAAGCAAGCAGTTCAAGTACCTAGAAAGATCCCATGTCTTACGGAAGCTTAGTCTCACTTCCAAACAATTTAACGATTTATCCATGTGTGTTGGCAACGGCTTCCAACCATATAACATCAATATTTTCCCGCACATCCCTTCTTCACCGACCTTCCCATCCCTGCATGAGTTCATTCTCACTGGCGGCTCAATTTACAATTCCTTACTTGCTTTACCTAACGGTGATAAATTTATGGAAATCTATCAAAAAGGATGCGCTTCTCTTGACTACACGCCCGTGCTAAAGATCAACGGAAGAGTCGAGCTTTATCAACTAGACAGCGATGCCTCATTCTTATCGTCAGTGGCTGCCAGCCCATCCGCTGCGAATTCTTCAGCCAGTCCTGAGGGCACAGTGAACGAACCCTCCAAACGTATTCCAGACGACCTCCACGAAGTGATTGGCCAAAGGCTCCCAGATGAGCTTTTTTTCTATCAATCTATCGGTTTAACTGTTTTTGATCTTTGCGAAACCTTGATACATGGTACTCAGGTCGAAAGATTGCCAATAGATATGTCAATCACACCCTTGTACCAGAAGCTGATTTCGGATGACGAGTACCTGGAAATCAGGGGAAAAACCTTAAACTTATTTGCCAATTCGCTCAACAGATATTATCAATTTAAAAAATTGCGTTTGGAGACAATTTTCAATGGACGCCAGGAATATGAACTGGTGCAAAGAATGACTCCTCCTCTGTACCTGAAGGTGAAACCACTTTTGGTTAGACACACTACTGCTAGATCATTTCAATTCACAGCGTTTCTTTCAGGAATGAGTGACGAGTTCGTGGAAGATAATGTTGTCGCGAAAGCAGATGAAGAAGGAACAAAAATATCTACCAGCTATGAAATCATCTCTACAAGTTTGCTCCGGACGTTTTACGTTTATGGATTGCTTACGGAAGAAGATTACAAGTTGACGGAATGGGGTAAGCTGCTACCGAATGTTTGCAAGTCAGCAAATCACGAGACCATGCTTCTCATGCTTCTATTCTTCATTCGGTTTCCCAATCTCAAAGCAGACCAGATACTGCAACCTAACGACTTCAGGGCAAGCAATGGGGAATTAAAAGATGCAGCCGTGTTCATCAGTAAGATTCTGTCACTTCTACCACTATCCAAATTCAATCCGGTCAATTATATCTATAAAGTTCACAGGCCTCTTTTGCAATTCAGGTCAGTCATAGACAAATTGAAGTCGACTACTAGAGATCTAATAATCACGAACATTATCGCTTTGGAACTGTTGAATCATGATGATCTGGATAAGTTCCAGCGGGATAATAACGCTTGGAGAAAATTAAGCAGTGAGATTCCTTTCAAAAACACACTACCTAATACTCTTCTGGGAATAATCGGACAAGAATTCCTTGAAAACTATATCGTCGACTTTGATGCTGCGCAAGCAGCAGCTGTCGTTGACAACTCATCATTAAAATCAGTGACAGAAGTTCCTTCCGAGGAATTTTATAAGGGACTGAAATTCGTGAAACAAGTGACCAGCTTGATACGGATTTTGCTACAGAAGAAGTTGATTACTGTTGACGAAGCATTCACTAAAATGATTAGTGCAAGTGAGGAGCTGATCGCCAAGATTGAGTCGAAATAAGGTTCAATTCAATTGAAAAAGCTCTAGACATTGGTCCATAAGTTCGCAAATCAGCTCGAGCTGATTTTGGGCCTCTTTCCAATCACCTGAATCTATAGCGTCCCGAACACCAGGGAAAGAATCGTAGTCAAAAGCGTACTCTGTTTCAGGAATTCGAAACTCACTTCCGAATAGAACATTTTTATGCCATGGCCGTTGATATATGCCGTTCGAGGATTGTAGAATTTTTTCTAATAAAACCAGCTTAGCATTCCAGTCCCACCGGTTGACAGCCAACAGATTTGGTTCAGATCCGGAGTCAGCATTGACTATTTCGGTCCACGTCTTAATGAAAGATTGCTGCTCCCGCGCGATACTCTTCAGCTTGATCAAAGAAGTATCAAATCGGGTAAAGTCCAGTTTCGCATCGCGATCTTTGTACTTAACATAGTAACGTAAATCTTTCATGTTTTGATTGATGGCCGATACCATGTTAAAGATATCATAGGGAATAATTGGCTTGTCAGTCAACTGTAAGATAATTTTCGCAACTAGTTGAGTTAGTGCTCTATGGTATTGCATTTCATTGTCTATATTTTGTTTCTTGAAATTCTCGAATGTGTCTAAACAGCTATTCTTTGGGTATAATTTATCTTTGAACCGTAATTCTGCAGACGGCATTCCATAGTGGGAGATGAAAGGTTGATAATTTTTAGTATTATCTCTCATGCTTTTGAACTCTTTCCCCCAAACTTCTGCAAGGGTCTTATTTGTCACAGGATCTTCAACCAAGGTAAGCGTATCTTGAATCAGAGAATGTAAAATAGGATCGGCAGCAATTTCCAAATTAGACCCAGAAATCGCATCACTCAAATCGATGTACGTATAACCTTGTCTATCAAAGTAATCACTCTTGCTCTGAGCAAAGTAAGTCGATCCAGCCATATTGTAATTCGTGCCCGAGAACGAGACAAAATATATCGATCTCAAAGGTTTCCACTTGAGTGCACGCATCATGTTGGAGAACAAGGAAATCAGCTCCAGAAGAACAGCGGATCCAGTACTGTCAATTGCTCCATATCCGGGAGAATCTCTAGATGCGCCTACAACAATAGCTAGATTATTCTGCTCGGAACCAGTGATGCGCCCAACAACGTTCCAAACCTCTTTATTCATTCTCTCGGCCACCTCGTTGGACATATCAATGATGAAGTCTCCATTTCCTGTCCATATTTCAACTCTTTCATTAGGAAATTCAAGATCCCATTCTTCTATTCGTTTGCCATGTTGCTTAAGAGGTCCAAGAATATTTTTGAAACTTTCCCAGGAAATTGGAACGCTTGGTATTCTTGGAGTGCAATTATTGGAGTTCCACATAATATCCAAATCAAAATAATCTGGTACTCTGTCTAAAACCCCTCCTCCGGGACTCACCATATTACCGGTATAGTAATCAGGCAGAGCAACAGGCTCCCTTTGTATAGTGCGCATATTGTAACCGGAATCCAACGCCGGATCACTGATAAACAACACACCCGCGACGCCTTGCTCATGAGCATAGAAAAGCTTCTTAGACTCCATCAATGCTCCTCCATATTTAAGAATCACGACACAACCTTCAACATCTACGCCGATATCCTTGAGTTTCTGGTAATCATTTGCCGTTCCATAATTGGCATAAACCAAGGGGCCCTTGACAGAACCTCTTTTGGAGCCCGGATTAAACGCAAGTTGGTGAATTTGAACCTCATCCTGCGGATGTTCCTGATCACCAGATATTTCAGTTAGGTCGCAGTCGTACAGCAAAGATTCCCCCTGTAATAACTTGACATGGACCTTCTCAGGGTAATTAACATAGGCGGTGAATTTGGAGTTTCCATCCAATTGGAGCGCGGAATCAGAAACGATATCCTCAATGTAGCGGGCGAGGGCAAGATCACCTGCAGTTCCAGTCATGTGCGGCATGGAAGATAAATATTCCAGATTTTCCTCGATCCTTTTAACATCAATGTGTGCATCAATGAAGGAATGTAGTTTTTGCACGTCATAAAAGTCACCGTAGAGCGAGCCAGCAGCTTCTGGATATAGCCCAGACATGGAAATCACATAAACAATTGTGGCGATGAATAAAACGTAAAGAAGTCTTTTTATGATAAGCGGGTTACCGACTTTGGATATGTAGCTTTCGGACTTATTGCTGATAAATCGGTAGAGTTCGTAGACAGGATCAAGGGCATTATTTATGGGCAGGAAGAACTTTCTGTTGAAGTTCTTTGCAAAATCGCCGGCTTTATTGAACAGCTCACGAGGGCTTATTCTCGGCCTCTGAGACGGCTCCTCGATGTCAAATTGTTCTAGGTGTGGAAACCCTTCTGACGACCCTTGTAGCGTATCATAAGCGGGAGGGTCTTCGGAAGGTGTAGAAGGGACCTCCGAGTAAGCTCCTTGATTGGTCATATATTATTTTTAACCGATTGCCTCTAAAAACAAAGATTCTGATAAATCTGTCAGCACTGCCGAAAAAATATTTGAAAATAGTACTCATCATGAGAACTTACAACATTGCGTAAGTGTCGCCACAAGGACGACTAACGTATAAGGATGATTTCAGACTTTTTCTATCCTCAACCAGGTGGTATGGAATTACATATCTACCACCTCTCGCAGAAACTAATCGCAAGGGGACATTCGGTAGTGGTGATAACCCACGCGTATGACGATAGGACTGGAGTACGAGTTTTGACGAATGGACTCAAGGTATATTATGTTCCGTTTTTCATCATATACCGTCAAACATCGTTTCCCACCGTATTTTCGCTGTTCCCAATATTAAGACAAATCCTAATTCGAGAAAACATTGATCTGGTCCACGGTCATGGCACTTTCAGTTCGATGTGTCACGAGGCAATTTTGCATGCCAACACTATGGGTATCAAGACAGTGTTTACTGACCATTCGCTTTTTGGTTTTGCAGATGTGGGATCAATCCTGGGAAACAAGCTCCTCAAGTTCACGCTAACAAATGTTGGACACGTGATATGTGTCAGTCACACATGCAAAGAAAACACTGTTCTACGAGCAAGTCTGGATCCATCCACAGTATCGGTGATTCCAAACGCTGTGATTGCGGATGATTTCAGACCTGCGGATATTAAACCCTCTTTGAACAGGATCACAGTTGTGGTTATTTCTCGCCTTTTCCAAAACAAGGGCGCCGATTTACTTACCGCTATAATTCCTCGCCTGTGCTCATCGCGCCCTGATATTAATTTCCTCATTGCTGGAGATGGACCCAAGTTCATTGATTTGGAGCAGATGAGAGAAAAGCATCAGTTACAAGATAGGGTCGAACTGATAGGAAGCATTCGGCACCAACAGGTGCGAGACGTCATGGTACAGGGACATATTTATCTCCATCCCTCTCTGACAGAAGCATTTGGAACTGTTTTAGTTGAAGCAGCATCATGCGGGCTATTAGTGGTAACCACCAAAGTTGGAGGTATTCCAGAAGTTTTACCTAACAAAATGACTGTATTTGCGGATCCTGATGAGGATTCGCTAGTTGATGCTGTCAATTCTGCAGTGAGAAAACTGAAAGATAATAAGATTGATACAAGCAGTTTTCATGAAGAGGTCAAAAAAATGTACGACTGGGGTGACATTGCAAAAAGAACTGAGAGAGTATATGACACGGTACTGGGTACAGAATCAGCTTCCCTGGTGGATGTTTTGATAAAATACTACAATTGTGGTCCATGGGCTGGGCTACTTTTCATTCTATGCGTTGTGGTTGATATATTCCTTCTAGAGTTTCTAAGCTGGTGGTGGCCTGAAAGCGATATAGACAGAGCAAAGAAGTGGCCGCGTAAACAGAGGATAATGAATAAATGAGCGCATTCATCCCATCAAAACGCCAAGCATTTGTGAATATATTTCTAGTGCATCTGTATTTTCGATCGTGATTTTCGGTAGCTGGAACTTTTCTATGTCGCTAAACAGCTTTTCCGTATCGACGACATCGTCTAGCCCAGTGCTTAGATCCCACTTTAGCGGCTTGGTGTTAAACATCGACTCCCATTCCAATTCTGGTTTCTTCGATTTTGCTCTTAGTGAGATCCTGTCAAGCTTTGTCATCAAAGATCTCATTCCAGAAATTTCGTCTATAAGCTGAGCGCGGTCAAGTTTCTGGAATTCCTCGTAAAGGTCGTGAGACTTATCATCCCCGTAAAGCTTCAACTTCTTTTGCGTATCTTGAAGTGCCGCCAACGTTGTTTGATGTTCTTCGTGTATCTTGCTAAACTTGCGAGATAGATCGTCATTCGAGTGGCGAAGTTCCTGCAGTAGTTTCGACTGGTCAAGAAAGCGCAACTCATCCGCGCGGTGTTTATTCAGTTTTGTTTGCAGTACAGATACTTTTAGCTCGAGCTCGTCGACCTTCTTAGTCTGTTCTTCATTTGATGTGGTAATATTAATGTCAGGCTTAGCTGAAATCCAGCTGCTACCTGGCGGAATATTGGCAATTTCATATTCTGGCGATGGAAAGCTCATCGCTGGCAATTTGACCAGCTCTCCAAATACCGTTACCTCTTCACCATTCCTGATCCTTCTGTCCAGATCTCGCAGCGCCTGAAGAGTGCAGTCCACGACGTCGTAGCCCATTTCCGGCTCGTTGAGTAGTCCCTGTCCAGTCCTTTCAAGTGACTCCAACCAATCAGCCTGGTTTTTGAAGTGGTCCATCAACTGCTCAATGCTTTTTTTCTCTGCATGAAAACTATATCTTGTCCCGCTAAGTGACATCCCTGCCTCAAGCAAGCCAGAATACATGAGGGAATACTCCAGCTTATGCAAAGCTAGCAAAATTCCTTTCAAAACAGACTCTCTGTTTCTTACGGGCCCTTCAAAAGGAACAGTCAATGCTAAAGAAGCTGCTTTCCATTCACTCAGCCCATTAAAGTCCTTCAAAAAGTCTGAAACCTGTTGAATAAGTTCGGAAGGAACTTCTGCATGATATTCACATGTTTTAATGATACATTCAGCCTCCAAAGCAAGTGCTCCTAGAACAAACGCATTTGATAGATAGTTTGACTGTAACACATAATCATCTATATTCACAATATCACCCAGCTGGCTAATTAATTCATCTTCAAACTGACTGCAAACACATCTGAACTCAAACAATTTGACCATCTTTTGCAAATGCTCCGAGTTTTGACCTATTCTCATCAACATTTTGGAAAATTCTTCCAGGGATAGACGTTCCGCTTTGCGAGCTACTTGATCAAACCTCAGTTGTTCCCTTAGACGTATCAGTTGAGACTCTTGATATTTGAGTTGAGACAGTAGCTTGTCAGTTTCACTATTTTGAGCGAATTCCCCCGAGGAAGAACGGGATTTTTGTGCAAGCTCATGATCTAGCTGGGTGATCTTTTCCTCTAAGTCTCTAATATGATGCTCCTTGCCTTGTATAGCTTCTTTCAGTTCCTCTAGTTCGATGCGTAGTTCTTTCTCCATCTCCAGGTGGCTTTGCTCTAAATCTTTATCCACTTCTATTAAACTTTCCATTTCCTGTACTGCGATCTTACAGCCGGCAAGCTCATCAGCCAAATCTGCATTTTGGACCGTTAGGGATTCGATGATGACTTCAGCATCTGACAACGAAGATAGTTTATTCTGAAGTTCCTCATTTGATTTACGCAACCTTTCAATTTCGTTGTCATGGTCCAGTGACCCGCTATCGGGACCACCGACATGGTCAGCTGATATAACAGATTGCAACTTTTTCTGAAGGAAAGCTAACTGGTCAGATAACGACATCTTGTCAATGATTTCGCGCTCCAAAGTTTCTTCAAGGGACGCGATAGAAGTCCTGGATGCTTCCAACTGAGTCGTCAGGTCATCAATAGTAGACCTCAAGCTTATTATTTTGTCTTCTAGTGTTCTAATTACATTTCGAAGACGGTCATTATCGGATTTGGCACCTGTAAGCATAGTTGGACGCACAAACACCCCATAGTTATCTTCCGCTTCAAAATAACGAACTCCACCAACAGAGCCATCATTCTTACCCACCGGCTTATCAAGTTTAACACCTATCCAAGTGCCGGGTTGAAATTGGGTCGGGCCTATAAATTTAATAGTCCCCTTTATACCGTTGACCTCTACCCTATCATTGATTGTATGCATAAATAAAAATCAAGGTTACGCGTGTTTTTAAAAAAAATTAAATATTCAATTCGTTATGTCGACTCTCAAGAGTGGAAGACAAATGAAAGTTGAACTGCTCAATGAGCAGAAACAGGAGATTCGAGAAGCAGTAAGTATCTTGCCTACGCCGTGGAGGAAACCGCAATATCTAACGTCAGTTCACGCTTTTCGATATGAACGGCGATGGTTACTTGGACTATCACGAACTCAAAGTGGCTCTTAGAGCGTTGGGGTTTGATATGTCAAAACGAGAAGTGCTTAATATCATTGAAGAATATGATACAGACAATCGAAAGCTTATCAATTACGAGGATTTCTTCCAATACGTTGGAAACAAGATCATTGAGCGCGATCCCATAGACGAGATCCGCCGCGCATTCAGACTGTTTGATGATGACGAAACGGGTAAAATAAGTCTCCGAAACTTGAGGCGCGTCGCTAAAGAATTAGGGGAAAACCTAACAGATGACGAACTCCGCGCTATGATCGACGAATTCGACCTGGATGAAGACGGGGAAATCAACGAAGAAGAATTCATTAATATCTGTACCGAGAATTGAGGTTATGTACGACTAGCGGTAAGCATTTTGCAACCAAAGTAGCACTGAAACCTTGTTATTTCACAGCCTTGAAATATGGCGGATCGCCCAAATAAAGGATATGTATTTATCCTAACCTTCTTTATGCCAATTATGGAGGACATAGAGAAGCTCGATCAAACAGAAGTATATGAAAGAAGCATAGCGGTTGAGCGCGATGATTCACAAAATGATCGAACAAGCCCCGTATTATACAATTTGGCGGCAGTTCTTTGTATCATACCTATCGCAATCATTCTCTACTTGGGTTGGAAAGACAGACGCTATATGCTATCAAGCCTCTCTAGACAGGAGCTCGTCATGAGAATGTCAATCTATAAATCCAAGCCGCCGACAATGATTTTCATCAATTTCTTGATATCCTTGGTGGGAATCGAAAATATGCTCGAAGACAGAGCATCTCAGTTCTTGACGTTTGCATCCTTTTACTTGATTGCAATATGGTCGCAAGCTTCTATGGTCATTGTTCAAATCGTTGGCACTGTCAATGAAATGCACTTGGAAGAAGAATACACATGGTCAATGATTCTTTTGATAGTTATATTTATACTTGTCACAACGGGTTCTTGCGTGAGCCTTTATAAAATGCAACCTGTGGTTGTGAACGATGCACACAATGGCTTAAAGCTTCTTAGCCTTTTTCAGTCTTGGCTCACCGCATTTGGATGTCTTTTTGAGTTGTGCCATTACTCGACCATAAACTTCAGCAACATGGTGAATTATTATTCTTTCCTTACAAGCAGTGTTTTCGACCAGCGGATATTGATTCTGTTAGTGGCACTGCACGTGAGCACAGTTGTTTTATTAGGATCTATTCTCCTCACAAACTTTCTGTGCTCGCTGGGTTTTGAGCCTCGTACGAGGCCATGGATCATCAATCAATCTTCTACACTGATACGGATGATGTCCTGCCCTCTACTTTCAATTTCAGTCCTCCACTGCATGCAAAGCCAGTGGGCTGACCTCTTTAACTCGAGATAGCTAGCTATATTATTATCAGAAAAGCACCCGTACACCTGTAACGATGGGCAGAAGAGATCCGGTATTGAAAAAAAATATTAACCAGTGGGGAGATAAGACACCTAGTGTACTTTGAGTTGACAAAAACATATTAATTCCGGCCACTTAGCATATATCCTATAGCAATTGGATTACTGCTACGACGTATAGCCCATTTTACGAACTAGATTCTGAGAATAGTGACTCAATTTACAATTTTAACCATGTCCAAAATTGCTCAAACCGCAAAGAATGCCTCGACCATGTTGAGGTCCTCTGTCGGCAAAAACTTCAGAGCTGCATCTTCCGGAGCTGGTCCCGCAACCATGACTGTCAGAGATGCTCTGAACAGTGCCATGCAGGAGGAACTTGACAGAGACCCTGACGTTTTCCTAATGGGTGAGGAAGTTGCTCAATATAACGGTGCCTATAAGATTTCCAGAGGTCTTCTGGACAAATTCGGACCAAAAAGAATTGTTGACACTCCAATCACGGAGATGGGTTTCACTGGTTTATGTGTTGGTGCTGCATTGTCTGGTCTTAAGCCAATTTGTGAGTTCATGACCTTCAATTTTGCCATGCAATCCATTGACCAAATCATCAACTCCGCAGCCAAGACTTATTACATGTCTGGAGGTAAGCAGCCATGTAACATCACTTTCAGAGGCCCTAATGGTGCCGCTGCAGGTGTTGCTGCTCAGCATTCTCAAGATTACTCCGCTTGGTACGGTTCGATTCCGGGTATGAAGGTTATTTCTCCCTTCTCCTCGGAGGACTACAAGGGGTTGATGAAAGCTGCAATTAGAGATCCTAATCCTGTTGTTTTCTTGGAAAATGAATTGCTATATGGTGAATCTTTCCCAATGTCTGAAGAGGCTGCCTCTCCTGACTTTGTTTTGCCAATTGGCAAGGCTAAGATTGAGCTTGAAGGTTCGGACGTCACCGTCATTTCGCATTCTAGAAATTTGATCTTTTGTCTTGAAGCCGCCAAAGTGGTGAAGGAGAAGTATGGTGTTTCTGTTGAAGTCTTGAACTTGAGATCCATCAAGCCATTGGACGTCCCAGCCATCATCGACTCCATTAAGAAGACTAACCACGCCATCACTGTGGAAGCTGGGTTCCCAGCCTTTGGTGTCGGTTCCGAGATCTGTGCCCAGGTGATGGAATCCGAAGGTTTTGATTATCTTGATGCTCCAATTGAAAGAATCACTGGATGTGAGGTGCCAACTCCATATGCCAAAGAACTAGAGGATTTCGCATTCCCAGATACCCCAACCGTGGTGAGAGGTATTGAAAAGGTCCTTTCTTTGGGCGAGTTTGCTTAGAGGAGGTAATGTAGAACTACATGAAAAAAATACTATATTGATGAATTCATTCTCTATTTCTTGTCCACGCGCGCTTTGATTCTTTCTAAACTTAATTTGACGTCTCCTTTTTGGAAGTGATCTAAGTTATAGTACTTTGGAGCCAACTCAATCAACCAATCCGGCTTTATAGCTGTCACTGTGCGTATGTAGTTCTTGGACGTGAGCACAAATTCGTTATATATTAACCATTCGTCCTTTTGACCAAGCACCGTTGATGGATGAATCAAAACTTCTTGGTTATCCTTCACTGTGATATAGCCTTTTCCAGCACTCTTTTTCTTAGCAACCTGCATGAAAAACCCAGCAACAAGAGCTTTACGCAGGTTGACGTGGTGCTTAGGATCGTCATAGTCGGTAAAATTAAGCTCCAAATCGTACTTTTCCATCAATTTAGAAAGCTGCCATCTAACATTTTCAGCTGATTTGAGGGATCTGTACGATAGGAAATTATTTTTGCACCATTTGCTGATTCCTATCTCGTGCGCCTCATCGGACTTGAATGCATTGAACACATTCAGCAATGTCAGATGATCACCGTATGGATGTGCAAAAACCTTTTTCGCCTCCTCTGCTGCAGCTTTCGCAGATTTTCCTGAGGGCCGAACAAACACAGATGGGACTGACAACATAGCCACTATTGTGAGCACGTCTTCCGAGCATTTGAACTCTGGTGAACCAATAAGTAAAACTGCTAGCATCGGGTCCAGCGGGAATTGTGATGCAAGTCTTCCTAAAGCAGTGAGATCACCAGCATCATCCAAACAACCCAGATAATTGAGTTCCTCTAGAGCTCTCATCATAGTCTCCGGAGCAGGAGGATCCATAAAGTCGAAATGCACAAGATCATCAATACCAAGCTTTTTGAGTTCGAGCACCGTAGATGACAGGTTCGTTCTCAAGATCTCAGGGTAACTCTGCTCTATAAGCTCTTTTTGGAATGCTTCTTCCGTATACAAACGGAAACATTTTCCTGGACGCGTACGTCCAGCTCTACCGGCCCTTTGCTGCGCCGAAGCCTTTGAAATCGGAGACACAAGCAACGATTCAACTCGAATCCTAGGGTTGTAGACTTTCTGCTTAGAGAAACCAGGATCAACCACATACACGATACCATCTATAGTCAACGATGTTTCTGCAATATTAGTGGAGACAATGACTTTTCTACCCGGTTTGCCATTAGGCTTGAATGGTTGAGGAGCAGGGTCGAAAATTTTTTGCTGTTGGTGAGGAGGCAAAGATCCATAAAGTGGATACACTGCAAGCGGTCCGCAGCCTTCTTCTCTAATCAAGTAATCACCTTCCAGAGATATTTTCGAACAGGCATCTTCAATTTCTTCTTCACCAGTTAAGAAAAGGAGAATATCACCTTCATCTTCGGTTGCATGAATCTGCAAAACTGTACGAATGGCAGCATCCAGATAGTCTCTTTGATATTCAGGCGTGTAGTAGATTTCAACAGGATAAGTACGACCTGGAACCGCCAGTAATGGTGCATCATTGAAATACCCCTGGAATTTTTCTGCATCTAGGGTTGCAGACATGATTATAATTTTCAGATCAGGACGTCTAACACTCACCTGCTTCAGCAAACCCATTAAAATGTCCGTGGCCAGTGTGCGCTCGTGCGCCTCATCTAAAATGATACAGCCATATCTTTTCAAATCATGGTCTTCCATCGCTTCTCTCAAAAGCATACCGTCAGTCATATACTTCAAAATTGTTTTTTTAGACGTCTTGTTCTCAAACCTAATGCTGTAACCGACTTCTTCTCCAAGATCGACATCCATCTCATCTGCAACTCTAGCTGCAACCGACATAGCTGCCACTCTTCTAGGCTGCGTACACGCCACCTGTGTCCCTCTCAGATGAGGCATTTCATCATAAAGCACAAACTGAGGGATCTGTGTGGTTTTACCGGAACCAGTTTCACCAACGAAAACCATGATCTGTGTGTTTTGGAAAATTTTAAGAAACTCATCTCTTTGGGCATGGACAGGCAATTCTCGACGAACTTTCAGTATATCAAAGTATTTTTGGGAAAACTGTTTGCCAGTGAATGGATTATTTTCAGCATCCTCAAGCTTCTTTGCATATTTCGCAGTTGTTTTATTACGTTTGGAAATGTTAAATTCACCTCCGTCATACACTTCCAGTTCTTCTTTTCTTTCAGCGTGAGGATGGACTGCTAGCTCGTGCTCTGCCTTCTCTGCAGAAATCTCAGGAACAGAGCATTCTGCAGTCTTGGAGCGCTTTTTAGGTCTGGATGGTTCCCCCATATCAGTAAAGTAATCAAAAATCCTTTTTCCAAAATTTTTTTAGCAAGTGTAAGGATTTACTATAAGTAATAAACTGCCGAAAAACTCACGATTTTCAGTTCCAATGTCCTCAAAACTCCTGTATCATGCGTTCACGTTAGCCAATGGCAGTACTAAGGTGATTAAAGGGACTGCACAGGTGATGGTGTCGGATTGCTCATTGTTGTCTTCTTTGGTTGGGAATGATAAACTGTACGCAGAAGCTCGTCTCATTTCTCAGAAAGCTAAAAACCAGCCGAAAGAGGATGAAGACTCGAGAGTTGATCAGGAATTTGACGTTTTCCAAGCAGCCAGGGAAAAATCGAAAAGCGTTAAACAGGCTCAGAGAAATGAGAACGAACTTTTGACAAATAACAAAAGACCCAAGAAACCGAAGAGAGATATTACAAACAAAAGGGAATTTAGCACCACACAATTCTTGAAGGCTGAAGATGACCAGCAATCAAAATCTAAGGTGATAGGAGAGGCCGAAAAAGCAGAATTTGAAATGTCGCAGTCATCTGTACCTTCCTCGAGACTGAGCCGTTTATTTCATTATGGGACATTAGCTGCTGGCGTGGGTCTAGATGTACTCCGTCAGCGGGCCGAAAATTATGCGACTGGCAATGAGGCTAAGTCTGTTGGATCAATGATAATGTCTCCCCGTAATATCGAGCGTATTGCTCGCAAATTCAGTCGAATGAGAGGCGCTGCTTTGAAAATTGGACAAATGCTTTCTTTTCAAGATGCATCCGTTCTTCCTCCCGAGATCCAACAGATATTGCTACGTGTTCAAAACAGTGCTCACTACATGCCATCTGGTCAACTGGAAAAAGTCATATCTTTTGAGCTCGGGGAGGGATGGAGATCTCGCTATTTTGCATCATTTGACGATGTCCCTATAGCAGCTGCTTCAATTGGCCAAGTCCACAAGGCTGTCACAAAAGGCTCCAACGAACAAGTTGTAGTAAAAGTCCAATATCCAGGTGTGGCAGATAGCATCGACTCTGACCTCGATAATATATTGACTCTTCTGACAGCTTCAAGATTGTTACCACCAGGTTTATTCCTTGAAAAAAGTGTGGCCAACGCTAGGGTGGAACTGAAATGGGAGTGCGATTACTTGCGGGAAGCTCAGAATATTGCCCGTTTTGGCGATTTGCTACGGGGCGATCCCGTATTCGTTGTGCCAAAGGTATACCATCAATTGAGTGACGAACATGTCTTGACTATGCAACAAATGAAGGGGGTGGAAATTATGAAGAAGGAATGGCCACAAGAGACTAAGAATTGGATATCTTCCAACATCATGAGACTCACTCTCACAGAAATAGCCAAGTTCAAGTTTATGCAAACAGATCCTAATTGGGCTAATTTTCTTTACAACCAAGAGACGAAGAAAATTGAGCTTCTTGACTTTGGAGCTTGTAGGGATTTTAGCAAAGAGTTTATAAGGACGTATCTGAACTGTTTGCGTGCTTCAGTGAAGAAGGATTACAAAAAGGTCGAAGAGTACTCCAAGGAAATGGGGTTTTTGACAGGGCTCGAGACGGACAGCATGACCAAGGCCCACGTCGAATCAATAATTGCCTTAGGAGAGCCTTTTTCTCCTATTGACAACCAAGGATCCTCTTACGATTTTACTGGCCAGACAGTTACTGACCGTGTGCGCGGAAATATCAAGTTAATGCTCAATGAGAGGCTTACACCACCACCAGAGGAAACGTACAGTTTGCACAGAAAGCTAAGCGGTGCGTACTTGCTGTGTGCCAGAATGAAAGCAGTTGTACCAACCGAAAAGATCTTTGAAGAAATAGTTGGCCTGGAGTATGAATGATGTATGTATATAGCGACGTATCGATGAACATCAAAATACCGTAGTTACTAAGACTAAAGTAAAATTACTAGTCTGACTTATGTAATCAAAGCTTGATTACTTAATACACTATCAGTGAGAGAGGTAATCGTTGTCCTGATTCCGATCATGGGTGTGCCTATTACTTAAGCGTAGATTCAATTGATAGAATACTAGTAGCTGAATATCGATTTGTTAGAAATAGGTGTTTCTTATCCCGTTATAAATAGGTAAACGCACTCCTTTAGCTAGTCATGTGCCAGAACACTTCTAAAATATTTTCGATGATCTGCCAAGGCTGTGCTAGAAATCTTTTGCCACGATAAGACCTCTCAAAGACTGGACATGTCTTTAGGATATTCTGATCCTAAGTATGACTGTGGCGCTGCCTTTTTGCCAATGGAGGACACTGGGAGAGACTATGTGAGGCCTTTGTTGAGGCACAACTCATCTATGTCGAAGCCGAATATTTATCGTCGAAGCTCTATCATCATGGCCGACACAGGACAGAAGATCCAGAGGTCGTACTCTTTCTGGGACCAAACACAAGATGAAATAGAATTGGAAAATCAGATTGACAATGCCAGACATGGCGCAACGCAGCAAAATGTTGGAATATATGACAGGTTGAAGAGTGTCATCGCCTCAGACACATGTAAAGGGGTGCTCAAGGGAGCATTGGCTTATTTTATCGCTTCATGGGCGGTCTATTCTAGCACAATATCCAATCTTCTTGGTAATGCCGACTCAAAACATCTTATTTGTACAATTGTTGTCTACTTCCATCCCACCAGAACGAAAGGCTCGATGATACAATCTCTAATTTTCGTGGCTCTCTCGTTGTCCTTTGCGTTCACAATATCGATTGTCCTAATGAGCATCTCTGCCAAATCATTCAATTTGGAAAGTCCAGAAGTAGGATATGGGATTGATCTAGTTTTCAGCTGTGCCGCGCTAGGGCTAATTTCCCTGACAAAACAGTGGGTGGGCAAACAAACTTTCAACACTGCGTGCTCGTTGAGTGCAATAGTGATAATTTCTTGTGTAATCAAAGAGGGAAGTAAAGACGGCAGTGTCGTTCCGTGGTCCAAGATTGGGTCCATATTCAGGATTGTCGTGGCCGGATGCACAGTTTCTGCATTGACGTGCTATCTTTTGTGGCCAACGTCAGCAGAGTTGAAACTCAAACATCACTTGAATGAAAATGCTGATGTGCAGTCACGCTTGCTAAAATTGGTCTCTAGATCATTTTTAGGGTACGAGAACATTAACTCGTCAGAGACCAACGTTCTTGTCGACAAAGTCAAGTCTAGCAACCAAAGCCTAAAACAATATTTAGAGGATTCTAAATTTGAGCTCTATCTGAAAGGAAGGGAGAGGGAATATCATCTGTTAGAAGAACTAGTGGACTCTTGCAATAAATTATGGATGACAATGGCAGGAATGAGAAGGTCGGTGGAATTCAAATGGGAACTACTCGATTCTAACCATCCCCACACCGAAGCCACTTCATTACGCAGCTACAATAGCAATGAAATTGGAGAGACTATATCGGAGAATAGTGACTTCGATGATGACGAGGCTGTTGCGATTAACTCTAGAGAGCTTTTTGATCTATTCGTCTACTATCTTGGCCCATCCATTAAGAGCTTCGCGTATACAATTCGGCAAATACTGAGTGGTGTCCCTTTTAATGAACACAACGATGTGGAGCCTGCAGTCGGACAATATCTGAGAAGCCTGACCTTGGCAAAAGACTTATACAGCGAAAGTCAACTTAAAGCACTCAATAAACTATATGACCAAGATCTTTTCAAAAAGGAAACAGATTTTGATTCCAAAGTTGATCAAGAAGAAGTGGCTGCCTCGTGTGGTAATTTTTCGTTTTTATTATTAGAGTTTGCAAGTGAGCTGTCAGAGTATTTACGCATATTATTCGACATCAATGCCATCATCGGATCTGAGAAACCTGCGACCTTTGAATTCCTGAAGTTTTGGAAGAAGCGATCGGCACGTTCATCACCAAAGCCTCGTCAGAGTACCATTAACGACATGATATCTCGTATACAAGGCACCAACGATGATCATAATTCCAAATTGTCCATCAATTATAGGATATGGAGGGTTGCAAAGATATTACGAAGTGTGGACGTTCAGTTTGGACTGAGAGTTGGTATTGGGTCAGTATTTATAGCTTTATTTGCGTATATCGACAAGACCAAAGGGCTATTTGATGATTGGCGCGGCGAATGGGCATTGGTTACATTCTGTATCATCATGAATAAGTCTGTTGGGGGCACTACGATGACGATCAAATGGAGATTCCTTGGTACGTTTATGGGCGCGTTCACAGCGTATTGTGTTTGGGTACTATTATACCCTAATGCGTTTTTGATGGCTGTTGTGGGGTTTCTATTTTCGATTGGATGCTTCTACATTATCATTAATTGGAAAGCCAACAATGCGTTTGGCCGATTCATTTTGCTGACTTACAATCTTACCGTGCTCTATTCATGGACAATGGCTAACAAAGTTATTGACAATTTGCCAGATTATGATGATGAAGGCGGTGACCATCCTATTATATTTGAAATTGCGATTCACCGTTTTCTTGGAGTATCGTTTGGCGTCATTTGGGCTGTGATAATAACGATGTCACTATTTCCGAACTCTGCACGAAGCCGAATCCGCCGCGGTCTTTCTATCTTATGGTTAAGAATGGGAATTATTTGGCACAGTGGGCCACTTGCTTATGAGATTGACGAAAACAGGGAATACAAGCTGATAGGAATCCGGGATCGGAAAACAATACACATGATTATGTCGGAACTGGAAACTCTCGTCAAACAGGCTCCTATGGAAATTCGACTCAAAGGACCATTCCCTATTGGAATTTACCAAAAACTCCTAAAGTCAACATCGCGGATCATTGATGCATTTGAGAATTTGAACTCAATAATTGAAATCAATAAGAATCTGACCCATAATGAGCACACAGTCCTCTTAAACTTGGCAAATGAGATGTCCGAACTGGAAAATCGTGTTTTCCTCATTTTCTACATGCTGGCCTCTGCAATGAAGCTGGGGTTTCCGCTGGCCAACAAACCCGCGTCTACAGAACACTCTAAAGAACGTATGCTTGCCAAAATGAGCGAAATTCGGAAAAGAAGCTCTTCCGAAAAACAGGTTTTGTCTGATGAAGACTTTGTTTTACTCTATACATACAACCTGGTCACCAACTCTATTACTAACGAGCTCGATGTTTTGCTGGGTTTGGTCGCTGAGCTTTACGGGAGGGTTTCAGAAGAGACCCTAGAGCTTTGATGGACTTTCAATGGCTCGCTGCCATTTTCAATTTACGTGCCGCAAAATAATTTATGTTTTCATGTACGCAAAAATTGTAAACTATTAATTCTATAAAGATTGGCACCGAATACCATAGTAAGAACGGTATCAAGCATCAAGAGTGACTTTAGTTTTGTCAGTGCGTGTTGACAATCTTATAGCGCAGATTTTTATACAGTATGGTCGACCCAGTCAAGCAAACCACCGTGCCTTCTGTCGTGGTGGATCAACTAGATAGTTCTTATGATGAGGATGATGATCCAGACTATATTCTTAACGGGGCATCAGAGACATTTGATGAAGAAGAAGGAAATACAGAACTTGAATCAGATATCAGTGATATAACTCCAGGAGAGCTTTCGTCCATATCTTCAGACTTTGAAAATGATGATAAGAAACATACCAGACAACTTTATCCCAAACAAGTGTCGCAGCATTCTAGTACTACGGAAATATTACTGGAGACTCACAAACGATTCAGAAATCTCATACATAAGCATGAAGTTCCGCGCAAACTTTTCCATGTATCGATCGGTTTCATAACATTGTATTTATACACCCTTAATGTCCAAAAATCGATGCTAATCAAACCACTTACGACAGGGTTTTTGTCCGTGCTATCATTGGATCTCCTGAGATTTAGGTTTGAGTCATTTAATCGCCTGTACTGCAAAGGCGTGGGCTTTTTGATGAGAGATAAGGAAATAAATTCCTACAACGGCACCCTCTGGTATCTTTTGGGGCTGTGTCTGGTGTTCCAGACGCAAAAGAAAGATATCACTGTGATGGCCGTCCTTCTTTTAAGTTGGTCTGACACCGCAGCTTCGACCTTCGGTCGATTATATGGCCATTTGACTCCTAAAGTATCCAAATCCAAATCGTTGGCCGGCTCACTCGCAGCTTTCTTGACTGGAGTTGGAGCATCCTACTTGTTCTACGGCTATTTTGTCCCCGCATATCCAGAGGTGAATTATTATTCCGAGTTTGCGTGGGAACCGGCAAAAAGCTATTTGAATATTCACACTCTCTCGTTTTTGTGTGGGCTGGTCGCTTCAGTCAGCGAGGGCATTGTTGTTTTTAACTGGGACGATAACTTTACTATTCCGGTGTTTTCGAGTTGTTTTCTTTGGGCTGTCATAAAACTTTCAACTAAAGAGTAACACTGGATGAATATGAGATGGATACACTCAAAGGCAAAAAAAAAATTGCGATGTGGGCCCTTGCCCAACGTGGTCTATTCATTCTTGAATTACATGCTCATGCCCTAGAAAGAGACCTTCGTATATACTCGATAGAAAAACAGTGGAACTCCTCTAAAAATCGTTAGCAGCTTTCTTCAAGTCTTGTTTAAGAATTTCGTCCAGCATACCGGAGGCTGCAGCCACCAATCCCAAAAATGGACGGGATGGGTCTAAAACCTTGGAAATGTATTCTGGGTGGTATTGAGTAGCCACAAAGAAAGGATGGTTTTCAAGCTCCAAAATTTCCATTCTCTCTGCCTTTTCATCTTTGCCAACAAATTTCATGCCGTGACTTTCGATTGATTCCACCATGGTCGGATTAATTTCATACCGATGTCTATGTCTCTCCATGACAGAGTCGGCGTCTCCATAAAGCTTCTTGATGACAGAATTGTTGAAAGACCGGTCGAAACAAGTAGGTCTTAGCCCGAGTCGCATGGTTCCACCCATGTTCTCCTTATCTATCTCAGGCATATAAACCACCGCAGCTTTTTCATCTGAAATTTCTGGAACAAATTCGGCACTTGTAGCACCCTCAACGTGAAGCACATTTCTAATGAATTCTATGACAGCAACCTGTAATCCAAGACACACACCCAGATATGGAATATTGTTCTCCCTAGCCCATTTGGCAGCAGCAATCATACCTTCCACTCCTCTAGTACCAAATCCACCAGGAACCAGTATACCGTCGGCTTTGCAGACTAGTTGCCAAGCGGAATGGAAGTCTGCTTTGTTTGTAAGTTCGGTTTCCGGCTCTAAGTTCCCAGACTCCACCCAAACAATCTCTAATTTCTTAGAACATCTCATAGCGCTGTGTTCAAGCGACTTGATCACGGACAAGTACGAATCGTGTAAATTAGTGTACTTACCAACGATGGCAATGGTGACCTTTTCGTAGGACCTGTCATGTTGTGTGGTGAGCTCCACCCAACTCTTATAGAGCTCCTCACCCTTAGCAGTCATGGCTGGGGGGATATGCATCTTGTGAAGTTGCAATCTCTTTGTCAAATAGTTGATCATCTTTTGTTCTTTCAAGACAAGAGGAACATGGTAAGTGGAGTTCACATCATGGATAGCAAGGACTTGCTCAGCACCAACATGACAGAACATGGCAATTTTATCAATCGTTGGTTTCTCCAACTGTGTAGAGCATCTGCAACCAATCATATCTGGCGACAAACCAAGAGATCTAAGGTCTTTGATAGCTGCTTGTGTTGGTTTGGTCTTTTGCTCACCATGGATAACAGGAACCAGTGAAACGTGAATTAGTGCAAAATTCTCGTGTCCGACTCTGAATTGAAATTGTCTGAGTGCCTCAACAAAAGGAGCAGACTCTATATCACCGACAGTTCCTCCCAACTCAATAATACAAACATCTGGTTCCATACCAGATGGATCAACGGGTATTCTAGCAACACGCTCAATCCAATCCTGAATAGCATTAGTGATATGAGGAACAACTTGAACAGTTTTACCCAAGTAATCACCCTTTCTTTCTTTTTGAATGACTGTAGAGTATATCTTACCAGTCGTTATATTATGATCCTTTGTAAGAGAGATTCCCAAGTACCGCTCATAATTACCCAGATCTAAATCTACTTCTCCACCGTCATCTAGAACAAAACATTCACCGTGTTCTAGGGGAGACATAGTTCCTGCGTCAATATTCAAATAAGGATCAATTTTGATGGATGTGACTCTCAAACCCAAAGTTTTCAATAGCATACCAGTGGAGGATGCCAGAACACCCTTTCCAATACCGGAAATGACACCACCAGAAACAACGACGTACTTCATGATAATGTAGAGCAGGCAGATAGGTCAGTGGAAGAAGACTATCAGATGAAACCAAAAAATTTTTTTGGTTTTTTTCCTTTTTTTTTTTCCGACGCGACACGAGTCGTCTATCGACCTTACTTATCACTGAATTTGACTCCTGCTATTTTACCAGCCGCATCTTTTAATATTTGTGCCCTATCGCTCTTCACCAGTACATTTATGGTCTTTTGAAGTACTATTGGATTTATTCCAAAAAATTCCTGCCCCCGTGCTAAATTACCTTTACGTAATTCGTACAGCGTCAATACTGTGTTGCTCTGTCCTGTAATGTCAATCTAGTGGTTAGTACTTTCTACAATGGCAACTTACCCATTCAAATATGATATTCGCCCATTCTTCTAGGGTATGCCAATAGATTATTATCCCATTCTTATGGTTTTTTGGGGTTACCCATTCCGCCTTTGCCTTGGAGACCATTTCTTCGTAAATTTCGACGATGAAGTCGCTTTTGAGACTTCTATCAATCTTTGTATTTGTAAAAAGAGACTGTTGTGTTATCTCTGTATAATCGTCATCATCACCCATTTCCTGATCTTCGTTATCTGAGTCATCACGCTCTTTTGCTGAGTCAAGAGGTTCGCCATTTAGTGAAAGAATCCAGATTTTTCTAGTTTTACAATAATCCAATATCAATTGTATCCAGTGACTTTTCTGCGTCTCCAGCGTTTGGTCGTGTACTTGTCTTGTAAAGAACGGAGGAAAATCATATATTGAGGGGAAATTGAAGGAAGACATGGAGAGAATTATATGAAAATTCAAATCTGAAAATAAATGTTTAATTTGTAAGAGATTATATGTTATCGCTTGAAGATGAACACACAGAGATTTACCGAGAGCTTGTATCAACAATTGACCAGCTACTAGTCGAGACGAAGAAGGTGAAATTGTCTGAAATCCCACAGACGCTTGACAAAGAGTTTGACGACTCACTGCTTACGACTCCTGATCTTCATCTTGCACTAGTACATGCAGGCATACTGAAGAAGAACTCTGAGGAAGCGATTAACGCGTTTCTTCAGAAAATGCTTAACATTAGGCTACGCATAATCGAACAACATATGATCACATATCCGCTTTTACGTTCTATTCACACTGAAAATGAATCTGCAGTAGTCAAGTCGTCAGAGGAACGCGATTTGGCGAGTAAGGATTATATGGAACTAATGGTAAAAAATGAAGAACTCAATAGTATGCTTGATAGCTCTAATACTGAGATTCAGCGGTATTTACCGGAGTTACGCGAATTAGTGCAAGCTTACACCCACCTCGTTGAGCAGAATAAAGATTTATCTTTCCAAATCAAAATCAAAGAGGAGGAACAAATAGCCGGATTGGAAAGAGTCAAAGAAAGAAATGTCCATTTGATCAAGAAATGTCTTGCCCTGAGCAGCTTTAACATCAGCCTTATATCCTCGCTTTCCAAATCTGATGTTTACAATGATGATTACTTGCGGGATACGCTCTTATTTTGCGGTGACTACGACGACTATGAATTAGAGACAAAAGAGTAAGAGCATGGTATAAACATGGCTAAATTCTATGTACATTAAAGACCGATATTGACAAACAACCGGTCGTTGACGACCTCCCAATCAATGCAGTTCCAGAAGTTTTCTAGATAATCGGCCTTCCCGTTCACTCCGTAGTCTTCGATGTAAGCATGCTCCCAGACATTACAGACTAAAAGAGGAACCGTGTAATCTTTGATGTGGCCGTTCAGTTTTTCCTTGTTGGAAACAAGTTTTTCAAAGTCTTCAATGCTAATAGCGCCATTCAAGTCAGTAGACTGGTTTCTGCTGTAAATATAAGGTGTGCCGTCGTTATTACAGGAAATGATTTTAACGGATTTATCTTGCGTCTCCACAAGAAAAACCCAGCCATTTCCACTAAGAGTATCTGCTGCATACAGAAAGTCATTTCTAAGATTTTCTAGTGAGCCAAAAGAGTTGGTGATATGTCTCTGGAGCCGCGATTTAAGTGCAGGAGGGTTGTTTGAAGTGTCTTGAAGCTGTTCAAAAAACATATGGTTATTGTGGCATTGCGAAGCGTAGTGAAACAAAGGCCCTTGCTCTGGCTTTTTGGCTGTGGCGAGAGCAATGGCTAAAGGCGTTCTTGTTTCGTGCTCTGTTCCCATGGTCTTGAAAGTAAGATTTGTCGTTAGGAATTTTTGGTAGTCAGTCCAGCTTGTCTTAAACTGCTTTGCCGACATAAAGCCCTTTATTCCTTCCTGCGTCCATTGTTGATAATTTTTAAGCTTCGGCACAGTATGAATTCCTCTTGCAAACGCTCTTGTCAATCGCATCCTGTTCATGGTGAAGGGAAACATTGAAAAATTTTAGAATCTATAAAAAGGTAGTGCAAATAATTAAAAAATGAATAATTAAAGGCAAACTCAATGTGGTCCGCGGTCTTGAAGACAACAAGGTTCACGTCTCAACATCAAAGGCTCAGCGGCCTAAAAATATCAATTAAAAGATATTACACAAATCGCTATGGTATGAAAAAGACAACTGGGGTCCGGGGAACCGAGGATTACTCTCAGTATTCGCAGCAGACAAGCTATATCCATACACCAAATCCAGGAGGCGTCATCAGCCAGTCAGATCCATTAGCGTCCATACTTTCTCAACCAACACTAGTAATTCAACGTCAAATTGAGTTCATGAACTTGTTTCTTGGGTTTGAACAAGCTAATAGGTATGTGTTGATGGATTCAATGGGAAATCAACTGGGAATGCTTCAGGAGCGCGATTTCGGAATTACCAAGGCAATAATGAGGCAGATTTACCGGTTGCATCGGCCGTTTACTGTGGATTTGCTGGACAACTATGGAAACGTTTTAATGACGGTTAAAAGACCTTTTAGTTTTATCAACTCACATATTAAGGCCTATTTGCCCAACGTGGTAGATCCAGAACAACCAGATGGAGTTCTGATAGGGGAGTCCGTTCAGAGTTGGCATCTGTGGAGGAGAAGATATAATCTGTTTAAAGCGGAAGGTCATGATTCGTTCTCTCAATTTGGTGCCATAGATTCGGGATTTCTTTCGTGGGAATTTCCTGTAAGAGCAGAGAATGGGACGATTATGGGCGCTGTTTCGAGGAATTTTGTGGGCTTTGCAAGAGAGTTCTTTACTGACACAGGCATTTACGTGATACGTATGGATCCACTGAGTTTCGAAGGTTTGGAAGACTTATATTATCCAGTTGCCGATAAGGGAATGACCCTCGACCAGAAAGCAATCATGCTAGCAAACTCTGTCTCTATTGACTTCGACTATTTCAGTAGACATAGCTCAGGACCAGGAGGAGGATTTATGTTTTGGGACAGCGAGTGATAAATAGACTATTAAGAAAAAAAAATCATCACAGTTGAGTACATACATACTACTATAAAGAAAAGTAACTTGACACTCATTCAATAACGGTTGTTTAGGAAGAGATGCCGATAACACCACAAGCTGGTCTACCACCGGCATTACCAGTCTTCAAGGAATCTGGGTGACCGCCTTTTCCTAAGTCATCAGTACCGGAGTGAACAACGATAGTTCTTCCCAAGATAGAGTTCTCGCCGAACAGCTTCAAGAATTTGTCTTGTTTAGCGCCCTTTGCCACTCCGTTTGCATCAGTGGTAATGTTGCCAAGGTCACCAACGTGTCTCTCGGAGTCTTCTGGGGCACCGTGGGTTTTACCGAATGGATTGAAGTGCGGACCAGCAGAGGTACAACCATTGGTATTGTCACCAAATTGATGGACGTGGAAACCCCTCATAGCATTTGGATCGTTACCGGAGATTTCCCAAGAAACAGTGGTTGGTTCAGACTCGGAGGTCTGCTCGAAAGTAACAATTCCTTTAACAGTAGAGTCTCCTCTGACGACAGCAACTGCGGTGTTAGCTCTCAACGTAAAAAACCGTCAAACTTACCAGCTTTGACCATTTTGATAAGTAGATTAAGAAGTAGAGTTTGTTCGGAGCTTTAAATATTCTAGACCTATCTCATTGGTGGCAATTACTAATTTGCACTACCCGCTGACATAAGAAATGGAGGAATGGCAACCAGTTGCGCGTCATGAAATAAACTCCGAAATTTGAAAATTAAAGAGAGAAGCCTGATTAAAGCTCAAACTTTCTTCATCATTAGTATCTAGTAACGTTCATGGATTTACGGGCTCTTTTAAATAACTGATTAGCGTTATTTGCTCGCTAAAATATTTGCTCACTTCAATGTCGAGTAGCGACTTTTCAGGCTGTGTATTTTAAAGTCCGAAATATCCCAAAATGGAATTTTTGATCATTTTCCATGAAACCGTTCTTTCTAGGATTGCTAATCTTATGTGGTGTGGCACTAGCCTCACTGGTGGAAGTGGATGATTCGAACTTCGAGGATGTAGTATTTGGTCAGCCTGGTAAATACTCCTTTGTCTACTTTTATGCACCGGGTTGCCAACACTGTCAGAACTTAGAGCCCCATTTCGAGCCCTTGGTTGATCTATACGAGGGTACAAAGCTGCGATTATTCAAAATAAATGGTCGCACAAATAAGAGGATCCGTAATAAGTATCAGCTATTTGGGTACCCAACGCTTAAGCTATTTTCGGCTGAAGGAGATGATGTTGGCGCATACACAGGTGTTCGGACGACCGCAAAAATGATTGAGTATTTGCAGGATGCAACCGGTATCAAGCCAAACTACCCTCCTAAATCGGCTATTGAGGTGACGCCAGACAATATTCACAGAGAAGTGTTTGCTAGATTGACGAATGATGTTCTCGTGGTATTTTATGCTCCCTGGGCAGAAGGGTGGGATAATGAATACAACTCGTTTTACGAGCGATTAGCACAGTACTACAGTAAAGAAGTCCAAGATGGAACATTGTTCACGGAAGTAGATGTTTCAAAAGTGGACAACAATGCATTGCTGGCACAGTTCAAGGTCGCAAACTACCCAACACTTTTCCATTTTCCCAAAAACCGAAATGATAACAAGAGAATCTACAGACTCGATAACAGCATCGGTCCCGAAGAAATTGTTCAAATCTTGATGGGATCCGATGTGGGTCAAAAAGAATTCAGTTTAACGGATGATAAGGAAAATTCCGGAGTAGATGATGATATGGAAATTGAAGAGGAGACCCAGGTGCAGTATCGCGATCTTTGATTATTAGATGAGTGAAAATGTTGTTACGTAATCAAAAAGGTAGCATTAATATCTAAACATCAGAAAATTATACTTGCGTGTTAACTAACCACTGAGATGTTAAATATTTTCAGAATTGCTGGAGATATAAGCCATTTGGTGTCCATATATATCCTGTTGCACACTATATGGCTCAAGAGATCTGCTAAGGGCATCTCACTGAAATCGCACATTCTTTATGCCTTGGTTTTTGTGACGAGATACTTAGATCTGTTCTACAGCTATGTTTCACTGTACAACACTTTGATGAAAATATTCTTTATCTCATCATCTATCTACACAATTATTGTTTTGAAAAAGTACTCGAAGAACATTGGAGAATACAGTGATGATTTCAAAATTCAGTATTTGATTGCACCCTCTTTTGTTCTTGCACTGATATTCAATTACAAATTTACCGTTACAGAAGTCCTTTGGAGCTTCAGTCTTTGGCTGGAGTCTGTCTCAGTGTTGCCTCAGCTTTTCATGCTGCAAAAAAGTGGCGAGTCTGAATTACTCACAATCCATTATATTTTTGCATTGGGTCTCTACAGGGCATTGTACATTCCAAATTGGTTCTACAGGTATTTTGCGGAGGGTCACTTTGATAAATTGGCCGTCACTACGGGAATTATCCAGACCTTGGTGTATTCAGATTTCTTCTACGTTTACTACCAGAAAGTGATCAAAAATATTGGATTTAATTTGCCTCAATAGAATTGCTCAGTCTCTTTTGAGAGGATAGTATTCAGTCCTCACACCTTCCTTAGTCACAATTAAGATTTCTAGACCATCTCCAACTTGGATATGTCTCTCCGTGGCCGAACTGAATGCATCCCTCACTAACTGAATAACTTCCTCCAAAGTAAGGAAACGCAATGGTTTCCTTTTTTTACCATCACTTTGGGGATCCATCTGGTTTTTGAAATTAACCTGATTATCTAAGAATGGCATGATTAGTGATGCAGCGGCTCCTCCTGCACGACACTGTTCTCTTTCATAAGATCCCACTGGGTCAAATGAGTAGATAGCACCTTTACCTTCTTCATCTAATCCACCCAAAATCGTATGAACGTAGTATGGGAAAAATCTCTTGCCATACAAAAGATGCTGTATAAATCTTGCTGCGCTCTGTGTACTCATTGGCTTGTTGTGATCGAAATGGTACCATTCTAATTGGTTTTTGAAGACTTTGATCAATTGAGCGGAATCTGCAGCAAATCCATTGGCTGTGAGTAATAAATTATCACCGACATCAAAAACCTTTGGCTCATAACGCGTGTTGATGCTGTATCCGGAAGTGCTTCTGGTATCGCCGGCAAGAACTGCAAAGTCTTCACCAGCAATTCCTAACACAGTACCACCGTTGTCTTTAAAGTTAGCATATTAATCCTGAAGATCCTCATCGACTTACCGGTATATGGGTTGAATCTATGCTCGATTGGCTGATGAGACACTTCATTAGAGTACTCGGATGCGATTGTGGCAGGCTGTGTCATCGTTATATGCCTGCTTTATTTAAGATCTTTTGCCTTCCAAAAATTAAAATCGTCGTGTTTGATTTTCACAATCGATTAGCTAATCATTGATGGCTACGTAAGCAAGAAAACAATACACCTTGAACCGACTCTTATCCCGCTACACCACGATGCCATCAAGTAGCGTGGTTGGGTGATGTGAACAAAGCATAAATATAAATAACAGCCTAGTTTCACCTTATACCTCAGTCTCTTATTTAAGTGGGAGGATGAGTGGTCTTTTTAACCCCTTATTAGGCTAACGTAAGCTATTTCATAGCCATTTATGTCAAGCTGGTAAGCAGTATATCTTGTTCTAATCATACTGCCGTCCACCAAAAAGGTCTTTCGTATGATATATTTTCAGACGTGGTGCCGTGACAAATCTCATAGACCTAGCATATATTTCAATCGCCAGGTAAACTTAACATGGATTCCATTCAGCATATACTTAAAATATAGTTATAGTAAAACGCGACGACGTGCAAATGGGAGTCAGCGTCAATGTACTCATTGTTCCCATGAACACCTGAAGTCATTGCTGTAAATCCAGGCTGCCCGCGGTAAATATGGTCAGACAATTTCCAATAGTGTCTGGTATCAGTATTACCGGTCATAATTCCTGGGCTCACCACGAGGACGTCATCATCGAATTTTTCAGGATAAGCAATATCCTCATAAAATGTCCGGTAGTGTCCTGCTAGAGAGGCCCAAACATCGTCATTGATTGGAGTGATAGGGGCGACAGGGAGCTTATATTTGGACTTGATGTTGATGGACCCTGCAAAAGTTGGCTCTATCATGATTTCACCCTCAACGGTAAGACCCATGTTATGCTCTCTGGCCACGCCAGTAGCCACATTAGATATCCTGTCCAAGATGGTGTTGAAATCATTGCCATGGGCAATGCGGTGGTTGATCAGTGCAGTCACGTTTTGAGGTAAAGCATTAGCTTTGTTGCCTCCATTTATGATATCAGCAGCACGACTAGTTAGAACGTTGAATTTCGTGGTCTTGTCATCCAGCAACAGTTGGATGACACGCGCGTTAGAATTCTCATCTAGATGCGCTTTTAAGATATCTTTTCTCAGGCTTTCGTCAATATCCGCATACTCGGCGATACATTGAAGAGTGTTCAGCGTTGGGTTGACATTGACAAGGATAGGATTGTATGGTTTATCTTCGTACCTCGTTATAACCTTGGATATCGTTCCAATTGCCGTATGCTCTGGAGGTATGGAGGAATGCCCACCAGGCTGCAGAACCTCGACTGTTAAGTCCAAGTACCCTTTTTCTCCTGTTGCAAGAATAGCAAAGTTTTTGTTCTGAAGTTGCATGAAAACTCCAAATCCTTCATCAATGATATGGTACATTGAATTTCTACCATACTTTTCCAATAAGAACTCTCCAATATGCGATGCTCCGTGAATTCCACTGCTCTCTTCATCAAATCCAAACGCAAAAATAATGGTTCTTTGTGGCCTGAACCCTTTGAGGAGCAAGGCATCCATAGTTTCCAATAAACCTATCAAAAGGTTCTTACAATCGCTGGCTCCACGTCCATAAACCCTTTTGCCATCATAAAATCCACTGAAAGGGTCTTTGTCCCAATTGTTTGGATCTCCAGGTGGAACAGTATCCTGATGAGCGGTGAACATAGCGGGTTTCAATGTAGAGTTACTACCCACGAACTCCAGAACGATACCGTAGGTATTGACCTTGAAAACATTTGCTGCATCAAACACCGTTTTGAACTCTTTTTCAAGGAACCGATGGAACTGCTCAAATTTCGTAAAATCAGTTCCTTCATCTTCAATCCAAGTTGGGATCTGTATCGCTTTGCTCAACCTGGAAACGGATTGATTTCTGAACTCATCATCATTGAGGATATGAATACTATAATCCGGATCTTTGAACTCAATCTTATCAAATGACGGACATAGCGAGTCATCAGCGGGAACGGAAATGTCAAGTAGCTGTGGCTCCACCATTGCTTTTTGGCAATATGGGACATGATGAAGCAGGAAAAAGGAGCCCATGAGTGCTAGACCAAAGATCAGGGGACGAGTAAGCTTTGAGGTCTTTGAAGGGCCTTTGAGAGGTGTCAGCTCTGGCAATTGATTTTTCTCCTCCATCTTGTAAAGTATCTTGGATGAGATAATCGCTTTTTCTTACAACATTTCACTGCCGTATCTAGACCAGATATTCCAAAAACGGAAAAATTGTCATCAATCGGGACCAGCTGATATGACAATCTGATTCTTCATTTACCTCTTTGGGAACCTTAACACTCGAGTCTACATTAAGTCCGTATAGGATGAAACGATTTATAAAATTAGCCAACGCTAAATATGCCTTCTTTACGACACCAGCAGTCGTCAATCTCATTTTCATATTGAATGTAGACCTTTGATACGCTCTTCGAAACCTTGAACAACTTGTCAATTTTGTTTCGCAGCGAAAGAGATGTCTCTGTCTTATAATACTGTATGTGAATGTAGCCTGTAAGTTTCGAACTGGTATCACTCAACGGCCAGAAGCGTGGAGTTGTGTATGATCTGACCCCTGGAACCTTTAATATTTCAGCTAGAATATGCTGTAGCTCGGTAACAGATGTATCTTGGGATGCAAGGAGAAGGTTTGAAGAAGAAGACTTCAAAAGCGGAATAGAAGACACTAAAATCATCAACGCAATGAATATAGAGGCAATCGGATCGATAATCTGAAGCCCCGTCAACTTGATAATCAACGTCGACAAGATAACACCCACAGAGCCCAAAGTGTCAGCTAGAATATGAAGAAAGATTCCATGCATATTGTCGCTGAGGGTTGGCGACTCAATCCCCCCAGATTGAACGGACTCATGCGAATGGTTGTGTGAATGCCCATGAGTATGACCATGTGAATGAGAATGCGCGTGTGAGTGCGTATGCGAGCTATCGTGTCCATGGTTAAAAGCAAAAATTCCAACAAGGTTGACTACCAATCCTAGGATGCTAACGACCAAAAGCTCGTCCGTTTTTCGCAAATCCACTGGGTGAAATAGTCGCTGAAACGATTCATTGAATATACCAAAAACAACACCTAAAAGTAGGGACCCATTAGTAAACCCTGCAAGTGTCTCAATCCTTGTTAGTCCAAAAGGATACTCCTTTGTGGGGTTTTGTTGATTATTCTTGGCGACCAGAGATGCTAACAATCCAAGAAATAGGGAAGTACAATCCAACATCATATGGAGTGAGTCACTGAGAAGACTCAAAGACTTTGATCGGAATGAATATAGAAGTTGAATGAACATAAATGAGACGTTCAAAAGCAAGAAATTGAAAATCGACTTCGTTTCCTTAGAATTGAACAGCTGGAAAATCAAGGAGAGAAAGGTTGACTTTGTGTGCTTCTTATCTGTCAAAGGCTCTTCAGTTTCGATTATGTCGAGTTTCCTAGCGGGATCAATTATTAATACAAAAGCCATGTTAATTGCAAAATTGATGAGATTGATTGTAAGTGTTTGGATCTTTGTTTGTGACTCAGTCGTTGTTTGCAGTATAACCACCATTATAACGTTGAGTATAAATAAATTTCTTCGATAGTTCTCAAGGAATAACGATTTGTTGAAGAATTGGTTTACTGGATTGGTGTCAGACAGATCAAGTTGACTAATAATGAAGATTACCAAGGACCCTGCAGTAATAAAAATCATTCTAAAATTGTAGCATTCAGTACCGTAAGACAGCATGGTAATAGAGCAGAGCAAAAGCAGAACTCCTGATGGATAAACCTGTGGGTATTCTAATGAAAAAAAATCGTTGTCAGATGGAGGCATCAGTAAGACAAAAAAGGGAATCAGTAACAGCACATACATGCAAATGATTGGTATGATGTTCTCGTTGTACGCGTTTGCTATAATAAGTTCCACGATGAACGACATAATAAAGACTCCTTGCGGTTGAAACCTCCTGGCTAGGCTGCCAATCTCATGACTTTCAATAGCATAAGTCTCTTTAAGCTTTGTTGAGAGATGCGTGTCTTTCGGCCCTGATACTAGTAGGGAAATAATTGTCAAGTTCAAGAACCGTGCTGGGCATAAGAGCTGATCTGCTAAAAACACGAAGCTCAACGCAACGACAAGCAGAATATTCTTTCCGTAAGATGCACCCCGGGGCCTGGGGGAGTCTGCCACCGACGCCGCTTTGTCACCTAGCCTCACAAGGATGGCTACCACAAGCATAAACAATGCAGACAGAAATGCTGATTGGACAAATGATACGGTGTATAGTCTGAAAGAAGACTCTGAAAATCCATTTCCACTATTTGTAAACCAAAGAGACACAAAAAGAGTTGGTAAAGCCAAAAACAAAGGCGCCAAATCTATTATCCCTTGCATTTACAGTGTCTCTTATTTCATAAATTTCGCAAAATAGTTCAACACGAACTATCTTCCACAGCCTGCTTTATTTATAAATGATCAAAGTTCGAAGACAAAATATTGCATTTTCTCTGTGCGTCTCTGTTGTCCAACGTTCAACTCGAAATGAGTTCAGGCGAAACCTGAATGCAACTATTACCTCAGTGGCTTCTTACACTACTTTAAATCGAGATGAGAACTCAATCATGAAAAGAGTTGAACAGTGGAATTCAGTTAAGATTGAACATGATTCCTACTATATGATATTCCAAAAGAAAAGACCAATCAAGTACTATCCTGCATATCCGCCACAAGTACTGGATGAAGAAACGATCAATAAGTATGCGTGCGAGCTCGCAACTTCAAACTACCAGTATTCAGCAGAAGCACAGAAATACGTCGGCGACACTCTTGAAGATTTAGTTGCTTCCAAGTCACTCCGCCTCGAAACTATAAACTACATTATTGAATACCACGTCCGTAAGTTGGACTATCAACGTGCCATGTCGGTCAAAAAGCATATGCATGCTTGTGGCATTAATCCGGACGCGACAACATATAATCTCTTGTTACATCTCAATTTCAGGTTTGACGGGACCTCATCTGATGCACCGCTCAAGGTGTTAGATGAGATGGAAAGTTGTAACATATTACCGAACCTGTCTACCTTCTATTTCTTGTATTGGAATTTTAGTCAGTTACACCATATTTTGCTCCGTCATATGATGGAGCGAGAACTACCTTTGTTTCCAATCAATAATACGATTGCAAGAAAAATGAGCCAAGCTAAGGTGCCTCCTAGCGAGATTGTCAATTTTTTGGAAGCTAATCATATACACCATGGAATGCCCGTTTTCAATTGCATCATAAAAGCCTATCTTGATTATGATTCGGATGCAGTTTTCGATTACATTGAAACAATCATTCCCAAAGGTTTTCAAGGAAATCTTAAAACAGCAAAGATGTTTGTGGAATCATTCTGTGGTAGGGGGCAGCCGTACATTGCACTCTCATTCGGAAAGTATTTTGCAAAGAAGTTTCGCTTGACTAACCGGGAAGAAATCTACGTGAGTTTGCTGAGACACCATCTCCACTCCATGCAGTCACCTAATAAGTGGATTTTCCTTGCGCGCTACTACTATTACAAATCTAACAAGATGATACCAATTGATCTTAAGGAAAAAATTCTTGCTAAGGTCCAACTGCTTGGCTCCATAGATGATTTTACGAGAGACTTCACGCAAGAGGAACTTGCAGAGTTCAAAGAGCTGGACAGACATATGGACTGGAAAAATTCTCCTCAATTAAATGTTCAGCAAAATACGCCTCAGTATAACGAAATGATTCATCGCCATTTCATTTGAGGTGTACTCGCGTTATCTACTCAAATATCTGTCGCATTCCTCCCCCCATATCTGAACGCCTTTTTCTATGTCCATTGAACTTAAGTGGCTGATGCTCATTCGGAAGCACCGCTTTCCCCAGTCTTTGGCATCACCTGTTACCTCAAAGTTATCTCCCGTGGCCAAAACAACACCTCTTTTCCTGCATCTTTTAGCTATTTCTTGAGCGTCTATGGACTCTGGCAGCATCACCCAACTGAAGTACCCACCTTCAATGGGGCCGACTTGCGTTCCTGGTGGTAGATATCTATGAAGTGCGGCCCTAAGCACTTCAGCACGCTTGGAATAAGTATCTATCAGCTTGGCTAGTATATTGTCGACTGCTCCCATTCTGAAAAGCTCGCCGATAATTACAGTATTCATTTGAGACGGTGTGCCCCCTGAGCGATGAGCCCCTCCTTGGGAAAGAAGGTAGGCCAAAGAAGGAGTTGCCGACTCTTGGTAGCCAGCACGTAGGCCGGGCCCTAAAATCTTGGAAAAGCTGGTATTTGAGATCACATTACCAAACTTCTCTCCTTTGGGTAAAGTGTCACGATCGAGATATACAAGCTTCTTGTGAGGCGTCTCATTGTAAAAGTCAAGTAAATCATAGACGTCGTCACAGACAATAAGCATATCATGTCTTCTTGCCAGTTCAATCAGCTTTAGTCGGTTCTCTTGGTTCAGTGTACCACCCCTTGGGTTCGAAAACGTCGGAACAATGTATAAAATGTAACGGTATATCTTTTTGGCTGGTCGATCAGGATCATGAATATCCGGAAAGTTATTGTCGACAAGTGAACTTGTAACCTCTTGGGAATCGTAAAATTCTAAGTGACCTTGCAGAGCTTCGAAATCAATTTGACCATCATCTAGCTCATCGATTGCTGTCATCTTGCCTCCGAATCCGGCATCAATAATAATGGCATTCATGAGGAAATATGTGGGACTCACTATAAAAGCTCTTCTGGTGGCCTTCGGGTGGGCATACGTACATTGCGCTAGAATATTCATCATGCCATAAGATGAACCCGACGTGAGATTTAGACATTCTGGGTCCGTCTTTCGCTCAAGACCAAACTTTTTGTCGTTCCATGCAGCTATCTGTCGCCTGACTTCCAAATTTCCAGGGTCCGTTCCATAATTCAATGGATGAGTGTTGTTGACCCCATCATAGGTGTCCATCGTGTTATCAAACCTCGTGAGCACATTTTTTGTTGCTTCGAGTAGCTCATGGTTTGGAAGAAGATCAAGAGATGGGTGGCCCTTAAAGAAATTGTATTTTGCAGGTAATTGATGAGACATTAATCGGAAATGAAATATGGTACATATGTATAAAAAATTGTTATGTCAGTCTCCCAAATGGTGGCTAGTTATTTCTCCAGCAGGAAACCGATATTCTGCCCTCCGGCGAAATATTGCGGTTCAGGGCTATGAAGCTGTCGAGACGACTAGAATGACGAAGCAAAGTCATTTTTGCGGTCCTGAATGCTTAATTATTCCGTTATTAAGCATACTGCACTGCCAAAGTATCTCATGCAGTAAGTTTTAGTTGGGGTAATTTCGGAAATTGCCATTTGATCGTATTTGCCCATACACTGTGAAAATGTCCTCGATTGTTCCTGAGTCTGGCGCTAAAGCAGACACTGAAGGTCAAAAAGATGAGTACCCGGAATCTGTTGAGTCGCCGGATGACGACATACTGGAAGAAGATGAAGGGGTTGCTCCCTTGGATGACGATGATGACTATGATTACGACGATGAAGGCGACGGCGACGATGACGAAGATTACTACGAAGATTGAGTGTTTACCATCAACCTAGCTTTTATCATTAACAACTACTATCCCAAGCTGTAATCCATGTAAATGTAAAATCGTAAATGGGACGCCCCATATAAAGCGAACAAACAAAACAAATAAAGCTATGAAGTACCATCATCCAAAATCCCATAGTTAAACCATTTGTGGTTAAGAGCGTCCATTGCATTTAGTCGTTTCTCAGGGTCAAAAGTGAACAAATTTTTGAGCAGATCGATAAACCAGTACCAAAACTCATACTCATCGTACCGTTTTTTCGATATCTTGTATTTTGCAACAGACTCTTTCAAGGAGGATTTCATGTCAAAAGGCAGTCCAACCTTAGATCCTATTAAATTTGCCAATGTAGGCAGTCTCTCGACTTCGTCAATCAGTTTCATAGGAGTCTGAGGCGTAGGGAACAACAATTTCCCGGTTGTCTTGGAGAAACAATTTGCAATACAATCGGAACTTGACGTTGACTTCCGACGAGAAGATGAATTGTAGTAATACTGGCTAAAACATCTTCTCACTAGTTTCAAATCGACAGGTTCTCCGAGAACTTGTTCCATCATCGCTAGATGTTGCGCATTTTCGTGCGTTTTGAACAAGGCATCACCAGTAACCAATTCAACAAGAATACATGCCACTGACCACATATCACAAGGAAATGACCACCCAATTCCTAGTATGATTTCAGGTGCTCGATAATGTCGTGTTGAGACAACTGATGAATGGTATTCGTCTTCGAAAATGGCAGATCCAAAATCAATAGTGTAGATCTTTGGGTCGGTCAGAATGTTTCTATAAGTTAGTGAGCCAGAACTTCCATTCTGTTTCATGAATGGCTTCCTCGTGTATGAATCGTCTTTCAACAGTATGTTTTCTGGTTTAAGGTCCGTGTGTATCATGTTCAAGTCATGAAGAAAAGCGACGGACCTCAGCAATTGCTTGGCAATAGCCTGGATATGCGAACCAGGGAACGGGAGAAATTGGTTTCTTTCCAAAAAGTCATATAGTGATATTTTTAGTATGTCAGTGACAATGCAAATGTGGCCTCTATAGTCAAAACACTCTCTCAAGTGTATGCATTGATTTTCGTTATCCGGGTCATGCTTTTTCAACATAGTAAGCACTCTAAGTTCAACCTTGGAAGCCTCTCGATACTTTGGGATAGCACGGATAATTTTGATGGCCACCGAGCAATTATTATACTTGTCATGGGCCTTCACAACCTTACCGAAAGTTCCCTGACCGAGAAGTGATTGAATCTGGAAGCGATCATTAGCAAACGATGACCCAGGAATAATGATATAGTGACCATCTTTGTCGTCGCAAGGGGTATCCTCAAATGATGTTGCCGAAGTATTGGCTGAATCGTAAGAATCTGACGACGAGTTGCTACTTTGATTGTTGTTGTACGCACGAATCGTCGTGGGCACATCTGCGTTAAAGGACAACTTTCTGTTCACTGATTTCGAAGTATTGTATGTGTAGTTCGTGAATTGATGTTGTATGAGAGTTGTTTTGACGTCCCCTATCTTTTGCAAAACTGAGTTTTTATCAAAGCTAGGTTGATAACTGAGCTTCGAGTAGGAGAGTTGTGGGAGAGATTTTGTCCTCTTTTTCCTGATTCTGGAGCCCCCTGTATTTGAAGAGTTCGAAAGCTTGAGATTTGCAATGTTCAAGTTATTGGTGTTATAATATGAAGCCAAAGAATTTCTCGGACGAGCACTTTCGGCTTGAATAAAGCCTGAATCACTATCTGTTCCGTCTACCAAGTTCAGATCGCGGTCTTCGAATCCTAAATAATCATCAATCATGTCTCCATCTTTGAAAATATAGTCTTCGGCATCGGAATCAAGGTTAATAACCTCATAATCCATGTATGAATTCCCGGTGGAATACTGTTGTTGTTTCTTACGGAATGAGCTCTCCGACGTCATTTCCGGTGCCTTAGAGGAGACCATTTGGGTAGAAGACAACCTAGGTCTCTTTCTTTTGTAGTTGTTGGCAGTCAACATCTTTGTGATAAAACCTTACAGACAAGGTTCGTTCAAGCACGGCTCGTTCGATAGTGGTAAACGATGCGCTTCTATACTGAAATAAGATGTTCTAAGCTGTTCCTTATTAGAAAACTAATATAATGTTTGCATGCTCTGTAAAATATATATTGCCCTCTTCAGCCCCCTATATATTTTGGCCCCCTATGATAGTATTACGCAGCCGCATGATTAATTGATTCTATCACTATTCGGCCGCAAATTGCAGAATTTCGGCGGGGGCAGCAATCCAATTTGCAAGGCAAATTTTTGCACTTTTCTTTTGTTTTGCACGGGGGCACGATAAGCCGCTTGTGTGTTGCACCACACAACACGCAGATTATATGAGGAGATCTCAAATTACAGGCACCTACTATTGTAGATGAAACATACGCGTAGTTCAATGTGACAGAAGTACGTAGCTAGCGAACACTCATTTCTGGAAATGGGTTAGGCAGCGTGAAAGGCGCCCGATAGTCGACGCGTTTTTTGCGAACCGTGAATTGAACATGCGGTTATTTCGCATTTAGACAACAGCAGAATAAAGGCGTTACATGTCGTAATCAATTATTCTGGCCCGTAATACAGAATTGGTGTGCTGTTCTCATCTGTGGACGCGAGCATTGTGCAGGATAGGCGCAAACGAGAAACGCCATTAAATCTCTACACCAACTTAGCCACTCTTTTTTTTCTTTCTATTCAACTTTCCAGGACCATTTGCCACACTTTTGTTTATCCTGATCAGATCGCACTTAAAACACTCATGTCGCAATCTCTGACCATGTTGTCGAACATCGACTCGAGTCTCATGAACCAACAACCAGTTGGTGCTAATGATCAACATGATACTTCGGCAAAGCTTAATGGAGCCGAATCCTCTTCTTTGGGTCAACAGAGTAACTCGGATGACGACGACGATGACGATAAGAGTGGTATGTCAGAGGAGAAGAAGTATCAATGCAGCCAATGCCATCATTCGTTTACTAGAAAACATAATCTGAAGTCACATATGTTAATTCACACGGACGAAAAACCTTTTGAGTGTACTCATTGCAACAGTAAGTTTAGAAGACAGCATGATTTGAAAAGGCATGAAAAACTGCACACAGGAGAGAAGCCGTACAGATGTGAGAAGTGTGACAAGAGATTTGCTCGTGCTGATGCATTATTGAGACACGCAAATTCCTCATCTGGTTGCGCGGGGAATGGCTCAGCTTCAAGCATGGATCCTTCGATATCCCCAGGAGCAAGTTCCGGTACAAGTTTAGGTAAGAGGAAGTCCTATGATGGCCAGACAGTCCAACTCAGTCCATTCAAGAAATCGAAAGAGGCCACCAACGCTGAAGCAGCTGCAGCCGCGGCAGTTGCTTCTGCTGTGTCGAATTACTATGTCCAGCAGGCTGCTATCCAGACCCAACAACGACAATCTAGATCAAGATCTACACAACAGTCCACACAACCACAGGTTTCGCTTAACTCTACAAATAACTATATCCCATCTGCAGGGTATCCCCAACAGCAGATTACTAATTATGGAGCGGGCAGTTCCAATGATGCTACACTGGCAGAACTATATGGGACCATTGCTATTCTGGAGGCCAAAGTGAATACTCTCGAATCACGAATTATAGATTTAGAGAGCAAGGTATCAAACGCTGGTCACTAAAAGATCATGTGTCTCGATGTTGTATTGATATATACAAGTCTGTACTATTAACAAGTCACGTTATTGTTGAGATTTCTTTTTGTCCTCTGGTAATCCCAGCTCCTTCCAGTCAACTCGGTCCATGAGCTCGTGCTCCATTCGGCACTCAAGATAATCTTTTGCCAAAAGACGGCAATTTGGAGCATTTTCGTTTCGCACCAATTTAAGACATTTCAGGTATTTTTGCATATGTTCAGTGCAGTCTCCAAAATGGTCTAGTGGAAATGCACCTCTGTCCGGCGGGGTTGGATTCCATTTTTGTGAGCGGTTGCCTGGATTACCAGACATTTTTAGTGTGAATATCTACAAGAATAATTTTCAGAATTCCTTTCTATACAACCGTGCACCGGGCTATTTAAAATATGCATTGGACATGTAGTTGGCTATATTAAAGCCCCCTAGAGTGAGGACTACCCAGCAAATGACAAGAACTGGAATCGGAGTGAGTAAATACTCTGTTTTCTGTAAAAATGGCAGCGCATTATAGCCGTAAAATGTAATGATACAGTAATATGTGGTTGATGCTAAGTAAAGCGTATTTCCCAGCAATGTGGAAATCCAATTGTTTAATCTGAGAAGAGGCAACAGGAAAAACTGTAACAAGTAAAGGCAAACCCAAATGATAAGGTATGCATTGCAATGAATGTCAAAGCAGTATGCCCATTCCAGCATCGAGTTTGTTGGAAATAAGATATGTAAGAACTTTTGTGAAGGCGACAAATTGGCATGCACATCTGGGTTTTGAACAAAGAGATTGTTTGCAATCAGCCATCCTACCGTTGCGACGGCCATTCCAACAACCACAAAGTCCACGATGACCATATACAGAATCAGCTTGAAAATTGTGAAAACGCTGGTCGAATAGACTAAGCCCCATAAAACGGCACTCACCGTGAGAAAAAATCCCAGAATAAGTACAAAACTGGGATCATCCCTCGACCACTTGTTCTTTGTTTGCTTCTGGTAGTATAGGCTCTTGTAAACCCGTTTTGGCTGTATTATCAAGTTAAACATTTCCCAGAGGGCTGTCTCAAAGTCCAAAGAGCGCACGTTGAGAAGCCTTTTAAAATAGCGTGGAACTCTAAAGCTTGAGTCCATGGATTTCTTGAGATTCTTGATCTTCAATTTATGCTGCTGTCGCTTGGCAAATGATGATAACGTGGTCGATGATGATTGTAGAGAGTTGGCTACGCTAGCCAGGTCATCGGATTGCGGCGCTGGTGCTCCCAAGATGTCATCTTGTGTGATCGGGAGTATTGGATTTGTCTTTGAGTGCAGGCCTAATCCTTCCAGTTGCTTTTTCGGCATTTTCTCTGATACGTTCAAAGAATTCTACGTCACTAATTTAATCAATATTATTTATTGGTCGTGCACTTAGCGTATATTTTTCAATCCAGATATCTATCCAACGGCTCTCCCATAGTTTGCTCCAACACCTTTACTAGCCCGGTACGAACCTCCATTTCAACCTCTTCGTCGTCATCTTCGAGAAGTTCTGCCACAATTGGAACCAGCTGAGGCAGCAACCCAAGCCAGTTTTCTCCCACTTTCTTATAGATAGTCTTCAGTGTTCTCACTGCCCATAATTTCTCCTTCGGCTTACAGTCTGCCTTCATATGCCTCAAAAGCAAGGTATTGATGCTCTTGTTATGCTCGTCGGAAGAGCTTGTAGCTTGGACAAGTGCAGTCACTGCTCTGACCAAGTATTTTCCGATGTTGTCCTCAATCGCACTGAATTGAGAGCATAAGGCGGTGGAGATAGGGGTAAATCTGGTTGATGAATGCCAGTACTCGTCTTGATCATATTTGAAAGAAGAAGACAACGAAATCAGTATCAATCTCTTAAGGTTAGTCTGTTCTTCCTTCTCTAATCTGTAAAGTAGGGACTCGGTAGAATCAACCAAATATGAGTAATATGATGTGATAATGGATTTGAGGTTTTCTTGTAACCTGTTGAAGAATTTGAAGAAAGCCACAAGACGGTCTGTTTCATTTATAGAAGTTGCAACGTCTTCTCCATCAAAGGCCCATCTGACAATTGATGCAAATAGTGGTCTGAATGTTTTATCGTTCAGTTTGAGCACGTACTGAAGGGCGCATTTGTGCACAGAAGCTTCGATCCTGCTGACCGTATTGGAATCAAATGAGGTCATGGCCCTGAACTCTAGTGCCAGCAATAAGAACCGAACAAAAACGCCGGCATTCGCAATAGCAGTCTTTTTGTCAATTTTATCAATGATCAGCTCAAGGGTAGATAAGTGAAGCCCGATTGCTACCACGTCAAGCTGTGCAGTGAATTTCCAAAGCGAGCAAAAGGAAGTTAGTAGTGTTTTTCCATCAACATGGTCAACCATCACCGTTAAAACAGAGGTACGCACGGAATCTGCAACATGCGATGAACGCAAAATTATTTTCACCATGTCAGCCAAATTAGGAGTAATGAAGGAAGGCATCTTCTTGACGAGACTGGTGAATAGAACACAAATGGCTGTTTGTATTAGAGGAGCCGTATTTTCATCCGCCTTCTCGAAAATGGCAAACAAAGGCGGGACAACTTTTGTGAAATGTCCAATCATTTTCACCCCGACAACACTGATTATGCTGGTGATGCAGTTCATCGAGGAAACTATAACTTCTGGCGCCTCGTGCAGTAAACCTGCAGAAGACTCAACGATAGCAAGTGCTTTCAAGTATGAAGCCGAATCAATATGATCAGCGTATCGTTGGAACAGGCTGGAAAGCGTATCCAGTGCAGTCTGCGAAAGTTCGGTATCCTTCTGCACAGTGATGATATCTAGAAGAAGCGGTAAAAGACGCTCAATGCCTTCGTGTGCATTTATGTCTTCGACGTGCTCACTTTCAAACTTATAAGCAGTAAGGGAAGTGATATGGATAAGCGTCTTCAATGAGACTTCGGAAGAAGTGAGCATTGAAGAGATAGACTCAACAAAATATTCGATTGGCAACAAGCTCAAAACATCACCAAGAAGCTTGTAGAGCTTGTGCATAATTTCTTCTTCTTCGATCTCCTGTTGGTGAGCGTCAATGATTTCCAATAAGTCCTGGACTAACTTAGCGAATGATTTTAGCAATGGTTGTGGATCACTTCCTTGGAGAATTGTGGATGCGATTTTAAGTCGTAACCTTGTGACACCATTGATATCTTTTGCGTCGGAAATTGTATGTCTCAAAAACGAAAGCAAACATTTTCTCAAATTGAACAGCTCCGATTTACCCATAACAACAAGACCAGGTCCAAAAATAACTCTCGAGCTCAGCTCTGTGAATTCTGGGGATTCCTTCGCCAATGGTTCTTCGGGAACAATTTTCCACAAATCAAGGAATCTCTGGATAGCGTCAAGTTGCTCCTCCACCTTAAAATTTTGAAGGAAAGAGCACGAGAAGTCGATAAGAGCGGAACAATCTCCCATTTTATGCTTTGTGTATGCATTAGCATATTGTTGGCCACATAAATATAATATCAAATGAATCGAACTGGAGCTTCCGAGGGTCTTGGCCAAAATGGTAAAAAGCCTTGCTCTTCTATGGCGAGGGATGTGCTGGAATGCACTGACGAACGAAGCAAGCAAGAACTCAACCTCCTGTACCATGGCAGAAGTAGTAGCTTCGGCCAGAGCAGGAACCACACATAAAATTGTTTGTTCCACCACATGGAATGAAAACTCGTCATCTTGCCTGATGGTATGCGCTCCCATGAATGTGAATATCGGCATGACAGAATGCAAAACTAATTCTGGAGAAAAGGACGCAAGGGCTGCAACCACTAGCAGAAGTTTATTCTGCACCTGAGGGGAACTTGACAATCTAATAGCAGACACGACGACATCAGCTCGAATCAAAGAGATCTCCTTACTTTTCAAGTGAGATTTTTCCAAGGATCCAATAACATTGATCATACAAGATGCCAAAGTTTCTTCTGAGTACAAGGTGGGCAGCTTTCCATCTGTTCCTAAGGTTTCTAAATCATCGAGGATATCGAATAATAACTTCAAAAGTTCAAAAGAACCTTTAAAATTATTCCTGCTTTCTTTCTCCAACACATCCAAAATCATGGTGACCTTCTTCAAATGCGAAGAAGCCATGAATGACACTTCTTGCTCCTTCATGGCTTGTCTAGTGGATGTCGAAGACCGCCTTCTTCGCTTTGGGATATTTGAAGACTGTTCGGATGAACTGTTCAGGGAACAGTCTTTCAATACGTGCACAAAAACGTCGCTAGACAAATTGAGTGATTCCAATAGTTCGACAGCATCATAGTAAACTGTAGTATCATCCTCAGACACACCAGCATCAATAATAGTGTTGACAATATGGATCTGGTGCTCGAATTTTAGAGTTGGTAAGATTGAGATTATTCTGGTTGCCGCAGCGCTGGATAATGACTCTGAAGAACAATTTAAAGCTGACTCCAAAAATTTGATGCCCGAATCAACCTTTTCTTTCTCTGAAACGATATCAATCACTGCCTCTTGATATTGGGTGGGTTCGAAGCCTCCAGCGATACATCTTTCCATCCAGACATCTTTCTTGCTCACAAAAGTCTCCAAAAAGTTTGCAAAAATTTGCGATGGCGGGAGTGCCCCTTTGATTGATCTGGTTGCCCTGGTAACCAGACGGATGAGCTGATATTTTGCTACCGGGAGCTGGATTGCATTTGCATGAGCAGCAAAAAATGCCAACACAATGGTTCCCGTTTTCTTCTCTAGAACGAGCGACTCAAAAAGTCCGAACATTTGATCTGGGTCAGTACTCAAGTCTGTTGCTTTCTCTTTCAAGCGTTGTATCAACGCCTCGCCAAGTTTTAATGATACAGTTGATAATTGCTCAGCTGAGTTTCCATAGATACTATTGTCCAAAATTGCGTTCTTGCCATTAGCTTTCAAGTGAATGTTATCAATAACTTTTAGAGTATTTGAACGCACCAGCCTATTGGAATCCATCAATAAAGTGCAGAGAAATGGAAGCAGAATGTAGACGTTGTATTTATTGTCAAAGGATCCGATTTGAGAAGCTATCAGCTTCAGCGAGTACGTTCTCACCTTCAAAGGAATGTTTTGCAGCGAAGCAGTCCTCAGAAGAAAAGTCAAAAGTGAGCATTTATGTGAGAAAGAAGCTGAAAGAAATTCATTTGCTCTGGTGGTGCCAATTGATTTCATGTATGACTTCAAAAGCAACCTATATTCGTCATCCACCTTAGGTTCCGTGATCAAGTAAGATGAAAATGAACTTGGAACATAGTCCATATCTTCATCCGGAAGTTCATTTACAGCTTCCTCGGTTAATTCAATGTCGTCCGTTTCTTGAGCCTGGCTGAAAGTAGTTTGAAGTGACATTTCAAGCTCTCCAATATTTATATTGCATTTTTGTAACGAGCCCTCAAACCATTCCGGCGTTCTGGAATGAATATATTTCAGGATGCAAATGAGTGCAGAAGTATTCTGTGAATCCAGACGAGAAAAAACGGATTCACATAAAGCATCAGATTGTTCGAAAGTGAACTTAAATTTAGAAGCTGTTGCTGCAAATTTCTCATCCAGCATATCGTGGACAATCAAACTGCGCAAATAGCAGCAAACAAAATTTGTGTCATGGGTCGGACTCAAAAGTTCCAAGTAAGGCGACTCTGGCTCTAAGAACTTAGGCATGCGTTTCAGCATTGTATGAGAGAGCGGGTCTAGTGGATCTGTCTGAATGGCTTGAAATAGCTTTGTTATGCTGATAAATGCCTGTGTTTGCGTTTTCTTCTCATTGAAACCAGCATGTATCAATATGGTATCAATGGAAGCCAAGAGCACTTCCTTAGATAATGGTACCGAAGCAGACACGACTGCGAGAATGGTGTAACCACTTACTTTAGCTTCGTAGTCCTTTGAAACAAGCAGGGATCCGCAAACTGTGAGAACATGAGGAACAAAATCAACTAGCTTAGTTGAATTTTCAGATGATAATGACGCAAGGGCTGATATAGTCACGCCCACAAAAAACACAAGCTCTTGTCGGTACTGATTGTTCTTCCTAAGTTCTTCTCCAAGAAATTGAGCGTACAAGTTGAAAAAGTCAACATCTGTAAATGCCTTTATCAGGCTGTTGCGTGGTGGAGTTCTGTTATTAGCCTTTTTGAATACATTAAGCCATTGGAATAATAATGGCATTTTAGGCACAACGTAAAGCACTCTTTCAAAAAGAGGCTCCTTATAGTAAGGAAGAACTGTCAAAAGAAAATGCTCAGTATTGTGGAAATGTATATGGAACCTTCTCAAAAGCCACTCAGTTGCTCTTAATGCAATAGCCAGTTGCCAAAATGGTGCAACGAGCGAAAGAAAAGCATTGATTGTCTTGTCAAGATTTTCATTTTGCTCTTGGGACTGAATTTGACGATCAATATTGATAGATGTTTCGCTGAATATCGATAGTTTGAACTTTCCAAACCGTTTGTCAATCTGTTCTAGACGATTAAGTGCTTCCAATGCATCGTAGTAAATAGTTTCGTAATCTTGACTGGCTGCCTCTTGGGGACTGTATATTAAAGAGACTGAATGTAATTTGGATCTTTTCTTTCTATCCAGTGCCACAGTCTGTGCGTTCTGCGCAATGGAGGAAAGCTGCTGCTCTAACAGAGACATTATAGATCTTATTGCACAATATTTTAATAATTTTTTTAGCTTGATTTGAAAATTTTATTTAATAAGTACACTACCAATATATGATTAATTCGTCAAACAAAAAAATATGGTAATTCGTTACAACAATGAATACCAGTAAAGGAGCTAGTGACGTTTTAAAGCGTACGTCTGACTTCTTGCGCAGTGGCCTGGTGAGCGATCAGCCTGCATGGTACAAGCCTGTGGCGTATCACCCTCCTAAACAGATTCAGCACAAATTAGTCAGGCCCGAAAAATTCGCTCAACTGAAGAAACTTTCGGTTCCTAAGAAAACAGGGAACCTTTATAAGACGAGGCTCAAGCCTTCAGATTTGAAATTAGACTTGATTAAACCGCAGAACTTGAAATACGTGGAGGACAAGATTAGAAATGTGTTCTACCAACAGCATCCGTGGGAACTTGCTGATCCTAAATCATTAATTGAAAATGAGCATACAATAGACAACAAAAAACAAAATTGGGCTCACATGAGACAACTCACTAAGAAACTGGATGGTGAAAGTGTTGTTCAGCGTACAATGTATCTTATAAGAACCGAAAATATGAGTCTGATGTCGGCTTACGAGAAAGCAAAATATGAATACTACAGGTTGAAGATCGAGGAGGAAACAGAGATTAACATTGCTAGGGAAGAACACGAAATGTTTGGTGCTGTTTTCGACAAGACACTGATTGAACAAGGATTCGAGAAGGAAACCCAAATGATCGAAAAGTGGAAGGTTCGGGCTCTGGAGGAGACCCAATTGCTGGAAGCTAGACTAAGTAACCTCTCATCTGATGCTGGAGCGGAAGAAAGTACGAAGACAACAGATGAAGATGTGTTGTTTAGTGAGTTAAAGGAGGGTGAGAGCGGAGAAGCCACAGAATAAATCCTGTTCATAGCGCAATTATTCACAAATATAACTGAAGTATTTTTTAACACTATATACATTAGTACCACGATCTTTTCTCCGATTGCTTTTGCTCCAAACGTTTCTTATATCTGGTACCCTTTGCCTCAATAATCAAATCATCTGCCTTCGCCAGAGCATCAGAAATTTTTTGTTTTCTTTCGTCGTATGTTCTTTCCCACTTGTGGCCCTTTGGACTCAAAACACCCTTCAATAGCGGTTTGTGTTCAAACTTTTCAGCGTAGAACTTTTTGTTGTTCCGTAAAGCGGGCAGCAAGTCTGAAACTCCAAACTTGTAAGCAAGTTTATATAAATCAGACTGACGTCTCGAAGAGTACACTGGTTCCTGGACTTTTCCGGTTACTGGATGTCTATTAGCAATAAATGGATTCGCGTTTGGCGCATTAGTTAAAGTCTGCTCGGATGCGTATTCTCGAAATGGTGGCGGTGGGTAGCGTGTAAAAAAGTTGCGAAGTTTCAAAGGCAACTTCTCAAATGCCTCCTGGGCAGTGAGGTTAAACAGCTTCGACATAATTCACTAGTGTATCTTTTTGAAAATTTTGTGAAAATAACTATTTTATAGTGCACGTGATCCAGGTCATGCGATGAAGTTCCTCTCTCCGGGAGTCAAGAACAGTATAGACGCAGTCCCATTGTCTACGGTGCATTCTTGATAGACAATACTACGACTCTGACGGCTCTTAAAGGGCACAGTCAATAAGTGTCGGCAAACTTTGCTTTCTTATCATATAATTTTTTTCATAAAAAGTTAGTCATTTTATCATGCTTCAGCGGACCTCTCTTGTTCATACCATTCAAAGACGTTTATTCAGCATCACATCTGCTGCACGCAAAACGTCATCTGTCTCTCTTGTGGAGGAGACGGACTCTTACACGGTAACAACATATTCTAGACCGCCAATTGTGTTCACCAAAGGACAGGGATGTCATCTTTGGGACATGGAGGGAAACAAGTATATTGACTTTTCAGCTGGGATTGCAGTCACTGCCCTTGGCCATTCGCATCCGGAAGTGGCCAAAATCATGTATGAGCAAGCGAACACTTTGGTCCATAGCTCAAACCTATTCTACAATCAATGGACTGGTGAACTTAGCAAACAGCTTGTCACGAAGACGCTGGAATCTGGTGGAATGAAAAGTGCGTCGCGTGTTTTTATGGCAAACTCAGGTACTGAAGCAAACGAAGCAGCATTGAAGTTTGCTAGGAAATACGGTAAATCGATTTCTGACGACAAAACTGAATTTATAACCTTTGAGAATTCTTTTCATGGCAGGTCGATGGGATCTCTTAGCGTGACACCAAACCCAAAATACCAGAAACCTTTTGCGCCCCTAATTCCAGGTGTTAAGATTGCTAAACCAAATGATATCAGGTCCGTTCAAAATGTAATATCTGAGAAAACCTGTGGAGTTATCATTGAGCCAGTTCAAGGTGAAGGTGGAGTTTTCCCAATGAGTGCAGAGTTCATGGTGCAACTCAAAGAGTTGTGCAAGAAAAACAATGCTTTGTTGATATATGACGAAATTCAGTGCGGTTTAGGTCGATCTGGACGACTGTGGGCCCATTCCAAATTACCAGAGTCTGCACACCCCGATATTTTGACAATGGCTAAAGCCTTGGGAAACGGCTTCCCTATCGGAGCTACCATGATTACTGAAGATGTTGAAAAAGCTTTGAAAGTAGGTGATCATGGAACAACTTATGGTGGAAACCCATTTGGTGCCAGAATAGGATTGTTTGTTTTGGATAAAGTCTCTGACTCTGAATTTTTGCAGCAAGTTGAAAAGAAATCAGAACTGTTCAAGGTCAAACTAAGTGAACTCAGTGAGAAGTTTCCTGAGCAGATTAAGGATGTTAGAGGTGAGGGTTTATTGCTAGGCGTGGAGCTGAACCAAAACCCATCCCCGGTGGTACAGAAAGCAAGAGACCTTGGTCTTTTGGTGATCACTGCAGGTAACAATGTTATCAGATTTGTACCTGCATTGAATATCGAGGATTCTGACATAATTGAAGGCCTGGAAATACTTGGAAAAGCTTTTGAAGAGACATTTACCAATTAACTAGATATATAATTATAAAGTGGTATTTTTCAAAAGGAATTATGTATAATAGAGACGCCATTGGCATCTATGACAAGTGAGAAATAAAAGCCTGCCAAAACGCTGAGATAAACCAGAATTAAAATTGAGCCTTTAAAGTAATTTGATTTTCCTTCGGCATAAACGTAGGTGAACATGTAGACCGAAATGAGGGATGCAATACAATCCCACCGTGGAAATATTAGAGCGAATAGTTTGTTCATATCTGCTGGGATGGCTTTAATGTTCGTGAATGAAGAATACATTGTAACAATGGGAATTTGTAGTAAACACACTTGCAAAGCGTAGGCAGATCCTATTTCCATCGAAAGTGCCACATTTCCATGAGTCGCAAAAGAAATTGCATTAACAAACTCAGTGGTGTTTGGAACTAGAGCGAACACCGTCAGTCCAAGGAATTTAGGGTCAATAGGAAATGCACTTAGCACATCATCAACAACGTCGACAAGTATTTCTGCAATTACCGCGTAGAGTAATGTGGCAAGAAGAAGAATTGTTGTACTTTTCTTGCGCGACCAGTTAGGAGCATCATGACCGCCATTGTTATCTTGCTGTAATGTTTGAGCAGGATGCGTAGCCGGACTTTGCGCTAGTTGTTTGTTGACTGCGCTTTTATTAGTGATGCTCTGTGATTTTCTCAAGGGCCCTGGATTATCTAGGCGTAATGATTTGATACTCGTATTTTCCGTTCCTGAAGCTGCAATATTATCAAGCTTTTTTTCCTTCTCTGAAACAACCGGGGTGCTCCATATCAAAGCAGCGTGAGTTTTTAGTGTGAAAAGTAAACCAATGCAATATGCTAAGAATAATCCGATAGCACAAACTGCGGCAAAAGGTCTTAGATAGTCCAGGTATAGTTTGTCCACAGCAAGATTTGGTTGCAAGAAGTGGCACTTTTTACAGTCGGTGCCGTCTGAGTATACCTCTGGTTCGCAATCAAAACATTGAACCTCATACTGCCCATAGATCTCATAAAGAATTGTTGGTGATAACATGATAAAAATGGCGTATAAGAGCATTGTAGACGAGACACCAGCAGAAGCGGGATTGTATCGCTGTGTTTTACGGCGCAGCGCTCCGCCACACATTGATGTTCCTGGTAATAGTAATACTGCACCCAAAATGGATCCGATCATTGACCCCTCCACTAATTTTCCTTTTGATTGGTTAAGTGCCACACAGTAGAGAAAAACTTCCACTATTGTGGAAAAGAATGCGTTGATGACGGCACCAAGACCCATGGATGTTTGCGCTGAAATTGAAGCAACAGCTTGCCCAATGAAGTATGCCAGCGGAATAATGGATATAAGGCATAAAATAAATATAATCATCGGGTCAACCAAAAATGATTTCAAATCAAAGTACTTCTTCAGAACAAAGAAGTCAAGTATGGTAAATATCACCAAAAATATCAAGTTAATGAAAAAGATGTTCGTTCCATCCACAGTGTATTTGTAATAATGAAAACCAAGACTGCGATAAGTACAAATAAGAATGGACTCGTTTGAGGTGTTCGAAGCTAGCTTTTTCTGATAATAGTCTTTTTCAATTTCGATCGATAATGCTAATGGGTGTCTTCGGATGTGGTAACAGACTGTAAACAGAACTTTGGCCATTGGGATTGTGAAGACAAGAAGCCACAGTGCAGAGCCTATTAGTAGCATTATCGGCTGCGCAAAGAGATAAAAAAGAACATAGAAAATTATACGTCCAATGTTCCATTTTCCACGTCCAAATAATCTTTGTTTGTAAAACACCGTATCTTCTTCATCATCATCAAAAACTTCATTAGTGTCTTCCGGATTGCCATCAGCAGCATATTGCGTTCCCGTATTGGGCTGCAAGGGGGTATTTTCGCTATAACGTCTCTTCCGATCAGGTGCGGCATAAAATAGTCGACCTTCATCCTGTGTTCTCCATCTGGCAAACTCTGCAAGGGTGCTTCCCACATTCGCATCTTCCGTAAGATAATTCTTGTCTGCTCTCAGTAGAATAATTTTGCCAAATGGAACAAACAAGTAGCTACCTAAATGTAGATACAACTTGGCATATCTAATGGAGTCACTTCTTTTAGGGCTTGTAAACACAGTAAACAACAGAGTAATACATCCCATAAGAAGACATAAGCCAAAAAGAATGATACCAAATGTACAGCTCCAAATGAAATTAAAAAATGCAATTGCGTTAGAGACCTCTCTGGCAATTTGGGGCGTCGAATGAATGTCGTTCTCGGCTTCGATTTCAACTGACCTGTTCTTCTTGTAAATAGCGGGTTTCCAAATTCGAATACCAAAAGGGTGTGTTTCGTTAATTGCATCTTGTCTCCCTCGTAGAGTGAAGCTTTCGGCCGACGAGGTTGATTCTGCATCTGAGTTATCTGCTTCCCTTTCTGAAAGATCTTGGGCTGACGTTCGCGGCTTGATTGGTTGTCCATCTTCTGCTTGCGCATAATCAATCTCTTCATTTTCAGGATGTATCGCATCTCCCTCTCTTTCCCGTAAAGTGGCTAAGTCTTTCGAGGTAGCCATCAAGTTTTGTGCAATTTCAGCTTCGAGCTCTTGAATTTTACGCGATTTTGAGTCACTTGACTCTCCACCCGTTCCTTGCACAGCGAGAGATTTCTTAAAACGATGGCGAAGAGCATCAGAGTAACCTTCCAAGTATTCTCTGTTGAGGTCTTCTTCTACTTCATCTTCATCGTCATCCACGCTAAAGATGTATTTAGAACTCGGGGCTTTACGCAAGTATGGTCTTGGTTTGCCTGGATTAATATTCAAACCATTTTGTGGGGGGGTGCTGACTTTCGGTGATGATACGGCACTCAATCCGCTGACATTTGGTGAGCTAGTAGCATTTCCCTTCTCTCTAAGCAAGACATACTGTCTGTGGTGCGATGCCGAACCAGCCTGATGCTGATAGTTCATGAGAACATGCGACGGTGGAACAGGCGTTGATCGCATTGACCTTGAAGACCTTTGTGGTTTGGGGCCATGCGTGTTACTGCTTTTAGCAGAAAGGGCAGGAGAGAGGGGCGTGGGACTATTGGCATTGTTTTCCAATTGATGAGTGGATGGTTTCTTCGCAGATTCAGAGTCTGACATTGGGTTACTTGGTACCTTTCAAATGTCAACGATTCTGAGCGTGGCCTGAAATCCCTAAATTTAGATTGGATTTTAGGAGGAGTTTGAGAGATGATTAATTAATTGTATTCCACTTTTATAAATAAATTATTTCACCATCCCCAAACATTTTCAAAACAGTATATTTCATTTACTTAAAATATAAAAGGAATCATAGCCTTTCTGTTCTTCGGGTACTTGTCACCAAAGGTTCTTTTGTAATTGATGTGCTTTTGCTTCGCCCAGGTCATCATCGTTAACGTTCCGATGACCAAAAACAAATAGCAGGACCAGTTGTTGATCATAATAGCGTAGACCAGCCATCCAAGGCTCTCAAAGAAGTAGTTAGGGAAAGAGACCAGTGCAAAAGCAAAGCCATAAGGAATTCTCTTCTCTCTAGAACCATCACTTCTGAGTTTCATCAATATATAGTGGCAGTAAAAATTGGCAACTTCACATATAGTCCACAGACCGATATAGATGTACAGCTGTTCCAGCGGTCTGTCCTCCACATTAAAAATATACTTTTTCCAGCCTGAGTAGTATTGACCCTGAGGAGCATAAACCGAAAGGGCTATCAACAGACCATTAAAAATCCAGTAGTGACCACAGTTTCTAAACAGATATTTTAATGGCATTGTGTCGGCAGAAAACATGTGAATAAAAGTAGTCTCATATTCTCTTTTCAAGTAATGAATCATTGTCAAAATGTATGCCGCGATTTGCGTATAGGAGTTCAGGTCAGGATTGTAAATCCCGTAGTAAATCAAGGAGTGAATTAGAATAGGACCCAAATATTCGATGAGATAGACAGTTCTCCATCCAATCTGAGGACCCACATCCTTTGCATATACAGTGATTGTGTCTGTGGTAGAGAAGTCAAGGCCGTTGGCTTCAAGAGTCTTTTCATTCTTCAAAGTTTTACGAACAGGTTTTTTGTCTTGGGATTCATTTTCCTCCAGCAGAGAAAGCTTGACTCTGTTAGGGTTAACATTATTCACTTTTGAGTACTCGGAGATAATCGCGTCAACTTTCGCTTTAGGGTCCGTATCGCAATTGATCTTACGCAAGTTCTTAGACCGAGGAACGATGATTAGGTTGACCATGTTGTTCAAGAAAATGAATCAAAGAATTTTTGGGCTTCATAACCCGTTACATTTTTTAAGTCTAGTCTATAGAAGAAGAACGACAGATATCATGAAGTTAGTGAAGTTTCTGATGAAACTCAACAATGAAAAAGTACAGGTGGAGCTAAAAAACGGTACTATTGTTTCCGGGGAGATAATCTCCGTGACGCCGTCGATGAACATCAACCTGAAAAGTGTGAAAATGACCATCAAACACAGAAATCCAGTTAATTTGGAATATATCAATATCAGGGGAAATCAGGTGCGATTTGTTATTCTACCTGATGAGTTGAATATTGACAGCATCCTCAGCGAATCTATGGTCAGACCAAAAAACCTGTCTACTGTTGCTCCTGTGCAGAAAACTAAAGCACCGATAAGGGGAGGGAGAAGGGGCCGCGGAAGAGCCAGAGCTTTTTAATTGTCATTATCATTACACAGGTACAAATAATTACAGGTTCATTGCGTTGCGGTTTAATGCGAGTCCATGGTGTCAGAACTGGGTAAATCAAACATGCTTGGGTTACTCTTTAGCAGAGATTCAAACTCCTCTTGTAGTAAACTCTGCCGAGGTTCAAGCAGCTGCTGATCTTCCAGCACTAGTCTATCAACGAGACGAGGCAGCACCATATCGCAAAACTTCGGTTTTTGGAGCAAGTCATCAACGAATTCGTCTAGATGAATCATGCGCGATGTCTGACTTTCTAGGATATTTAAATGACGATAGTCTGCTAATAGCGGCTCCAATAGTTCATATACTGCGACGGACTCGTACGTGATTCGAATGTATAAAGCTGATAATATTGTAAGATATACGAAATCCTTCTGAACTAGTAAGTGACGGATGATTTTGTCATCGGGTTGAAGTTGCAGAAGCCGGAGCAGAAGACAGATGAAAGGTGTGGGAATTGTGCGTCCAGCATTTGCATACGTGCCTATTAGATCCAACTCCACAGCACGATCCAAAAGTACTAGCATATCTGCATGTTGGCATTCCCTTTTCCAATATTGACTGTCAAGTATCCGTTCTCGTAGGATTTTCTCCACAAGAAAAACAGGATGAACGCCGTGGACTCGTCTGGTATTTGTAACTAGACCTCGGTCGATCGTCACGGACATGAGAGCTGGTATACAAATTGACAACCTTAAAAGAGTATTCACTCCGGGTAATAGGTCGTGGGCGTCTCTCCAAAAAATTTTGTCGAAAAACCAGCGACAAAACAAGGTATAAGGATTTAATTGTTAGGCGTGGTAGAGAAACTTCTATATAATTGAAGACCCAATAGCCATCAAAACCAGAGCGCTGAATTACACTAAAGTAAGTTTTCCCCCATATGCAAAACGGCACCACTTTAGAACTTATTGCACGAGAAACATGCACATACAAAAAGGTTTTATTACTCGTGCTTTAAAGTGCTATACGTTATGCGGCTTCTCTTTTCACTGACCTTCTAGATGTCTGAAGAACTCAACCAAGCAGCTAAAGATCTATCTCTTGATGAACAAAAGGATGTGACAGTTCTCGACTCAAGAGAAGAATTCAATGTGAAGCATCCACTCAACTCCAAATGGACTTTGTGGTATACTAAGCCAGCAGTGGATTCGAGCGAAAGTTGGTCTGATCTTCTTAAGCCTGTCGTTGCTTTTGATACAGTCGAGGAATTTTGGGGTATTTTTAATTCCATTCCAAAGGCTGATGAGTTGCCATTGAAATCTGACTACCATCTTTTTAGAGAAAACATCAAGCCAGAGTGGGAGGACACTGCTAACTCCAAAGGTGGCAGATTCTCGTTCCAATTCAAGGGTAAGAGGTTGGAACATGGAATCAATGAGATTTGGACAAGAGCTCTGCTGAGCGTTATTGGGGAAACTATAGAGGACGACCAAGACGAAGTCAATGGAGTCGTTTTGAACGTGAGAAAAGTGGGATACAGAGTGTGTCTTTGGACCAAGTCCTGCGACAGATCTGCTCTGGTGCCTATCGGAGAAAGATTAAAGAAAATATTGATGCTCAGGGAGGGCGAATCCGTGGAGTTCATCAGTCACAAAGATTCCAACGACCGTGGAGCTAAACCTGCATTCTACGTCTAAACTTTTTTATCCCACAGCAAGATTTTACACACAGTTCTCAAGCTGGATCTAACTCTAGTTTCGTTTTGCATCCATGACCCAATGTATTGTGCTGATGCGTTGTATATGTGGTTATATAGCTGAAATGCTTAAACAACAGTAATTTATTTGTTTTCTAAAATACACACATCATTTGCTTGATGATGAAACGGTAATTGTACGATATTGCTTAATAGTACCCACCGTCTGTCCAGAGCTGGCCAGGCTTCCCAGTCCGACCGATCCAGTCGACCACGATCCAATAGAGGTATACAAAGAGTAAAAGCTTTGGCTGTATGTGAATGAATAAGTACGCACGGCATTTCCCTCTGTTGTTGTTCGCCAAGCGATCGTCGGAGAAGCTGTAGTTGTACCAGTCTGAGTTGATGTGTCATCACTATTGGTGGATGCAGATGTCAAGGTAGACGTTGTTGGGGTAGTATTGGCAGCGGCTGCTGCTGCACCTGCTGGCGTCGTAGTAGTTCCAGTTCCTGTGGTGCCTGTGCCAGTTGTTCCTGTGGTTCCCGTTGTTCCCGTTGTTCCGGTGGTATCTGTAGTAGGAGTTGCGGTAGTAGCAGCGTTGGCTGGAGTAGTGGTTCCGGTAGTACCTGTTCCAGTGGTTCCGGTAGTAGGGGTGGTGGCCGTCGTGCCAGTGGTTCCAGTGGTTCCGGTAGTAGGGGTGGTGGCCGTAGTTCCTGTGGTCGGCGTCGCAGTGGTCGCAGCGTTAGCTGGGGTTGTAGTTGTGCCTGTAGTACCGGTCGCAGCAGTCGTTGGTGTCGTTGGTGTCGTTGCACCTGTCGTGTCAGTCGTGCCAGTAGCAGTTGTTGGGGCAGTGGCAGTTGTAGCCGCATTTGGTGTTGTAGCTGTAGTATCGGTGGTTGTAGCTGGATCTGCCGCGTAGGCAAGAACAACGAATGTAATGAACCAAAATACCACCCTCATTATCGATAGTACAAAGGACAAGCTGGTATAGATAAAATTCTGCAAATTTGTTTTCGCAACATTTTCTCCCCACGGCGTCCCTGAGCCTCAGTATCGCTTATGTAAGCCTAATTATATTGCGCATTGTATTTTGCTTATGGAGATGCATTTATGTTGCCAGGGTCTATTCCATCTCAAAATGCGGTATTCTCTTACAAGTGATGGTTCACTATCCAGCCCTATAGTAATACGCTTTGCCTGAGAAGATATTGTCAACACGGTAGGCCCAATCAGTTTCGTTATTTTTAGAAGTATGTATGTAGCGAGGCGGGCGTAGATCTACCTAAGGTGTAAAGATGTGTATGTTTTTTTCCAAAACGCGCTGCCACGCAAAAAAGTGAACATCCCAACTTTTGAAAGAAAAAGGGAAAAATAAGCTCGCACATCAGATACAGATTCGGCATTCCATTTCGGTAAATAAAATTCGGCTTTCAATTAGAATTAATGCATACTTTTTGCTTAGCCATAATATAAAATGGTAACTTTTCGCCGGCTCATCTGCAGAATTCGGTTGTCATGGCACTAGGAGGATATATGTCTCTCAATCATCCCAACAGAGGGTCTCCTTATTCCAAGTTACAGACTTACGGTTTATGGATTCTTATCTTCTTAAACCTATCCTTATTTTTTTGTCTGGGCTATTTCCTGTGGCATATCAATTCACCGATAGAGCCTTTTGTGGAATTGGACATTACAAACTTTGAGGAATTCCTTCAACCAATGGACTTTGCAAATGCGTCTGCAGTGTTCAATGAAGTATACGATGTACTGAAGCAAAAGAATGCGGATATAAATCCTATAAGTGTCAGTTTCATTCCAGCTTATATTCCAGAGGGCACGTTGCTTTACCACTCTAATCATATGGGTGTCCCACCGAAACAAGTAGAGTGGGTTGCGATGGATTACGAGTTCAGCTATAACTTTGCTCACATGAGCCGCAATAGGCCTAGAAATAAGCACGGGCCTGACGGTCCTCCTAATCATAAGCCGCCAAAAGGAAGAAAACCTCTTCATGGAGGGCATCCTCCAGATTCAAACGGAGTATCCTCACTTTTCACATTTCAGGTCAAGAGGCCTCTTGATAAAGTCTTGATTTTTGGCGGCGCTTCTGCTGCCAAGACGGAAACTGGAGAAATGGATACTCAATTTATTCTTTCTCAACTTGAAACATATGATGATTTTGATGAGAGAATAGCGGCGGACAAAATATGCGCATGGGGTAAAAAGAATGGTGGTCTGGATGGATATGTTCGCTTAGAGGTAGGTTTTGAATTGGTGATATGTGACTTCGAAGACAAATTAGTTCCCATTTCAAATGTCTCTCTCGCTAATGTCACCGAATTTTTGGACTTCCCTGCTGAGAACGGCGTTCTAGAGAAGCGAGACGGCTCTAGCCGGGAAAGATCTGCTGTCTTGGATGTGATAGAAGCTATGTCTGGATTCGAACATTATCTTGCTGGCGTCAGGGCATACGATGGTGAAAAACGGATTCTCATTGACTTTTCAAAATTTGTTACCCCACTCAACAGAACATACATACATCCTGACCCTTATGTTAGGCGAATCCACAATGTTTCGTCCGAGCTTAAACAGGATCTCGTTGATGATATCAGAGACATGCTTCAAACCGCAAATGACCCGTATAGCTCGACCAATTGGCAGATAGTGACAGATTCTATCGTTGGCAAGTTTGCCCCTATGCTTGTTAATTTGAACGCATCTTTTGCGTTGTATGACGAGCATCATAACTATCAAACACTTGGAACTAACTTGACTGGTTACACTTACAATTTTGTCAGGCGCTACTTGAGCGAGCCAGAACATGTGCTCATTTCAGAGTTGCGCCGAATGGCAATATGGGATTACTCTCATCCCATACATCCTATCAAATCAATGGCAGATTTCTTCATTTGGAACTCTATCACGATTGTTCAAACAAGAATAGTAGACACACTTTATGATTGTTTCACCCTCAGCAAAACGTTGTTGTCACCTTTAGCAGGAAAGCAGCTTCCATACGATATTGATGAGCAGATTTCTATTGCAAAGTACCGATTGACAGTTCTTTTACAAGAGTTGAACTGGGCGTATTATTATAAGTGTTCAAAAAGTTGCAACTTCGACGAAATTTGTTTCGTGCCAACTTGGGGCCCATCTCCCCTGGGCTTCAGTCGAGCAAATTCCACTGGATTTTACGAGGATGGTAGTGGGAGAGTGCGGATCAGCAAGGACCTAAGGTGTATCGGTTACGATGTGCTTCTCGAAAATATGCGCTAGCTACTATTACTATATACGATTACGTAAACACTGTAATTTTTTTCGGATCCAGCTTTCAAAATACGTTTACAAAGCCTTTTTCTTTGAGGTCTACGATCATGGAGCGAATTGAACAATACAAAGACAAGGCGACTGTAGAATGGGTGAAAATACGCAACACGTATCAGCGTTGTCTGGACATAGCGACTCCACATACATTCTACAGATGGGCAGGAGCTTATGTTTTGATGTTTTTGTTTGCCCTGAGAATTGTGCTGTGTGAAGGATGGTATATTGTGTGCTACACATGGGCTATTTATCTTTTGAACATGTTACTCCAGTTCCTTACTCCTAAGTTTGACCCATCACTGGAAAAGGAGTTTGAAGATGAATCTATTGAGGAAGGAACTTCAAAAATGAGTGACAAAGATGAAGAATTCAGACCTTTCATCAGAAGGCTTCCTGAATTCAGATTTTGGCTGAAAACTACGAATGCAACTCTCATAGCTCTCGTTTTATCATGTTTTAGTGTCTTTGATATTCCCGTGTTCTGGCCAATTCTCTTGATTTACTTCGTGATTTTGTTCACGCTGACCATGAGAAGACAAATTGAGCATATGATCAAATATAGGTACTTACCCTTTGATATCGGGAAAGCTCGTTATGGACGCAAATGATACTTTAATGCGCGACAATGTATCCGTGGAAAAGAATATACAGAATAGCGCACCACACAGCAAGAATAACGCGTCCTTTTGTTGTGAGGGTCAGATAAAGGGCCAATCCCAGTATTTTGTCATTATAGTTGGCCACGGTTCGATAGTGGTTCCACCGTTTTCGTGGCTTCAAATCAATCTCGTTATTTGATAAATGAGTAAACCTGTCCATAAGATAACCTTTGGTATTAATTAATGACATCGGAGCTTTAGCGGGTATGTCGATTCTAAGGTATACTGGTATATGATCCGACAGTTTTATCGACGGTACTGAGCTGTAGCTGATTACGTTCTCTTTTGTTTGATCCTCATTCAAAGGCTGTTGCTCCGAATCTTCATAATCCAAATAAAGAATTCTGTCGCACCACGATGGAGTCCTTTTATAGTTGTATGATGAAGTCCCCGATTTAAACTTATAGGTTGGTAAAAACTTGATTTCTGGTTCTTTGAAGCCCCAGAGGATTTTGCCCGTGGATCGCATGATATTTAATTCGTCCAGTTCTAATCCAGCTCGCTCTTGGTCAGCATTTGGAGCAAAGTGATAAGCTCCTGTCTTCCTGTAGTTTAAATCCCCCATAATAAAACAGTGAGCATTCGGCTTGTGGGCACCATAGCCGTCTTGGAAACTTAGGCCATGCAATATGCTATCTATATCTGCATTTCGGCGCATAAGATACTTTACACCTTCATTGGCAGCCAGATGAGCCACAATAAATGTCAATTCAGCAATTTGGCCATGCTCCTTCTCATATGAAAGCCGTAAACCAGTTGCTCCCTTGACGTTGGTGAGATAGTATCCTAGAGGCACATTTGCTGATCTTCTAATTTTTTTGAACCTGGATTTGAAAGGAGAAATGACGATTATCCCCACATTACCAATGTGGTTAAGCTCAATAATTTCATACGTGATTTGAGTTTTTGCGACCAAGCTATCCAACAATAAATTGCCCAAAGCCAAAAGCTTTATATTAATTTTTTGGTGGTCTGTACCATCACTCACGGATGAAATTTCCTGGAACCCGAAAACCAGCATATCAGGAATAATTCCATCATTTTGTATAGCTAGATTGGCTATGTCCTCACCGAATTCGGGCACAATTGGTGTTGTTTTGCCGCAGTTGTAAGTGAACAAGAACAAAGAAAGAGACATCAAGTTTGAAACACACAGTCCGAATTTGAAAATAGCAAACAAATTTCAATACCTGCGAAATAATTAAGGAATAACGAACCTAAAGCTTAGACGCAACAGCCTTCTTTTAATCTGAATGAAAATTTCAGGTCACTTCAGAGTTTTTTGGTCTTAGAACACAGTGATAGAATGATACTCACTTAGATATTTATACTTTTTGATATATGAGGCTAATTTAATCGACCACATTTGAATATAAGAGTCGTTCAACATCTACGTTATGAGCAGGACAATATAGGATTGTTGATATCAAATGACTGTCTTTTCATCATTGGTTTGGCAGATAAATACTGTTCGACTCTTTTTGCTTTGACAGTGCTATCAGCGTGGACGTTGTTAAAGGTTGAGGCGATTGAATTGCACTTTGAGTAATAATCCAAGATTCCACCCAAATTGTGGACTGACTTGTTGAAGATGGTTTTATTATTGCCTTGTCCTGAAGAATGCAAGCAAGCAGAAAATAGATGTTGTGAAGAATCGAGAAAACAGGACTAGTAGCTCTCAGACTGCTTTATATAATGTGGTCCATCACATAAAAGATCACTAACGTTGTACTTCACTAAAGGGTCTTAGCCCTTTTATGATATATCTTCTTGAAGTGAAAGTGATCTTTAAGATAAACAATGTCTCTTATACATAGCTTGCTCCTATTTTGCGCTTACAAAGCCTACATTGCTTCTGTCAAAGATCTCTTGTATTCACTGTGTCTCCAACTGCTGCAACCTAGTATTACAGGCTAGCGGGTGCGAATTCTGGCGCACCTTCTGTAATCCGTGGGCAATATACATGAAAAACATAGAGATGTTCACCAATGGGAAAAGACTATGAGAATTGAATAGAAAACCAACACTAAAGTACCTCTCATCAAAGATGGAGGCTATTGAGTCGCTAAGGTGACTAAGCTGAATGGTAGAAAGTTGCAAGATGCACGGAGCAGCTCCCGTTTCAGTGAGGCAAAACTCCTGGAATTTTAAGGTTTAATTGCATTGGTTCCATCTGACTAGTATACCCGCATAAGCAATCTCTATTCTATAATAAAAGGTTTGATGATTAAAAAGCCCCTATATATCTAATTCGACTACAAAAAAAGCATGTAATGTTGTTACTGCGCAGGTCCAGCTACAACTATAACTTGTAGCCAGATTTACGATGTATTGCTTTCCACCGCCTCGGGGTCGATGGAAAACTTTTATGGGATATTCTGGGCAGATTTGGCATTTGATCTAAAATTCCTATGAATATGCGGATTATGCAGAAATGAGATAAATTTCTTTATCTGCTGCGATCGAAATCTTGATGCGCTGCAAAATTTAATACCAACAGTTGCATACAATTTATATGTAGAAACTGGCTTGTAGTTCTGTTTTTTATTTATCAGTAAATTAAATTTCATGTTCTGTATTCTGCTACTTTGAATGTTAGGGGATGGCGAACAAAAAAAGTTCCACAATCATGCCACTTAGCTGGAATAGGACATGTATTTGCCATGATCCAAGAATATATATATAGCATAAGGTGACCAATTCCAAAGTTTCAGGTAAATTATATATGACCATTGGAACAGCAACCAACTCCAAAAAAATTGGCTCAGATCTTGATCCAACTGTTGTTCAGTGGACATCTGGTAGTAATCAGCTCTTGGATCTAGAAGCCAACGTTGATTCAACAATATTCGGTGGCTACGACCATATCACCTATTATGTGAGTTCAGCAAACATCACAGCAGAATATTTCGTGCGTGTTTTTGGATTTGTTGATTACTGCAGCAGAGGGCTCGAGACAGGATCCCGCATTATCAATGCTCGCGTTGTTCGAAATGGGGATGTGATTGTTCAATTTATCAGCTCATTGAGGCCACCAAGTGCAAAAGGGCTTTCGGAAGATGACATGAATCTGGTACAAGAAATACACCACCATACTACTTTGCACGGAGATGGTGTAAAAGATGTGGCATTTCAGGTCAGTAAAGTTAGGGAGGTATACGATAGAGCTCTCTCGGGAGGCGCGACACCCATCCTTGAACCAACGACTTATCACGATGAATACGGCTCTATCACTATTGCTAAAGTGGGGGTCATTGGAGACACGTCTCACACTTTAGTGGACAGGTCTTCTTATTCAGGATTTCTTCCAGGCGGCTACAAGTTTAGTCAGCCCTTGAACGAGAGTTATACGACAGAGGTCAAATTTGATTGTATTGATCACTGTGTCCAAAATCTAGGATGGAATAAAATGGTCAAATCCTGCGAGATGTACAAGAAAATCTTCGGATTCCACAAATTCTGGTCTGTTGATGACAAACAGGTCTACACAGCCTTTTCGGCTCTTAAGTCGACAGTGATGGCCTCTCCTTCTGAAAAAATAAAGATGCCTGTGAACGAGCCAGCAAAAGGTCTAAAAAAATCGCAGATCGAGGAGTTTCTCGAATTCTATGGGGGCCCCGGCATCCAACATGTTGCTCTCAAGGTCGATGATATCTTAAGTGCTGTTGACACGCTTAGAAAGAGAGGTGTAGATTTCATTGAAGTGCCTGAACAATATTATATCAATTTGGAAAAAAGGTTGAAGGAGAGTAAGCACCCCGAATTCAAAGAAAGCATGGAGAAGATCAAGGAACTTGGCATCTTGGTTGACTTTGATGAAGATGGATATCTCTTGCAGCTGTTCACGAGATCAGTCTTTGATAGGCCAACTTTCTTTTTCGAAGTGATTCAAAGAAATAATCATAATGGATTTGGTGCTGGCAACTTCAAGGGTCTATTTGAAGTACTTGAACAAGACCAAAAAAGACGAGGAAACTTGGTGGACCAAAATGGAGAAACCGACCCTTACGATGAGGAAAATTGATTATGCTTTTCAGTACAAAACGTTCGCTTTGAGTAAAATATATAATTATAAGCTCTATCGAATAGCTATTTCAAAAATCACCTTACCAAGTTTGCATTTCCTCGAAATAGTCCACTCTCTTTTTGTCATCCAAATTTCTGATAACAGCGGCTCTAACATTATCGGTCATGTTAGGGTGAGCGCAAATACCGAAGGCCACCGATCCACAGGACTCTGCAATTTCTTCTTGAACCAGCTGGTCGACATTAATTCTTCCTTGGCGGAACTCCACATAGTCAAACGCCTGCTGCAAAGCATCGAGTGTAATGGTTTGCTCTGTAGTTTTCTCGTTTCCTGACAGCTTCTCTTCAGAAGAGGACTCAACCGAGCTGCCGGAGCTAGAGGTTTTGTCGACGTCGACCTCGGCAACACTTGAGTTAGGGTTGGAAACGTAAATAATTGGCTTACATCTTGTGCCTTTAAACTGTGCAAGTTCCTCTTTGAACCAATTAAGCGAATTGTATTCTCTAACTGCCCAGTAAAGCTTCACCTCAGTCTTGACCTCTCTAGACACGAGGTCCAGGGCATAAGAAAATGGACCTGGAATACCGTTACCGCCAGCAATTAAGACTGCCTTGTCGTACTGATGGTAAGGATTTTTCATACCATATGGACCTTCAACGAGGACCTTCACGTTGAAGACTTTGTCATTGTGATTTCTGACCCTGTGGCCCATAACCTTGGTTACACCACCTTTGATCTTACAGTAGAAGTGAATGTGATTTTTGTCTGTGATGGAATCGATCAGCGTGAACGGATGAGACTGCCAGAAAGTTCTCAGAGTCAAGAAGTGCACGAAACCATGTGCGGCTGGAGATGCCTTCCAGTAGCTTTTTGGGTAAGGAATGGACAACTTGATCGTTCCTTCTTTCTCAAGAATCTCGCATCTAGCAGTTCTCACACCAAACAAAGCAATCCTGGCAAGTCTCACTGCTCTATCGAAACACCAGATGGCTGCACATGCGTAGTAGTATTTACCATAATTTTGGGATTCGGCATGCAACCAAGCAGTCCACAAAAACATGGCAATAAGAACAATGTGAGTGATAAGGAACATTTCATACCAATATCTTCTCACAGCGTAAGCTCCGAATCCCATGGCAACCCAACAGCAAACTGTCGCAGCAATTCCTTGTTGGAAGTACACTGCATGAAGTCTTGTATGCCATTTGCCAAGGGCAAAAGACTGAACAGTCATGGCAACGGAGTGCACCAAAACTTCAAGACCTAATATTCTTCCTATGCCCTTGTGGAAAGTAACAAACCTAGAATAAGGCCATCTCGTGAACCATTGCAAAATATTGTTTCTTCCTGGGAACCCGAACAACAGCGGGAACATGTAAGACACCAAGATGGCAGACCTATCTCCGACGTATCTAGAGTAACCCGCTGATGCTTTCTTGAAAACCATATCGCCCTGGTAGTAGCTGAATCCTAGAATAGCATTTGCCAAGAACGTGTACACGAAAAAGATAGCGAGAACGATAGACTCGAATCTGTCTGGGAAAAGTCCCAAAAGCCCAAAGTTCTCCATGTGTCTGCCTCCAAACACTGCTGGAAGAGCTATGTACTTCCTCCAGAAGTTGTTTGCGGGACCAACCAGCTTCTTTCTTAAGGATGGTAGCAAGACAAGGGACCAGTTAATGAAAGCGCACACAACAATGAGAAGAGCCCAGGCAGACAGAGAAGCTATACCAAGATAATGAGAAACAGCAACATTTCCCCATCTGTGGACATTACCCCAGTAATATCCAATATAGTTCTTAGTCAAATTACCGCCAGTGATTGGATAGTTGATAATCTCTTTTTTCTTGAAGTGCTTCACTTCGCTGATATTGACCATGTACTTCGTAGCATTCTCATAAGCGGCATGAATGCTGTCCAACGTATAGTTATAGTCGTAGCAGGAATACATCAGTGCATAATCAGCTGCAAAGTTGTATTTTCCAGCGTTGTCGTAAACACATGAGATCCACGATCCGAGTTCAGCTCGGTTTGTACAGGCGCATTTATAGCCTTTTCCCGTTTTCTCACAGAAGGTGGCAGTGGCTTCCACAGCAGACTTACAAGCCAGTACGACATAATCTTCATAGGAGTAAGTGTCTCCTGCGGCTGTAATAGCTGCTAGACCAGCCAACGAAAGCAAATAGTTCAATTTCATGACTGAAAGCTGAGTGGTCTTAATTCAGGAATTATGGACCCTTATAAATAAGAACCTTAAATGGAAATGGATAGGGTGCATTCAAAAATTTCACCAAACATCGTTCTCCTATTCGCTCTTTTGAAGCTATTCTAGACAGGCTTGGTAAAAAAAAAAACTGCGACAATTCAACCCGATGCACGTCACCTGCATCTCTGATTTTACGACTACACTTGACAACAAGACTTTTGAGTTTGAATTCGTCCCTACATGATACGCAGATCTTACTGGTACTAGGTGAGTATTGACCGAAGTGTAGCTGGAAAAGCAAACGGTCCAGAAATAACGGGTAATTCGCTTATATGTCTCACATCGGAACAAGTACTGATCGTCGAGATAATTTTTTCACCACAATTATCTGCATTCGTTTGACCTGCATAATTAGAAAAAATATTATCAATTTGGGTGTACGGATAGACACCAGAGAAAAACTTCTTATTCGCCAAGACTAATCAAAAAGCCTCGTTCTAGGCGTCTTGGTTGGTGCCAAGAAAATATGGAAAGCGTTTATTCAGGTCCGACTGTTTTGGGGTGACCATTTCGGGATCTCTAGTCCCCCGTCTCCGATATATCCAACAACTGTATTGTCTTTCAACAATAAGCAGAGTCCGACTTTAAGCAGTGTATTTTTATTCCTGTACCTCTTTACGCACTTGTGCAGTAAGATTTGTATTACTCCACGACTTCAGCCAGCTTGTAAGACAGATGCCGATACAGGTAGCTGAATTCATCGCTGTAAACGTTCAAAAGTATCGTGGTTGCTTGAACCAACAACCACTTGCATATGTAAAATAAGCGGGCCCGATATCTGACTTAGGCAAGAAAGAAAGCCAAATGAAAAAGCCAATCAGGGCATACATTTGAGATGCCGAAAGATCAGCACGATGCTGCTCCATGATAGGATCAATTTATCAGTGTGTCGGCACTCTTCAACTAGTGAACATTGATGATCTCCTTTACTTGCATTTCCCTACAAAGCAACGATGCCCCGCTGCTGTGGAGAGTCTAGAAGGGTCCGCAACTGGAGTTCAATCATACCCAGCAAATCGTGAATCAGAAAATTGGAAGATTTTGTCTCATGAATGAATGAGGAATGAATGCGGGTGCTGAATATTTGCAAGTCAGGGCATTTGGTTTTTGGAAGCCAATCACCGCCCTCGTTCCTTGTGATATTTTTTTGGAAATATTGGGAAGTACCACGACATCAGCTGAGATAATGCCTGTTTCCAGAACCGCTAACAATCTCGCATGTATAACCCATATTAAGTGTCTCAGCATAAACCTCCATTTGCTCGGAATAGAAATTTAATTGAGCTTAGTCGATTTGCTACTAATTTACGTAAGCATAATTGTCTTTTAGCCTCCGATCGGCTTCGCATTTTTGGTCATCTTACATTGACTGGCTATCTTGGAGTATACGCCCCGCCCCATACAGTGTGTCGGAACCACTAAAATCTGAACCATGTCTAGACAAACACCACGTCAATGGCCACGTCTTATAGGAGTGGCAGGGTTTGCTGGTCTTTTGATAGGGGCAATTGCTCTTGTGTCATCTACCTATATTATTCAACATGAACCTACCTCGTTACCACAATCCACAAGAAAGAACCAACGAACGATATCTTTGGTACTGACCGAAAAAGATTTGGAGACGTTTGAACCTTCTTTACTTGAGACATGCCTCAATTTGACGATTATATTACATCCTTCGGTAAAGAAGTCTAACTTTTTACAACGATTCAATTTGAACTCACATTCGTCAAGAGTTCTACAAGCGGGACTTGAAGAAAGCGTGTTTCACATACTGAAACAATTGGATTCGAAAGTGAACCTCGTAACCATTGATCACTTTTCAATGACGAGTACTGAAGCTGACAAGTTTCATCTTTCACAGTTTTTGAGCAATCTCGATCAAGTTTGCCATGTAAACTACTACGTATGAAGTTATGAATCAGTGATGGGTAATGTCTCTCCGTGCCCCGAAAACAATCTTCTCAGTCTTTTGGTTGCTGCCGTTCATGTAGCCGTATTCCACGGTACTCCACGGCGCTCCACTGGTAGCCGAGAACTTCTTCGGTTTCGGTGGCACCTTGGGTCTTTCATTTTTTGTAGCGATTGTTGGTCCTATTAAAGGATATTTATCTCCAAATTCCTTGTTTATCAACCTAGAGAGAGATTGTATAGTCATGACCACTTGATAAGGATCTTGTCGTTCGTACAGATCGATTGTCTGGAACAACTCGTCCTGGGGCACTCCCTTTGACTTGATGAAATTCAAAAAACGCTCTATCGACTCCATTTGCACAAACGCCATTTTGCTTTTCCTAATCGGAAGTGTGTTCGGACCCCAGACGCAATTTATTAATTCAGATAAGACTTCGCCTGATTTGAGGAAATCAACTACGTCTGACGCCCTCAGCGTATCATGATCCACACGATCCGCCATGACATGGATAATCCAATCTTTGACTTCGTTCTGCAAGATGCTGTTGTTATACTTGCTGAGTCGTGATACTTTCAAATCTTGATCTAGATTGGTCACGTCTTTCATAGTAAAAAGTCCAGTATTTGAGACTTACATATTTTTCTGCTCAAGATTTCCCGGCCGCTGCAACCCCAACTGAAATTCTGAAAATTAGCAAGAACGACAAATATCTTCTTCATTAGTATCTATCATTATTAAAATGTCCGCCGAGGGAGAAGTGCAAAATCTTTTACAACAAGCTCAGTCGGCTGGTGGTTCCAACGCCAAACAAATCATTCAACAAGCAATCAATCTCTGCCAATCGCAGCGAGTGGACCCTAACTTGTTTTGCAAAGTTAGAATTGCTCTAGGAGATATTTTGCTCTCTGAAGGTGACCAAAAAGGCGCCGTTGATCAATACAGAATGGCGGCTGAGCTTGACGAACAGGATGGTGTTATCAACTCACCAGAGGTGCAACAAAAACTCAACAGCATCCTCAACAATATATCTGGATCTATGCAACGCGAAGTCGAACAAAATCCTAATTACGGTTCAAACGAGAGGGGCCTAAGTTCTATGCTTATGTCACAGGTTATGAGCGGAGGCAACTCCACCTCCTCGCAGTTGGGTATGCTTTCATCTCTTCTCGGTGCCGGTGGTAGCAGTATGGGAGGCATGAGTGGTATGGGTGGAGGATCAGGTGGATTTGGTTCCTTGATTTCCGCCCTTTCGGGAGCAGGTGCTACGCCTCACAAACAGCAAAGTCAGGGAGGATTCAATTTGGGCTCCTTGCTGGGTGGTAGCGGTGGTGGAATGGGAGGCGGAATGAGTAGCGGTGGCATGGGAAGCGGAATGGGAGGCGGAATGGGCTCTCTTGTTTCTGGCTTGCTTGGGGGCAGCCATGGAGGATCGCAATTCGGAGGAGGTCACCAGGGTGGATCTGGCTTTGGTGGTATGGGGGGCCAAGGCGGATATGGTGGGGGAAGGTATGATGACAGCTACGGAAACAGTAACTCTGGATTCGGGGGTGGAAGATACAACGATAGTTATGGCCAAGGAAACGGAGGCTTTGGTGGAATGGGTGGTGGATATGACGGGGGACGTCGTCAAGATGGCGGTGGATTTTTCTAAATGCACAACGTTGATTTATCCGAAAAGCCTTTCTTTATGGTTGCGTATACACTGGTTGCCATTTCTTAAAAGAACCCTTTACCTATTTGTTATAAATAGTTCAGGAGAAAGAAGCCGTGAAGTGTTCACGATGTGATAGCAAAAAACAGCATCGGTAAGACCTATCGGGTGACTTTAGCTGCATATGCAATGCTTTCATTTGATGTCATCTACTTGTGACCTAAGTAGTAATGTGTTTCGGCAAAGGAGCGAAGTCCGGATCAATTTTTGACCTGTGAGAATGGTCGTTTAAGTCTTCACCCCAAACCAGCACAATACTATCTAAACGATCTGAGCAAAAGTTACCGTATCGCGCTGTTACCTCCTTATATCGTCTGGGGTCAAATGCATCGCAAGCACTTTAGCGAGAGACAATTTACGTAACCGGCCTAAATTGACCTGCCAATTCTCGTAATAATTTTTTTTAAGACCTTCCTTACAGATAAGAACCTGGAGAGGTTATGTATTGAACGTGCAACCATCACTGCACCGACATACGATTGATCATATTTAAACAGAAAACAGTAGCATTCTAAGAACTAGTTGCATTCATTCCCGCAATTAAATTTAGCATTTGACATAAGAAGAACAGAGGGGGCGTTGATCTATTTAAATTTAGCCACGTCAAGTTATGTTCCATACTCCCCCAACCAAAGATAACTGGCATCCAGATACGTCAGTCAGGTATTCATATGATGCAGAAGCTTCTGAAGTATTAGCTAGTTCACAGAATTCCATTGGACAGCCCTCGCTAGATTCCAGCAAATCGCCGGCTATTGGATCGGAACGACGCCATAGTGACGAACACCTGGGTTTATCCACGCAAACTGCTACAAGAGATGAATTACCAATCCCTCTTCTGAAACATTTGCAAGACTTCATTAAGTTCCTACGTGAACCGCGTTATTCAAAACCCTTAGCTACTTACGAAATCGCTGAGCTGTTCCAAAGATTTTACACAGAGTTCAACATCAGGACCAGAGAATTTACACACAATGACAAGAGGATTGAGCTAAAGGATCTAGGCAAGCCAGCAGATCACTCTTCGTGCAAATACAATCTCATTGCTGAAAAGCTTCTTTGCGAAAAATTCTATTCAGCGGTGATGTTTCCCAAAAAAGGTGTATCTGTCGATGAATTTGAAAAGAAGTTGAACTACAATTTTGGCGTTAAGCTATCGTACCTTAACAAGTTGAACATAGGTTTCAAAAATTTGGACATACACCTCAACATTAGTGAGGAATTGTTTGCGAAAAAACTATATGAGTTCATATTACCCGAACTAGAAGTATTCACAGCAGAACGGTCTCCAACCTTGAAACTTAAACAGCTATCCAAGATACATGGCGAAATTGACAAGCTTCTTCGTGATTTGAGTGGGAACACGATCCACGAAATCAATACTGATATTTATCTCCCGATTCTCATTTACATACTGATCAAAATTCAGGATTTGCAGACCCACTCCCTGATAACGCAATTTGAATTCATCAAGAGATTTAGGAATGATTATATCTACGATGGAAATGATGATGAAAAAGGACAAATTTTATACGTGTTCACAAATCTGGAGGCAAGTCTTTCATACCTGGCCAGCGTTACTATAGAGAATCTAAACATCAATCTGGAAGAAGAAATCTCTAAATTCTCTCAGGAAGAACGAGACAAGCTGTTATTGTATATGTCAAAGCCCCTCGTTCTAGAGTCAATTGACGAAGAGATTAAGAGATCTCGTCCCATTGCTGCGCCTTCTCGGCAATCCTCATCATTACTCGATTCATCTCGCTTCTCATTGCTGACGTCAACAGAATTCTTACCCCTATATCATGCAGATCAGGGAATCAGAAATATTAGCAATGCAGTCGATGCTAGCATCAAGAATATAATTGGCAGAGTGTCATGGCTGAACCCGATGGGAACGGCAGATACCGTGGACCCAGTATTGGAGAGTACAAGACAGCAAATGGAGGAAAACTTGGTCATACAATCGGCAGCTGGGGCTTCTAAATTTGACGAAGCTAAGATCACCCCTACCTCCTCCATATCGACCAGTGATTCACATCAACATGCGCATACAGGTTCTGATTTATCATTACAGTTATCGTCCCATTTAGAACAACCCGAGAACAACGAAGATATGGCAGCATCTACAATAACCTCTACGACCTTGGTTCGTACCAAATCACAAACAGACTCCAACATATCATCACCAACAGCTCAAGATAAATTCGTGAATAAATTTGCTTCCAGCATGAGTGGGGTGATGAAAAATTTCCGCCCTATTAGTGCATCCTCTTCGAGCTCTTCCTTGAATGTTCACCTAGATCCTAACATCTCAGCAAATGGGGCTTCGAATAATACTATAAGTCCGTATAGTACGGGTGGTAGCACACAATTCGCAGAAAAAGCTAAACCACCAGCCAATAAAATGCGCAGCCGCACTACCAGCCTCATTAACACAGGACTATTCAGTCAGGAGTATTCGCGAATGGGTAAAACGGGTCTACTCAATTCAATTGAAAATGCTTTCGAAAACGTGAAAAACAGAAGCCGGGGAAGTTCGCTCAGCGACCAAGTCATCAACAAATCAGATGAAACGCCAAAGGTCCTAAGCTTTGATGTCTCAAGGTTTGACAACTTTGGAAATAAGCCATTCGAACAATTGACGATGCTAGAGCTTTCGCAGATGTATCAAAATTACCAGTCTATATTAAGCATGTTCAATCAGGAAGATTAAATAAAATATAGCTTTTGCTTTATGGCGGTGAAACTTTGCTCCACAGACAAATTTGGATCACGAACAGAACTGCCGGTTTTGTTTATGAAAGGAGAAAAAAACTTATCGTGAA